>CM052899.1:152162568-152254536 GCA_028534135.1 Potos flavus | reverse complement strand
CTCTTTTAGTAATGAAATGATTCAGGCAGCCACATGCATGACTGTGCCAGAAACTTGTGAATTCACTAATATCATTATTCCTGCCACTGAAATCTACATTCCTGATAAGCAAATTAAATTCTGAGGAGGACAGCGTATAGAAACAAAGTAGTCGTGTATGACTACATATGGATGAATTTCTTCTGATCCTTTGCCAATAGTGGTTTTAAAGGTGGGATAAGCAGAGGAATCTTGGGCGATAGGGCAACTGAGGGAGACTGGCAACACTTCTCATTCATATGATAAAGTCAGTGAGAGTAGAGACTGGCAACAGCAACAATACACATTGCCTGCAGCCAGTTTTGCTAGTGGCCTGCCTTGCCCTCTCTGCTTTCTTATCCCCACCGGGAGATGGTAAGTTCAATGGAAATTGAAGTGTTTTAGAAAAATTCTAAAATAAACCTCAAATACTTGTTTAGAGGATCCAAGGAGTAAGATGCGACAATGGATAAAAATCTGACTGTTAAAAGTGATATCATTCCCCTATAAGAGCTATTTGAAAGAGATTTGCTTTTATTTCAGGAAGCTACATTCTCAAATTTGAGTCTTTCAATCGAAGTTGTTGAATCCTGGTTTACCAGTTCAGTTCAAAATGCAAGATGATATGATGCAGATCTAACCCAATTAAGTTTCAAGATGAATGCTTCCATTGCATTAATCATTGTTCTGGGAGCTTTGGTAGTTCCTTATGCATATGTCAAGATATTAGTGAATTTTGTTCTATTTTCTTGGGCTGCCTGAAAAAAATATTCTTTCTATATCACCTACATTTCATATTTTAGTCCAAAATTTGAGGTTATTTTCTGGTCACGGTGCAAGTCTACTTGGTAATTTTGATAATTTGCCAAATCTGGACATATTACTTATCATAGGCTTCTTCTATATTAACTTGACCAGGCAGGCACTCAGGAAAACTATCTCAAAATTGACTCTCCTGAAAAGCTGTACAATTTGTAGCAAATGTTCTGTCAATTTTATAAATTGTAAAAAGTGAAATGAGCACTGAGGCAATGGTGGCAAGATGAAAAATCATGGGAAGACCTCACTATTGTGTCGTTCCTGTCATAACAGCATCCACTCTGGTTATGCCCAAGGTAGTTACATTCACTATAAATGCTGATCTTTGTATTGTCTTCTTTTTATCTCTAGTGCAAGCCTTGTGTAAGACCCAGTTACTGTAGGTGTTGTCCACTGCTTTGAAACTCTATCGGGCTGGTGGTCAAAGATAAGGAGTCAGAACTCTGTGACAGGTGCTAGAGTCCGTGGACTTCTGTGTTGACCCAGAAGTGACTTTAGCAGCTGCTTGAATACCTGCACATAATGATGGTAAATTTAGACAATTAACTGACACCATTTCTTTAAGCTGGTCTAAAAAGAAACTCTGCTTGTAACACTGGTAGCATTTGCTCTAGAAGAAGTAAAATTAGATACTGACATATTCATCCAGGAGACAAATACTATTGACTTGATACTATGTGTCAAGCAGTGTGCCAAGCACCTGGGACAAATGCGAGACGAAATTATCTGAGATCAGACAGTTGTAGTCTCCCAGAAGACAGATATCAAATAAAGACAAATATGAAAATATGGGTCTTGGTATTTTTATTACTTATTTCTATATTCCTACTCTGTGCTGTATATTTTTTAAGGGATGCCATCTCTAACACAAGGCTACTTTTTTTGGTTAAGTTCTAATAGCCTCTTATTTCTAAATTGTGTTTTGATTAATAATTTAGAATAAAACACACAGTATATACTTTTTTTATTTACCACCGACAAATTTTTAAAAAGAAGCCCTACACTCATTATCACTTTTTTTTGACTTTGCATTTTAGTGACATAAACTCATTCAATTTAGTTTTTATCCAAAAATAAAAATTTTGATATATGACCTACATGTAAATAATGTTTTAAGCATAAAAGTTCAATGAGCATTGCCAAACATACATCACCACCATAATCAAAATACAGAATATTTTCATCAACCCAAAATGTTCTCTTATGTCCTTTTGTTGTCAGTCTTCACATCACCAACCCCAGGTAAACATTGATCTGTTTTTCTCTCACTGTAGATTAGTTCTGCTTTTCCTAGAATTACATAAAAATGAAATCATCCAGTGAGTACTTATTTGTGATTGGCATTTTTTTTCAGCATATTTTTGAGACTCAGCTATGTTCTTATGTCAATAAGTAGTTCATTCCTAATTATTTTTGGGCAGTCAACCAAGTTTGGATACAATACAATCTGTTTATTCTTTTACACATTGATGTACATTTGCTATGTTTCCAATTTCTATTTTAAACAAATTGTCATAAACATTTTTGGAAAAGTCTTTGTAAGGACATATTTTTGTGTTTTCTTGGGTAAATAAGAATGGAATCAGTGGATTATATGTTAAGTGTATAAGAAATGGCCAGACTGTTTTCAAAAGTGACCACACTCTGTATTCCCACCAACAACTAATAAAAATGTCAACACTAGGTATTTTCACTGTTTAATTTTGAACATTCTAGTGGACACATAATACTATCTCATTGTGGTATTAATTTGCATTTTATTAATATCTAGTGTTCTTTTGAATGTAAAAGCTGAGGATCAAGGTGAGGACTTTGAATAAAAAAATAGCTGTGTAGTGCCTGAATTGTCACCCGCCGAATACCTCCTTTCAGCAAGTTACCCTTAATAAAACTGTGTAAATAATATGGAGTGGTTTACTTTGTTTTTCAGTCTCAAAGTGCTTTCTCAGTCTGAAGATACTTTACTGTTCCTCCTCTACCTTCTAACAATAGTATATGTCTCTATTTGTCTTCTTTAATGCCTTTCAACAACATTTTGTAGTTTTTAACACATATTTTATTAAACATATCCTTAGTTTTGGATATTTTTATGTGATGGTAGTTTTGTGAATGTGAGGAATCTATAGTACTAGTTACTCAATCAAACACCAATACGGGTGTTGAAGTGAAGGTATTATGTAAATGTGATTAACACCTACAACCAGTTGACTTTATAGAGAAAATTATCCTGGGTAATCTTATAAAGGAAACTATCCTGATCCAATCAATTGAAAAGACTTAAAAACAACCAATTGTTTCCTTAGGGGCTACAATAGTAACTTCCTCCCCTTCCTGACAGGAAGTCTTAGGAATTTTGGACTTGCCAAGCCAGTTTCATAATCATATAAGCTAATTTTCATTCTCTCTTTCTCTCCCCTCTTATCAAAATACTGGCATTGTAATCCTCCTACCTGGGTAAGAATTGGTAACATCCAGGGAAACATTTGGTAAGCTGTTTTTACCTACTCCGTTACTCAGCCTAAAACTACACCCCCCCCCATTCTTCCTCTTTAACATGCAGTCAAGTGAAGGACCATTCATGCCCAGTTAAGCATAAAATTTAGTCACGTTTATCCATAATGGTTCCCATAAGAGTCCCTCAAATCCCATTAACCAGTGTATGAGGCCCTTAATTTTCCTCTTCCAAAAAGTCATGCTTCTGTCAGTATCCCATCCTTATCACCAATACTGTCAAAATTGTGAATGGTCTGAGATCTTACTGCACTTGTCAGCTACCAAGTTAGTCTGATGTGGTTTAGTGGATACTAGCAATAGTTAAGTCTTCTAGATCAAAGGACTTCATTATTCACAACAATAGCAGTAATCAGGGTATCAGATTTCTGTTGTGCAGGTTCTGTTAAAGAAAAAAAAAATATTCAATGACATTTGTTAAAGAACAGTAAAGCAGACTTTATTTCAGACTATCACAGTATATGTAGGGACCATTGCAATAGGATTTTGCAGTGGAGAGAGCTTGGGCTCACTCTCGAAATGCAACCAAGAAAAGTGGAAATTTGTAGCTAAGGGATAAGAGGGGGCAGTGGATGGAAAAATCACTACTAGGAAACATCGGGGGAAGGAAAGAATTATGGCTAAACTGATCTAACAGCGTTCTTGCTAAAAACTGTACAATGCAGAGACAAACACAGAAGCCCCAAAATCAGAGCCTAGTTGAGAAGAGATTTCAGAAGAGACTAACTAGACTTTGGTCAAGGAGAAAATCTTTGTCAGTTCCCTATGTACCATTACTCAAAGGGAAACATTAAGAGGGCTAGGTAACATCCACACACACAATGAGTTGCAGTACAGGAGAAAGAGTCTAAATATGAGGGAACTTGAATCTTTTATAATGGAAGTTATTCTTGAATTAGAATGTCTATTCTTGAATTAGAGAGAGACACTATCTATTAGAACTGGAGAGTAAAACTTCCTTTTGGTCCAGAGAGAGATACTATCTATTTTCCAAGGCCATTTGTTAAACAAATATCTCTGAAAGACAGAACAAAAGGCAGTCAGTGTTTTTGTTTGTAACAGATGAAAACATGTGAGAAATCTACGGAGAATTATCTCTCAACATAAAATTGTATGAGTATTAATAATGCAAACTTAAAATCTATATTAGAAATAACATAGCCTGTTAGGCACAATACCTAAAATCACATTATGATATTGACAGCAGTCATTCCAAAATATATATTGGTTAATTACTGTGTGCTGAGCATTCCTACAAATTCTTCAGGTCGAAACTGATATTTGATAAAAAAAAAATTTAGTATTGCCTTTAGACTCACATAAGAGGACTAGGCCTCTTGGAATCCTCATATATCACAAACACAAATATAAATAAATGTACTAAAGAACAAAAGGTTGACTTTTTACTTGGAATCTGGGGCTCGGTTGTGGTACAGAGAACACTTACAACCTTACATAGCCGGTCTCCTCATTAACACTCATTAGGCCTTAGTAAAATGACGCCTCAGAGCTATACCCTATTATCCTCCAACAGAAGGTCAACTGTTCCAAAACTTATGAAAGCGTTTGTATTATTTTGTGTTAATTTGGAATATGTAAACTGTTTCAGAGTATAGAGAGGATTGCAGGTAAGTATCTCTTTTATCAGAAAAAAAGAAAAAATAATTAATGCATTTATTTTTATATAACAAATCATTTTCCAGTCATGAAATAACTTTTTTCCTTTTCCTCTTCCTTTTTCCTCTCCTCTCCCTCTTCCTCCTTCTCTTTATGTTTTAATTCATTGTTCCAGGGGGAAATAACAAGTTAACTTCACATTTGCAGCCTTTCACAGAACACTGGGGAATATTTATAACATCGAGTAAATCATAATTTTTAAAAATATGTATTCATATTTTTCTAGACAAAACATGTAAAACATTATGCTGAATTTTTACATTGTCAACTAAAGAGATATTGAACAGCATTCATAATTGTATTTTATAAATATTCAACAGGGTTTAATTAAATATTCAAAAATTAGTGAAACTCATTTAAGTAATTTACTTCAAAGGTGGACATATTTAATTATAATTTTGACTTTTAATTTTAACATAATTTTAAAAAATGGAATAAAACATTTTAGACATGAAAACAATATTTTTGAGTTTAACACTCACTTTAATTTGCCTTTCTTGTTAAAAAAATAAGTATTTGCAAACTTGGAATAGAATTACATTTAACTTTTTAAACTTTTACATCATCACTATCAATTGAATATAACTTATATGAGAAACTTTGTTGTAACAAAATAATTTTTGACATTGTTAAAGGCAAAAAATAATATTCACAGGATAAGAGCATAGTACTTTATGAAGGACTTATATCCTTATTACCCATTTAAACATCACTAGGCAATCAGCCAAGTACAAACATGTGCATAAGAAATATTAAATTCAAACCTCTTTGATATTTTGTAACTTTAAATCATATAAAAATGACTTTCCACATAGATTTATAAAGCTATAACTTTCAAGAAAAGAAGACAGAATAAATTTCATTTAACAGTGTGTTAGTTTTATTTGTAAATACTAAATCTTTGGACATATCTTCCGTGGACCTTCATACTTACTCTTGTCATTTATTCCGCAGATTCAGCGGTGGGCCTGCTGGTTGTGCCATTTTCTTCCTTCTAAGAAGGAAAGCATATCGCATGCCAATGGGAAGAGAATTGAAACATGTGGATTTCAAAGCCTCTGCTGGTTTTGTGATGAAACACCCAAGGCTGGTGGTTCACTGTTCCTAAAGAGCATCACAAACATAGGCTATGCAAAGTGAAGCGAAGATCGCTACATGTGCCACTGAGCTATACTATTCCCAATCATAAAGTGAGAACAGGTTATGGGAGGGAAGTTAATATATGGGGTGGAGGGAAAGCAATAACCAGTAAATCCCTTCATGTAGAGATGCCACGTATGAATGTGAAGAGAAAGACAAGGAAAATAAGGTTTATTTCTTTTAGGGTAATGGAGTCATAGCACCAAATAGTACATCTATCATAAGACAATCCATCTGTGAGCTAACTTTTTGGAAGCTAGAGTTCAGATTCAGAAGTGACTCTGTAAAATTTAGGTCCCATTTTCCCCCAAAAGCCATACAACCCTCAGCATGTCGTATTTCATGTAATAGGTGCTAGAATAATTTCATTTAAACCTCTAAGAACATGTTGCCTCACTTGAAAGTGTTACACAAATGTGAATAAGGTGTGCCCCCCCCAGAGAGTTTATAATCTGTTAGAGACATGTGCACAGATAACGTCAGTTGAGTTTGAGCTGTGCTAGAGAAGAGTTATAGAGTGTTTTACAAAAAATAGGGGAGGTTATAAATAAAATCACCTCATATAATTAGTGAAATCTTCCCAAAGGGTGATATTTCACCTGGTCAACTGTTTATTAGACAGGCTGAGGATATATTTTAGAAGGAACACCTACATAAGCATGAAGAACAAGAAAAAGCCCAGTTTGAGCAAGAAATGGCTAGCACTGTAGTTTGTCTGAAAGGTAGAAAATGATAGAGAAGTCATTTTTGAAATTACAAAAATCTAAGAAATAGTTTATGATAACGTATTTTAGTAACTTCTACAGGCATGTCATGCATTTTTTTTATAGTTTAAAGAGATATACCATGTCTATTATCTTGACATTTCACTTCATTTTCCATCGAGATATTTTTTAAACCAAGTCATACTATTGGAAGTGGTAAATTAAGTAGTTATAAATTCCCTCCCCCTAAATCTTGGACATTTCTGACTCTTGCCAGGATAGTGAGCTATAACTGGCTACATAATCACTTCTCAAAAAGAAACTAAGAGTAACAACAAACAAGGATTCTAGAAACTAACAGAAAAAAATGACCGATATTTCCACAAGACAGTATAAGGATGTCTGATACATAGCTGTATATGCATCTATATTTAATGCACCTGTCTTATGTATTCTGTATGTTTTATATCTGTATGTATGAGGTATCTGCATGTATTATGTACTCATATGGATTATGTAAGGCAGAGGGCAACCAGTGGGTCATGATGGAAATTGATATTATTGGATGTGCTGGCTATGTTGAAATGAGGTTTTTGAGTTTTTAAAATGTCTTACATGGCCTGCAAAAGATCACTGCATGCATTTTCACTGATGAAATCAGTTGCAATAGCCCAAATTGTGAGCTAACTACATGAAATACCAAGCAGCCCTATATGGGGGAAGATTGAATGAAAACAAGAAATATGTGTAACTGTCTAGCTGCCTTCTAAATTCTCATCTCTACTGATTACACTCTAGTGTCTAAAGATTTCTAGATTACAATGAAACTGTTGCTTCTAAGGTTTAAAGGTAAAAACCTCACCTGACAAGTTACTCGG
This sequence comes from Potos flavus, assembly GCA_028534135.1. Taxonomy (NCBI): domain Eukaryota; kingdom Metazoa; phylum Chordata; class Mammalia; order Carnivora; family Procyonidae; genus Potos; species Potos flavus. The sequence goes on along the minus strand of CM052899.1, from coordinate 152,246,789 downwards.
CAGAGTGGCAACAAAAGTTCTGTCTTACATGTGTGATGTCTATGCCTCTCTGTTTTCCATGTCTTTAAAAGCCCCAAAACAGACACAGATTGGAGCCTGGGCTTCAAAATAAGTCCCATATGTGGAATAACTGATTTCTCCAACGGCAACGTGAACTCACATCAAAAGAACTAGATAGCAGGAAAAAATCCTCTGATCCATCTGAAGCAGAAATATTGAAACCAATAGATCAGAATTTAAAATAAATAAAATCAATGCACTTAAACAACAACAAAAAAGATTTTAGCAAAATGAAATAAGAATGGGAAATATAAAAGAGGCCCAAGTAGAAATGATCTGTTTAAATTACACACCAATTTGAAATATGTACTGGTTTCAATAGACATCTAAATAAACCCACCTTAAAAGAAAGACAACGTAAGTCAATCTTATCTGAAATCCAACGTCACTAATATGCTATATAAGCCATCCTCACAGTTTATCATAAAATGCTATATGCAGGACAAATAATAAAATTGATAGATGTTAGAAAGATAGATAGGAAAAGAGAGAGATATGTGAAAAATTGCAGGGTACATAAAACTGGAAAATAAATGAGTGAGTTTCAAGATTAGAGTGTGGAACTTTTCAAGAACAATAGCAGAAAAAAAATAACATGATAGATACATAGAGATTAAGATGTACTTATATCCAGACAATTCAACAAGAGAAAGTGATTTTTAAAAAATGAAAAAAATATTTGGGGCACCTGGGTTGCTCAGTGGGTTAAAGCCTCTGCCTTCCGCTCAAGTCCTGATCTCAGGGTCCTGGAATCAAGCTCCGCATTGGGTTCTCTGCTCAGCAGGAAGCCTGCTTCCCCCCCCCCCCCCTCTCTGCCTGCCTCTCTGCCTACTTGTGATCTCTCACAAGTATAAATAAATAAAATCTTTTTAAAACATGAAAAAAATAATTAAATATTAATGAACACAAACTTTCAAGAATGAAAGAAAATAAAAATGTTCAAACTAAAATGATCATAAGGTCCAAAACATGATAAAATTTATAATATAAAGAAAAAAATAGATTATTCTTAAAGGAACAAAATCAGATTTACCTTAAACTTCTAAACAGCATCTCTAGATAGTAGAAGATGATAAGTTAATATTTATAAATCATTGAAGGAAAGAACTTCGAGTATAGAATATTTTATCTAGCGATGTTTCATTTGTTTATAAAAGCACAAAATATCATGCATAATTGTCCTGAAAAAGTTTTCTAGGCAAAAAATTGGCTCTGACACTTTATAACAATGAATCAAACTGAGATTCTTCTAGAGACAGGTAAAGCAAAGATGATCAAATATCTTATTAAATCTTATCCCTATCTAAAATGAAAAATAAAAAAATGGCTAAAACCAAAAATATAGGAGAAATAAGAAATGTAACAAATAAAACAGAATAATACAGATAATATATACTAAATGGGGAGGGATAGACCAAAGTAACACAAAGGAATTCTAATGTTTTTTCTTCCCCCTTTATTAATTTTGTTTTAGTATATAAAGTTTTTGGTTCTTTTTAAAAATTTTTTCCATATCCCTTACTGAAAAGTATTGATACATTACTGCCTTATGTATTAAATACACACCTGTTTTCATACTTTCCTACTAGTTTCTATTGAAAAAACAAAACAAACAAACAAACAAAAAACAAGTGCTCTTTCCATACTTCCTTCTATAGTCAATCCAATAGGCAGAATTCAAGGAATATCTTTTAGTAGCTATTCTCTTCTTTCCTACAACCAGAAATACTATAGCTAATAGATTAGAAATTAAAATAAGTTAAAATTTTTTTCTTTTCAAACTGCATACCATCTTCACAAAAAACCTGGACAAATGGCCAACTGCCCACAGATCCATTTACTACAATAAAGGCAGAGCCTGAATTTGGATTCAGAAGACATCTTATGAAATGTTTCCCTGGCCACTTCTTAATTGCCTAAGGTAGGTGCAATTTTCCATTTCCTTGACCCTGGATATATTTATCTGTAAAATTGCAGTAAAGATACATTTTCATCATGCCTTCCAGTGTTCTTATAGTAATATGTACTTCTAGTCTATAAACTGAAAAGACAAATGAAGATAGGTTACTAATCAAAGACATGTATCAGTTCCGATACTGAATTAAAGTCAATTTATTTCATATACTGAATGTACCCTTCGGAGTGACTACACCCTAATTATTTAAGGATTCTTTTTTTACCCCAAAAATGTCATTCCTGGAAATATCCAGTCCTCTAAGGATCTTGAAGTCAGTTCTGGATTCTTTAGGAAATAGCCACTATTTAAGTTTAGGTCTATCCTTTAATCATCCCATGAGAAAAAATGAACCCTTGGGGCAAATTTAGAAAGAAAGAATGCATATACAGATATATAAGAAAGGAAAGGAAAAGAAAGAGAAGGGAAAAAAGAAAAGCTGGAGGCTGTTACTGATAATCAGTGAGATTATCTATATATGAACAGGTAGATCAAGACATGGAAGTTCAACCAAGTTCAGACACATTTTAAATTGTTCCACAAATCACTCTAGGCTCAGAACAGAGAAACATCAGTGCTTCCTCTGGCAGCCATTTGCTTAGGTTATGATTTCTATGCTCTTAATAACTCTTAATTCCTTATGAGCCCTGTCTCATAAATATACTACATAAATCATTAATTGGGGATTTCACCATTGTTATTCTACACAGCCTATTAGCATTCACTGATTCTCTAAAAAGTCTATCTTATTTTCCTTTTTCACATGAACCATTGAATTTATCAATTTACTTCATTAAGTCCTTGATGTTTAATCATTCTCAGCTGACCTAGCTTTGAAAAAACACTGCAACAATGGCAAAACATCTCCATGTTCTTTTACCTTGAAGAAAAAAGTTACATTTGAACCAGAGTTAACCAACATTGGTCTTCCTCAGTTTAAAATTAAGCCATAGTTTACAAACTCATAAGTATTTTTCTCTACCTCCCATTTCTCCACAACTCCTTTCTGAGAAAGATGCGTTATGTAATGTTACATCAAGAAAGTGTATCTGTATCTGCATTCATATTTTAGAAACACATATAAAATCTCAGATGGAGTGGTCATATACTTACAGAATCCAATGGATGGGTTAATATCTATCCCTAGAGGTAACCCAGTTTCACTATAAAAATGTGAGGACCATTTGTAGAGTGCCAATATTCACCAAGTATTGGTTCGTCATTAAATTTCTTTGTTTTTATTTTTGTTTTTTTCCCTCCCAGATAATATGATTAAAAAGTAATAGGGCATAAATGACAGCTAAAAGGAAATTATATAGTTAAAGCTCATATCATTCCATAAAGCAAGGAGAGAAGTTTATTGAATGCTTAGGAAATATTCATTAATAGTATCTTGAAATTACTCACTGATTTACTCATTCACTTAACATTTATTATGTGCATATGATATAACAGTAATTGTTCTAGGCTTTAAGAGTTCAAACAATAAGAAAAACAAACAGCCCTCTCTCTTCAAAATTAGGCTCTAATCTCAATAATCTTATTATATATAATTATATTAAATGTGTATATAGATATATACATATATGTAATACAGTAAACTATGTAAATATGTGCATATATGTAATATGTACAAATATACAAACACACATAAACATGTTCTAACAATTAAACCATATTAAAACTTTTAAATAAAAATGTATAATTGTGTAATGGGAAATTTGGAGAGAAATATTTGAGTGGATGAGAAAGGTCTTCAGAAAGGAGGATCAGGAAGATATCCAGGTGAAACTTAAATAATGAATAGGCACTCCACCAATGAACTCAAGCAGCTCAGTGGGGGTGAGAACTTTCAGACAGAGGAAACAGCAAATGTATTGGCATGAAGGGGAGTTCAACATGAATTTGTAATAAAGTGTGGCCAATATAGCAAGAGCTAGAAAACAAAGAGATCTTTTAATTTTGCGAGAGAATTTAGGTTTTACTTGTTAACTAATTGTATAGCAATGAAGAATATTGACTGGAATAGTTTTATCATGATTAGCATTCCCTGTTAAGAGTGATAATTGTGAAGGCATTATAAAGGATAAATTGGAAAGGGGAAAAGTGATTTCCAATTTACTAAGAAAGATGTGATTTTGACTAGATGAAGTGATAAATAGTAAATTCTTAACCAGACAGTAACAATTGGAAATAAAAAAATATGAAAGATAAGAATGTTATTATGATATAGGATCCTAAGAAAATTAGATTTTTTACAGAGAGTGGGGAAACAGGGAGACATGTAGGATAATGCCAGTTTGCAGGCATGCATTCCTAAAGGAAAATGAGTATGTTTCTACAGTCTAAATGTAACTGGGGGAAAGATGGATGCTATCAGAGAAAGGATTAGGACATTGTCAACTTTGGGGTCAAATTTAGAAATTCTATTAAAGTTTAAATTCTTCTAGAATAAACATTTGTACATGCAAATGGTTATATGGATCCAGTATTCAGCAGGGATCTTGGCTAGAGATACAAATATGGAAGTCATCAGTATCAATGAGGTTATTCTCTTGAGTAGTGAAAGCAACTTAATTCCTTCAACATGGCTACAAGAATTCTGAACACTACATCAAAAACTAATGATGTACTGTATGGTGACTGACATAACATAATAAAATTTGTTTTAAATTAAAAACATAATAAAATAAAAACTATAACTTCAAAAAAAGAATTCTGAAAGTAGACGTTGTATTTTATTGCTATTTCAAAGGAACAGAATATGATTTTCAATAATTGTTCGTATGGTAATAACAGGTTAGTGTCATGGAGTACTGAGCTTATTTCATATTGTTTCTTTGTTTTAAGATAAAATGTATAAACTATATCAGTTTTCTTGAGAATTTAGGGTGCAATTATGAATTATTTTCCTTCTATTTCAAACTTCAATTATGCTTATTTATATATAATTTTTCTCTCGAATAATAAAATTTTATCTATTCTTTTACTAAACTTTTATATTTTCATATAATATTCAATACAATAATTAGAGGTCATAATACAATATTTTAAAAGTTAGAAGAAATTATGTAGCTTGAAATTTTCAAATCATATAAAAGATATATAATATTATAATGTTAGTGCACAAAGCATTACAAGGTGAATTTATTTAGTTTACTTGTGGAGAACTAACTAGTTCTTCATGTAGACCTAAGTAGAAGGCAAAAATGGGTTTGCCCTATTCGCTGGCTGGTTAGAATTTCAACCTAGTCTATGGAACACTTTTAGTCAATCAATCCAAGAATTTAGAAGGAATCAGAAAAATAAATGTTGCCTCAATTATTAAAAAAAAATCAAAAAGACAGAATTACTCTATGAGAACATTAAGCTACATAATACAAAGATCTACTCACTTGTAGAATATGGTCACTCATCTATTCAGACATTACGCAGTAAGGTTGAGTGAATATGTTTAATGAGATATTTAAATCCCATAAAGATAGAAAACTTTATGAAGATTCTATTCTCATGTCACTTTTCTGGCATCATTGAATTCAAATTCATACAGCCTGTCACTCAAGCCAGAAATCCGGGTATCGTCCTTGCCCTTCACCTCCTTTACTTCCTACATCTAGTAGCCAGGAATAATGATTTCCAACCCCTTAATATGGGACAATCATTCAAGTCAATGTCTATCTTTCCTGCTGTTACTTTATTTTAGGCAATCATTCTCTCTGGCCTGGATTGACACAGTAGATTCTATAGTCTTAACTTTCACCAGTTCATACCCCACCCTGAAGAGAGGTTATATTCAAATAATTTGCCATCTCCATCAGAACAAATGTCCAAATTCCTGACAACTGTTTTTAGGAGGTTCTCTTCACCCTGTTACATTACTCAACACTCTGTGCCTTATGATTCAACCATTATGGGCCTTGGCACACATGTATGTCCTTATGTGCCTCATCCCTTCACCCTCATCCCCCATACCACTTTACCTGGTTAATCACTGAGAGCTCTCTTTTAGTGATCTCTGAATTCCCAAACCCTACTAAGGTGCCCTTACTAGTAGTCCCATGGTGCCTGTGCTTCCTGATCAATAGACTTATGTCATGCTACCAAGACTGATTATTTGAAATTACATCCACATTAGAATATCAGCAACTTCAGGGTGGAGAGCATGTCTGCTTGCTATTTACCCCAAGTCCATGGCTCAATTACTGCTTATATGCAGGTGAGAAGTGTTTCAAATTCATTTTTATGCAATTAATCAGCCATAAAACAACAAAAAAAATGTAATTAGTGGATTTTGACAAGTAACAATTATTTAGGTATCTTTTGTACTATCTGAAATAATTTGTTACAGAACACAGCTGCAGAGAACGTGAAAATGAATTTAGCAGCTTCTTTACAAATGCTTTACATTTGTTTTATAAGCTTCATTTTATAACATTTGAAGGAGAATATAAAATGTATTTATAATTCAACATGCACTCACATCACATTTGTTTTCTTTTTTTTTCTACAAATACATTATGGTATTTAGTCTTACTACATATATACTATCTTACCTTCATGTGGCATCTCTCTCTAGCAGAATATCCTGGACTTCCTTACAGGATGGTAGCTGGGTTCTGTAAGAACAGAAGCAGAGGTATCATAACTCTTAATGTCTAGGAATGGAATTTGCACAAATTCACTTGCTTTGCAATTTTTTGGTCAAAGCAAGTCAAAAAGTCTAGAAAAATAGACTCTACTCGATGGAAAGAACTCCATATAGATATAGGGAGAGGAGAAATTGTTGGCCACTTTTGGAGACTATCTTCTATCACATCTAATGAATTATCCTTATACATATGTGTTATATGTGCGAGTATATATATATATATATATATATATATATTAAAAGGTATATATAATATACTTTAAGTTTTGTATCGTTTAAGTTATATGTTTTAGGTAATACAAGTTATAAGTTAAACATATAAGTTATATGTATTATATTATATAGTTGTAAGTTATATATAAGTTAAATAATATATGATTTTTATGTTATAAATCATATCTATGTTTATATATGTATGTTTTATATGATAAGTTATAATACGATTGAACATAATCATACACTAGGCATGTTTTCTGAGATGTAGATATGATCAAATTAGGCATCTATCTTATCTTTCTGAGCTAATAATCTAGTGAAAGAAACCTCTTATAATTAGAAAAGGAAACCAATAAATACAAAGGGGGTCAAATTATGGAAGATAAAATAGAGAAGTTTTACTAGAAAAGCTGATCAAAGAAAACCTGTAGGAAGAGATAATGTTTGAGAAGCAATCTGCTTAAGTTAATGAAAAGGGCTGTCTAATTTTTGCATATAGAGGATTTGCAGACAATAGAACCTGAGGAAAATGGGAGAGGCTGACCTGGGCTTGATAATCTGGTTACTTTTGTTCAATGCAGCAGGAATCCAATTAGTATTAAAAGGTACTGCTATTCTTGGCAAGTAGTCATGAAATAGCAAAATAAATTATTGCTAATGGACACCTAGATTGAAGTGACAATTAAAGGCAAAATCTAGGGGACAAGACCCTAATGCCATAGGGAATAAAGGGTACAGGAATACAACGACTAAGGGTCAGAGTGGCTACTTCTAAAAGATAAACAGAGATTTGAAAATACTGTGGACTGTAGCCTTGAGACATTCTATATCTGTGCTAAGATAGTCTTCTCTCTCTTACAGTTACAGGGTCATTAACAAAAATCCAAATGCATAATTTATTCCTACTAATAGGTGAATGTAATCAGCTGAAGTCCCAAACCAAACACTCCAACTCATCCTCTTATCCCTTAGAAGTAATGATTTATTACCTAGTTGATCAGGCTGTATCTATCCTTCTAGAAAATCCTTTAAAACCTATGTTTAAGTATCTACCCAAGGAACTTTGGTTTAATTGGTTTGGGGTGTGGCCTTGCCATCAATAATTTTTACAAGCTCCTCAGATAATTATAATGTGCAGCCAAGGTTCAGATTCACTGACTCAGAGAATGTTTTTTGTGCTTTTGTTTTTTCCTTAATGAGCAAATTGGAACAGCTGGGACTAGTTTTAATTGTTTGCTTGGTTGGTTGACTGAAACCTAATTCACCTATGGCACTAAGTAAATTAAGTTGAGACGCCAAACCATACATGGATATTGGTAAAGAAAAGAATCTGAAGAGTATGGGAAGGGAGAATGCTGGAGTGATTTTAACACAAATGATACGTCCAATCATTTCCCAAATAAATAACTTCTTGCAAGTCATTGCATTTCTACTTTATGAGTTTTTAACAGTACTTTTCTTGCAGGGTAATTATGAGAATTTAAATAAGTTGATATCATTAAAAAGCTAAGACAATTTCCTAGTACATATTTAGTTTTATATAACTAATCAGCAATAATTATGCTGATACTCAATGATAACGATGAGAAATCACAAGAGGGAAAGTGAACAATCCTTTGTGACAATCCCAAGATATATAAAGGGGAGGGTATATAACAATAGATTTGAGAGGTATTTAGGCCAGGAATTTCAATAGCTAACAGGAAATCCTTAGGTGTCAAAAGGAAAGTAATAAAGCTTACTTGTTAGAGGTATGGTTTGAACAATTACTGTAATAGGCAATAGAGACCGTTTAGTTTATTATGATCAACATTGATTTTTGGTTTGGGGCATTTACCAATATAGGTAGTTATAAAATAGATGGACAGTCTTACAAAGTCCTACATTATTTATAATAACACACACAAAAAATCAGCTGTGGAGATTAGACACGACTTTGAACTACTATGGCAGAGAACTACAGCTCCTTACTCAATTTTCTGATCCAATCTCAGCCAGTTCATAGATACAGGATGAACTGTATGATGAGGACTTAATAGCTATTTACCAGTTTCAGTATAAACTATGGATAGAAAATACTCCAATCTTTCCTGTGAATTGACGCTGATTTCTGGGGACCAAAGACCACTTCTTGCTACTCTCCATTTTGAAATAAAGAATTATGGCAATTGAGATTAGTGGAATACCAGGGAATCTTGTTTTAATAATTCTGAGTACATATTCAAAATGGTTATCTTCAGCAAATAAAGATTTTGTCTTACTTTCTGATTCCTTCCAAAAGTCATGTTCGTAAATGAAGGAGCAAAAGGAAAGTTTTCAATTGATAGATAAAAATTTGGGAAAGAAATGCATGAAATTACTTTTTTTTTTAAATTTTGGACACAGAGTAAAAGAACATTTATTATTTGAATGATTACAAAAAGATTCCCAATAAAGAGGAAAAAATGACCTCTCTATAAATGCAAGTTAGTCTTCTTCCACAGTTATCTCATTTTTGCTTAATTAACTCAATCGCAACATGATTATAATGATACGGCTTGAGATTTTGTAGGAGGAAATCATGTATTTCCTTACCTAAGGTAAAACCGGTTACCACTTCTAAAGGTACTTAATTTTCCAGCAGCAGCGGCCAAAGCAAAGCTGGCAATGCAATATGATATTTCTCTACAAGGAAGTGGCAGATTGATGGCTTTGGACCCTTTCCATCATGAAGAGACTTTTCCATTCTATCATGTCATCAGTGTGGGATACTTTATATGTTACCACGATATCCCATACAACAGCACCACTATAAAAGAAAGTAACTGCAGCAAAAGAAGGCAATAGTTTATGAGCATGGAATGCACTGTTCTTTTCATGTTCCCATTCACCTAGTGAAGTTAACTCATGAAAAAAAATGATATATTGAACTTAAGATTCCATGTAAGCTTGAGATGCTGTCCTGCGGGATGAGTTATCTGCTCTGGGCAGACTGGTGTTGCATTTCCCACATCTCAAATATGTAACTACATAACACAGGGGGTGGAAACATGGTTAATACATTTCACAATGTTCTTTAATGATCCTTTCTGAAAAGATTGTCTCATATCTCAGCATTCATGGGTACCATTCAGTTAATTGTTTTAGTAATCAAGGTAAATGTTTCCAACAAGACACTGGTAAGATTCTACCCAGCTCTTTTGGGCTTCTCATCTCTTGAATATACATAAGGGAGAAGAAAAGGCAGGGAAGTGGGTTAGTGTTATCTCAGGGAACGGAGTATAGCTAAAACAGCAGCAGGAAGAAGTATGGATAGAACAAAAAGGGACCTCTGAGATTTTTATAATTTAGCCAATGATCAATGTAAAATTGTATGAGAAGACTCCTCACCATATACCAACACAAGATCTCGGTTCTCTCAGGAATGAAAATTATCTCACTAGGTGAATAACTGAGGCTTCCTGGTTGTTGTTTGAAAAGAAAGGGAATGTAAAAAGGTTTGAGAGGTTCAGTGTCATGAAAAAAGACTGTGATCAAAAGCAGAAATGAAGACTTCCACACTCAGCCTGCAATCATTTTCCATTCAGCTTTACATATATATTTACATCTTTGAGGCAACTTCTTTTCTTCTTCCTTCAACTGGGGCTAACACAGAAAAATAAAATAAAAAAAAGAAATTATCACCAAAAAATCCAGGAAATGTAATTGGGCACAATGTTTGCTGAGATTTTAGGTGTTCTCCCTGAGAAGAGGGCGTGGTGTATAAATGCATGTTGGATTGAGTATAGCAGGAGTTATGGACAATAAATTTTATTTTTATTTTGAAAGTGTCATTATAGGAAGAAGGATGTATTTAAGATTTGAAGGTGGAAACGGAATGAAATGAAATGGATCATTTTGCTATAGATTTTGCTATGGGCTTAAAGTTTTATATACACTGTACTTTTCAGCAATTTTCCATAGAATGAGTACCTGTCAAAGAGAAGCTATTGTCTACCACAATAGCACAAAGTCCAAAATAAAAAAAAAAAAAAAAAAGGTCTCTGAACCACACCTCCACATAAATACACAAGTACAGAGTCAAAAGAGCTACAAGCACAGAACTGGCTCAAGCTTTTGATTTTACTTAGGATTTTTAACTGGATGGATAATCTAAAGAGGTAGGTTCTGGGAACAGTTCTGTCTGGTGGCAGTACAATAACAGTATAAACAGTGGCCAGCAATGGAAATCAGTGGTCATATAGATGTCATAAGCAGAGGCAAAGTTTTCCACAAGAGTGGTTCTTTAGGCGACTTTGTGGTTTTTACAACCTAGAACCCCTATATTTGGAAGCATTTTTTGGCCATATATTTTATCTCCTCAGTTATTCTCATACCTACCCAATAGCTTCCAATTAACCACTTTTATGCTTAAATTAGCTAAAGTCAAATTCTGAGGTCTGTCATAAAATCGTTAGTTAATATGGGCTGCCTGGGTGGCTCAGTCAGTTAAGCGTCTGCCTTCAGCCCAGGTCATGATCCTGGAGTCCCAGGATCAAGGCCGGTATGGTATGGGGCTTTGCATTCAGCAGGAAGCCTGCTTCTCCCTCTGCCCCTCGTCACTCAAGCTCCTTCTCTTCCTCTATTTCTCACTCTCTCTCGAATAAATAAATAAAATCTTTTAAAAAAATGTTGGTTAATATATACACATACAAGGCTGAATGAATTATCATCTTGGTAAAAGGCACTGACGAAAGTGGAAAAGCAAGAATGGTAAAATACTTAAACTGAATTTGACTTAAGAGATCATACACTGGTATATTGTTTTGCTCTCCTAGGAGAAAGTTGAAGTTTAGAAGCGATGACTTTTACTTAAAACAAATAACAATAATGTATCGAGAATTTACAATGTAGTAAGAAAGCACCCTGCCAAGAACTTTGAAGATATGATCTCATTTAATTCTAAAAAATATATTGGGAAAAGTAGTTTTTATAAAGAATTTTGCTTATTCTGGATTGAATATTTTTTATGATTGCATATTCTTCATTGGCTGATCAGCTGCAACATTTCATTGTGCTATTTATTGGTTGCATTGGAATTTATGCCATTCACCTTTAACTCATCATAGACTCCCACAAATCATTTTATAGCACTTCATATAGAGCGTGAGAATCTTACTTTCACTTGTTGTTAAGCTTTGTTAGGTGAGCAACGGTGAATTCCCACTTCACTTTTACTGGTCTTTGTTCTATTATTGTTACACATTTTATTTATACATATGTTGTAAATCCTATGTACTATTATTTATACATTTAAAAAAATCAATGATCTTTGAAAGGAATTTAAATAGTAAGAAAAGGATGACATTCGCTGATGTAGTCACTAATTTCTGGTGTCCTTTATTGCTTTTTGCAGATTCTGACCTCCATTTTGCATCATTTCATTCTGCCTATAGGACTGCATTGAAAATTTCTTATAGCGTGGAACTACAAGAGATAAATTCTTTCAGTTTTGTATGCCTAAAATTATCTCTGCCTCATTTTTGAAAAACGGTTTTATTGGTACAGAATGATTCTGGAGTGGGATACTTTTAAAATCTTGACCCACTGCACTAAAGAATTTAACCTTGCTCAACAAGAGATCTAGTCTTTGCCCTCAGCTTCTAGGAGGTAATTGCTAAACCCTTGGGATATCCTGCCTGATAAGGGTGTCTTTTTATTTGAAGGGTTAGGGTTATGCCCAATAGTCTAACAGTGTGATTTATAGGGGAGGCTTTGGGTCACACTGTATCAATTTTGAACTTTGGAGGGACTACGGAGTGAAATAAGCTACATGGGCAGTTAGCCATGTCCACGTGAGCAAATCCCAATAAAATCTCTGGGTACCAAGAGGTATTGGATGCTTTCCTGGTTGACAATACTCTGCATTTGGTCACATATTATTATCAGAAAAGTTAACATTGCCTGCAAATCTACCAGGAGAAGACAATTGGAATTTCCACGTTCAAAATTTTCTAGGACTCTGCCCTATAAATCTCTTCCTTGGCTGATTTTCATCTGCTTCATTTTGCTGTAATAAACAGTAACTATAATAGCTTTCAGTGGATTTTGTGAGTCCTTCTAAATAATTATTGAAACTGAAGTTCATCCTGAGGACCCCCACATTACAATTGGTGTCAGAAATGAGAGTCTTGTAGTGTTCCTAAACTTTACAACTGTTTTCTAATTTGCCCTGTTCCCAGTGAAGATTTCCAGTCATTACTATCAAATTTCTGGTCATTCTTATCTTTTATCATCTGTATATGATATGCCTTTTTCCTTTGGTTGCTTTTAAGATTTTCTTTCCTTTGTTGGTTGTAAACTATATGATTATGTATTTTTTAATCTTTGTTTCTTGGGCTTGTGGTTATTTAACTTTTTGATGTATGAGTTTAGAGTGTCAACAAATTTGGATTATTTTCAACCATTTTTATGAAATATATTTTCCTGTTCTGTCTCCTTCAAGGACTCCAATTACATACATTAGGCTTTTTGGATTACATAAATTAGGCTTATTTGTCCCACAAATAACTGATGCTCAGTTAGTTTTTTTTAACTATTTTCTTCTCTCAGTATTCTATTTTGGATAGTTTTCATTGCTGTTTATTCAAGTACACTACTCCTTACTTATGCACTACCCCTTTATCTAACCACCTTTAATCCCATTCTGTATATTTTTCATCTCTGACATTATAGTTTTCACTCTTGAAAGTTCATTTCAGTCTTTTATTATATGTTTATTGTCTACATCATGTGATCATTTTTTCCCTCTAGCTTCTAGGACATATACAATACAGTTATACAACTATTTTAATGTCCTTATTAACTAATCCAATCATCTCTTTCATTTCTGGACTAGTTTGGATTGGTTGTTTTTCTTCTAATTAAAGGTTGCAATTTCTGTTTCTTCATAATTATTTTACCTTGTTGGATATAGAATATTTTTGTATTCTTATAAATATACTCAAATTTTTGCTCTGGGATGCAGCAGTTTCTTGGAACATTTGATTCTATTACTTCTTGTTTGGGAGCTTTGTTAGGTGGGACAAAAATAGCATTTAGAGTAGGACAATTTTACTCGGCTACTGAGCAAAACAATTCTGAATAGTCTAGCAAATGCCCCATGACTTTTGAGGATTTTCACTATGGGTGGTGCAACAGGAACTGATTCAGGCCCTTTATAATACAAGGAAAAAAACAAAAACAAAACTGCTAATCAGTATCCTGAAAACTGAAACAAGACCTTGCACAAATTTCCGGAAATTTTTCTCTGTGCAGCTCTCTTTTCTCTAGTGCTCTATGCTGTAAATCCTAACAGCCAAACTCCTAAATGTTAAGCTTCACCTCCTCAAGTTTTTTCATAAACTGGAAACCCTCTCTAGTAAGTAAGCTTTAAGAATCAGAGTATTCACCTCATTTTATCCCCATCTCTCAGAGACAACTGTCTTTTGTTGACTAATTTCCAGCATATTGAAAAAAATAGATTTAATGTATATTATATGCTTTTTAGTTGTTGGAGGTGGGAGGGTAAACCCAGTCTCTATTATCCCATTTTGATCAGAAAGCAAAATTCTCTACAATTTAACATATATTTTTTATACAATTTGTACATATTTTCATGATGAGTTACCAATAAGTTGAAGAGCTTATCCAAGATTATTGCACTAGAAAGAGGTGATGAGGTGTTTTAACCCAGGGTATCAGGGTGCCTGGGTGGCTCAGTTAGTTAAGTGTTTGCCTTCAGCTCAAGTCATGATCGGTTGTGAGATCAGGCCCCTGTTGGTCGGGCTCCCTGATCAGCATGGGGTCTGCTTCTCCCCCTCTCCCTTCCCCTCCCCCCATTCATGCTCTCTCTGTCCTCTCAAATAAATCAGTAAAAATCTTTAAAAAAATAAACAAACAAACCCAGGGTATCTGACTCACATCCAAATTCTTAATATTTTGTTTTCAAAGACACTGCAATACATTTCAGAGACTTTATTAAAATCATGATTATTGACAAATACCATGGTATTCTTTCCTCTATAGTACATCATACATACACTCTGAAACAACTTTGCCAGTGTTTTTAATGATGTTTTAACGTAAAGATGCCATTTGATGAAATTTGCCTAATATTTAGAGTAGGCGCAATGCTCACTCAGCAATCAAAAATCATCAATCCAGCTATTACAATCACCATGGTGTAACAGGGTATTCATCGAAAGTCACTATAAATTAAATAACTGGATCATTCTATCAAATGCTTACCAGTTTTTCTGTCTAATAGAGAAAATCTAGTAGTCAGGCTAGCAAGCAAATATTTGGCAAGCAGTGCATTTCCAATAATGAAACCGATAATTATACTTCTTTCACACAGCTGTAATTGAATAAATCTAATTGCCTCTTCTGCTTAACTTTAATGCTAGCTTTCAAAATGTTGTATGGACAGGAAAGTAACATTAGAGAAATTACCCTAGTGTTGCTTTCCTTCCTATACAGTGGTTTGAACTTAGGCAATAAAGTTAAATGGAAAAGGCTCTATACTCAATTTTCAATTATAGCAAAGGCAGGGAGCCACAATTATCCCTTTCATTACCGCGATGGTCTTCATTGCTGCCTGGGCAAAACCTCTTCACTGTTGTTTGATGCTGCTGTGACTCAAAGTGAAGAGCACTTGAAATCAAAGGTTAAAAGTAAGGGATCAAATTAAAGTGATGTGACATGTGTAAATGTAAAAATTTACATGAAAAAAAAAAAGAAATGGTGAAGAGAATTACATTAAATGCTAGAAGAAATGGTGAAAAGAAATACATTAAATGCTACTTCCAGAAGCACTGTGGAGGATGGAGACCCTTGGAAAGATTTAATCAATCTTTGTTTCAAATTTTAATTGTGATAATAATGCAACTTAGTTATTTACAATTTAGAAGCCTTTCAATAAAGAGTACTTGTGTCTTCGAAGTAGAATATTTTCATAAATTTTTTGATAAACACTTAGTATTTTCTACATTATGGTATTTGCAAACATTTCTCAAAGAATTAATCCCAAGAGCTTTTAGTTACCTATTAGGCTTTTTTCTTCAATTATTTCACTGCCCAGTTTCATACATTTATAATGAATTGGATCCCATTTGAGCCATATGTCAGCTTTTTTCTCTTTGATATTTTCTTATTCTGAAATGCTAAGGTACTAAGTACATGATAATATCACTCTGGCATCTAAAAATGAACAATGCCAACTGCAAATCATACTTTTGTATGTGGCCACAGACAATGTTAGCCATAATTTGTAACCACAAATATTGATGATAATCAGTTATTCAAGGCCAAGGCCAATCTTGACTCCTGAATGTCCCTTTCCTAAGAAATCTGATGATTGGGTACCTGGCTATAAGTTTATTAAGGAGAATGGAGAGTAGGGAATTAACACAGACACAGACATCACACACACACACACACACACACACACACACACACACACTTTACCAAGATACTAAAAACAAAAATCACTCAAAGCTAGCAAAGATTTCTTAGTACACAATCCTATACAAAAGAAATAGATTTTAAGAGGTTAGAGTAGATCCCTATAGAAAAGTTTTATGTTGCAGTGTCAGGAAAAACAGAGCAGATTTAGGAAAATAATGCTCATTACAAATTCTTTAAAAGAGAGACTTCTGTGATCATATCTGTATTACATAATTATCCATGAGGATATGTGGATCTTCTTGGAACTTCATACTTCCTTGCTAAGAATTATTACCATTTAAAATATGACGGATATAGTCTTAAACTATTTAAGAGGTTAATTAATTAGAAGTGAAACTGAAATACAGAAATCAAACCTTTTAAAATATTAAACTAGTGCTAATCTCAGAGAAATTATCTATTTATTGAAATATTTTTATAATTTTATTTTATACATTGTTTTCAAGTTTCATGTTTTTATGTAAATTCCAGTTAGTTAGCATTTAGTGATTCATCACTGACATATAGCACCCAGTGCTTATCACAAGGGCCCTCCTAAATATGTATCAACCATCCCTCCACCCACCTCCCCTCAGCAGCCCTCAGTCTGTTCTCTGTAGTTGAGAGTCTCTTTTATGGTTTGCCTCTCTCTTTTTTCCCCACTATATGCATCTGTTTCATTTCTTAAACTTGACATATAAGTGAAATCATATGGTATTTGTCTCTCTCTGTTTGACTTATTTCACTTAGCATAAATACACTCTAGTTCCATCCATATCGTTGCAAATGGCAAGATTTCATTCCTTTTTATGGCTGAGTAATACCACTTCTTTATCCATTCATCAGTTGATGGACATTTGGGCTCTTTCCATAATTTGGCTATTGTTGCTAAATCTGCTAGAAACATCTAGGTGCATATGTCCTTTCGAAACAGTATTTTTGTATTCTTTGGGTAAATACTTAGTAGTGCAATTGCTGGGTCATAGGGTAGTTCTAGTTTTAACTTTTTGAGGAAACTCCATACTGGTTTTCTTTCGTTTTTTTAAAAGATTTTATTTATTATTTATTTATTTATTTATTTATTTATTTATTTATTTATTAGAGATACAGAGAGAGAGAGTGCATAAGCAGGAGAAGTGGCAGACAGAGGGAGAAGTAAGCTCCTCACTGAACAAGGAACGCAATGCAGGACTCTATCCCAGGACCCTGGGATCATGACCTGAGCCAAAGGCAGCCGCTTAACTGGCTGAGCCACCCAGGTGTCCCAGAACTTCCATACTGTTCTTCGGAGTGGCTGTACCAGTTTGCACTCCCACCAACAGTATAAGCTGGTTTCCCTTTCTCTGCATCCTTACAACACGTGTTGTTTCCTGTGTTGTTAATTTTAGCTATTCTGACTGGTGTGAGGTGATATCTCATTGCAGTTTTGATTTGTATTTCCCTGATAATCAGTGATGTTGAGCATCTTCTCATGTGTCAGCCATCTGTAAGTCTTCTTTGGAAAAACATCTATTCATGTCTTCTGATGTTATCTGTCCATTTCTTAAGTGGATTATTTGTTTTTTGGGTGTTGAGTTTGTTAAGTTCTTTATAGATTTTGGATATTAACCCTTTAGCAGATACATCATTTGTAAATATCTTCTCCCATTCCAGAGGTTGCTTTTTAGTTTTGTTGATTATTTCCTTTGCTGTGCAGAAGTTTTTAGCTTGATGAAGTCTCAACAGTTCATTTTTGTTTTTGTTTCCCTTGCCTCTGGAGACCTTTCTAGTAAGAAGTTGCTGCATCTGAGTTCAAAGAAGTTGCTGCCTATGTTCTCCTCTAGGATTTTGATGGTTTCCTGTCTCACATTTAGGTCTTTCATCCATTTTGAATTTATTTTTGTGTATGGTGTAAGAAAGCGTTCCAGTCATATTTTTGCATTCTGCTGTCCAGTTTTCCCAACGCCATTTGTGGAAGAGACTGTCTTTTTTCCATTGGATATTCTTTCCTGCTTTGTTGAAGATTAACTGACCAAATAGTTGTGGATTCATTTCTGAGTTTTCTATTCTGTTCCATTGATCTATGTTATACACATTGCTTACAGACATTATTGGATTTGAGGTAGTCACCAACTATTATGTGTTTTAGTAAGTTCTGAGAGGGTTTGCCTGTAATTATTAGTCTCTAATTTTAAATTAATATTTTACTTACATTTTATATATAGTGTAAGCAAGACTCAGTTTTACAT
Organism: Potos flavus; assembly: GCA_028534135.1. Taxonomy (NCBI): domain Eukaryota; kingdom Metazoa; phylum Chordata; class Mammalia; order Carnivora; family Procyonidae; genus Potos; species Potos flavus. The sequence continues at coordinate 152,228,239 of CM052899.1, read as the reverse complement.
AAAAATAACTTGTAATATTAGAGTCTTGACTATCAATCAATTCTATGAAAAATACCAAGCTGCTCATATTAATTAGTCATATCAAATTTCTCAATTCAATATTTAATATCATTAACATTAAATATTAATACCCATTTAGTATCATTTTATTTGCTATCACTCATATTAAATTATTTACATAATAAAAATATGCAAGTGACTCATCTTAAGACTAAAAGTTCATCTAACAACTTAAGATTTTTAGGCAAAAATTATGGGAAAATTTGAAGCAAATTTCTTTTTTTTACTCTAAAATAAATATTATTGAACTGGCATTTATTTTCCTTCTAATTTCACAAATTATGTTTCTTATATATTTCAAAGCTTTTATGAGTATTATTTGGCAAATTGTTTTACTAAATATTTATATTTCCCATCCCAAATGCTCTTTGCATTGTGATCTTGCCACTCACCCAACAAAAGACACAGTCTATTTCTCCTTGAAATCTAAGCATGTCCACTGACCCTTGACCAATTGAATACAATGGAATTAGTTCCATTATGGAATTCACCTGAATTCGTGCTAGTTATAGCACTTCACTAGCCTTGGAACTTCTGCTTCTAACTTCCTGGTGACTGGAACTACTTTGTACAAAGTCTAGGCTCTTCTACGAGAGAAAGAATCCATGTAGAGAGGTCCTGAGGTACCACACATGTTAATGAAGAAGCTACCTTGGATGTACATCCTTTGAATGACCCTATCCCCAGTTGCTCTGTAACTGCAAATGCCCGGGAGATCCCAAATAAGAACGAATCAGTATAGACTAGTTAATACATAGAACCATGAGATATAATAATAAATTAATAATAATAATAATAATAATAATAAATTATTATTTAAGCCACCAATTTTGGGGATGGTAATGGTATATAATAGTAGTTAACAGAAATTGTTCATTTGTGAAATAATATCCAAATAATACTTTATAATCATCATCATAAATAATACACTGCACTTCTTAGAGGGTTGTGATACTTCATAGCATATTTCTCCAGTTTTATTAGTTTTACACATTTTAGCACATTTATAAAAACTTTATTAAATGTTTCTCTGGTAATTCTGAGCATTCAGAAGCCTAATTTGAGTATATGAACCAAATTAATTTGTATGGAGTCTAAGTCTCAGTTTTCTGAAAATGAATCTGTTAAAATCCATAGCATTGTGGGAAACAACAGAAATATAAATTATGGTGACTATTTAGGCATGTTTTATATATATATTTTAAGCAATATTGATTTACCACTGTTTATTAAGCTCATATACTTTATGGTGAGGAATACATTCAAATGAAGAATAAATAATATTGTAGTTATCAAAGTTAAGCCAAACATATTAAGATTATGGGAATTATTAAACCTTGTTTTCTAAGCAGTTGCATAATGCAGAATTATATGGCCAGTAGATCATAATTATACAATATTTAAAATCAGTTGTCATAAAATGATAATTTACTTAAATCATAATTGTTAAAATACCTGCTGATAAAATTCTTAAAAAATGCTACACAGTTGAGGACAGAAATATATTGATTATCAATAGCTGTATAAAAAAAAACCTTAACCCAGGACTTAGAGGCTTAAACCACAATAAGCGCATAGTATCTCACAGTTCCTAGGCACAGGAAATCAGGAACACCTTAGCTGGGAAATGCCGTCTCAGTGTGTCTTATAAAGTTGCTGTTAAACTGTCAGACAGGAGGAGAACAAACATAATGGAGGCTAGAGGATGTGCTTCCAGGATGGTTCACAGACATGACTGGCAAGTTTTGTGCTGGTTGTTTGTGAGAACCTCAGTTTTTTTTTCCATATGGGTCTCCTCTGGATTGTTTGAGTGTCCTCACCACAGGGTGGTCATCCTCAAAGTGAGCAACCAAGAATGAGAACAAGGAGGAGCAGCAAAGCATTTTATATCCTGGCTTGAAAGCCACACACTATCATTTGAGCCATACTCTATTTGCTTAGAGACACTTAGGCCAATCCACATTCAAGCTGAGGAGAACAAAAGTGTCTACATTTTAAACAGAGACATGCCAAAGAATTTTTGGACAAGCTTTAAAACCACCACAAGAGGTAATCCAATTTTATTTCATTGTCACCTTCAAAAATTAACTGATGCGAAACGCTTGGCACATAGTTTGCGAATGAGAAATTGAAGGGAAAATAGATTTAACAATGATTGTAGAATTTCTATGGAATTTTTGACTCTCTAGGTAGTTTTAATCAGAGATACCTTGAAATTCAAGTCATTCCCAATGTCATATTAATTTAGTAACTAAAATATAAGGATTTTCTTGAGAAAGCATACCATGTGTTTTTATATAAATAAGGACCGGCACTGCTGATTGTCAAGGTTAGCCAGTTGACTTATTTATATATTTTACCTAAACATAGATTATTCTTATCTAATTGCAAAGTAAGTGATTTTTCAAATTAACATTAACCTCAAATGTTTCTAATGTTATTTAATAAAATACACTGAAACATTAGCAGAGTAGAGAAGTCAGGTTTTTTTTTTTCTCTTTAAATTCAATTAACCAACATATAGTACATCATTATTTTCTGATGTAGTGTTCAATGATTCATCAGTTGTGTATAACATCCAGTGCTTATCATGTCACATGCCCTCTGGAAGAAATGGATGCATTTTGGAAACTTATAAACTACCAAAACTAAAACAGGAAGAAATAGAAAATTTGAGCAGACCAATAACCAGAAAGGAAATTGAAGCAATAATCAAAAACCTCCCAAAAACAAGAGGCCAGGGACAGATGGCTTCCAAGGAGAATTCTACCAAACATTTAAAGAAGAAATAATACCTATTCCACTGAAGCTGTTTTAAAGAATAGAAATGGAAGGAAAACTTCCAAACTCATTCTATAAGGTTGGAATTACCTTGATTCCCCAAACCAAAAACCCCATCAAAAAGGAGAATTACAGACCAATATCCCTGATGAACATGGATACCAAAATTCTCACCAAGATACTAGCCAATAGGATCCAACAGTACATTAAAAGGATTATTCACCATGACCAAGTGGGATTTATTTCTGGGATAAAAGGTGGTTCAACATTCACAAATCATTGTGATAGATCACATTAATAAAAGAAAAGACAAGAGCCATATGATCCTCTCAATTGATGCAGAAAACACATTTGACAAAATACACCATCTTTTCTTGATTAAAACTCTTCAATGTATAGGGAAATAGGGAACATATCTCAATATCATAAAAGCCATCTATGAAAAGCCCACAGCAAATATCATTCTCAATGGGGAAAAACTGAGAGATTCCCCTTAAGGTCAGGAACAGGACAGGGATGCCCACTCTCATCACTGATATTCAACATAGTACTAGAAGTCCCAGCCTCAGTGATCAGACAACAAAAAGAAATAAAATGCATCCAAATCATCAAAGAAGAAGTCAAATTCTCACTCTTCACAGATGACATGATACTGTATGTGTAAAACCCAAAAGACTACACCCCAAAATTGCTAGAACTCATAGCAACTAAGCAACATGGTAGGATACAAAATCAATGCACAGAAATCAGTTGCATTTCTATACACTAACGGTGAGACTGAAGAAAGAGAAGTTAAGGAATCGATCCCATTTACAACTGCCCCCCAAACCATAAGATACCTAAGGATAAACCTAACCAGAGAAGTCAAGTGGTTAAACACCAAGGCTTGGTCATAAATTTCCTAGGGTTTTAATTCAGGTTCACCACTTGCAAACTATTTGGCTTTGGGGGTAGCTTAATTTCTCTTTATCCTAGTTTACCTAGCTCTATAATGAGGATAAATGCAGAATCCACTCCTTGGTGTTGTTGTGAGGCTTAAAAGTCTTAGAAGAAGGTAGATATGTAGCAAGTAATCAATCAATAAATGCAAGCTATTATAATATTTAAGAGCAGTAAGTATCCTTAGAGTAAGGCTTTTTAAATTACTTTGATTTTAAGGTACAGACATAAGCTCAAATGCATGATTTTTTTCTTATGAAATAAAATATCCAGTTAAAGAAGACAAAAAGGAAGAATCAAATTTCCTCTTGAATTTTCAGGGCCTCTATATTCAATTTCCCAGTGCTTTTTCTGATCATCAGAAATCCACTTAACTGACCTACATTGCAGCGATGATTTTTGTTTATTATGAAGGAAATCACAGGTAATGGATTGGAAAACACACCTCTTATGAATTCTTAATGATTACCTCCATTGTCTTCTTAAATCTTAAGCAGATGAGCATCCTCATAAGACCTATTAGTAAGTGTTCATTACACTTTATAAAAGGTTTTCCTATGGTGAACTGGGACCAGTAGCCTTAGGTTCTCAGGTAAGAAGGAGAGGCCTCTGGAGGGGACATATATTTCACATTTCACAGCTGTGATGATTTTCCCATTTTATTTATAACCACTGCTTTCCTCCCTCTTGTGGGAGAATTAAACAGCAATTTTACTCACTGGGGCAATTAGCTCATCATTCACTTCATTTTAAATGAAACATTGACATTAAACAGGACCCTTTAACCATTGTAATAACCATAACTAACATCTATATTGTTCTTGGTAAAGTCTTTCTATTCTCTCTGGAATGCTATATTTATTACTCTTATAATTTTCTTTGAAGGAACTAGCATCACATTTTCCATTATAAAGTCACTGTAAGTCCTGTTTTATCATCCACATTTTTTTTCCTTCAATCCAGTTGCCTATGAATGACTGATAGAATGACTCAAAATGGTAGCTTGCTTTTAAACCTAACATTTTTTTATTGATGAAATATAAATACATAACACAAGTTATGTATTATCTTGTCTCAGTGATTTTATTTTTATTTTTGTGCTAGAAGAATGCTCATAGGAAAAGTATATATTTAGTGAGGAATGGTTATATTATTATCCTGGAATATCATAATTTCCTTACTATACTCTTTGTGAAGAAGAGATCTTAAGAGTTGTAATGCTTAAGATAGTGAGTGAGGTGCTGAAGTGGTTAGAGGGGGAAAGGAAATTAATAATAATTGCATATATTTCCATTATTGGTTAGCATACAGTTTCTATTTTCTGTTTCTTTAAGTTTATCACTCTATATTTTCTTATATATTAAAATCTATGTGCCAGGAAAATCGGCTGAAGAATTTGTAGTCTCTCAGTTAGATGTCATTATTTTTTAAATTTTTTAAATTTTAATTTCACTATAGTTAATATATAGTGTTATATTAGCTTCAGGTGTACAATATAGTGATTCAAAAATTCTAACATTACTCAGTGCTCATCATGATAAGTGTTCTCTTAATCCCCATACATATTTCATCCATTCTCCCCATCCACTTACCCTCTGGTAACCATCAGTTCTCTATAGTTAAGAGTCTGTTTTTTGGTCTTTCTTTTTTCCTTTGTTCATTTGTTTTAAATGCCACATATGAATGAAATCATATGGTATTTGTCCTTCTCTGACTTATTTTGCTTAACATTTTACTCTCTATATCTGTCCATGTTGATGCAAATGGCAAGATTCCATTATTTTTTATGGCTTAATAATATTCCATGTGTATATGTAGGTAGGTGTGTGTGTGTGTGTGTGTGTACACATACTTGACACTTGGGCTGATTCCATAATTTGGCTATTGTAAATAATTCTGCAATGAACATAGGGGTGCATATATCTCATTGAATTAGTGTTTTTGTATTTTTTTGGTAAATACCCAGGAGTACGATTAATGGATTGTTGGGTAGTTCTATTTTGAACTTTTTGAGGATGTTCCATACTGTTTTCCCCACAGTTAGATTCCAATTGATTATAATAATTTTGGTAGAATTCTGATATTTCTGCATATTGTTTATTAATCAAATTATTCATATGTTCTGTGACAATAAGGAAAGCCAAAAACTCAGTTGTATTCTGTTATTCTTGATCAATTTTTTCAGTTGTATCTGAGTAGATTTTTACCCTAGTATTCTTAAAAATTTTTAAATATTCAACAATGGAAATAGCTATCATTCTATATTTTTCAATATAAATAACTATAGCAAAATTTAAAACATAATCTTTCCCCTATGATGAATCAGTTTTGATTACTTCTAATTAGATCATCTTTTTCTGATTATTTCTTCAAAATAGCTTAGAAAGTAATTCTTACTGTTTTTCCCCGTAGCTAATGAAAGTTTAACCTGCCTATAATTATTTGCTGTATTATATGTCCTGCTTTCTGAATAATCATGTTGTGTTTGCTTGAAATTATTCACTAGAGTATTTCTAAAAATAACCAAAGAAAATGTATTAATTTTCTTCTCATTTTTCCAAATCCTTAGATCTATGAATCAGATATACTGGCATTAAATTTTAATAAATATAAACTTTTGCTAACTTTGTATAGTTGTCCCTCAAGTCATACACTCTCACATAACACAATCTTACACATAAACTAATCTGGATCAAGTTCACATAGCTTGTTTGTATCAAATTTCAAAAATAACACAAACATCCGGATTAAAGTCCAGTTATTTACCACGACAATTTACTTTGTTTTCAGTTGCCCAACAAAATACAGACTTAAAATATTTAATAGCTCTACATATCTCCTCTAAATTATAAAAGCCACATTTTAGTAAAAGTAGTAATCAGCTCAGTTTTTCTTTCTTAAAGTTTTCACTTTGGTATCCCATGTTATGAAACCCTAAAATCTGGGTTCTTAAGTTAGGCCCACATGGAATGAAACAAGAAAATATTGTAATAAAATGAGAAGTGCAGTATACTGCCTGTTGATAGATTAGAATTGTTTTTGTTGAGTGGAACTCTCCTATTTGTAATAGAGATTATAATGTAGTATGATAAAGAGCCTGTCTTCATTCGTACGTTCAAATGCTGACAGCTTTCAAATGCCACTTCACTCTCTGCCCAGCTTAGCCCACTCTGGGAAAGTGAAAAGATAGGCTGAGTGTTCTCTCTTGGCTCTGGAGGGAAATTCAAACCATATAATTCCTGGCCTAGAGCAAGAACCCTCCCTACAAACACAATCCCTAAACATTTGACCCACCTTGCTTTCTCAACTTATTTTCTAGACCAGTTTGGGTGTCTTCCCTGCTCTTCATAGAAAACTTCTTGATATGAGCAATAAAAATTTAATGTAATTCTTAGTGCATGTGGCATCATCACTCTTAATATCTAAGTCAAATTTGGGGTAAGCTTTGATTCTACCCTCTGTGGGACAACCACAAGACATGTAGCAAGTAAAATGGCTGATTTATCACATTTCTATATCTGTCCCAGGGTTAGAAAAAAATCAAATCAACAGGAATCACAGATTCAGATTTCTGGGAACAGTAAGGTTTAGTAAACAAGTGAGATAAATTAGAACAAAATTGGTCATCTAAGAAACATCTATACCTCACTGAATTCTCATCATTCATGTATGGTCTTTAATGTTAGATTTAAAAATTTTCTCTCTTTAACTGATAGAAGCTGACAGAAAGGAAAGAAATATCAGATAAAATACAGCACCATCAATTGGACTTAATTGACATTTATATAACACTCCACTCAAAAATAACATAAAAACTATTTTTTAAGAATATCCATGGAACTCTGAGAAACATAGACCATATACTAGATATAAAAAAGTATCAACACCTTTTTAAATTGATGTCATACAGAGTGTGTTTTCTGAGCACAAAAAGATTAAGTTGAACATAAATAACAAAAGGATTATTAGGAATATCTATGAACAGTTGGAAAATTAACACACTTTTGGATACCTCATGGATCAAAGAAGAAATCAAAAGGGGAGTTAGAGAATAAAATAACAAAACAGCACCATTTACATGAAGTAACTAAAGAAGAGGCTCAAAGAAAAAGTATAGATTTAAAGTCTCATATTAGAAATGAAGAAAAGAATAAACTAAAAGATCAGTGAATGTATCTTAATAAGTTACAAAGCAAAGGACAATGAATGAAACTAAGAGTAAACAGAAGGAAAGAAATGATGAAGATAAATAAATACAATTGAAAGCCAAAAATCACCAGAAAAATATAGTGAAACCACAATCTGTCTTTTTGCAATTAATAGTTTAGATAAAACAAACATATATCTTGAATGACTCAAAATACCAAAACTAACTGGGGCTATTAAGATAACTTGAATAGCTCTGTGTCCATTGAAAAAATACAAATGATACACCTTCTCACTAAGAAAATTGACCTAAATGGTTTCTTTGGTGAATCTCTTCCTTATCTCTTAAAGAAGAGTTAAGACAAAACAAAACAAACAAACAAACAAAATCTACATGAATATAGATCTAAAAGTCCATATTTATCAGAATTTTAGTTCATCAAATCTACACCATATACAATGGGTAACATACATTGAATAATAGATATCAAAGGATTGCTTAATATAAAAATGTCAGGCAATGTATTATATCATATTAACAATAAAAATAAAAGCCATACAATCACCTCAGATGCAGAAAAAAACATTCAACACAATCCAACATGCCTTCATGATTAAAAACTCTCAAGAAACAGGAAAAAAAAAAAGAAGAGTGGGGAGGAGACCTTCTCAAACTGGTAAAAGGAATTTACTAACAATCTATAGTTAAATTCCTACTTCATTGCAATACTCCGAATATTTTTCCTTGACCGTGTCTGGATATCTAATTTCCCCATCTCTTCAACATATCAGAAAGGAAACAATGATACTCCATGTGATTATAAGCATCATAGCTGTGTATATAGAAATTCCTAAACAATCTGCAACTAAGCTTCTAGATTTTGTAAGTGAGTTCAGGAATATCACAGGTTAGAATGCCAGTGTACATATTGGAAAATTTATATATCTAATTTCAAGACTTACTATATGAAGCTATACTACCAATAGAGTGAATTAAATCCATATCTATAGGCCAGAGAAGCAGAAAAAAAGGGTCTAATAAGTAAACAAAACATATGTTACCTATTGAATTTTGACCAAAGTGATAAGATAATTTAATGGTAAAACTATAGCAATTTCAACAATAGTGCTGAAATAGCTGGATATCCTCGTGAAAAACAAACAAACAAACAACATGAATTTAATCCCTACCTTGCAAGGTGTGTAAATTAACTTGCAATGTATCATATAAATAAATATAAAAGATAAAATTATAGATTCTCAATGAAAACGAACTCAAATTAGTCAAGGATTTCTTAAATAGAAAACAAAAAGTATAAACTGTAAAATTAAAATCAACAAAATATTTTTTTTCAAAATTAAAAATTTCTGCTCCTCAGAAGTTATTTTTAGGAAAATGTAAAGGTAAAAAAAATGTAAAGGTAAACAATAAACTTCCAGAAAATGTTTGCAAAACATATGTGTGACAAATGACTTGTATTGACAATCAATGAAAACTACTTATATCTCAATTTTGAGATAAAACAATAAATGAATCTGTAAGCATAAAGGGAAAAGGCTTTCACAGACACTTCAAAAGAAAAGCAAGATGAATAGCTAATAAGAAAGGATGCTCAACATCACTAGTCATCATTATTCAACCTCATTAAAACCATAATTAGATATTACTAACTACCCAACAGAATGGCTAAAACTAAAAAGACTGATAGTAACAAGAGTTGACAATTTGTGGAGAAATGGAATTCTGATCATTGTTGGTAAGAATGTATAATGAAATAACTCCTTTGGAAGAGTTTTGCAGTTTACCATAAAGTTAAATCTACATGTAACATATGGCCTAGCTCTTGTAATCCTAGGTATTTTACCAAAAGAAATGAAAACATATGTCCATATACAAACTTATGCATAAATGTTCATAGCAGCTGTACTGTAGTATTCTTAAATTTAAAATAACCCCAAAGTTCATCAACAGGTAAGTGGATAAATGCTTTGTGATATATGCACATTTGTATGGATACAAATAAGAGAACACTGCTCAGCAATAAGACGGAATGAACTATTGGTACATGCAGCAGTATCTATAACTCTCAAATAAAAAGTGAATTGAAAGAAACCAGACAAAAAGGAGCACCTATCCCAGACATGTGCAAACAATGTAGGAAATACAAGACGTAACTTAGGATATCAGCTCTCCAAGATTTTATTTATCATCCTTCATGCTTTAGTGAGACAAAATATCATTTCAATTGACCAACAGGCAATGTTCTACTTAATTGTAGTGTAACTATATAATTACTTAAAATTTTAATGATTATTTATATTGATAGATCCCGAAGTAGATATACAACTCTATAAATGTATTCAAGGAGTTTATTTCCACTGCCAAAGTATTGATCAAGTCAACAAGAAACACAACAATTCCTACCTTTTTACACTAGCCCTTTGGTTCATCAGCTATAAGCAGCTAATAAAGTTAATGTATTTGTTCTTACTATATTTTGCCCAATTTTTGGTAGCTTTGAGAATACAATTCAGATTCTGAGCATCAAGGAATATATTGGCCATCCAATCATATGATAGAGCTATTCTTACTGTCCTCTCATAGAGTTAAATGCAGAACTCCACTTACGAGTTATTTCCCACCTTGCTGCCATCATATGTTCCTACAGCCCACATATTCCAATACTTCTAGGAAGCCCTCTTTTACTATTTATGGCACCAGCATATCTCCATTTGAATATTTATTATATAAATCAAAATGATATTTCACTCTGATATTATAATTTAGTTAGCTATGTTACTCTAATGCTAAAAGTGGTTAGATTGGGTTTGAAATTATTTGTTGGCTCTATGGTTGTTGTCATACACACACATGAATGTAGATGAATATCAGTTGAGATTAAGTAACTATAATATATGGAATATTCAATCTAAAAGCGTTTAGATAACTTTTGTTTATTGTTTTGAAAAACAGAAGGTTCAAATTAATTTAGATTGGACAGAGAATTAAAAACTGGTGAAAATAGGAAAAGAGTAAAAGTTTAACACTAGACAACATGGCAAGATAAAATTTCCTGAATTTATTCTATCTATATCATCTATAAATCTATCAGATTAATATCCTACTTAATCAATCCATATTTATGGTAGATACCATGTAGATACACTATGTTAATCTCTTTTATGTAATAAAATTATGAAACACTTAGGTTGGATTATCTTTTAGACATATTTTATATATATATTTCCTTCATTTAGAGAGAAAACAATTCAAGGTACAAATTACATCTCATCATAAGAAGATACTGTTTTTCAAAAGTTGCTGTGGTACTTAATCATGTATAGTAAATACAACTGACTGAATCAATCATAGTACTTAATTCATTTCATGATTGGAGAATCACAGAAAACTGCTTACATAATTTGAAATCAAAATGACAAAATACAGTTGCCAATAACATCTTTGGTGCATTGATACTGAATAGATCTCTGTGTGTTTCAATGTAAAAGAAAGGAATTATATAATTAATCATGAAAACAGGGCTTATAAGATCTCTCTATATTGAGCAAATCTACACTGGTTATTTAATAGGGAACTCAACTGAGGAGGGTAGAGCAAACTAAGCACAGATGAGCTCCTGCCTCTGAAAACTCCTTTTAGCTCAGTTCTGCTGTCCATGTGCATCATTAGTTGTTAATACAACAACCCTTCCCATTGCCAACAACAGCAACAAATTACCTTTCCCTGGAGTTGCCTGTTGCACATTCCAAAGAATGCAAGGTGCTTATGAGACCAGGTGTGCACAACAGGAAGAAGTTGAGATGAAGCCGTCAGAATGATAACAATTGTGCCTTGATGAGTTCTTGTTATTTTAAGACGCACCTGCTCCAAGTCAGCAGGATTTCTGAGGAAAATCAGAAATGTGTTGGATGTGTCCCAAGACACATAAAAGATTGAATTCAATTCTGTCTAGCTGATGTTTAGAAATTTACAGCAGTGCTGACTGGGCTAAATGGCTTTCTTGCAAAATTCCAGAAGACACAGTGTTGTATTTGTCAGAGAAAATTACATAGCAGATCCCTTGTGAAAAATGTATAACCTCCTCCCTCACCTTTCCTTCCTCTTTCCTGAGAAGGCGTGCCAGACTTGACCAAAGTAGAAATGCGATGGGAAGATATGCCATTATTTATAAAAAAAGATTGGTGTCTCTTCCCAATATCAAGGTTAATCGATGATTCCTACAGTGATCTGTACTATAAACTATAGAGATTAATCTAATTATACCAGTTCAGATTTAAAATATATGTGTATTTGTACATACATATATTTATATGTACTCATGCACAAAAAAATCACTGGATGAGTGAGTTAGATATACAGGCACACCTCGACTTACTGTGCTTTGCTTTACTGTGCTTGCAGATACTGTATTTTTTACAAATTGCAAGTTTGTAGCAAACCTGCATCAAGCAAGTGTACTGGTCCTATTTTTCCCAGCAGCATCTTCTCACTTTATGTCTCTGTTTCACATTTTGGTAATTCTTGCAACATTTCAAACTTTTCGTTATTGTATTGTTAAGGTGATCTGTAAGCTGTGATTAGAACTTCCTGAAAGTTCAGATGGTTAGCATTTTTTAGCACTTTAGTATTTTTAGCATTTTTAGTATTTTTAGCATTTTTTAGCACTTTTAGTATTTTTAGCACTTAAGTATTTTTAAATAAGTTATATATGTTGTCTCTTTGGACAAAATGCTATTGTACACTTAATAGACTACAGTATAGTATAAACATAATTTCTAGATGCACTAGGAAACCAAAATATTTGTTTGGCTCATTTTATTGTGATAATTTGCTTCACTGAAGTGATTTGGAACTGAACTGGAACTATTTCTGAGATATGCCTGTACATATTAAAGATATAATAATTATTGTCACATTGTTCTTTGTACTTCCATTTACTGAATTTTGTTGAAAGAAGGCCCACTAATTTTAGAACGAGAAAAAAAAAGGCAATAAAGATTAATCGTATTTGTTAGGGAAGTATAGTATAGAAAAATATAGAAACTGGAACAGTCTAAATTTATTTGGGAAATTTAAATAACATAATTCATTACCTATTGCAATTTACTAAAATTTAAATATGTGTTACAATATCCTATATTCTGAATGACAGTGTTCATGGGGATATAGTGAAAACATGATAATCATATGTCAGAGGCAATTATAAAATAGGATTTTATCTGATATCCTGAGAGAAATACATATGTATATCATGTGTTATTTCAAACAATGTTATAATACTATTTTTAAAAATATATTTAATTTAAGATGATGTATATTTAGAGATGATATCAAATGAACAAAAGAAAAAGTTTGAGAAAAAGATCAAACTCAAGAGGACGGTTTGGACAATATTTAGTTTCTGTCTTTTCTTGGTATGAGATGAAAATTCACACTGACATTTCCAACAAAGATCACAAAAAGAAGGAAAATGAATCAATTACGTGCCATAAAATGGCTACAAAATTAAAACAACAACATAACCAAGTTGGGCTGTGACATCAGAAAAGCTCAACTACTCTACTGCCAAGGCTTTAAGGAAACAAGCATTCCCCCCTGGGCACACATACTTTAGATCAACCACTTAGTGCGATCAGCAATATCTAAAAATATATTCATGATGAGTACAAAATGACGGTCTAAAGAGATTTCTTATGTTACTTAAAATAGATTTGTGGGGGGAAAACTCAGCATATACTTTAGTTTGAACAGCTCCGTTGGCAAAGGGCAGGGATTAAGGGGTTAGAAACCACAGGTTTTTGGTGTTTTGTTGTAGTTGTTTTTAATTATTAAAATAGAAATTATAGTAGAATATCCTTATTAAGGTAGTTCTAGGAATTAAATGAGATCATAAGCTTGCTCAAAATCTGGCATACTAAACAGCAAAATATATTGGTTATTATTATTATACATAAAATGATGAGTTATTCTTCCTTTAAAACACTATCCAAAAATATTACTTCCTTCAATACTTTTTTCAGGATTTCTTGTTTGGGACTATGTTCACAGGGATACTCATGGAATGATACACTGAGTATACCAATACTGTATGATTACTAATTACATTAACAATAGGCAATATTAAGAAGTCATCTACATTATGATGAGACTTAAATCTGCTTATGAAAAATGGGAAGCCCAACTGACCATGAATATGAATAGAAAACCACCTTTTGTCTACAAATCCACTGGCAGGAACTAATGTAAAAAAGATCTGGGTCAGAAAATAACATATGTGAATGGATATCTAGTTTCTGTTATTCTATGCTTGAAAACATAGCCATATTACTTAAGCCCAGAAAAAAATTAAGTGTACTAAATAATTACACTAAAAATAGTATATATTATTATAATTTACCACATGGCTATACTGGATCTATGATACTTCCCGAATTATCCTCTACACACCTAAGAACTCTAAAAATGATCATGAAAAATAAAATTACTCTTCAGATCTCAAGCACATATAAAAACTAACTAAAAAAATTAAAGAGAGGGGCGCCTGTGTGGCTCAGTCGATTAAGCATCTACCTTCGGCTCAGGTCATGATCCCACGGTCCTGGGATTGAGCCCTGTGTCGACCTCCCTGCTCAGTGGGGAGTCTGCTTCTTCCTCTCCCTCTGTTCTTCTGCCCTGCTTGTGTGCTCTCTCACTCTCTACCTCTCAAATAAATAAATAAAATATATTTTTTTTAAATTAAAGAGATATGTATATTGGTAAAAAGTAATAAAGAGTAGAAAAGGATGGTCCACAGACTTCACGGTTTACAAAAAAAAGGGTATTGTGATGAATAAAGTGTTAAGAATGTGTATGTGACAAAAAAATTAAATTTTAATAATACTCTGAATTTTGCCAATAACACGATAGCTAATATATGTGAGTTAACCTAAAGGGAGAGTAAAGAGTAAGTAGGATGCTCTCACTTTTCCTTTTCCTTTTAGTACATTGAGATTCATGGGTTTTTCTAATGTAAACTAAAAAAAAAATGTCACCATCATCAACGAAAACTACCGTGGACAAGAGATATGAAAAAAAATCATTCCAAAGAAATTTGGGTTCAAACAAAATTCTAGTTATATACACATAAGTAAAAAATATAGGAAAAACAGAATTGATGCTTTTTATACATCTGATATAAGCCTACCATCTACTGAACACCAGGCAACTCACAATCAAATCAGATCCGATAGGAAATGGGCTAAAATTTTCAAAATACTAAGAAGTCTCTTGGAAATACAGATTTTCTTGTAATATGAAAAAAATGTAACTTTTTCTAAGCATATTATTCTGAAAAATTCACTAAGTTCAATATGATTCCTTTAAAGTATTATTTTTAATCAGTATTTCAACTCAAAGTTCTGCTACGTATGTTTTATATTGTAGTTAATACATAAGATAAAAACATATTTTTTACATAAATAAATATACACTTGGGCCGAAACAATATTTCACTGATTTGGATGTATAATCACATAATTGTGGGAGCACTGATACACATGCTAGAGTGAGTAATTAGCTTCAGCTTGGAGGTCAATGTCATGGAGGAGGATGGTTTACAACCTGGGATATGAAGGAATAAGAGGGTTGCACTGGTTAAAAGTGAGCTCTTTGTCTGAGAACATGATGTGCAGAGGCAAAGAACTACATTGCATACATAGAGATATGAGATATTTAGGCAGGCACGGCATAATAGATTGCATAAATATATAGTTTTTCATTTAAAGATCATATATATATTTTCCTATTGTTATGTTCATTTGTTATCCTCTCCTCAAAAGCTGCTCAAACAGAACAATTAAGATGGAATCAAAAACTTTTTTTAAGAGAGGGAGAGAGGGTAGGGACAGGGGCAGAGGGGCAGGGAGAGAAAGAATCTTAAGTAGTCTCCATAACCAGCAAGGAGCCCAGTGCAGGGCTCAATCTCACAACCCTGAGATCATGACCTGAGCCAGAATCAAGAGCTGGACACTTAACTGACTGAGACTTAACTGACTGAGCTTAAATCAGTCAGTTAAACCCCAGAGTTAAAAACTTTAAAAGTTGAAGAGTTCAAATATTTATCGAGGAGGATGGATTTCAAACAGTTGGGCTTTTTCTTAAACGCTTTATTGAAATATTATTGACATATAATTCATACACTTAATTTAATACAATTTAATACACTTAATTTAGTACAATTTAATAGTTTTCAGTATTTTCACACTTATGTGCAAACAACACCATGGTTACTTTTAGAACATTTCATCACCAACTGTTTGTAGTACAAATATTTCTTCGGAAAAAGTGAAGCCCAACTTGTGAATGGGTGAGAAGGGCTTCTGGTTCCTGTTCTCAAGTAAGGACTGTGGAAGTCACCACTCTGTCCGAACAAATAAAGGCTGATCAGACTGAAAAATCAACAACTCTTTCAGGACTTTTAAGAGAGGGTAGTTATAACTTCTAGCTTCAAGGTTGGAGAGATTGACAAGTGAACACAGACTTACCTAACAGAGACTCAGGAGCAGAAACAGCCTAGGGAACCAGGGCCAAAATAAGGAAACCTGAACTATAACAGACTAATTGCTGGAGGCTCCATGTGGACAAATTTAAGAGTCACACTCTCCAGAGGGACCCAATAATAGGGGATTCCCACAGTATTGCGGAATTTATCTCCAAGAACTCAACTAGGTTCCCATAGTAAACCTTGAAGAGAAGTCTCCTTATGCTTCTGGCAGAAGAAAGAGGAAAGGAACCATTGTGAAAAAAAGCCAGAGGGGCGCCTGGGTGGCTCAGTGGGTTAAGCCTCTGCCTTCGGCTCAGGTCATGATCTCAGGGTCCTGGGATGGAGCCCCACATCGGGCTCTTTGCTCAGCAGAGAGCCTGCTTCCTCCTCTCTCTCTGCCTGCCTCTCTGCCTGCTTGTGATCTCTCTCTCTCTGTCAAATAAATAAATAAAATCTTTAAAAAAAAAAAAAAAAGCAGAGCACTCAATAAGGCCCGCCCTCAGGAGAAATGAGTTAACCAGAGCCTAACCTTTGGGGGGTATTGTTGGAGCCTGACTGACCTGGGGAAAAGGAAATATCAAACTGTAGCCAGCTCCGGCCATCCTGTCCCATCTAAAGGAAAAGGGGGAAAAAAGAAAAACAAAAAACAAAAACAAAACCCTGAGAAACACTTGTGAAATTCACAGTGTGGAGGTACAGTCTCACGAAAAGCTGGAGACCTAATTACAGTAATACAGAATGCTTCATCCCACCTCCTCCTCACTACCACTTCACCAAAGCCCTATTTACGACATTTCCTTTTACCCAGTACATCATGTTTGGCCCTCGAGAAAAAAAAAAAAAAATACAAGGCAAAAAAACAATTTGAAGAGACAGACATCCTCAAAACCAGACATGGCAGGGATACTGGAATTAGACCAGGATTTTAAAACAACCATGATTAATATGCTAGGTCCCCTAGTGGATAAAGCATGCAAGAACAGGGGGAAACAGATGGAAATCCTAAGAAAGAACCAAAAAGAAATGCTAGAGATAAAAAAAAACACTGTAACAGGAATGAAGAGTGCTTATGATGAGCTTGGTGTAGACTGGACACAGTGAGGAAAAATTTCCAAGGTAGAGGATATATCAGTAGAATCCTCAAAAATTAAAAAGCAGAGAAAACAAAGACTGAAAAAAATCCCAAAACAGAATATATCCAAGGACTATGAGACAAGTGCAAAAGTTACACATACATGTAGTGGGAATACCAGGAAAAGAGAGAAAGAAACAGAAGAAATATTTCAATAATAATAACGGAGATTCCTGAAAATTAAAGCTGGACACCAAAGCACAGACTCTCGGGAAGCTCAGAGAACACCAAGCAGGATAATGCTAAAAAACTAAAGTGGGTGAGAGGTTATACTTTAATTTGAGACAGTGTAGAGTTTCCAAATGAGCTCAGCCTCCTTCATCTACATTCCCTTCCTGTGGCGGCTCAATTGAGGTGTGAGAAATCCTGAAAGTAGCTCCAAAGTTCAGTTTAAAAAATAATTTATACATTGCCAATTCTTCCTTTTACAGTTCAGAAAGCTGGAAACCGTATCTGTTATATCATATGACTAACTTCTCCAAATTATCTAGAGAACGGGGGCTAGACACACGAATCTTTCCTTAGATGAACTCACATACATCACTGTGTACGGAAGATGCCATGTCTTGGCTAATGACCAAATAGATATGGCATTACTAATGTGATCATGGTATTCCCAAATTAAGCATTCTTAGTAAAATATTAAGAGCCTATGGAATAGATCTAGGTGCCATCTCATAACTATGGATTAGTTTTAAGTAATAAATAAAATTTCATATTTTTCAAATTGCTTGAGTTTACATTTTCTGACTTCATCAAGGTAACATTAGATATAAAATGTAATTCTATCTTAATGCATTTAAATACCTTTGATAATTTTATTTTTAACAATCAAATCCTTCATAGTAGATGAATGTATGTATAAATCATTTGTTAAACAGAACAGAGTTCGATCTTGTTAAATTTTTTTTTCTTATACACACTTGCAAGAACTAATTATTTTCAACACTTTCCCTGCAGAATAGATATTTGGTGGTGAAGACCTGGCACAGTATGCCTCTCACTGCTTCATTTGATAACTCTCCCTTGCAAATGAGACAGTTAGGCTGAGGAATAGCATAATCATTAGGGCATAAGAATCCATATGTGAGATAATCCTCATTATATTTCTTAAATGACCAAAAAAAAGAAAAAGATTTTTTAGTATGATAACACACTGTGACTCTGATAGCCTTCCAGATTTAATCAAATGTTGTTCATTATGGTGGGAAAATAAGTATCCTTAAAATGAGAAGTATTTACGTATGACATATATAGAAAAAATTTAGGCCTTTATGATTTCTGAAAATGGCATTTTCAAAATTTTGGGGGGATAGTTTCACAAGTTAGAAACTTTTTCAAGCAAATGACATTAGAAAATTTAAATAGCAAAAAAGTAATTAGATAAAATTATAACATTAATTTAAAATTTAATTTTATAATCGAGGCTTAAAATGTGCCCCAAATAATCATTCATATTCACATATGGTTAAAATATTTGTTATATTCTTATCCAAACTTATAAATGACTAAATTCTCTGTAATCTTTGACTTAATATAATTATATTCCATTATTTTTGAGTTTAGAAATTGCAAATTTATAAAATTAAATCATTGTCACTATGAAATTTCATGGAGAATCACACTTTGCTACAATCAAAAGACAATCATTCATTCATGGAAAAACTGCCAATAATGTAATTAAGAAAATATTAGATATATATTTTGAACCACAAGATACCAATTAAAAATGATACTAACAAAATTAATTAAGGAAATAAGCATACATTCCATGTATATTTCTGGATGTATCGTACAAAAATAAAAGCTAATTAAGTAAACATAAAAATCTACTTTACATATGTGGACAAAACAAAGGAATTCACTTATGGAAACAACTCACTATCGAAGAAGTGATTCGACTAAACGAAATGATTCAACACGAAAAGAAAGTTCTTGCTGCCTTGTATGGTCACTACAGAGACTTTTCTGGTGTTGGTACAATGAATAAATAATAAAGCACAAACATAAGAATAAATTCAGAAAGTTCACTCTCACATATAATTCCAAGTACTGTAGATAAATATTAGTTGTTAAAAATAACATTTAATTACTTTAATGAGAAAAAATTGAATGTACAACAATATCTTGCAGCATATCTGAAACACATTTGCAAAAAAAAAACACATGTGCTGTTGAAAATAAAGAGTTTTAAAATATCAACTTCTTTCCTTTGCTTCCCTTTCACAATGAATTGAAAAGCCCAAACACAGTAAAACATATTTAAAATACCTAATATTTTCAGAGGTTCAATTATATGCTAAGCACCATTCTGTAAGGTCTGTGTGTGTGTGTGTGTGTGTGTGTGTGTGTGTATTTGAGGTCTGTATATTTGATCTTATTTTAATTTTCATGATGTAGGTCAAGAGTTAACAAAATCCTGCTTGGAGGCCAATCCACCTGTTTTTGTAAATGGAGTTTTATTGAATCTCCACCTTGTCCATTAATTTGTATTGTCTATAACTACTTTCATGCTGTGATAGTAGAGTTGAGTAGTTGCAAATGACCAATGGATCAGCTAAACCTGAAATGTTATCTGGCCCTTTACAAAACAAAACAAAACAAAACAAAGTCTGGCAGACACTAATGTAGTTAATATGACTCTAATTTTCAATGAAGCTTAATATCAGGATGGAAGATATACACTATAAACCTTGGAGTCAGAAAGGAATCCCAATTTTGCTGACTCTAGTTGACTGTGTTTCTTATGTTACACAACACAGAAGTTCAGAAAATCAACTAAACAAG
This sequence comes from Potos flavus, assembly GCA_028534135.1. NCBI lineage: Eukaryota > Metazoa > Chordata > Mammalia > Carnivora > Procyonidae > Potos > Potos flavus. The sequence continues at coordinate 152,207,851 of CM052899.1, read as the reverse complement.
GACAGAATGGTAGAGATTTTTTTTTTTTTTATCAGCTGTTCATGCATAAAGGTTCTGGGATTTTATTTGACTGAAGCTCAAAAAAATTTATATAATCATATGCTGAGTAATGGAATATAGCCCACAGATATATTCTCCACCACTTCTCAGACAGTTATACCATCATCTTTAATTCTCATACCTCATTCATTTGTTCTTCCTTCCAGTTAGGAGCGTCCTTTTTTCAACTTAAAGCTATTTCATTGACCCTACTTTGGATCCCATTTCTGACACTCCCAAGTCCTTCCTCTGTTTATGAGTCTCTCTCTTTCACAGACTTTTTTGAAAAAAAAAATTGCCTCCAATTACTCTATTTTTTTCGTATTAACTCATTGTGTCTGGCATCTGTATCACTCAATCCACTGAAATGTTTGAGATCAAGGTCCATAAAAATATCCCTGCAACTGAGGTCATTAGACACTTAAATCCTTATCTAATTTGACTCTTTCTATTTTACACTATTGGGCACTGTACTGATACTGAAATAGTCCGTACCCTTGTTTTGTGAAGCCTCCCTCTTTTCAGGCTGCTGCCCTTATTCTCTTCTGAGATGCTCTGTTTCTCTGTTCACATCACAAATGTTAGTGTTGTCAATAGTCCATAAGAGAACTTCTCTTTTTATTCTGTGTGTACTGTCCATGAGTGGTCATAGGAAATATTTTATTTTTTGTCACTTATTTATTGCTTCTCATGTTTTTAATGGATATTTATATAATTAGTAAATGTAGAGTTTAGTCCAAATTTTCTCCCAAACTCCAGAATTACATACATATATATATATACATATATATATATATATATATATATATATGGGAGAAAATTTGGACTAAACTCTACATTTACTAATTATACAAATATATATATGCAAATATATAATGTATACATTTATACATTATATAATGTATATGTATATATTATATATATAAATATATATGTATATGTAAAGCTGAATTTGCTAAATATTCACTTACTACTCTAAGGCATCTCAAAATTAGTATAATAGTCTAATGCCATTTTGTCCTTTGTCACATTTATCTTCTTTTACCCAATGTGCTGTGTTCTCTATCACAGTAAATATTATTTTCTTCTATCCTGACTCAAGGTAGGCACATATCTGAATAATATGCTCAAGGTTATATAAAATTATAATAATAAAATATTAATTAAAAAGAGATGTATAGCCATCAAACAGATTGGCATGTTCATGTTTGTCGATTGATGGTTTTGTCCTAAGATAAATAAAAATGAAAAAAAAATCAAACTTCAAAAGTTGTTTGGGGAGTATAAATTCATAGCCAAGTTTATTTTCAGGTCTTTATGCCACTGGATGAATATCTGTGCAAAACAAACAACTCAAATATCAAATAAAAATTACCAGTTAAATAAGTTTCACTGAGATGGTCAATAAAATAACTAGAATAAAATATTCTAGTTATTTTATTTCATATATTTCATAATAATGATATGGGAATTGCTCACAATTACATAAAAATAAAGGGTGCTTCAATATGTTTTAAGACATAGCTATAGGATAATACCATATATATTATATTGTTATATATTTATCTATAGGGAGACATAGACATATTAGAGAGTAAAATATAGATATAGATAAATATATAGATGTAAACCTCAGTATGTTTTTAGAGGTATAATCAAATGTTAATAAAGGACAGCACTGCTTAACAGAATAGCTAAATAATATCCTACTTTTCACATTCTGGCCAACTTGCTTGGAAAAGTTATTCAACCATTAATTTTTTTGATTTTCAGAGTTGTATCACCACCAATATACTGATACACTTGTAGTGATAATTTGTTTAAAAAATCAAATATAGGACTTATATATTGTCCAACACAAGACAAGCACACACACATTGAAGATGATCATTGTAACGGCTAGTATTTCTACATGATGGGAATATAAATATGACTATGACTGTAAAATCCTTTTACAGTAGAACTACATGGTCTAAGTTGGGAAGAAAGAAACAAAAATGTACAATACAATTTCAGGTAGTGATAAAATAGAGCAGGACTGGAAGGTTGTCTTTGAGACAGCTTTATTAAATATGACACACAGCGATTACTTCTCCCAAGGGCTGAATGTGTGCTGAGATCTAAATGAAACCAGGTCTGGGGAAAGAGCATTTCAGAAGTGGGGCAGCAAGAGCAAAAGTCCTCAGATAGGAAGGACTGTATAGCAGCTGTGGCTGGAACATAGTGAAGGATGGGGAAATATAAGGAAGGCAGTCAAAGGTGTAGGCAAGAAACAAAGCTCCATAAATATTTTCACATTTCTGCATGGCAAGGCTTTCTGAGCAAAGAGCACTGATATCTGGATTAAAAGGTGATTGAACAACAACCTTAAAGAGAGAGAGATCTCCAAAGAGAGGCATCTGCGTCATCTGTTTACTTTTCATAGTAAAGTTGTAGGTTATAGAAAAGATAAAATGAGGGCATAGCTAAGACATATTAATCAGCTGGGTGCATGTAATGCCATTTATAGATTTATGGAAGGTAATGGCAGGAACAGGTTTGAGAAAGAACTTACACTTGAACTCATACCATGTTAAAAAAGTACATTTTTTAATGTTAAAAAATAGTTGTAGAAAAAATGCTTTTAGATATAAATTCAGGAAATAAATGGAAAGTATTGGAAAGGATGCTGATCTTGTGTCAAAAAGACACAAATTTCATGGAAATTCTCTGAGCTCCCTTCTCTGGTTTTCTTGGTTTCCATTCATTAGACTTTTACTCGCATTGTCCTTCCCAGCTTAGACTCATCAGATGATGATTATTTATATCATTCCCCCAGTCTTCATCTTATTCCCTTTCTGACAAACAGTTTTTCAAGTTGAAAGCCTTTGCTTTCTCCAGAAGCAAGGTCTCAGAACATGGCACCCATCCCCATAAAATGCTTCCATTATAATCTTTGTAAGCACACTACTGTTGTCTTATTCATTATTGAATGAGAACAGCTATTGGCTAAATAACTTTATGGATCCATAGTGGTATTTAAAATAGAAGGCATAATATTATAATTTAACATGAACTGGTACACAGAAACACAATCTAATTGGAATTAATTTAGACAATCAATCACAGCTGTTGATGCTGCCAACATGAGCTCAAATTAGTGTGAACATCGATTGTGGTTCTTTTCTGACAATTGTTTTTCAAGTATTAAATGGAATGCACAAAAACATTGAGCTCATAGGAATCCTGCTGTTTTCCTCCTTCATACTGGACTTACCATTGCTTACTGTAAATCTCTGCATCCATTCCTCTTCTAGTTTGTTACAGCATTGATTCAAAATCCTTGTTTTTTGGGTCATCTGGGTGGCTCAGTTGGTTAAGCATCTGTCTCTTGGTTTTGACTGAGGTCATGATCTCAGGGTCCTGAGATCGAGTTCCGTGTCAGGCTCTGTGCTCAGCACAGAGTCTGCTAGGGATTCTTTCCCACTCCTTCTCTCTCCACATCTGCTCCTCCTCCTGCTTGCATTCTCTGTCTCCAAAATAAAATAAATAAAATCTTTTCAAAAAACAACAAAATCCTTGTTTTTCCTTAATTGCATCTTATATAACAATTTATCAAACGTTTTGCTGAGATCTAGGTAAAATACCCCTACTGCCAACGCCTCATTTACTTCACTAGTCACTGCAAACACTTGATCACATCTCTTGGGCCCTATCATTCTGTCTCATACACTGTTGGCAAACCACACATTTAATGCTCCTCTCTTGCATACTCGTTTATTGTAATTGAAATGCTTACTAGTTATATCAGTTTCCAGGAGGTTTCTTTTCTTTTTTTAAAATATAGGCAATTTAACACAAATCATTTTTTCTATTCAGGTTCTCAGAGGGATGACTGAAGTAGTATGCTTCAGAATTTTGCCTTCCTTTTTCCTGTTTTCCTCTCATGTCACTGTGAGGACTGCTGACCACTCTTTCTGAAACACGCTATTACTTAGGCCTCTTCCACACCGTTCTTTACTGAGTTTCCTCTCATTTCTCTGATCATTTTCTCCTTTTCTTCCTTGTCGGTTTCTACCTCAGTTATTTGAACACACTAGTGTTCATCAAGGTTTCCATACTCAACCCATTCTTCTACAATATATATTTTCACTGGATGATCTCATTTATTCTTGTCACAAACCCTGTTCTCTTCCTTGAAACTCTGTTGTTCACATGTCTGATAGATTTTACTAACTTGTCTTTCCATAGGAATGTTAAATTCAACATTTCTATAATTGGCCTCATATTTCATTCTATAATAACCTGTTCTTTCATTCCCTCTTCGTTTAATGTTGCTATTTTCTGCCTTGTTTCTCAGTCCAGAAAATTGAGTCATATTAAACTTCTCCTTCCCTCTTTCCAAATGCAATTAATGACATCCTACTGATCTTTATCTTGTAAAAATTTCTATATTCTGCTTCTTTTTCTTGAAGGTCCTCATATTATTGTATAAGGATTATGCCAAGATTCTCCTCTGTATTCTTTCTTGCTTTGACAGGCCCTCTGAAAGCCATCTGCACACTGCAGCTAGGCCAATCCATTTCACATCAACTGTTAAAGTCTGTCAATGGTTTTCCATCTTGTAGGATGAACTTTAAGCTTCTTAGCTTTGAGAATCAAGTCCTATGTATTGTGATCTAAGTATGCAAATTTATTCTCTGTCTCTATTAGGAAATCTCTTTTCTGGCATTTTTAATCAGTTACATTTCTTTTATATATTTACCGATGCTGATCCTTTTGTCTTGAGACTATTTTTTTCTTAATCTGAACCACATTTTATTGAATTTCAAAGATAAGCTTGAGCTCCTGCTTTGGTTGGGGCAGTGTGTCTCCTATTCTCTAGTCTCATGGCATCCTTTGTATACAACTGCACCTCAGTTGTCACTGAAATTTCAATGAAACTCGTGTCACTAGTCTGTGAGTTAATTAAATAAGGCTTTAATGCCTTTTGCATCTTTTTATAATTAGTATGTGGCACAGCATTTGGCTCATGGGAAGTGTTAAGTAGAATTTGCCTGAAGGAAGATCCTTTCTAGGGAATTTTTTTCAGGTGTTACCTTCCTTGAACTTTAAAACATTTCAGACTCTTGACTGTTTTCTCTCTTAAAAAAACAAACAAAACAAAACAAAAACAACTCCATTTCCTGATTTTATCCTATAAGTCTGCAACTTATTAATAGTTTCACACCTCAAATTCCTCTACTCATGCTTTAAGTGCTTGATAGTTATTTAGGGTATCTATGCTTTCTCTACTCTCAATTCATTCTCTTCTTTTTATTTGACCATATTTAGTTCTATGCATTACTTTGGTATCACTATGTTGACAACATCCATGCTAAAACCCTTAGTTCCGGACCTGCATATCCTATTGTCAAATAACGTTTTCATTTGGTCGAATTAACATGTCAAACTCAATATATGCATGTTTGAACTTATTATATTCTCTCCAAAATATAGCTCATTTCCAGAGGTCAATATTCCAGTGATAAAAGTTTGTCCACCTAGCTAGCTACTAAAGCCAGAACCTGAAATTCATATTCTACACCCCCTTTTTAAAAATACATTTTATTTATTTGAGAAAGAGAACACATGAACAGGGGCAGAGAGAGGGGGAGAAGCAGACCCCCCCGCTGAGCAGGGACCCTGACACAGGGTTTGATCCCAGGGCCCCGGGATCATGACCCAAGCCAAAGGCAGATGCTTAACCAACTGAGCCATCCAGGTACCACAACTGATCCTTTTGCTTAAACACATCTTAAACCTAATCAGTTTTCTTCAGTTCAATTACTTCCTAGACCAAACCATAATCATCTTTTGTGTAACAATGTGGAAATCTCATAATTAATACATGTCTATGCTATGTTCCCTTCAATGCATTTAGGCTATAGTCAGAGAGATTATTTTTTAAAGTATTAGAATAATACCACCTCAATACCATCTTTGCCCACATGCAAATCCCTGAAATCTGTGTATATTACCTTTCATCACAAAGGGGATTTAATGTTGCCAATGGAATTAAAGCTGGTCATCTAAATTTAAATCAGGGAAATTATTCTGGATTATATGGGTAATCCCCTTATAATCATAAGGATCCTAAAAGGTGGAAAGAATAACCAGAAGGGAGAATCAGAGAGATGACAACATGAGAAAAAATAGGACTGATGTTGCTGTTTGGAAGGTGGAAGAAAGGAGCTGCAAGCCAAGGAAAGCACTCAGCCTTTAGAAGATGGAAAAGACAAAGAAATAGGTTATATCCTAGAGCCTCCAGAGAGGAATGGAGCCCTGATGACACCTTGATTTTTAGTACAGTGAGACCTATGTCTGATTTCTATCTATAGATTGAAAAGATAATAAATTTATATTGCTTTAACCACTAAGTTGGTGGTAATTTCCTCAGAACCAAATTAATCCTCCATCATGTCTTCCTCATATTGTGTTTTCTGTTCTCCATATTTCATATCCTTCCAACTGATTTTATGAACGAAATCTCTGATCCAAATCTTTATTCTGTAGCCTCCCTACTCCTGGTCTAAGTTGTCTACCACGCTAGCTAACTAGCATTAATCACAATCTATGTTAAATGATTTATCATGTGATTATATATTAAATCTCTGCCTCCTTTTTTAATATATTCTGATTTTAATATTATTATGGTTTTGTGTTTTTTTTTTTAAACTTAAAAAATCTTTAAGAACTCTCTATGCCCAATATGGGGCTTGACGTCACAACCCTGAGATCAAGAGCCGCATGTTCTACCAATGGAGCCATCTGGACACCCTAAAGTCTCAGACTCCTCAATGAGACTGTGAGTCCAAGAGGGCGGATACCACTCCATATTCAACTTTTTTATCTCCAGAGCCAGCACAGTGCCTTGCACTTAAGTAGATTTTTGTGTAATGGATATTTGTTAAATAGGGAGTGAGTGAATAAATGCATTTATTGACTGTCTTCTGTGTAACATGAGTATAAAACTTTTGATATACATTATTTTTTGACTTCTCACAATATCTCAATAGTGTAGCTATTATGTCTACTTTACAGGCAAAAAAAAAAAAAAAAAAAAAAGCCTGGAGTAGCTAGACATTTCTCAATAGGCCATATGGTTAGCAATGGGGTAGCCACAAGAAAAACCAAATCTTTGTGTATTCACTTACTATGTTCTTTTAATTATGCACAATGATCTTTTGAGAGATGCTACTACGGCCATCAGTAAACACCAAGTCAACTATCATGCTAGTTGGAAGGATACTGCTAGAGTATTGCTCATATCTGAAATACTGAAAGAGCCTGAAATGAAAATCTTTTGTCATTTTATATCCAACACATAGTATATTGTGCAGAACATAAGTAACCTCTTAATAAATATAATTTGATTTAAAAAAAGAATGAATGAAATAATTTGATGAATAAGTAAACAAATCTTCTAGGTGTCTACCTGATTTTATTTGGAGTAGAAAGAATGCCAGGGTAGAGAAAACTTGAAATAAATTAAAATCTCAGCAGATAAATTTTTCAATTATAGCTTTTTCTGAATTTAATTCCAGTAAATTCTCTCTTCCTCCCAGTAGTATATTTAAGGTTTGGAGGTAAGTAGAGAAAATAAAAGACCTGTCTGTGTGAGGACAGGTCTACATTTCTATTATTATCCTGGACACTAATGAAAGTAATCTTAAAGTGAATAAAGTCTGTCTAAATTAATGTAACTCTACTTATATTAAACTTTATGAAAAAAAATGGAAAAAAGAGAGCTACTTAGCATACAAAGTAAAATATCAAAAAAGAATAATGAACGAAAAATAGAAACAAAAGGGAAAACAGCAATGTATACTCTCAGTCCAAGACAAACTTAACATTGGATGATGAGGTTCATTTCACTTCAGATTCCCAGGACCCATGCAGCATTCTCACCATGCCCTACTGCTCCAGTGATTTTATGTTTGCAACAATGTGGCAAAGTTCATCTTGATTTCTTGATTCAGCTCAAACCCTTTGTGATTCCCTGGTAGCTTGAAGCTGCTTAGAAGTTACAACTATTTGGAGATAATAATATCCTTTTTTATGCTCTTTCAAGAGTTAATCAAAATGTGTAATTTATACCATAACACGTGTAGCTGATATGTCATTTGCAACTATTTTTGCCTTAATTCTTAGAAGAAATGTCAAGACATTAGAGCATAGAAGGTTTAAATATGGGCTCATAATTAGGCAGTAGTTGAAAGTAAATCTCACTTCAAAACCTTACTATCTCTTACCTTATTATCATCTGTTGAATGCAAATAATAAAAATACCCGCCACATACAATTGTTTTGGAAGTAATGAGTTAAGGTATATGAAGTTCTGTGTACAACGCCTGGTATATTTTAAGACCCAGATACATTGAATATGAACTATCATTAGTTTACCATAATGTTGATGATAATATTCTCGTTACTAAATACAGAGCATTCTAAAAAATTCATTAAAAATACTTCATGGTTTACGTACCAAATACTAAAACTCCTTTATAGAGCTTCAATTTGTACTGTCGTGGACAAAGACTGTAATCTTTTTATAGATTCTCAGTGATAGACCAGACACATGGTCATGACCTCTCTCAAACATATATTATCAGTATCCCTTCAAATAGCCATTCTATGTTTTCTTATTTATTTATTTAAATTTTTTTAATTTTTTTAAAGATTTTATTTATTTATTTGACAGAGAAGAGAGAGATCACAAGTAGGCAGAGAGGCAGGCAGAGAGAGAGAGAGGGGGAAGCAGGCTCCCTGCTGAGCAGAGAGCCTGATGCGGAGCTCGATCCCAGGATCCTGAGATCATGACCTGAGCCAAGGGCAGAGACTTTAACCCACTGAACCACCCAGGTGCCCCTATGTTTTCTTATTTATGGTATAAAGGTTTACTTTCCTATATACCCTGCTGAGTGACACCATCTCTCATCTTCCCTATCTGAGAATCCTGAGATGCTGCCTCCACTGCTGATCAAAAAAAAGAAATCTTGGAGGGATTTTGGATTTACTTAAGTATTAAAAGGAAAAAAAAAAAAGCCTGTTATTTTGATGTGTTGAAGAACTCGGATGGGATGGTTCCTAGCTAGTGAGCACCCTCCTCCTTTCTTGTAAAACAGTGCTTAAAAAAAAAAAAAAAAAAAGAATTCTTTTTTTTGTAAATTTTGAATTTGTGCTCCTTTATCTTCTATAACTAATTCTTCTTTTCATAAATAATCATGTCCCCTGAAATAAGGAGAAGCTAAATGGTAAAGCCAATATTCTTGGAGAAAATCTAGCCCAAAGGGTTGATATTTCAATGATCCCTTCCAATTATACAATCCCTCTATCCCATTCCTTTGGTTGTTTATCCATTTAATCACAAAGACTTATTGAAAACTTACTATGCTTGGTATTATTATATTCATTGGAATAAAACTATTAAACTAGATAGAATTCCAGTTACTTGGTTCTTCTGATACTATTAAGCATGATGGCTCAAGTAATCATTTCTTAGAACCTGTTTAATTTTTTCTATGTATGTTTGACTATATTAAGATATTTTCTAAAAACCCACTCCCATTTAAGAAACAAAGAATCCCAAATACGAACACATGTATTTGTCACATCCTATTTGTCATGAGCAAGTATTATATAAACTTCAATTTTATTTGACTTATTGCAAAGTAAATGCTTACTATGTCTTAAACAAAAGTCTATTTAAAGTTTGTTTTTTGGGGCACCTGGGTGGCTCAGTGGGTTAAAGCCTCTGCCTTCAGCTCAGGTCATGATCTCAGGGTCCTGGTATGGAGCCCTGCCTTGGGATCTCTGCTCAGCAGGGAGCCTGCTTCCTCCTATCTCTCTGTCTGCCTCTGCCTACTTGTGATCTCTCTCTCTGTCAAATAAATAAATAAAATCTTAAAAAAAAAAAGTTTGTTTTTTGTTTTTTGGGTTTTTTTTTTTTAGTAAGTTGGAGATTTGTTTCTGCCCTATGAAGAAGTAGCATATTGTGGCTTGGACCAAAAACCCTATTTCTAGTACCTTTGTTTCCTTTCCATAAATCATTGTTCACAACAGTGAGCCAATTTACTATTAGTTTCATCGATCCTTTCCACTGATCTTACATGACCGTAAAGAATTTTGTCAAAGGCTTTCCAAACATCTAAGTTTAAAGTCCTCTTTAACTCCCTTCCCACATTTGTCTACCTGGAGTGAAATCCCTGAAGAACTTTACAAAAGTAGTGAGTGATTCCTTTTATTCCCTAAATGTGTGTTGTCTGTTCTTAATCAAGCTGAGCTTTTCAAAGTGGTCCCCATTTGATCTCCAAAAATAGTTTCTGAAGGTTTTCAACATAACAGAAGTTAAAGGAAACTCTCTGAAATGCCTAAGTGTGTTTCCAAGACTGGCCTTCAGTTAGTATTCTGTTTTGGGCATAGATTTAAAGGTCTGTTTTCTTAACAGAAAAAACAAAAAACAAAAAACAAAAAACAAACAAACAAACAAAAACCTGTAAAATATTGTAATGCCAAAAGCTACATGCCTTTTTTAAAACTTAAATTCGTTGGCAAAAAAAGTTTTCAAATGTATTAATTGGTTTTCATATTGTATTATTTGTTCACTGACACCAGGAAACATTTGTTTTCTCTGTCACAATGTTGGGTCTATTAGAGCAGTTCTGAATTCTGACAGCATCACTAAATGGAGAGGTAGGGAATGTCAATGTTTGTCAAATATATCTTGAAACTACTAAATTGTTTTTTATTGTTTCCTAGCAATTCACTGTAAATCTCTATTCAGTATTGAATATATATCCAAAGAAATTTCGTTTTCAAATATCTGATAAAAATGTAAAGTTCTTTGTTCAGGTTAAATGTGTGACTTTGAATGAACTACTCACATTTTCTAAGCCTCAGATTCCTCCCTAAAAGCAGGGGGCCAGGAAATTTTAGAAAATGGTGCAAGATAGAGATAATAAGATCATAAAGAATGTTTGTCTTGTAACACTGAAAAAATAAAATAAAAGTATTTGGGGAAAAAAAAAAAAAAAGAATGTCTTGAAATCGCTATGTTTTTCCCTGTCCCGTGTGTTATAACGTACTTGGAAGTTCTTTATAGACATGTGGTCACACAAGGCTCTCAGTTTTTAGCTCTACAGAGATGAATCCTATCTCACTGAGGTGTCCCCACTCCCCACTGCTACTCAAAACTGCCTAAATATATTCTCTAGTTTTTTGTAAAACTGAGTCTGTAGTTGTAATTCTATTGGTGAATTACTTTATTTATTATTTCTTTTATTTATTTTTTCTTTAAGGTAAATCTTTGAGTTTCTCCAGTTTCAAGGTAACTTTTTGCGTATCATACTCTTTATGCTAAGAATGATCGAGAGCCTTCGTCCCCATAAATAGCTTCTGACACAGTCAATCCTCTTCCAGTTCATTGAATCATAGGTACATATACCTGGAAAGAGGAACCAAGGATTAAATAACCCTCCTTGACATTGTTGCGGAAAATAATTAGACCCGCGAGAAACCAAGTGACACTCTGAGAAGCAGGAGAACTCAGGTTTATTCCCGCGGACTCAGAGGATTTCGCACTACAAATTCTGGGCCTGGGTTAGTGGGGTAACAGGGTTTTTATAGGCGGATGCAGGGCGTCAGGTTCCAAGGGCTATGCTGACTGCTGGTAGGTGGTTTTAAACTGGGGGCTGGGGAAGCTGCGTTAGGCAGGAACAGAGGTTAGAGCAGTGCAGGGGGCTTGTTTGCTCTTTCTGGTAACTTTTCATCTACTGGGGGCCGGCCTGGGCCTGCTCTGGGTAATTCTTCTCTTCAAAATGACAATTTTGGATATCTTCAGCCAGTAAAATACTAAAATATATTTTCTATTCAAGACATCAATCAAAAAGTTATTGTACTCCACCCAGAACAGCACAATGTTTCAAAAAGGTGATAAAAGAAAATTTCCTGATTATTTTGTGGGATTTCTCAATGTAGCGTACAGAGGCACATGGAATTTTCAAAATGGGTTTAGGATAATCCAGTTTTTGCTAGTGTTGTATGTAAAATCATATGTACATGGACCTCTTACATTCTCTGGGAAAAGTTATTCATGGCTCAAATGAAATTTACCATGGATTTCACATACACGTATATGCTCACACACTGTCAGTTTCTTTTGCCTATTATTAAAATGTTTGTCTTTTATTATCACCAAAAACTGAGAGAAAAGTAAAACAAATATATTTCTACATGTTTCATAGATAAGAAAATTATTACTAGTTACTTAACTAACAGTTATTACTTAACTAACAGTTCTCAAAGCAAACATACAAATAAGTGAGGGGGTCAGATTCTAAATAAGATTTCTTATCTCTGTACCACAACCTCATGCTTTCAATTGTTTCAATTACTTATTTGATTTTAAACCTTCAGCATAAGCACAGAAAAATCATAATTTATCCAAAGTGTTTGACTCTCTCTATCCAGGGACACAATCTCATTAGGTATGTTGACTGCCCTATTGACCACTATTTCCCTCAGACATTTCATCACGTTCCATTGTTTTCCTTTAAGTATCGACTTTTATCAAGCCAATCGAAGTCTGTGGTTGTCTATCAAGTTTTCCCCAACTTTCAACTTTAAAATTTCTATCATTTATTTGATTAATTGTATGATAGTTTCCTGCCTATTGCCTAAGAATTGTAGGTAATGCAAAAACAAAACAGGTTACTTATCTAATCTTGTTTTCTCACATCAGCTTGTGAGTCCGTCTTCTGAGCTATAAGGCCATTTAATTAATATATTTATTTCTCATTTTCAATGGCTATTTCACTGGATAAGAATTACAGGCAGACACATTTGCCATAACAATGAATAGAGTGAAATGTACTCTTCATTGATTAAAATGCCAGCTTTTACATTCAGAATAAGCAAGCCTTTGGGGAATGACCTGGGAAAAGTACACTAAAATTTGCCAAAGTATTCCATTCTGTTTATTAAAGCTGGACAGGAGGAATTCATATGCATGAGAGTACTGATGTGAATTCTAACACTGAGGGCAGAAAGTTCAATAAGTGAGCTACCCATTTGCTTACTAACTGCCTGTTCCTTTTAGTAGAAGAGCTGCGAGGAACTATTGTTCCACATTTGAGGAAGAAATTAAACTTTATTATTATCATATGCTTTCATAAACATGCAATCCAATAACAGATCATTCTGTATGTGTTCATTGAAAGATGGGTGACTAAAAGTTCACAGTAGAGCAGCACAGTCATCACTGGTAACTTAAATTGTGAGGAAGTTTTGCTTCGCTTTGAGACCAAGTCACTTTAATTTCTGTACATTGGTTGTAGAAGGTAAGCCATTTATGTCAAAAAAAGTTATATCAACTCGCATGAGTCCAAACACTCTCAAGTCTTTCAGATGATGATTAGTTGACATGGTTTCCTGATAATTCTGGTCACCTTCCTCTTAGATATTCTAGTTTGCACACTGCTTTAAAGCATATTATAAAACCCAGGCTGAATATACTACATTATGTATGCTGCAAGTATATAAAGAGTTATATATAATATTATTTTAATGCCCAAAGTTGATACTATTTTAAGAGATTTTGAACTTCACTAACCATGTAAATATCCTTAACATATTCTTGATTTTCTGCAGTCAAGTAAAACATTATTTTTCCACAAATCTAAACCAAAAATTATTATTTTATTACTCTCAAGTATTCTTTTGCACATTTTGATCTGTTGTCTGTCTCTTTTATATATTAAATTATATATATAATAAATATAATATATATTTGTCATATAGATAATATATATAATATATAATATATATTTAATATATATAATATATATTTATATATATAAATTATATAATAAATTTTAATCTATGGCATTAGCTAATTAACTATTAACAAGCAGGAAATGGAGACCTATTGTTAAAAAAACTATTAGGCAATAAAAAAACAATATATGACATTTACTGTAAGCCAAATATTTTTATGAATTATTTTAATTTTCATAACAACCTTATAATATATATACTACCACTACTCCTATTTAAAAGATGGAAAAAGAATATTTGAGTACTTAGGTAACTTGACCAAAGTTACAACTAAATCACCTATCTCTGGCCTACCTCATTGTCTGGAAGCCAAATTCAATTCTCTTTTCCAATACCATAATATCAAACTTTTAATGCAAGAGTCAATCTCTGATCAAGGAAAAAGATCAATATTAGATCCCCCTCAACAATCTTCTAGACATTCCTAGATAGACCTGAATTCAATATTTTATTTTTTAAGCAAGACATTAGACTATCTTTCCTCATCAACTGTGTCCTCATAAGGAATTCCTTGATCACAGTTTGCATATGGGTAACATAGGAATGCACTATCTCAGCGCACGTCTCACTATCTCATCACTCATGAGTGATGAAATTGCAAGTAAGCATTAGACCCAAGTTTGGCCAATCTATGAAATGTAAAAGGGTGGATTTTATGTAAATTATATTTCAGTAAGGTTCTTAAAAAGTGGAAGAGAATTTTAAAAAAATGATGGACTTAATTGCCAACAGGTTTTGCCTGAAAAGTTTAAAAGGACATTTTCAGACAGTTAGAAAATTATATAGGTTCTGAACTCAGGTCGATAAAAGAACACAAGAATATGAGAAAATGAACAAAAAAACAGGTAGGAAGGAGTAATTGGGAATGCCAGATAATAAGGTCTCCGAATTACATGGAAAGCAGTATAGTGTCATTCAAGGAGATTCAGGGTTTTTTTTTTGTTTTTTTTGTTTTTTTTTGGATTCAGATTATTTTAAAATGTATAATGCAAACCCCAGGGCAACCACTAAAATAATTTTAAAAAAATAAGTAAAAATGACTCTCAAGAAAGACAAAATGGAATTACATCGGATGCTCAATTAAAAACAGAGAAAACAAAAATATAAAATGAAGAAAGCAGGTAACAAGTAGGAAACAGTTACAAAAATAGTATATTTTTTTGGTCTTTGTCAACAACGAATTTAACTCTGGCTCATTGTGTGAATATGACAAGCAAATAGCGTATAGGATAATGTCTTTTAATTTACCAATAAAGAGATAACACTCTCCAAAGCAAATTTAATTACACTATTGTTCCAGGCAAGGGAGATGAAAGGAATAAAGTTCAAATTCAGTTGATGTGTACCTTTTAAGGAACTGGTACTTGAGAGAGACAGCTTAGCTAAGTGGGAAGGGGATGTCCAGCTGCCAATGCAAAAGTAGAAGTTCCATGTTCCTAGAGCACATTGCTAGGGAACAAGGATGCTGATGAAGATGGGCAAGAGAGTATTTTTCCAATGACCTTTGCATGGCTTTCACCACTGTCGGTGAGTCACCTTTACTGTGGCGGGAGTAAATTCTCCTAAGGTCTTCAATGAGCTATTTTAGATCAGTAAAGGGTAGTCTTGCCCAGACAGAACAATTTTGGATACCCCTCACAACTCTCAGTATGTATAGTCTACATGTCCCCTTGTCACAGCTGCTTCCTCCTATATTTTTGATAAGTCCTCTCTGAGACCCCTCAGCCACAGAGCCACAGAGTTCTTATGAATGAAGATACAGAAGATGATGACACAACTAACTTCATTTTTATATCAAAACAACTCTACTTCTTTTTTTTTAAAGATATATTTATTTGAGAGAGAGCTCAAGCAAGGGGAGGGTCAGAAGGAGAGGGAGAGAGAGAAAGCCAAGCAGACTCGTCACTGAAAGTTGTGCTGGATGCAGAGCTTGATCTCACGACCCTGAGATTACGACCTGAGCCAAACCAAGAGTTGAACACTGAACTGACTGAGCCACCCAGGCACCCCCAAAACAACTTCACTTTATTTAATTTATTTTTTTAAAGATTTTAGTTATTTGTTAAAGAGAGAGAGAGCACAAGGTGGGGCAGTGGCAGGCAGAGGGAGAAGCAGGCTCCTCACTGAGCAAGGATCCTGCTGATGTGGGACTTGATCCCAGGACCCTGGATCATGACCTGAGCCGAAGGCAGACTCTTAACAGACTGAGCCACCCAGCTATCCCATAACTTTACTTTAAATGTAACTTTTTTTTTTTAAAGATTTATTTATTTATTTATTCGACAGAGAGAAAGAGATCACAAATAGGCAGAGGAAGAGGGGGAAGCAGGCTCCCGCCTAGCAGAGAGCCCGATGCGGGGCTCCGTCCCAGGACCCTGAGATCATGACCTGAGCTGAAGGCAGAGGCTTAACCCACTGAGCCACCCAGGCTCCCCTAAACATAACTTTTTATATCTTTGCCAGAAACAACTGGATTTGAAATTATATAAAACTCAATACACAACAATATGCCCTGTGATTCCTCATCACTTACATTTCAACCACAAACATTCGCATATTGCAAGTGTGCTTCTTTTGACACCCATTCTTTTACACCATAGTTTAATGTTGAGTTTAAGCAACCAGACTCTTTATGTTACCAATATAAGCATACAAGTCTTTAGCATGGTACCATATCCAATCACCAAATGACCAAAAGTCAAGCTTCTTAAACCATTCAATTTAACTTCCTTGACAATCACATTTCCAAGGAAAGATCACTTTTATAAAGTTCCAGGAGTACAAACTTGCGTAGCACTGTCAAGTACATGTTTGTTTGCCATAACATCAGAATTCAAGGCTGTCTTTAGTTCAGAGGATGCACGTTTTAATGTGTCTTCAACATCTGCAAGGTTATTGTGACTCTATTAGTATCATCTTCCAAATGTTCCTTTACTTAAGCTTTCTAACATATGATTCATATTTATTAGATTAATCTCAGGATATTTGCTATGAAATATTTCCTTGGTTATTTTAATAGTTCTTCTATCATTTATTGATCTCAAATAAGATCTTTTTCATTCTAGGGTCACATGTATTACCGGTTCTGGTTTTTACCCATGCCATCACTATATGCTTTTTATTTTTCTATTGACTCAGTAGGTTAGGGTGTGGTTTGGATTAGAGAATATTATCCTTGTCCAATTTCTCTTATTATATCTAACTGGTCAATGAGGAAGCAAGGCCATGGTCACAGGTACTTGGACCATAGGTACAAAGATCTAGTCTAGTAGTAATAAAGGTATTTTGTGTTTATTCAACTAACATATCCTTAGGACCATATTTTCCTTTTATCATTAGGGAATTTTCTGAGGCCTGTAGTCTGCACTCTTGCTTTTAATAGTGTGGAACCATAAAATAAAATAGTGTGGAACAAAAAAAGAAATTGATATGCCAATGTCATGTTTCGTCCTTTAAGTGCCCATATTCTCATTTCACATTACCCAAGAAATCATAGCCATCAGGATATGTGGAGTAAATTTTAATCTAATCATATTAATAATCACTTTAAGTGATCTAAATATTGGTTAAAAAGTTATCAGATTCAATTTTTAAAATGCATAGTAATTTATAAATAAGTTTTAAAAATTCTCTTTCATTTTCTAAATAGGTAAAACTGTACATAATGTTAAAATGTACAATAAATGATATAAATGGCAGGACAAATTGTCAAGTAAACTAAACTATTTAAATTTTTTGATATTTATTAGAAATGTTAAAATTATCCTCCTTTTATTTGCTTCTTCGTGTGTGTGTTTGTGTGTGTGTGTGTGTGTGTGTGTGTGTGTGTGTTTCCTCTCAATCTCTATAGCCAAACTATTCTCCTGCTTCAGGAGATGCCTTGATTGATTGATTGATTGATTGATTTTTTGATGCCATAATTTAATAGCAACAGATTCCCTATTGAATAATTGGCCACTATATGACTTCCAAACTTAATAGGTAGAAACTTTACTTATAATATGAAGTTCTTAATAATTAAATATTTTCTTTCCATTTCTGTTGAATTAACATTACTAACATGATAAATTCTTCTCGGCATTAAATACTGTGATTTTATATACACTATCCAATAGACCTATAACAAACTAAGACCAAAATTATCCTAGAATAACATATTTGAATTTAGTTTTATTGACATTCACTGTTTTTAAAGACTGATTTATTAGAGAGAGAGAGAGAGAGCGTGGATGTGTGGGAGGCTGGGTGGGGCAGAGGAAGAGGGAAAGAGAATCTCAGCAGACTCCCCACTGAGCACAGAGCCTGCCTGATACGGGGCTCAATCCCAGGAAAGCTTAATTTTAGGCACTTGCAATACACTTTATTTATAATTTCTAAAAAATATTTCTTAATTTCCGCTGACATGTTACATTATGTAACATGCAGTGCTATAAGACTAGATTATACTATTATGGCTATATAAATACTATTTTATAAAATGAAAATTCTCAATTATTTTTAACTACACAGTAGATAATTTTTTAAAAAGTTCTGATTCTTTTATATTTTTTCTTTATCAACTTTAATGAATAAAATATTTTCTGAGCTTTTCTTTCTTAATTTAATTGCTTTATTGTGTGAAAACTATTTCATGCCTTTTTCTTTTATTTATGATTGCAAATTTCTTTTATTTCGAGCATGAGTTTAAAAGAATATAAATGATGTTTTAATAAGAAATATAAATATTTAACATTTTCAACTTTTAACAATACAGCTTTTGAGCACAATTTGTAACAAACATTTACATGATATGAATAAGTAACTCATTTTAGTTGAAACAATCAAGCTGTGTTTCAATCTGGAAATGTAAATTTGCTACATTAGTAGTAATTTTTTCACAGTATTAACAGGCTTTCTGGGTTCCTCTGATTTGTGCAAAATGTCAGTAAGTGCTCCAGACTCTTCATTATTAAACCTATTTACCCTTTATCACAGATTCAGAAGACTCACTTGTATATTTTAGGGGAATGTTTGACATACATTTGATCCCTTTGTTATTTCATAATTTCTTGATTTTGAAAAATATTTATGCATATATGTCTATCTGTGCAAAGTATAACTGAAAATTAGTGAAAATATTCTAATTTTTGCTACATAAATATGGGGTCTAAATGGGGTATCTCTTGATCAGATGGGGCTCTCAAATATGGGGTGACAATGTGGTAGAAGCCAATGGCATGGACGTGAAAGAATTCACCTGGGGCAGGACAAAAAAGATAGAAGTTTATTGAATATTGAATACACGACAAGGGAGCAGTGGTCAGGACAGCAGAGGAGAGGCTATCTGCAAGAAGGCAGCAGGTGGGGTCTGTTTTAAAAGGGGAACATGAGGAGGTATGGCAAGGTTCCCCTTTTTGGTAACTGTGCCCAGTTGTAAGTAGCCCATTGGTTAGTTAGGCCACCTGATGGGTAGGTCTGTACCCAGCCAGGGGGTCACTGTGAGCGCCTTTCTATATTCCATCACTCAAGCCTATTTCCTAAAAGCAGTCTCTACAGTAAATGACCGATTTGGGTAATTTATATTTATTTCAACATAAAGAACCCATACAGAAAATGATACATAAAAATATATTGCTTCAACTGTTTTCATAGAAAACTTCTCATTAATATAATTTCAGGATCAGACTAACCAGTATAATATGGGAATATATACTACTTACCATTTAATCAGGTAATTGAAGACAAAAGGATCAAGAAGAGTTATTTTTTAATACATGTCAAACTCACATGTTGTATCACCACATAAGCTTTGATTCATAGACTATTATAAGATTTTGCATAATTTTGTCATCTCCAAATTTCACCTTTCTTATAAGCTTTATTTTCCAATTAATAAATTTTTAGCAAACAGAGAGGCATGGCAATCTAAATTATAAATTAGACATTACTAATATAATGTAAGAAGCAACCATACAGAAAAGAAACAAAAGTAAAGCAGACTAATTATAAACTCATTAACACCAAACTGATACAATAGCAATTTCTATTTTTGAAAATTCCTTGTTCTTTTGTCTATCCAGGGACACTACCATGGATTCATATCAATTAACAATGGTACACACCAGGGAGGATTACATCATTTATGCATATAAGCAAGATGAATCAGTTTCACAATTTTACAAGTAACTGGTTTATGGAGGCTGATTTTCAGGAGTTTTACTATTATCTATTGTTCTATTTTATAGTTCACAATACTCAAAGGAAAGTTAGGTAAACATGATTTTTTTTTTAACATATAGGCTTCCTTTGGGGCAATGGAAAACTCTTTTTTATATTTCAACACTAACCTGAAATGCATAAAATTGCCTTTTAAAAATGATTATCATTTGAAAATCACCAATATTAAAAAAAGATAACCAGATATTCAAAGCCATCCATACAGAGGGCTACAGATAGCGTTAATAAAGAATTCAGAGTGAAGCAAAAGATACTAAAAACATCGGGGGGCCTGGGTGGCTCAGTCAGTAAAGAGTCCGACTCTTGGTTTCATGATCTCAGGGTCCTGGGATGGAGCCCTGTGTCAGGCTCTGTGCTGAACATGGAGCCTGCTTGAGATTCTCTCTCTCTATCTCTCTCTCTCCCTCCCTCAGCCCTTCTTCCCCTCTTGCTCTGTCTCTCAAAGAAAAAAAAAGATACCTATAAAGCCAACATTTAGTCATTTTAAATGTTCCTTTTATCATTATTATTGGGGTAAAATTGGCATATGTTTGTTTCAAGTGTACAACATAATAATTTGTTATTTGCATACACTAAAAAGTGAATACCATAGTAAATCTAGTTAGCATCCATGACCATACAATTGGCCCCTTTTACCCATTTTGCCTAGCTCCTTCCCCTGGCCCTTTTCCCTTCTGATAACCACCAATCTATTTTCTGTATCTGTGAGTTTGGATTTGTTTTGTTTTGTTTGTTCACTTATTTTGTTGTTGTTGTTGTTTTTCTTTTTAGATTTCACATATAAGTGATATCATATGATATTTGTCTTTCCCTGTCTCACCTATTTCACTTAGCATAACACCTCAAGGTCCATGCATGTTGTTGCTAATGGCAAGATTTCCTTCTTTGTATGGCTGAATTGTATTCCATTATGTATGCATGCATGAAATACGCGCGCACACACACACACACACACACACACACACACACCCCACATCTTCTTTAGCGAGGTCAAGAAAAGGTGCTGGGAGTGGCGTACTGTGTGGCTTTAGTAGGTCTATGTCTGAGAGTGCCTAACTGCCCTAGCAAGGCAGAAGGAAAATGCAAAAATGGCACTTGCCAGCAAAGAAATCCCAAATGATCCCTAACTCTCTAGCAAATGCTTTAAGATTAGCAAACAAATCTCTTTCTCATATAATCCAATCACCTTTCAAACTGCTGCTTTGTGGTGGATCCAGGGCTAGTGAGTATATGGGAGAGGCAGTATGTCAGATTCCCCAAAGCCCCTTTAGTCACCTGGACATAAGGGTCATAGGTTTCCAAGCAGCTGTTTTTGGAGCCTCATCTTTCTGATGCAAGTCCCAAAGGTGCCTGATGTGGGGCACAAATCCCTCACTCCCCAGGGAGAAGCTGCAGATCCATGAGATCCCTCTCCGTTATGGATTGCCATGCTGGGTGTGGGATTTTCGGGGAGACCATATCTCTGCCTCTACTACCCATCTCAATATGGCCATTTTATCCCTTATTGTGGAGGGAACTATTCATCTATTTCTCAGTTCTTTTTCAACAGAAATTATTCAATATATAGCTATAGATCCAGTGTGTCCATTGGAGGAGGTGAGTCCAGGGTCTTCCTACATCATCATAATGACTACTTCCCAAGATGTTTTGATATGCCCTGGATGCTAATTTCCACGTGCCTGCTGCTCCTCCTTTCCAGGCATCAACATTATTTCAAATACCTTCAAATGAGCACACCATAAATGTTTCTCATATAATATTTCTAATATCTGCCTGTAGAATTGTCATTTTTATGGACACAAATTGAATTTTTG
The DNA here is from genome assembly GCA_028534135.1 of Potos flavus. Classification (NCBI taxonomy): domain Eukaryota; kingdom Metazoa; phylum Chordata; class Mammalia; order Carnivora; family Procyonidae; genus Potos; species Potos flavus. The sequence continues at coordinate 152,185,928 of CM052899.1, read as the reverse complement.
TATATTTTCTATAATAAATTACAAAATAAAATACTAATGTTTCCTTACTAAAGCTTTTTATCATTCCATCTGTTCTTCACTTGAGTTTTCTCAGAAGAAGAAAAGATAAAAATTTTCTATATTTTTTCACATTCTTCTCATTTTATAGGTCTAATCATATTTTTGAACTCACAAAAATTATCTAGTGATTATAATCTAAATAATTTATTTAGATAAAATCTAGTTTACTAATACCTTCATTTTGACTTAGAAGGAGACACATTGAATTTAAATGATTAATTGGAACATTTTGTCCTTTAAAAATAAAAATAAATATATTTTTAGATGACTTAAAATAAATGCTAAACTTTAACTTGATGAGATTTGAAAAAGAAAGATTTTTTTTTGGTTGCATCAAGGATTTAAAAAAAATGGCTAAGGATCCAACTATAAAATGTGTGAATGTTGTCTGAGAAAGGTTTGCTGATTTAGCCATTTTAATTCTCACTGAATACTTGTGAGACATACGGTTGGCAACTATTATTATCTACTTTTTCTCTCACTTACACATTTGTGCTGCACTGTAGTAGAACAAAGATTATATAATAGTAGGACCTTTTAAAACATGGTCATTTCATTGTTGTTTACAATTAGAGAAAAATACATATGTATATGGAAACATGACATACATATATATCTTTAGGTACAGCATACATATTATCTTATGAAATTGGATGAAGGATGCTTTTGCTTGATCTCCCTATGTAGTTCTAGTTTTCTTCTAGTACTTAATAGAATCCAAACAATACCAATATGCTGGTTATTAGTTAGTTATAAGAAGTACCCTATTGTCCTAACTAAATTTGGATTTATGAGAAGATCTAAAAGATTTAATTATTGTACATACAAATAAAAATAGCATAAATTTAAAAACTAGGTCTATACTAGAGTACTGCATAGTCCTTAATGATTTGTTATAAAATTTTTAAAAAGAAAGATTTTTTAAAGCCAATATTAATATTTAGAAGAAGATACAACACATCTAAGAAAAACAAAGAAAAAAACACATATTAAATAGATTGAAGATTAAGAACTTAATCATCTAGAACACAACAAATAAAGAAATTAATGAATAAACCTTGTGAATGACTTTGGCCAACACTGCTAGCCATTGCCAATATTTTCCTTCTCCCTTCTTTTTTAATCCTAAAATCATTATTTTTAGCAATGTTAAGACCATAGACATGAGTCATCATCACCATTGTCATCAATATTTACAAAGTATGAGGTTTCCTAGAGTGTTACTGAATAGCATCTTATTATTTAATCATTTACAAACACAAAAAAGCATTTATCATTATCCTTATTTGATAGATGAGAAAATTCTCATATCTATATCATTAAAAATATTAAATGATTTATCCAAAGTCATTAAGAATGTATATGATCATGAGCTGAATCTTGTTTATCTGACTCTGAAATATATATTCTTATCTACTACATGTACTATTCCTCCCAAAGTTTTTCAAAATGGTCTAATTTTTAGGAATACTTATGGATGTTACTTGTTGGGGGCACTTCAGTAGTGAAATTTTGGTAAGTAATGATTAATATAAGTTAATTTTCTCTAAGTCACATTTGTCAAAATTATTAATATGCTAATGTAATTTTGGACTTTCATGTAATAGGCTATAATGTTGGGATTCTCAAACAAATTTTGCTCATTAAATAGTTCTGAGGATATATTTGGTAAACCTGTGTTCTACTTATCTGACTTTGGAATATTGGTACAGAATACTTGCAGGCATTACTGGAGAAGTAAAATTTGTACAAGGCAATAAATTCTGCACATTTTACAATCACCATGTCTATAAAAAGGCTCTGAGTACACAATCTCTCATGGTTCTACTAACATAACATAATAAAAAATAATAGTAAAATAAAATAAAATGCAAAAAAAATAAATTCGAAAAAATAAAAAAGGCTCTGCATGGACTTTCTTTTCAAGGTCTTAGTCTTCAATATTGATTTCACTTCATCCCTCTATGCTTATCCTTTTCTGCAATCAATTTTCCAAACTTCAAAATTAGCTCTCTTTTTCTTACATTTGTGAATTTTTGAGATTCAATCATTCATATTATCTCTCTGCCTATAAGATTGGTTCCTTTCAATAAAGGTTAGAATCCAAAAATTGTCAAACGTACCAACACCCTGTTGAATTCTCTCTCCTATTATTAGTTAGGGATTGATTTGACTCTACTGAATAATATAAAATAATGAAATTTTTTATATCTTTCTGTGCGACATATTTATTTTACTATTTTTTTTGTTGTAGTGAATGATGTCAGACATCCAATTTTATGTTGAATTGTAGCCCTGTCCTTATGTTATTATTATTAAATTAATTGGTAGTATTATTATGAGATACACTGGATATATAAAGTGATATAAAATTATATAAAGAACACTATTGGAAAGTAAGCTTGTTTAAGAAATAAAATATTACAAATATAGTTGAAGTTATAAAAACTGGTAAAACAATACAGCACCAAGGAAAGTTACTAGAGAAAACCCTGGGAAAACTATACCTGTATTTTGTAATTTGTTGAGGTAAGCATTGGCATAAAGACTTACTTATAGTGGGACATGTAGAGGAAACACACCTTTTAAAATACATTTGTCACCTTTCTAAATCAAATGTTTTCAAAAGAAGCTGTTCTGAAAGAATTAATATTTATCTTCATCATCAATACTATTTTCAGGTACTTAATATCTGCTAAGCATTTTGCTAAGCACTCACCATAGATCATCACAATTAATTTTCCAAAGAATCATATGAAGCATATACTAACATTTTGGCAATCTCATAGGCAGAGAAATAGTCTATGATGCTTAACTCTATATACCAACTTAGCTGGGACACTGTGCCTACATATTTGGTCTGTTTCTGTTTCTGTGAGTGTTTGCTGTTGCTGTTTTTGTTTTGGGTGAGATTAATATTTTAAGCAGTGGACTTTAAATAAAGCAAATTACCCTCCATAATGTGGGTGGGCCTCATCCAATCAGTTGCGGACCTGCACACTCTCTTTGGATTTGAACAGCAACTCTTCCCTGGATTTCTGGTTTACCAGATTATCCTGCAGATTTTGGATTTACCAATCTTCCATACTTCTGTGACTCAATTTCTTAAGTTCTCTCTTTCTTTCATAAATCACATCCTGATGTTCTGTTCCTCTGGAGAACCCTGACTTACAGTACTTATTTTTTTTTTACTGAAGGACACACACCTGGTAAATAATTGAGTAAGATTCCAATTAAAGACTCTTTATATTTCTCTAAACTAGCAATTCAGAAGATACGCTCCCAAGGTTAGAACCAAAGAGTTAAAAAACTTCAGAATAGGTAAAATAATCTTACCTATGTAATTGCTGGCAAAACAGCTATAAGTTCTGCCCTGTTTACCAATCAATATGCAATGGTGTATTGTAATACTCTATTTAGAATTGCTCATTTAAAGTAGTAACAAATATTCTTTTTGTATTTTTTAGGGAATAATTTAGAAAATAATACCAATTATTGGCAAATATTACTGCTATCAAAAATCATGGATTTATTTGGCCATGAATATTATCCATTTCATCTAGAAATAAGTCTAGAAAATGAAAATGGTTATATAGAAGACTTTAAGACTTAAACCTCCAGCAGGATGAGGGTATACTCAAACTAGTAAACTGGAGATGGGCAGTCAACCAAAACAAGAGACAGATTTGCCACTATCAAATTACAACTGACCAACGTATATTCCTCTGTAATTTCACAGTCAACCTGCAGTTTCCTCTAAAGATTCAAGAGAATCTTTTTTTTTTAAAGATTTTATTTATTTATTTGACAAAGAGAGAGAGAGATCACAAGTAGGCAAAGGCAGGTAGAGAGAGAGGGGGAAGCAGGCTCCCTGCTGAGCAGAGAGCCCGATGTGGGGCTCGATCCCAGGACTCTGAGATCAGGACTTGAACCAAAGGCAGAGGCTTTAACCTACTGAGCCACCCAGGTGCCCTCAAGGGAATCTGTGTTTATGTTTACTTACTAGAGAAGGCTTTACTCCAGACAAAGTTCATTACGAGTGTCAAGGCAGACGAAGATGCCCATATTTTAGAGAGGTGTCTTTCTGGCTTATCTAATCACTGGCTTTCTTTTCTCTGTGCATGTTCATTGCCATCACCTCTTGGTGTTGCATTACCCTATATTTACCTTGCACTGGTTTCTGGACATGCCCACAATGGTTTAATAATTTTTCTCTTTATATTTCGTATATGAGCTTCTTCTTCTAGGAGATAGGAATTAGAATCTAGTATTCATTTTAGCTTCTAGGACTTTTGGTTGATTTGTCATTTTCCAACTACCATTAGACTATCTTTTTACTTTAATATTATGTATGAACATTCTATATGCAATATCTTATCTTCTTGCTACATTATATCATTTTCCAAAAATTGGTAATTTTTTATTTTATTTTATTTTATTTTATTATTTTTTTTGGTAATTTTTTTAAATTTAAAGTCAGTGTGATACATTCTTCTCTTTTCAGCAAATATTTACAGTTATGGTCTTGTTCTGTGGAATAGGTATAGTTTTCCTCCCTGTTAATAATGAATATATATTGCTTGCTTTGGCTCAAGGAATGTGATAAATGTCATGTCCAAGCAGAGAATTTATATGTGCTTGAGGAGTTGCCTTAGACCCTTGTGGTCCTTCCACAAGTCATGAGAACATCATGTGTGCTAGGATGAGCTACTGGAAACACTACGACTGACCTATAGATCCGTGAGCAAGGAATAAATATTTGTTGTTGGAAATTATTGAGATTTTGAAGTTGTTTTTAAGACAACACTACTATAGCAAAATATGAACAACATATCATAGGGTCTAAGAGATCCAGATACCCTGGGTTTGATTCTCAACAACTCTTATTTCTTTATGAACATCAGGTGAATTCCTGAAAATACTAGAGCAATTCATGTCAATGAGTATGTGACAGAAAATTACCAAGTGTATCATATGGGGATTTGGCTTTCCATTCCTGAATGTTATCTGTACTTTCTTTCAACATAGTATTAAGCTTTGCTGTCTGTATAGACAAATAATTCATTATCTTGATACTTTTCTCTCTTTAGGTACTGCTCTTCCTTCAAATTACTTATAGTACAAACATTCTGAAGTCATTCTAATTTGCCATTTGTCTTTCCCATGACTTTTTACTTTGGAATTCCCAATCTTAATTCCTGAAACGTTGCTTCCTATCATCCTCATTAAGCCACCTCTTCCTGACATTCACAATGCAGCTAAAACACTAACTCCTGGGGGAGGTTTTCTGTGGTCTCTTTGTAAGTAGATACTCTGTGCCAGTTCATTTTAAAATCATTTTACCTTACCCTTCATTTAGCCAATAGCTCCTAGCGATAAAGAATTACGCCATACTTTACTATGTATGTACAAGCCACATTGTATGTGGTTAATAAATTTCTATTTCTCTGTTCTCTGATAATTTGTAATTTTTGTTTTGTTTGATTCTAGCCAGATTTTCCTTTGAATGATATTGAAGTAAAACAGACGCTTATGTGTTTGATTGAAGTATCATACATAATGTATTTCAGGGGCACCTGGGTGGCTCAGTGGGTTAAAGCCTCTGCCTTCAGCACAGGTCATGATCTCAGGGTCCTGGGATGGAGCCCTGCCTTGGGCTCTCTGCTCAGCAGGGAGCCTGTTTCCCCCTCTCTCTCTGCCTGCCTCTCTGCCTACTTGTGATCTCTCTCTCTGTGTGAAATTAATAAATAAAATCTTAAAAAAAAAAAAAAGAACTATCATATGTAATGTATTTTTATTTAGTTCCAAAAAAGTATTTCAGGTTAAAGACAAACTTCAAACAAACTAAAATACTGGGATAGAGGAATTTAAAAAATACAATGATACATTCTTATGGAGAAATAGACTGATTCATTTAAAGAATGAATATTATAATTACTTTTAAAATCTCTTAAAGTCACAGAACAAATGGAAACAAGATATGTGTCTAATTAAAAAATAAAAGAGAAAAGTAATATAATTAGGAAAAGAATAATTTTCTTGATAAGTTCTAAGAAATTTTTATACTGTATGTCCTTATATACATAATATAAAAGTAAAAATTGGATACAATTCTCAACAGAAACTTTCAGAAAATTATAAGTAGCTCTTATTTGTTCATTTCTTACCTAAGTCCTTAATAAAAGCCAAAAACATGATATAAAGATGAACAATATTTCTCATTCCTACTGTCTATAAATTCCTAGAAAAGACGTTTAATGTTTTATTCATTTTAATTTTCCTCAGACCAAGTACCCCCCCATCACATAAGAAATAAGTTTAATTGGAACCCTTTGGTCCTTTTTCTAAGAGTTAACTGAATATGATTTAGCTATAAAATTTCATGATTTATAAATATATATAAAATATATAATTTATGTATAACGTTATATATATGTTACATATTATAATGTATATTTTAAAAATCTTCTCAAGTATATAGTTACACTTTCCTTTTTACAAATTTTTCTAATGTGTCTTTTAATATTCTAGAGTACAGAATAAAGTTTTACCATTTTTAATTGAAGAGTGTTCTTATGCTTAAACAATGCACATGCAGATGACAAGCTTGAGATTAAGCAATAAAAGCAAGGATAATTTTTTTCATGTAAGAAAGCCTTTTCCCAAACCCACACTTTTTATAAGTTTTGGCAGAAATGATTGCTAGCCCAAAAACTCAAAATCTTTGTAATCATTGATTACATAAATTGATACTAAGTATACAAAATATTTGAAGTGCTCTCATTTGGAAATAGTTTATATTTTAATCAACAAGATGAACACTCATAGTATTAAATTGATACAAATTAAATTTCAGATTAAGAGTTGCAAAATTATAATTTTGAGTAATCTGCCAGAGGCTGTAGAACACAGTTTTTGACCATTAACCATGATCAGTGTTCCCAACACATCCTTACCTCTCTCAAGATTTTGTTGTCAAATAACTTGATAAGTAAATTATCATTGTTTTTGAAAAGGACATGATGACCTTCCTAGGTCTCTCAAAAAATAAGTCAAGGTATCACCCTTAAGGAAGGCCAGTATTTCTAGGGTTTTTGTTGTTGTTGTTCATCATGCCACAATGAAGAAAAAGTCTTAACTATTTACCATATTTTGGAATGGTCTAAGATCAGGAAAAGTGTAAATTTTTGCCTTTTGGACTTTAGATTTTATTTTACTTATTTATTTTTATTTTATGTTGTTTAATTTTTATTTCAAGCTTTTAATTAATTTCCAGTTAGTTAACTTAAAGTGTAATATTAGTTTCTAGTGTAGAATTTAGTGATTCATCATTTACATACAACACCCAGTACTCATCATAACAAATGCCCTCCTTAATACCCATCACCCACTTGACCCTTCTTCCCACTCTTCTTTCCCCTGCCAGCAACTGTCAGTTTGTTCTCTATAGTAAAGAGTCTATTTTATGGTTTGCCTTTCCCTCTCTCTCTTTTCTTTTTCTCTATGTTCATCTGTTTCATTTCTTAAATTCCACATATGAGTTAAGTCATATGGTGTTTGTCTTTCTCCGACTGATTTATATGTTAGACTTTTATAATTTTATTTTAAAATTATTATTCAATTAATATAACTGTTTATTTATCTACCAAGGTTGTACATGCATAGTCACAGAAAATGAGGAGCATAACATACCTCCAGGATCGGGCTCCTTTCTATTGCTCCAGTATCATATCTGTGGAGAGCATGTAATTGATGAGAAAGCCAGCTGGAGAGACTAACTGTGAGAGTTGGACAAAACAAGTATCTGTGATTCAAGGAGAAGTAGATTTTGCTAGAAAATTAGTTAAGAGATGAGGCTCATTAGGAGTTCATGGATATGCTGACTACTTAAATTCCTCTAATTGTACATGCACATAAATTTCAATGAAATGGAGGGGGGGTCTGTCATATTTGAAAGGCTAGGAAGCAAAATTGCCAAACTAGACAACAGAGGTCTTTATTTGAAATCAGTTATTACTCAGTTAAGTTGTCAATGATTCTAATATAAGGTAAATAAATCAGCAGAATCTACACATTAATGTAATTCTTCAGGAGCTCTGTATTTATATTTAGTGATCTAATAAATCTATCAAATCAAACCTGATCACTAAACTGATCAATAATTTATTCATTCATTGAAAGCTGAAATAGTGTCTGATCAAAGTACGTATCAAATATAAATCAAACAGATTCTCCTGCATAAAGCCTACACTCAGGACAAGAAGTTTACCCAGCAACAAAACCAACTATATTGTGAAGTTAAAATGGATAAATCAAATAATACATTTATTAAAATGTACTTTGAAAGTTTAGGAAGAGTATAACATATTTCCATGAAAATCAGTTGTCAACAGAATTCAAATAACATATATGCATGCAAGGACTAAGAGAATAAAATTTACAATTTAAGAATGTAATTCTAAGGACAGATTGGAAGACATATAGAGAGCACGCATGAGTCTCTGCTGAAGTAACTAATAGAGGCATTCTTTTTTAGGCCTGGGCAAAGCTGTAATTAATAATTATGTAATTAAATGAATTGTGTGCCCCCTAAATCCAGTGTTGAAGCCTGAACACTTAGTTTAAGTGTACTTAGAGACAGGGCTCATAAGAGGTAATTAAAGTTGTTTAAGCATCAGGTGAATATGTGATCTGACTTCTGCTCAGGTCATGATCTCAGGATCCTGGGATCAGGGATCAAGATCCTTGTTGGGCTCCTTGATCAGTACCAGGGGAGGGAGTTCTGCTTGAGATTCTCTCTCCCTCTCCTTCTGCCCCTCCCCTACTTGTGTGCGTACTCTCTCCCCGTCTCTCTCTCAAAAAATAAAATTAAAAAAATAAAATAAAATAAAATAAAATGTTTAAAAAGAAAAAGAGGTAATTAAAGTTAAATGAAGTCGTCAGGGTATGTCCCTAATCCAAAAGGAATGGTGTTCTCAAAAAAGAAGATGAGACTGGAAGCCGACTCCTTCAATCCAACCACTCAAAAATGGTGAAATGCAGCAAGGGTCTGAGGGCTTCCCTCAGAAGAAGAAGCCAGAATCCCTGCTCAAATCTGGACCACTCCCCTCTACCCACCCCATCTCCCATCTGCCCACATTATTTAAGCCAGAGCTGATGTTTCTAATCTGAGGATGTTCTTACAGGACGAAGTCCCTGCAAAGGATCTTGGTCATTTGAAAGGGGGTGCAGTGTCGCCTCTGGTCAAGGGTACATCAGAGAAGGAACAGGGAGGCTTTATGTTTTGTTTTGTTCTAAGGCGCTTGCTTGTTTAATATAAATAATATAAAGCCATATCTTTTCTGTAAAATGGAGTAATATTTTAATGTCATTGATTTTTCTTTTTTGAGTTTAAAACCAAGCACAAATGCCATTTAGGTAAATACATTTTTGAGAAATGTTCCAAAGGGAAAGTTCATGACTTTAACAGGTTTTTGGTGTCAGGTGAGTACCAGGAAGTCTTTGTTGAGAGACTTTCTCTTAAAAGCTCAGAATCCTTGTTTTTCTTCTGACCATTTAAACATAAGGATACAAGGATTCTCAGCAAGGGGGGCATTTTCTTTCTCTAGGTTCTTTGGGGATTTGCCTTGGGATGAGATTGCACAGCTGAGGAAAGTACAGGAAAGTTCTGAAGACCTCTCAGACCAGTGGAAATGGAGGATGAGGTGTCTCTTGGAAGTTGATTTAGAAGCTTAGGAGTGTCCTTCTCATTGAAAGCAGCTCCTCCTCCCCTCCAGGAATCCAAGACAAAAACGCCAGGAGAGGACCCCATCAGAAGGCAACCATCTACAAGCCAAGGTGAGAGAGACCTCAAAAGAAAGCAAACCTGGCAACACCTTGGTCTCCAGAACGTTGAGAAAGTAAATTTACGTTGTTTAAGCCACTCTATCGTTTTGCTCCAGCAGTGCTAACAGACTAATACACACCCTATGTTTCTTATGTATTTTAACAAATATAAGAAGAAATGGTAGGAATTAGAATGAAAGGATAAAATGATGTGAAGATAATTTACTGAAAAGAATAAAGCTAAACTAATGCAGCCAAGATTTGAAATCAAATCTCTTAGCAAACACAGTTTTAATATTTTAATAAATTAAATAACTAAAATTTGTTAAACAAAGGTTTTGCATCTACTCTAAAAGATCCAAGGTTTATTACAGGGGGAATGAAGCAGACCAGCAAGATAACCAAATGCAAGTTCTCCATTTTGTGATGTTAGAGTCAAGAGCTAATATAATAACTATTTAGCTTGTATGTCTGGGCACTTTTTAACTTGTGGGAAATGAACAACAATCTTTTTCTAGGCCTGCACAGCTGTTCACTCTTGTGAAATCCAAAGCATTTCTATTAAACAAGATTCCTTCCACTTCAATTCTGTTTTTTCATAAATATAATCAATGTTCCAAAGGTACAAGGACTTGAGGAATTGAATTAATATATATATCAGTACTGATATACTGATGAATTATTTCACATTACAATCATCCCTTGTCCAGTGACTTATTTAATGCAATATCCTTACTGTATAGAATGAAGCAAAGAGGAGGCCTTGCCCTTATGCAAAAACACATGTGGGCTTTGATCCTTGAGCTTGACTGTGTGATTGATACAGGTATATCAACAAGCAGGTATATTAGGGTTTGTGGGAAGGATTAGAAAATCAACTATTTCTATAACCATAAGAAAGAATAGTAATGCTGAGATAAAGATTTGTTTCACACTTCTTAGACAAAAATACACCAAAAACATTAAGATTGAATTCTGATTTATTGAAAAATATGATTTCAATCTGAATTTTATATTTATTATATATATTTATAAATATATAAATTCAACATACAGAGAGATTGAAAGAGAAGAAAAATGTCTAGATGCAGATATTAATTTGTGTTATAATACTAAGTTAAAGTCCAAGTGGATAAAATTCTTTTAACTTGAAAATCATTTTAATGGAGTTTTTTGTCTCTTAACACCTCAAATACTAGCAGTGGCAGTACTAATTTTATAAGAATATGCTTTATGTATCACTGGACATTAAAAAAATCATTTTTCCCTTTCTCTGAAGGAAAGAAAGAGGTGCTGCTAATGCTATAGATTATCAATTGCTTTTTCTATTGATTTGGTCTTCAATATTTATGTCTATAAATCTTTAAGATTTAGTACACTCTACATTAAACTTACCAATGAGAATGTTTTGAATTTCTTCTCTTATTTAGAGAGTACTGAGAAGTCTTCTGCTGTCAATATATTAATTCTCATAAGTGTTCTGTTTTTCTCAAAATGAAAATTCACTCCCATCTACAACTAGAGAAACTAGTTTACTGACACTGCCTGATTTAATGGGAACATACTCTAATAGCCTCACTAGACTTTATAAGAGGTTAATAAGAAAAGAGATTCATTGTGCCACGTTTGACTGTCTACATGACATGACTTCATGTAATTAGTTATAAGATATATCTTCTTCAGTCTATTTGGTCATCAGTTAGTTGTCAGAATTAGAAAGAGCTGCTTTAACAAAAGTTATTTTTTTCCATAACTGTACTTCAAGAATCAAAAGACACACAACTGATTAAATAGCTAGAAAATGGATCAAGTGCAAAATGTTGAAATGAGTTAAACAATTTGAATTTAAGCAAAAATTGCTTTATGGAAAACTGAAATGTCCTTAGTACATGAGGCATTATTTAAGGTTTAAAAGTTGACGTTTTTCACCTCTGATGAGTACTTAATATTTAACTTTATCTGTTAGAAAGGTTGAAGTAAATTAGATAAATTATGAACTTATGACCACAACCAGGAAGAAAAGAGAGTGAATGATGCATTCTTGTATTTGAATCTCTTTGGGTTGCTAGGCCTAGCCCAAGTGAATAAATTAAATCAGGACTTTGTCGAGGGTTGAAAAACTTATGGATTTCCCCATGCAAAATAGAGTTGTAAGATTCTTATGCAAGGTGTTATCTTTAGTAGATAGAAAGAATAATTATTTTCTCTATTTAGGCTTAAAATATCCTTTAACCTGAAATGAATGCACATTGTATGATTTATGTAGGTCTCAATATGCCTGATATATGTGAATAGGGCCATATGCCTTCTGAACATTCTTCACATTGCCCGTGTCACAATAATCAATCAATATATGTTCCTTTATAAGCATCACACTGTATTTGAATCCTGACTCCTTGACCTATGTAGCTCCTCCACCTGTTGTGAAACTTACACAGCTTTACACATTATTAAAATGGGCATAGGTTTCACCAAAGTCTCATCTTGGGATTTCTCTGGTTGTGTTTTCCTAATTTTGTTAATCCTTTTCTCTTTGTCCTACTTCATCTTGTCTCATGCATTCTGCCCTGGAGTTTTACCTTCTTATTTCAGTAATTTTATTCTTTTTTCAAAATGATCTTCAAACTATATTCCATCAAATTTAATATATTCCACTATAAAAAAGCTAACATTTAAGATTTTTCTTCTCCATGCACACTTGAAAACATCATGTATGCTTGTTTCACTTGTTAAAATAAATACTTACCTGCTACTTCAGCTTCCTAACTCCAATTTGGATATGAATCCTCTCTTCAAAAAAAATTTTTTTTAAATAACCAAATAGCTCTCACATTCTTCAAGACACAGATTCGTCTCTTAGCAGAGCAAAAGAATCCATAGCAGGAGTAAAAAGAACTGGGGAACACAGAAGTTTCAAGAAGTTACAGCAAGGAGGAGATACTAATAACGGCTAACACTAATTTAGTGATTAATATGTGCTAGGTTCAAAATTAGGCTCTTCATTGGTATTACTAGGCTTATTTTCATACCAAACTAATGACATTACCACCAATAATACTCCATTTACACATAAGAAACTGAAGATCAACAACTGTACAAAGATCACACAGCTAGGAGTTATTGAAGTTGATATTTTAATTTAATAATGCTTCAAAAGCCCATACTAATACCCTAATATATCATATTTACTTTGAACAGTTTTTAGCCTCTGTTTAGGTATGTTTCTGTCTAAAATAATGAAAAAATAAATGCAACATCTATTCATTTTTTAATATGCACTAGGACCCCTGCTAAGAACTCTATGCTAACTCTATGCTAAAAACTCTACACTGGGTCCAATACATAAGAGCTATGTGATCAAGATTAAAAGGCAAAGAAGTATCACCTAGGGAACAAAACAGTGCATTATTCAAGATGGCTGAGGAGAGAAATCCCACACACTAGGCTTAAGTGGTATAGTGTTTGCCTACAGTAAGGAGGGACGGACAGTGCACAGAATCCAGCCTCTTGCAATTTGACAGTCCCCAATGTTAGTGTATTCATTCCACAGCAGATGCAGGTGATGTGGCCACACGCATCCCACTTCATGCTGTGGTAGAAGGACTCCCACCCCTCTACTATGGGGTTTGACATACAGAAAGCTGGTGACATGTCTGAGGGTCATTGTTGCCTGCACCTAAATAGAACAAGTCCAGAATTGGGAGAGAGAAGCTGAGTATGACTACCTTGTCCAACAAATATATTTGTATTATATTCGTTGTATTAAATTAATTATCTTTATTATACTTATATTGCATGTATCATATATGAGACATATATGATATACTATGACATGGCATGATATATTATATTATATTATTATATTATATTATATTATATTATATTATATTATATTACCTACTTTCCTGGAGAAAAGTTAGGCCATATACTCAGAGATCTTGTTTTTTTGGAAATTCTTTGAAAAATGTATATATGCTAAGTCTAATCTTTTAGAAATTCCTCATTTCTATCTCATAGGTACATCATTGTTTTTACTATTCATGGATCTTTAAAGAAAGATGAAATTCAGTTACACAGAGTCACTTTTTTTTGGCACCAATCATTTTATGGAGTTAGCCTCCTTAATTGAAATATTTAAGAATCACTTCAGGTTTCAATATCTGGAATGAGGGGTGAAATGAAAACCTCTGAAGATCTGATCCTTCATAACAGCACCTAGAGTAGTCCCCCAATTCTTGTGAACACCCACAAAAAAAGAAAAAAGAAAAAAAAAGAGCTCTGTGTGGCCTCCTTCCTGTATCTCTTTCACTTGTCCCATAACTGATCCTTCTCCTTGTTCTCTAATGCTGTGAGCAATCTATCTACAAAGTAAATCTGGCCATACCATTGCCTTTTTAAAAAAATAAACAAAAGAGCAAACCCAACTCTCTTAGTTTTCCCTCACTAAAATCCTAGGATGTCAAGATGGGTATAACGGGAACTCCTGCAAATTGAATCCTTTACAACACTCTTGGAAAGCAATATTGACTTGTCATGTCACTCATGGGAATCTATTTTAAAGAATAAACATCCATGGAAAATAACAACAACAAAAGAATCAGTGGGTGAAATATGTAACAGGAATTTTATTCTCGGAGGTTGTAGCCTCTGGTGGCGATACTGGTGGCGATATGTTGCATACTACTCAGGTAAAGAACCCCGAATAAAGTATTTACTAACTCCTCTCTTACTTTGCTGATAGTTTATCTTAAAGCTTCTATGAAAGGTTTAATAATAACATCTCAGGATTTTTAAAGAGAAATATGACAGTCAGAATTATCAGTTTTATACTGGATATAAAAACTAAAGATATTTTGTATTCTGAATGTTTAAAGATTTAGTAGAAACTTACCCTGGGGATATTACTTGATCTGTTTCTTATTTACTGATGAGGAAAGTCTCCTTACCTCCTTTACCTGGCTTGTTCATGATATTTATTATTGAAAATTTCATTTCACATCATGCTTACATGCAAACCATCTCTAAGCTTTTTGGGTTTCCTTTCTAATTTCTTTCAGAATATCTCTATGAATAACAGCCTTTATAGTGTGTTTTCCTCTGTAAAGACAGATTTCATCTTTCATGTCTCTTACATGCCTCTTCCATTTTCCTTAAAATATCATACCTATCATAAAACTTAATAACATTTTAGGCCTAATTAGTTTACTTTGTGGAAAAGTCCAAACAACATATTTTAGTATAATTCTCCATGTAGTCTATCTAATGAAAAGATCATCTGCCATACTAAATAATATATGTACATTTACATGTGATAGTGCTAAAATTGTGTCATGTAAAAACATGCTAGAACTTGGATAACTTTATCTTGTGAGGTACCTTAAAATACTAAACTAAGTGACATTATCACATGTAATGCCCCACCAATGTCCACTGCATTCAGTACACCATTTCGATTTCTACACAAATTGCCACATTAAAAATATTTAAAAATCAACCTCAAAAAGACCTCAAAGTGTCTTGCATATGAGAAATACTTAAAATATATATGTATCATGATTTCTCACTCCCATGCCTTTTCAGAACATCTATCTATTGGAATGCTCTGTTCTCCCTTTTCTGCTTACTTGACAAAAATCATTCTGTTTTAGACCAAGTCAGAAGATTCCTACAGAGAGTTTTTCCCTAATTTAGAGAGTAAACAAACTAATTTTTTTTCTGTGCTAACTTTCTCATAATTACTACATGGTACTAAGATTTCTGCTTTTTTCTATGTCACTCACTTTATTGTACTACTTATATAGTAATTGTTTTGGGGTCTGCATGTGACCAAGGCTGGCCTGAGGATAGCACTTTATTCCAGTGGCTCTCATGATTGAATCAGAGTTGGTACATAATGAACGCTAATTATATTATTTCCCTGTCCCCCCCAACTCTCTCTCTCTGTTTAATTTTGGGTGGAAGAAAATAACCCATTTACTCTTGTGTTATCAAGAGCTTTCGCCATTTCCTTGTTTTTACATGCCAACAAACAGAAAACTCTAGTCAGAAATGGAAGAGAAATGAATTTGCATGCACAGAAAAACTAATGTGAGGAGAATTAAAAAAAAAAAAACAAAACTGCTAGAGACATCAAGGCCAAGGCCCTTGGCTTAAGTATTTCCACTGTGTAACCCTGGTCCTCATAATTATGTAAATCCATTAATCCCCATTTATGCTGAAGTTAATTTGAGATGGGTTGATGTCACTTGCAACTGAAAGATTCCTGACTTACATACCTACCTACATTAAGATTAAGATTTAACTTTAGTACTGACAAAATTTAGTTCAGCCAATTAACAGCTGATTAAAAACATTTTAACCACATTTTCTTGATGATTACATTCTAAGGCACTAAAGCAGAGGGCGTTCTGTTTTGGATTTCCTTGAATATTGAGTAGGGGATAAAATTATTTGAGTATTCATGAAAGAAAAAAGCTAGAGGGAGAGATATATAGTTCAATGCTTAACAATTAGGAGTTCAAATTCGTGGAAGTTAAAAATCTAAAAAAAAAACCAAAAAAACCCAAACCAAACCAATACAAAATAAAACAACACAAAAAAAACACATGAAGTGGGAAAAGAGGAAAGTCTTCATGTTTCTTCTGTGTACTCCCTTCTCCCTCTGCAATTATGTAAATAATAGGGAAGTCCCATTATAAAGCCAAAATGCCAACAAAGAATATATTAAAGTTGTTGGTGTTTTTAAATTTTTAATTAAAATGTCCTTGCTGTTGTTGTAATGAGAAGGGCATTTTCAATTTCTTATACAATAATAGTGGATAGGGAGTTACAAATGATGATCAGTTACACTTGGCTTTGCCATATGGAAAACTAAGTATTTCAGAATTAGTTTTTCCTGGCATATGTACCTTTGTATTTTACAAGGCATCTGGGGCTTATGCATTACACAGGAATTTGAAAAAAGAGAGAAACTATTGTATTGTTCTCTAGGGTCTAGCCAATATGAATTCTCAATAGGGTTGGCATTTTTTTCTAGATCAGTTCACTGACATCATATCGTCACAGATTAGAACTCATCACTGAAGAGTTTATTTCAGTATAATCTTTAGATTGAATATTTTGCTCTCTTAAGGCCTAATTTGCAAATCCACTGTAATCATATTGTAAGTGAGCACTGACACCCCAAGGAAATAGCAATACAGAAATACATTGTATATTTATGTTCACAAGGAGATACAAGAGAGACATAGACCTATAGTAACACATCCACATGGTTGCACACACAAACTAAGACATTTGGTTTGTCCTTTACAATAGATTTTGCACACTGTAGTTGTCTGGGCCATTGTCAGAGGACAACAGAACCTCACAAATAATTGGAGTGAAGTATAGGGGTAAATGCACTGAGAATGCAAATAAAATCTACTGAGTAGAACTGCAATGGTATAAGATTGGCATCTACATAAAACTCTTTCTTTTCAAGATGACTCATCCTTTTGTCAGTCAGTCAGATCCAAAATACATTGCTGATGTGATCTGCCTGTCAGATAGCCTGGGAGTGTTTTCATTTGAAAAGGGAGGGGGGTACGGAGGGAGGTTCATGAGCAAAATCATCTGGGACTATTATTGTCCCGATGTTTTATATATGCCACACAATAAGAAAAAGTTTCTGATAATTTCACTACTACTAACTTCTAAACTCTATTATCTAGTTTAATCCTATAAATTCTAGTTTTATTAAGTAATAGAAGAGATACAAGTAATTTCGCCCATTTCTAATTTTCCAAGAGTTGTACTGAGAGTGAATAATATCATAGAGTCCCTCTGTACATCGATAATATTTTGATCAACTATACCAAACCTTTGGGATGGGGATACATGTGACACTTGATGATCTTGGGACACTACAATCAGCTGAAATGTTAAAAAGTGAAAGAAAAACTACCGTGAACACTGAATAGTGTGGAGCCTATCATGTTCAGATGCATTTTCTATCTTTTTTTCCTTTTTTGCCAGAGGAGGAAAGATGGCCGTTTTTAAAGACAGATTCTAAGGGCCAAACATATTAAGGCATACTGGCTGAAAAGCCAGAGTTTATAAAAGTTAAAGACTTGACAGTTCAGGGTTTGTGACTGAGATGAAACTATTACAACTCTTGAATCAACCATAGGATTTTCAGGAGGTTTAAGTTTGAGGATCTGGTGTATTTCAGTGTTGACAG
Source organism: Potos flavus (assembly GCA_028534135.1). NCBI lineage: Eukaryota > Metazoa > Chordata > Mammalia > Carnivora > Procyonidae > Potos > Potos flavus. The sequence continues at coordinate 152,167,822 of CM052899.1, read as the reverse complement.
AATTCTGTAAAGCAATCTGAACCTGCATATGTGAAGACAAAATATAAATCCAGGCTTCTGCAGTTGATTTTGTGGATATTTAGCCAAAGTTATTAAAACTTAAGATCCTAAACAACGGCAAAGTTTCCTCTTAGATTTTACTTTGACCATAAGTAACACAAGTATCTCGCTTCCAACACCAGCTTCCCTAACCTTTATGTTAAAAGTATCCCAGGGGCGCCTGGGTGGTTCAGTGGGTTAAAGCCTCTGCCTTTGGCTCAGGTCATGATCTCAGGGTCCTGGGATCGAACCCTGCATTGGGCTCTCTGCTCAGCAGGGAGCCTGCTTCCCCCTCTCCCTCTGCCTGCCTCTCTGCCTACCTGTGATCCCTCCCTCTGTCAAATAAATAAATAAAATTTAAAAAAAAAGTATCCCACAAATAATAATTTGACAGATATTTATTTTATAACATGGAAAAGACAAAAACAAACACGCAACCAAACAACAACAAAACCTGGTTCTGAGAATTTATAGAAATAATCTGTATCATGTTGAGTGTTTTTTCAGAGGAAAGTTTCAAATGGAAACTTCCCCCAGGAAAGTGAAAATTCTGGTTCAAACAATATCTTATAAGGATATTTTTGGCAGGAAAAATGATGGTTGTGTTACTCATGATGCAATTGAATCCACATGAGTAGCTTATTAATGGGATACTGGGTTAATTGACATGACAAGCATATAATCAACTTGAAAGTGCTTATCTTTTTCTGACATGGTTTGGTTGTTGGCTGAATTCTTTAGTCCTTTGTTCTAATTTGGCTGTAAATCAATCGGATTGTGTAGCACCAGGGGTTTTGCATTTTGTGGGCTTGTAGTGATAATCATAAAAGGTACTAGAATTTCAACCTAGTTTTCCTATTATATGACCTGAAATGAGGATAAATATTAAAATATTCCAAGGCAATCTAATATACGCACCCCTCCTATTTTTATACAGTCCATTAAAAAGTTGGTATTTCTTATATGATTATAACATTGAAGTGTGTTTCTAAAATATAGGATAATTGAGAAATATTATCATCAGGTAGTAAAATAGAGTATACCAGCTAAGATTAAATAAACCACAACAAATTATAACATTTAGATAAAATTTATTTGACAAATTTTTAAAATCACTCAAATGTATATACCTTAAATATTAGTGACATGGAGGGAGAAATTTTTAGAGAATTAATGGATTCAGTTATTACTGCAAATTTTGTTTAACCTTTCAAAACAAATCTACTTCTGTCCAACTCTGGAACTCCAGACTTCTTTCATCACTTGAAAAGGTTATCTTAAATGTAATCCATGCAGAAAATCCACAAAAATAGCTCTTTTTTTAAAAGATTAATTAATTAATTAATTTGAAAGAGTGCACTCATGTATGAGTTGGGAGGGATGGGTGGGGGCTGGGGGAGAGGCAGTGGGAGAAGGAAAGGCAGATTTTCTGCTGAGCCCCAGTTGGAGGAAGATTGTGGCTCAATCCCAGGACCCTGAGATCATGACCTAAGCCGAAGGCAGACATTTCGCAGACTGTCCACCCAGGCACCCCAAAATATAGCTCTTTAATGAACATCTTGTTTACTTAAAATAAGAAACATATTACCAATGTATGTTTTTTCAAGCTTCCATGAAATATTTCCACATTCAAATTCTGAGTGTTTCTGCTCACTTTAACATGAAGAATGAGCTAAAACTTGGTTAAAAAATTATTTCCCCAATAACTTAAAAATGTTTTCTTGATTTTTTTTCTATATAAAGTTACGAGGCCTTTATTGATAAATTATTGGCTAAGATTGAACTTGGTTGTAACAAAATACCTCTTCCATGATGTTAAACAGTATATTTTGTTTTATTTTCTTTCTCTCCCATGTAAGTTCAACTGAGGCAAAGACATTCTCTTTCTGCTCTACTTTCTTCAATATTTGCCTTGGATTTTCAAGGTCTCAGAATGACTGCTGAAACTCTAGGCATTATACTTTTATTTGTGAAAGGAATAAGGAAGGAACTCAAAGCATATATTTTAAGACAGTAATATTTTGTGTGTGTGTGTAGTTTATTATTTTTTAAGTTTATTTATTTGTTTTTAAATTAATTTTATTTTTTCAGTGTTCCAAGATTCATTGTTTATACACTACACTCAGTGCTCCATGTAATATGTGCCCTCCTTAATACCCACCATCAGGCTCACCCATCCTCCCCACCCCCTCCCTTCCAAAACCCTGTTTGTTTCTCAGAGTCCACATTCTTTCATGGTTCCTCTTCCCTTCTTGATTTCCCCCAATTCACTTTTCCTTTCCTTCTCCTAATGTCCTCCATGTTTTTCCTTATGCTCCACAAGTAAATGAAACCATATGATAATTGATAATTGACTTTCTCTGCTTGACTTATTTCACTCAGCCTAATCTCCTCCAGTCCCATCCATGTTGATATAAAAGTTGGGTATTCATCCTTTCTGATGGAGGCACAATATATATGGACCATATCTTCTTTATCCATTTGTCTGTTGAAGGGCATCTTGGCTCTTTCCACAGTTTGGCAATTGTGGCCATTGCTGCTATGAACATTGGGGTACATATGGTCTTTCTTTTCACTACATCTGTATCTTGGGGTAAATACCCAGTAGTGCAATTGCAGGGTCAGGTAGCTCTATTTTTAATTTCTTAAGGAATCTCCACACTGTTTTCTAAAGTGGCTGCACCAACTTGCATTCCCACCAACAGTGGAAGAGGGTTCCCCTTTCTCCACATCCTCCCCAACACGTGTTGTTTCCTGTCTTGTTAATTTTGGCCATTCTAACTGGTATAAGGTGGTATCTCAATGTGGTTTTAATTTGAATTTCCCTGATGGCTAATGATGATGAACATTTTTTCATGTGTCTGTTAGCCATTTGTATGTCTTCTTTGGAGAAGTATCTTCTCTTCTTCTGCCCATTTTTTGACGTGATTATCTGTTTTTTGGGTGTTAAGTTTGAGTAGTTCTTTATAAATCTTGGATATCAGCCCTTTGTCTGTAGTGTCATTTGCGAATATCTTCTCCCATTCCATGGGTTGCCTCTTTGTTTGTTGACTGTTTCTTTTGCTGTGCAGAAGCTTTTTATCTTGATGAAGTCCCAAAAGTTCATTTTCACTTTTGTTTCCTTTGCCTTTGGAGACATGTCTTGAAAGAAGTTGCTGTGGCCAATGTCGAAGAGGTTACTGCCTATGTTCTTCTCTAGGATTTTGATAGATTCCTGCCTCACCTTCAGGTCTTTTATCCATTTTGAGTTTATCTTCATGTATGGTGTAAGATAATGGTCGAGTTTCATTCTTCTAAACATAGTGGTCCAATTTTCCTAGCACCATTTATTGAAGAGACAGTCTTTTTTCGACTGGATATTTTTTCCTGCTTTGTTGAAGATTAGTTGACCATAGAGTTGTGGGTCCATATCTGGACTCTCTACTCTGTTCCATTGGTCTACGTATATGTTTTTGTGCCAGTACCATGCTCTCGGTGATCACAGCTTTTTAGTAAAGTTTGAAATCAGGCAACGTGATGCCTCCAGCTTTGTTTTTCTTTTTCAACATTTCCTTAGCATGACTCTTCAAGAATGATGTAGTGTCCTTCTGTATCTCTGACTACAGTCTTTAGCTTAAAATATAATTTATCTGATATGAGAATCACTACCTCAGGTTTCTTTTGAGGCCCGTTGGCATGAAAGATGGTTCTCCATCCCTTCACTTTCAGTCTGGATGTATCTTTAGGTTCCAAATGTATCTCTTGTAGACAGCATTTGGATAGATCCTGTATTTTATCCAGTCTGCAACCCTGTGCCGTTTTATGGGAGCATTTAGGCTGTTCACATTGCGAGTGATTATTGAAAAGATAAGTTTTTATTGACATCATGTTGCCTGTGAGGTCCTTGTTTTTATAGATTGTCTCTGTAAATTTCTGTTCTATGTCACTCTTGGATTCTTTCTACTTTTATAGAACCCCTCTTTATATTTCTTGTACTGCTGGCTTGGTGGTCACATAATCTTTTAGGCCTTGCCGGTCTTGGAAGCTCTTTATCTCTCCATCCATTTTGAATGTCAACCTTGCTAGATAAAGTATTCTTGGCTGCATGTTCTTCTCATTTAGTGCCCTGAATATTTCTTGCCAGCCCTTTCTTACTTGCCAGGTTTCTGTGGACAGGTCTGACGTTATTCTGATGGTCCTTCCTCTTTACATAAGGAATCCCTTCCCTTAGCTGCCCTTAAGACCTCCTGTCTGAAATTATGATTCATAAATTACACAATCAAGTGTCTGGATGTCTTTCTAGACTTTTTGATCTTGGGAGGTGTCCTTTCTGCCTCTAGGACATGAACACTTGCTCCATTCCCCAGATTAGGGAAATTTTTATCCAGTATTTGTTCAACTATATCTTCTAGTCTTCTTTCTTTCTCCACCCCCTCAAGGATCCCAATAATTCTGATGTTGGAACGTTTCATGGCATCACTTATTTCCCTAATTCTGCTTTCATGGCTTCTAAGCTGTTTGTTCCAGGCCTCCTCCTGATCCTTCTTTTCTTTTCTTTTTTTTTTTTTTAAAGATTTGTATTTATTTATTTGACACAGAGAGAGATCACAAGTAGGCAGAGAGGCAGGCAGAGAGAGAGGGGGAAGCAGGCTCCCTGCTGAGCAGAGAGCCCAATGCAGGACTCGATCCCAGGACCCTGAGATCATGACCTGAGCCGAAGGTAGAGGCTTTAACCCACTGAGCCACCCAGGTCCCCCTGATCCTTCTTTTCTATCAGTTTTTCTTCTAGCTCACTAATTGGATCTTCTGCCTCAGTTACCCTAGCTGTTAGAGTATTTAGATTAGCTTGGATCTCATTGATAGCATTTCTTAGTACTGCCAGATCAGCCCTCACTTCTGCCCTTAGGGATTCTATGTTGCCACTAACAGTCTTCTCCAACCTAGCCATTGCCTGGATAATTGTTACCCTGAATTCCCTTTCCAACATACTGTTTAAGTCCATATCCAATAGTTCTGTGGCAGAGGGCACAGTCTCTGAATTTTTCCTCTGTTGGGTGTTCCTCCTCCTAGTCATTTTGGTGAGAGGTGATTGAGGGTATGTACAGCTGAATATATCAACCATGATCCAGGCAAGGTGCACCTGGAAAGTCTCAGCGCAATTAGAAGTCATCACTAAAAAGAAAGAAAAAAGAAAGAAAGAGAAGAAAAGAGAAAATCCAGCCAAAATGAGGCTCCA
>CM052899.1:152084629-152162468 GCA_028534135.1 Potos flavus | reverse complement strand
ACTTTCCAGAGATATAGGGAAATTAAACTGGTTTATATATAGGGGTAGTATTGAATAGGGAAAAAGGATTACCTTGAAGCTTCTATCTATCTATCTATCTATCTATCTATCTATCTATCTATCTACCTATCTATCTATCATCTATCTATCTTAATAAAAAAAAGAAAAAAGAAACAAAGGTATATGTATGAAAAAAGTTCAAGTTAAAAATTATGTAATATATTTTATTAAACATCTAGTTGCAGTGGTAAGTAGGTTAAAAAAAATAAAAGAAGAAGAATCATGAGAACGAATTTAAAAACAAAACAAAACAAAACAAAAGTTGTATCTATGAAATATACAGGTTTTGGGCAATACCAGGGACTTAATATATTGTTTTCCCCTGATGTTGGGGTTTTATAGTTTTATGGTGGCCCTGCGGCTATTGTCCTCTTGTTCTTTTGGCTTGTCTTCTGGGGGAGCAGCCTGTTGCATTATTTTTCAGTCACTCTCGGTTGGGCTATCAAGGGGCTGGTCTCTGTGGAAACTGGTTTTTCAGGCTTTTGTTCTCTGGAGGTTTTTGTTCTTTGGCGGCTTTTTGTGGCTTTTCAGAGGGTTAGAGCCAAGTGAATTTACCCAGTTCCCTGCCCCAAAGAGAAGCCTCACCCTGCTCCCCTCTGGATGGTCCCAAACACACAGACTCCCCCTCTGCAAACTCCGCTGAACTCTGCAACCTCCCATAGGTGGTGCGCACTCCCAGCCACCATCTCAATGGTTGCCCGAGGCCCCCGCTTGTCTCTTCACCCACGTGCCATTAAAACCCCAAGTGATATTGGTCCTGGGAGCCTGATTGCAGTGGCTGCCGTTGCCGGAATTGCTGTCTGGCATCTAGGCCCAAACCTGGTAAACTGACACCCAGCAATGGCGGCAATGCAGGTCATGGAAGGCTGAAGGTCTAGGACCTCCGGCAGGAGGCTGCACCTGGGTTCTCTCAGGCGCGGGTGGGTGCCAGCTGTGACTGTACTAGGACCATGGGCTTAGGGCCATGCCCATGACTCCGTGATTGCCCTATTCCACCAGTTGCCCCTTAAGACCCTTTGTTCTTTTTTTTTTTCTTTTAACCAGTCTCCGAGTTAATGCTGGTCCCCAAGCACAGGGCACTTTTGTATTTGGGTATTACTTTCCAGTGGGTCACTTCTGGTGGCTTCCCTCCCCCTTCTGTTTATCCTCTGATATCAGTCCGAGCATTCCCACTCTGCTTTACCTCTCCACTGATGATCTCCTGACTCTGTAGAGATCCAGAAGTGTATAATCTTACATCTCAGGCTGATTTCATGGGTGTTCAGAGTGTTCTGGTAGATATTTAGCTCACTTCAGGGACCGGTTGAAACAAGGTCTCCTACTTCTCTGCCATCTTGTCCCTCCTCCTATTTTTTTAAGCTTAGGTAGAATTTGCAGAAAAAATTAATCACTTTAAAGTGTATAGTTCAGTGGCATTTAGTCCATTCACAATGGTGTGCAACCCTTATCTCTAGTTGGGTAATAGTTTCAGCACTATGAAAAGAAGCCCCATATTCATTAAGCAATCACTTTCTAGCCCTTAGTAAATACTAATCATTTTTTTCTCTATGAATTTACCTAATTCTATATACTTCATATGTATGGAGCTATACATTTTGTGACCTCTTGTGACTGGGTTCCTTAGCATAGTGTTTTTGATGTTGATACACGTTGTAGCATGTATGAGTACTTCATACCCTTTAATGGCTAAAATTCAATTGCACAGATAAACCACCTTTTGTTTTTGCATTCATCAATCAATGCAAATTTGGGTTATTTATACTTTTAGCTATTGATACTAATGTATGAATATTCTTCTATAAGTATTTGTTTGGATAACTGTTTTCAATTTGGGGGACACAGAGTTAGGAGTAGAATTTCTGGCTAACATGAGAATTCTATGTTAAACTTTTTGAGGATCTGCCAAACTTTTGCACAGGGACTGTTGTTTACATACCCACCACCAGTGAATGATTTTTCAGTCTCTCTATATCCTTGCCAATACTTGTTAGTTTCTTTTTCTTTTTTTATAGCCATTTGAGTGGGTATAAAGTGTTATCTCATTGTGTTTTTGATTTCCATTCCCCTACTGACTAATGATGTTGAACATCTTTTCATTGTTTGTCATTTGTATATTTTCTGTGGAGAAATATTGATTAAAGTCCTTTGCTTACTTTTTAACTGGTTTCTTTGTGTTTTTGTTGTTGAGTTATAGGCTTTTTTTTTTTTCCTACATATTCTGGATATTAGACACTCATCAGGCATATGGTTTGCAAGTATTTTTTTTTTTTTCCATTCTGTAGGTTATATTTTCGCCTTGATATATCATCCTTCAATGCACAAGAGTTTTTAATTTAGTTTTAATTTACTAATTACCAATTTACTAATTTTTCTTTTGTTGTTTGTGCTTTTGATGCCATATCTAAAAATCTATTGCCAAATCCAAGATCATGAGGATTTACCCACATATTTTCTTCTAAGAGTTGCAAAGTGTAGGTCTTGCATTTAGGTCATTGATCCATTTGAGTTGATTTCTGTTGTAAAATAAAAGTCCAATTTCATTCTTTTGCATGTGGATATCTAGTTGTTCAACACCATTTGTTGAAGAGATTATTTTTTTCCTCATTAAACTGAATGATCTTGGCATCCACACTGAAAATCAATTGACCATAAATATATGGGTTTATTCACAAACTCTCAATTCTATTGATATATATGCTTATAAATAAGCCTATACTTTAGTTTCGATTATTGTAGCTGAAGTAAGTTTTGAAATTAAGCCTCCAATTTTGTTTTTCTTTTGAAGATTATTTTGTATATTTTAGGTCTGTTGTGATTCCATATGAATTTTAGTTTCATTTTCTGTTTCTTCAAAAAACAAAGCAGAACAAAGAACTTTGAGGATTTTCATAGGGATTATATTGACTTTTTAGATCACTTTGGGTAGTATTGCCATCATAACAACATTAAGTCTTCTAATCCATGAACACAGGATACCTTCCCAAGAGACGCTTAAACCCTTCCCAGCCATTCATGTCTAAGTATCATAGGCCACAACATTGTCATGTCCCTGCAACTAAAGAAAACCTTAAAGATTAAGTTCAACCTTGTGCTGCCCTGAAAATATTGGCGTTGATTTATAAGAAAGAATGTGGAATGGATATTGGGGAAAGGACAATTAGCACTGTTTCTATACCTCATTATAACTAGATTGATGTAGAACGATATCTTTTACTTTCATAATCACATTTTAAAGGCATTGAAAATTGGTAGAATTTTTGTAACTGTCCCGCAGAATAATATACTGCTGAAAATATAACTATGAGGAGTTGTGCTGGTCATGCAAGCATGCTTAAAGATAACCTTGAGAAAAACATGTACTAGCAGCAGGCCTCTGGTGAAGGGGATGATATACGCCCTTGAAGCCGAGCAGCCGGGGAGGCCAGGCTTGCTCAGGGCGCAATATCACTTGCTTCCCTTTTTTGTTATCTCCCCTGCCTCTGAGAGAGCTTCCTGTTGGGGTAATCCCTTTAAGTGTTAAGTGTGCTTACTCTACAATGAATTCCATGCTGATTGACCAGGCACACCCTTCTCTTCTTCTTGTTTAATCTATAAGACTCAGGATCAACTATGACTTACATTCCTTCTTGTTTACCTACAAACAATGTATAACCTTCTTCTCCTTTGTTGGTTGTTATCTTGTATCTAATAAATATGGGACTGAGGAGTTGTTCTGGGCGGTGGCAGTCTTCTCAACTGCCGACCCCTGCTCCCATTCTCTTGAAGTTGACTTGTTTGTGCCTCATTCTCCTGTGTGCCATCAGGAAGTGGCAAATTTTTAAGGATCAGACTAAAATTATAGAAAGCTAAGAACCATTCTGACAAGGGCTATTATAGGAACATTTACACATGGGTTTCTCATGTCATGAAAGCCACTTCTAAGTGGGAAACATATCAATGAATTTGTAGCTTTTTGCAGGCCACTAAAATCCACATTGTAGCCACAAATTATTTATATTCCTGACACATACAAAATATCCTACTCCCAAGACTTTAAAAGGTCTAACTTATTATAAGAACAAGATCAGGCTTTTAAAGTCCAAGATCTTATTTAAATCAGGTACAAGAATAAAAGAAGTTTCTCAGGTGCAGTTATTTTAAAACTAAAGACTTGTGAACTAAAAAGACAGGCTATCAGCCTAAGATTTTCTGAGGACCTAACATAGGAGATCATCTCCTCATAATGAATTTAATTTTACCTGGAAGTTATATCTTATTTTAAGAATCATTTTCTGGAAGAGCCTATAAATGAAAGAAATCATTTCATCTGCAAATCCAGAATTACCCACTCTTTGATATTTCCTGGAAATGGTATTCAAAATCACATTGTTCTTTTTTAAATTCACCTCTCCCTCCCTGCATTTTATAATAGGCAGCTAATAGAATCCAGATGTCAAGTCTATGTTACTCTGCAAAATCTTTCCAGCAAACTTGGTTACTAAATTAGATACTCTTTATATTTTCCACATTCCTGCAGATTGTTGCCAAGTTTGCCACCATTACATAACAATTAGTCTTTTCCTTTGGTTTGCAACATTTTCTCACTATCCTTACAGACTGCAAGTCATGAAGCCCCACCTTTACTGAGTTTTCTCAAGCCCCTCTAGCCTCTGCTTACTGACTAGTCCGAAAGACAATGTCATGTGTCTTAAGCCTTTGTTATGTTGTATTCCACTTCCAGATACCCAATTCCCTTCAAATTTTTTTTTTTTTTAAAGATTTTATTTATTTATTTGTCAGACAGAGAGAACACAAGCAGGCAGAGTGGCAGGCAGAGGCAGAGAGAGATGTAGGCTCCCCGATGAACAAGGAGCCCAACATGGGACTCGATCCCAGGACCCTGGGATCATGACCTGGGCCGAAGGCAGCTGCTCAACTGACTGAGCCACCCAGGCATCCCTCAAGTTTTGTATCAGTATGTACTATGCTACTTTGTAACTTAGTGGTTTAAAACACCATTTTATTTTGTGAGCCAGGAATCTGAAAAAGGTTTGACTGGATTTTTTTTTTTTTTTTGTCTAAACCACATGGTGTTAAATGGGGTGTCTAGAGCTGGAGAATCCACTTTCCAGGTTTTTTTCGTAATGTCTGGCACTTGGGTTGCGCTGCTAGTAGTTTATGTTGGGAACTTAGTTTGGGTGATTAAAAATGTGCCTACACGTGCCTTCTCCATATGTCCTGAGTTTCTCGAAGCATTCGTGGCTGGTTCCCAAAGGGAATGAAAGGAAACATCTCTAAAGTAGATGCAGAGACAGCCAGTCTCATGGCTTTAGCCCAGAAACAGGTACAACATCATTCTGCCATATTCGTTTATTCAAGGAAGACACAGACCCTGCCCAGATTCAACATAATGGAACATAGTGGACTTTGTCTCTAAATGGGAAGCATGTCAAAGAATTTGGGGCTGTCCTCCATCTTTACTCTGTAACTGGTCAGATTTACTGAAGCTGAACACATACACATTTTACAACTCAACAAGATTTTATGTCCAGTATATTCCAATCAGTATATATTCAACAAATGTGCATATGTTTCTAAAATACATGGTCTGGAAGGTTCATAATGCCACTATTTGTAATTAAAAAAAATAGAAAGTCATTTCAAAAAATTGAAATGCCCATTAATGTACAACTGATAAGGAATTTTGGTATATTTACAAAGAGAATATATGGACTTGAGCACTTAATCTACAACTAGACAAATAAATATGGATAACAATTACAAACATAATGTTAAGTAAAAGACCAAAATAAAAATATACTTATTGTATCATTCCATTTATTTAAAAAAAATAAATAAATAAAGAGGCAAACTGAATCTATTAGGTCAGACGTTGATATAAAATGACTTAGGGATTGAGATTCTGAGTTGGGACATTAATTTTCTTGATCTTTTTTTCTGGTTGGAGTTAGGTCAGTTTATGATTTTATATGTATATATGTTCTACTAAAATAAGTTAACAAAAAAGAATGAAAAAATATGACCTCACACTGTATCAGTTTCCTATTGTAACAAATTACCAAAAATTAAAGTAACTGAAGCAACACATTTATTATCTTAGAGCTCTGGAGGTCAGAAGTATGGAACAGGTCTTCCTGGGCTAAAATCAAAATACTATCAGGGTTGCATTCCTTCTGGAGGCTTTAGAGAAAAATCCATGTCTTTGCCTTATTCAGTTTCTAGAGGCTACCTATAGTCCTTGGCTCATAGCCCTTCCTCTGTCTTCAAAGATAGCAGCATAACATCTTCAAATCACTCTCTGACTGTGATTCTCTTGCCTTGTGATTATCTGGTTGGGTCCACCCAGATCATACAGGATAATCTTCCCATCTAAAGTTCCTTAACTTCCTTCCTACAGAGTCCTATTGCTGTATAAGGAAACACATTTACAGATTTCACATATTAGAACATGCTCATATTTGGGGAATCATTATATATATATTTATATATATATATTTTTTTTTACCATATATATATATTATTACCTCTCTCTCTCTCTCTCTCTATATATATATATATATATATATTATTACCTCTAATTTACATCCACACTTCCTTACTTCCCACCATTTCTTATTTGTATGCTCTTTCTTCCACAGTAAAAGCTTTGGTTCCATTTATCAAATGGATCCATAAGAGCCTTTTCCTCATTCATTGTGTATTTAAGTGAGAAAAATTATGCACAGATTGGGGTAATTTATGAATGAATAGGGTAGCGAGTATTCATCAAATATAAGTTTATTTTATAGGCCCCTTGTCACCGATACTCATCGCGGGGAATAAACCAACAAACAAAAAAGCAGTCTGGCTATTTTAAATAGGAGATGTGTAATGCATGAACTCAGGTAGTTACATAATTATTTCAAGGAAAGTATGAGCAGGTTGTTGGCTAAACCTCATCATGTTTTTCCCATAAAAATTGACGACGGATTAATAAGAGTTACTATTCTGAGTGGAGTAAAGCTACATTGACTAGATAGTAGAATCTACTGCTGCCATATTTTTTCCCATGGTCTTGTTGCCAGTAGCAACACTCCCAAAAACACAAGAAGAGGGTGTCTTCTTCACTTTGGCCTTCCATATATTACATAGGAACATGTTTTTACATGCAATAATTATTATAACTATGGCAATTTAAAGTTAAATGTTCAAGTAATTGTTAAAAGTCTATTTTCATACGTTCCCTTTTTAACTGTGTATTTTCTCTCAGTTGCTCTTAATGTGACAGTTTGTAAAACTGTAAAAATGTAAGTAGATTTTTTTGCAAATATGGCCACAATAAAGTCTCCTTTACCAATGTTCATGCTTCTCTACGTAATTAACTTTGACTCTCATCCCATCAAGTGGTGATATCTATTTTCACCCCCGAATTAAGGCTTGGGTAATAAAGTTAATCAATAGGTGTTCTATATCAACATTTCTAAAAGCAATGTCATTAGTTCTGTATACAAGCAAAAGCTGGTAATTAAAGGAAAGAAAAGCACACTTACACATTGCTATTTTTAAGATTCAGACAATTACAGGTGCTACACAGCAAACCACGAATATTTTCAAACAAAGAAATCAGAAGCAAAATGTTAACAAAAAGTGCTATGTGTACCATTCTAAACTAAGTTTAAATGTTGCCCCAACAATCTTGAATCTATCCAAAGTGTTGGTATTTACATATCCTTTTTCATGCAAAAAAATATTTCTTCAGATTTATTTTAAGTTCCTCAGCTTAAAGGAATAATGATAATAATAAATCAGGGCTGTTAAAACGTCCTTTGCACAGTCAACCTAAATAATGGCTGACTTTGAAAACTGTAACTTGATAAAAATAGAGGTCACAGAGGCAAGCTCTACTCTCCTTTTGATGGACCTTTTAAAAATGACATTATATCGGATGGGGAGAAACATGAGAGACTGTGGACTCTGAGAAACAAAGTGAGGGTTTTGGAAGGGAGAAGGTGGGGAGTTGGTTGAGCCTGGTGGTGAGTATTGAGGAGGGCACGTATTGTATGGAGCACTGGGTGTGGTACATGAACAATGCATCTTGTAACACTGAAAAAATAAAATTAAATTTAAAAAAAAAAAGTAAAAATGGCATTATAACCAAAGATATTTCTGTGATAATAAACAAAAAACCTAATAGTATAAAGGTAACACATTATATTTCATATAGTTGACATCTTTAAAATAATACTCCTTGACTAAAACTTTTAAAACATATTTCAGTTGTGTTTTCACAGAGTAAATGACATTGGTATAAATATTCAGATTATATATTTAAAATAAACATCTGAAATAAATAAAATCACTCTTTCAAATATCCAAAAGCATATAAATTTACCATTCTATCTAATAATTCTATTTATAGGATCTATGCCAAATACATACTGGCAAAAACATGAAAAAATGTGCATACAAGGCTGTTTGTTGAGGCACTATTTGTAATAACAGAGAAGGCAGGAAAAAAACTCAAATATTCATAAATAGGCAACTGATTTAACGAACTAAGGAAATACATACAATAGAGTACTATGTACCTGCAAAAAGGAGTTTGAAATTTGTCTATATTCTATAAGAATGGACACCAGGGTTTATTTTAAGTTAAAAAAGGTAGAGAAAGTGAAATACGTATATATATATGTATTTATATATGTATATATATATATATACACATCTGTCTTTTTTGAGGCTCAGAACAATTCAAAAGTGCTTGGTAAAGAAGCTCCCATGTACACAAATATTTGCGTTTAATTCTTCAAAAATCATGGAAAGATAACCATAACATTTTAGATATATTTACTAATAGACAAGGACAGGAAAAGATTAGAGAGGGTAAGATTAGCATCTAGTCTTCTATGGGTGTTCATTATCTTGTAAATACGACTTTGGATATATAAACTTTTTTGCATAATTTTTTTTTTTTAAAGATTTTATTTATTTATTTGAGAGAGAGATCACAAGTAGGCAGAGAGGCAGGCAGAGAGAGAGGGAGAAGCAGGCTCCCTGCTGAGCGGAGAGCCCGACGTGGGGCTCGATCCCAGGACCCCGAGATCATGACCTGAGCAGAAGGCAGAGGCCTCAATCCACTGAGCCACCCAGGTGCCCCACTTTTTTGCATAATTATAAAATAAAATAAAATAAAATACCAGAAAAGCAATTCCTAAAAACTGAACTTGCAACAAATGAAACTCTGTACAGTTATAAACTTCTGACTTAACCACAGATAATGGAACTGTTCCAAAGAACATTTAAGCACAATAATTTAATTATGCACACTAGTGGGATATGCCTTAAGAATAAAAAACAATCAAAAAATGTTTGCAATAACATTATAGTTATTTTTTCACTAATTATATTGTGCTTGACAGTGTCAGTTTTGAGATTGTCAAGCATGTGGTGTGCAGTAGAATAAGTAACTCAGTCATGTAATAAAAAATTAAAATTTTTAGTGAAAGAATAGAGATTGAAATGTAAGTATATTGAGATGAATTAAGGATCATTTAATTCTGAATATCAACTGAACTTCTATTTCATTTTTTTTTTAATAATTTATTTATTTGACAGAGAGAAAGAGATCACAAGTAGGCAGAGAGGCAGGCAGAGAGAGAAGGGGAAGCAGGCTCCCTGCTGAGCAGAGAGCCCGATGCAGGGCTCAATCCCAGGACCCTAAGATCATGACCTGAGCCAAAGGCAGAGGCTTAACCCACTGAGCCACCCAGGCACCCCCCCTATTTCATTATTTTAAAAAATACATATTTTCTATATCTGTTAACTAAAAGCACTGAGAAGAAATTACCACATCCACAAACACTCCACTTGTACAAATTTTGGTCTCAAAAAAACAAGGCCAGTATAAGGAACAGTCTTTCATAGAGCAAAGCTTGTTTCATGTTGGAGAGAAATAATGAATAAAAAGATTCTCAAGCATCAATGGCACCAACAAAAGACTGCTAGAGTCACATCAAAAGAAGAGCCAACTTGAATAACTTCCTCCTGAGAAGTGATGGATAATTTGAGCATTTTCAGAGTGATAAATATTTAAATGCATGATTTCATAATGTTTTTTAGAAACATATTTTTTATTATTGTGCTAGAGGCTGAGAAATCAAACTATTTAGAAAATAATAAAGAGAAAAAAATATAAAATTTTCCTGTCTTTCCTATAGAAATTATACATCTGAAAAACAAAAACACAAATAGTGAGGAGAAATTTACCTTTATAGAAATAGACCAGCTAATAAATAAGAAGGAAAAATGAATTAGAATAGTCTTATTTTGCAACCTTCAATAAAAGAACCCCAATGGCTACTAGCCAAAATACCATAAATGAAAATTTATTTTCACACAGTTCTGGAAGCTGGAAGTCTGAGATTGGGATGCAGCATGGTAGTGTCTGGTGAGGTACCTCTTCTTGGCTTGCAGATGGCCACCTCCCTGCCGTGTCCTCACATGGCAGGGTGAGAGGGCAAGAGAGAGTGAGCATGTGAGACAATTCTCTGGTGTCTCTCCCTAGAAAGATGGTAATCCTAGGATGAAGAACCCACCCTGATTACCTCATTTAACCTTAATTACTTCTCAGTGTCCCCATGTCCCAATACCATCATGTTGAGGGTTAAGGATTCACTATATGCAATTTAATGAGGGACACAATTCTGTCCATAGAGGAAAGCTTGCTTTCCAGCAAAACTTCATCCTTTCTCCTTGTAAATAAATTTATTGCTGGGAGACTGGTAGCTAGGCAAGGATTATATTTTCTTATGTCTCTTGCATCCAGGTTGGACTACATGAATAACTCCTGCTATTTAAAGGAAGGGAATTGGGGTACCTGGGTGGCTCAGTGGTTAAGCATCTGCCTTCTGATCCCAGGGTCCTGGGATCGGGCCCCGCATCGGGCTCCCTGCTCGGAGGGAAGCCTGCTTCTCCCTCTCCCACTCCCCCTGCTTGTGTTCCCTCTCTCACTGTATCTCTGTCAAATAAATAAATAAAATCTTTAAAAAAAATAAATAAAGGAAGGGAATTGATGTGTGTCATTTCAGGGACTGGGTAAATCAACTCCACCTTTTATCTCCCCATCCAGTTGGCCATTAGCAGAAGATTGCACAGCCCTAAGTCATAACAGAGCAAGAAAATGAATAAAGCCTGGGCTCTTGAATTAAGGCTAGAGGGGATGTACTCCACTGACCAAAAACATACATGTAGGGCTGTTATGTTAATGAGAAGTAAACTTCTATTTTGTTATATCAGCACAGTTTGGGATTACACGTAAGGAGCATGTATGTGGTGGTGTCAGATTAACTATCCCAAATTCTATTGTGCATTCTTGGAAAACAGGTTGCATGCATTCAACTTTTAAAGTCATAAAGTGTCTCTCTCACCAGATAGTCTCAGTTTGGCTGTAAGTTGATTAATCACAAAAGAAAGAGACAACTATCTGAGACGGGATTTGATCCTCAGAAAAGCTATAAGAAGCAGTGGATAAGAAGCAGTGGCAACAATTAAAGTACCTACTCACAAGAAAGCACAGTTGCTGGGTCACTCATTATCTAAAGGCCATACTCAGGTCAGTTCTCACACCCTGAAACATGGAGCAAGAAAGGAGGAATGAGGAAAATACACAGTATCAAAATATGCTCCTGAAAGTAGATCCCTCTCTGAATTTAATTATTATGAATAAAGACTAATATTAGAAATTCCATTTTTATATAATTATAATTAGTAATAGAAAATAAAAATGAAAGTTATGAATCATTAACAGAGTCAAACATATATATATTTATACATAAAAACTATGTATGTGTATATATATGTGCATATATATGTATGTGCATGCATGTGCATATCTCAATAGTAACAGAAGCAAAATATTCTTAATCAGCTATGGATCACTGTTTCATGAGCCAATGGAATTTCCTAGGGAATGGGTTGTCTGATATTTGGCTTAGTACAATCACTGGTTACCTATGTTAGACGGCAGGGATAGTGAAAACTCAAAGAGATGGAGGAGGAAGAAGAATGGGGATAAAAATGACATCTTAGAAATTGCTAAGCAAGTTGTAACTAACGAAAGCATTGGGGCATAGAAGAAAGGGGTACAGAAAGAGAATCATGAATGGGAAAATTTTTAGGGTAAATCATCACTAGAAAATCTAATAAGTATCAATTAATACAACATAAGACACTGAAGATCCTAACAAAATGAAGAAGAAACCGGAGATAATTATGTGCAAATTTAAAACTTAAGTATCTGTTTATTTTCCCCAGCTGCCAGGCAATTTCAAGTAGAAGAGGACGGAATTATTTTTCTTTAATTATCTAGGTTAAGAAACCAAGTCTTCACATTATTTTTGTAGTTGTAGAGGTGTATGTGTTTAGATATAACCTGAATAATACTTCAAATTTTACCAAGTTCTTACATAGAAATTAGATTTGATTCCCCAAAACAGCTATAGGAGAGGAATATCCTCATTTCTATACAAAATCTTTCAAATTAGGAAAGAGACTAAAAAAATCTTAGTCTAGGGATTTGATCAAGAACATATAGGGACGCCCGAGTGGCTCAGTTGGTTAAGCGGCTGCCTTCGGCTGGGGTCATGATCCCAGGGTCCTGGGATCGAGTCCCACATCGGGTTCCTTGCTCGGCGGGGAGTCTGCTTCTCCCTCTGCCTCTGCCTGCCTCTCTGCCTACTTGTGATCTCTCTCTCACTCTCTCTCTCTGACAAATAAATACATAAAATCTTTAAAAAAAAAAAAAAAAAGAACATATCACCAACAAGTCAAGATGGCCAAAGAAATGTGTAACCAAATTTACCATTTTATTGAAAACTAAAGATTAAGATGATGCCACTTCACACCTATAAACTAGACAAAGTGTTAAAAAGAAAAATCAGTTAAAAAATGTTCTTATGTACAGCTGATAAAAACACAAATGCTGAGGCACCAGAGTGGCTCAGTCAGTTAAGCATCTGCCTTTGACTCAGGTCATAATCCTGGAGTTCTGGGAGGGGGCTCCCTGCTCAGCGGGGAGCCTGTTTCTTCCTCTTCCTGCCACTCCCCCTGCTTGTGTTCTCTCTCTGTCAAATAAATAAATAGCATCCTAAACAACAACAACAACAAAAATATAAACATTGTTGTATTTTGGAAATGTGAAATTTTGCAGCACTTTTGGAAACATAATAATGTCTATTAAATTAAAACACACACACACACACACACACACACACACACACAGCCTAGCAGTGCTACTTCTATAAATGTATTTAGTAGAAGCCAAACATCAGCATGTAAGATTTGAAGTTCCTACAGAATTCACAAAGATGTTGATTACAGTATTAACTATAGCGATTAAAAAGAGGCAAAAGACAAAAAAAGAAACCATATCAATATTAGAACGGATGTATTATGAGAGATCCACATATGGAATATGCATCCTTTTGTTTTTTTTTAAGATTTTATTTTTTTTATTAGAGAAAGAAAACGCAAGACAGAGAGTGTAAGCTGGGTGACGGGCAGAGGGAGAAGCAGACTTCCCACTAAGCAGGGAACACAATGCCGGTTCCATACAGGACTCTAGGACCATGACCTGAGCCAAAGGCAGACAGTTAACCAACTGAGCCACCCAGGAACCCATAGAATATGCATCCTTTTAAAAGAATGGAATCAAGCCATATATTACAGTGAATATGAACATGGAATATCAAGCACATCTGTTGAAATAATGGAAAAGAGACACTGATTTGGATGCATTTCCAGAAAACATTACTGAGTGAGGGAATCGCAGAAAAGTAAGTATAACAGAGTTTTATTTTCCATAAAAGAAGCACTAATAAAACTTCTTGTTCCATATGTGTAGATGCATATGGAATTTATATGTACACCCGTGCACTCATATATATATTTATACAATATTATGATATGAATAGCAGTAAAAATGAAAGTTTTTGTCTTAAGGTGATACATGGATAATACTGGGGAAGGTGGAGCTGATGAGAGTTCATAAGGGAGAAAACAGAAAAAATAGAACCAATTTTAAAAAATGAACAAGAATTACAAGAATGTATACAATCACGACTACACATAAATGTAAAATTAAAATATGCCCATATATTGGAATAAAAAATCAAACAAATTAAAAAATAAACACATCCCTGTGTTAATTTTTCTGCTTTTGCAACCCAGAGTTAACCACTAATATAAAATAACAGAGAAAAATGCTCTTCCATTAAACACATATTTTAAAACAAGATATTCTTAAAAACAATCAAGTGAAAAAAATTTAGTGAATTTTTTATGCCCTCTACTGTTGGAATAACATTATCTTGTTGGTAAAATAAAGTTTTCTTTTGTTTCTATTTTAAAATATTATTGCTAGTATTAATAATATTAAGCTATGAGTTATGTAAAATATATACGCTTTCCTTATTTGAAAATTCTACTTCACATTTTTATGCTCTTTTAGTAGCTTTCAGATAAATTCGAAGTAAAATTGAAGAAGGTTATTTTATGCACAACTCAATATATTTAATTGCAACATTTATCATGCAAAACTAGCTGCCAAGAATGTGTTGGCACTAGGTAAAGGTGTGGCTTCCCTCTAAGGATTTTTATATCCAACATCAAGGAATATCTGCAACATAATGGTCATTGTCCCCAAGGGCCTCCCTTAAGCAATAGAATAACAAGTTTGAAAAGAGAATAGACAGAAATTTAATTTTAATTTAATTTTTAAAATATAATCTTTGGGCATGGTACATGTCTTTCACTATCCCTTTATAGTAGATTTCCATTTGTAATATTAATATACCAAGTCCAGCCTTCAAATCATTGTTGTTAGAGAAAGTAACAACCCTAAGAATATCAACATCAAATTAACAATATCAATAGTTAAAAAATATTAAAAATTTTTTAAGACTTAACTGCTCATTCTAGTTTATAGAAACATAAATGGATTGTGCCACACCTTTATTTACTCCTAGAATGTTTTTCTTGCATTATAAACTAACCAATAAATAACAAAAAAAACACAAAAAGCGAAAATATAGTTCATTCCAATCAAACGTCCAAAAGTCTTTCATAAAATCTGCCCTTAATAAAGAACAGAACAGCTCTCATGCTTTTTTTATAATACTTGTGAGATAGATTACAAGTAAATGTTTACTACTAACAGTTTGCAAAGTTTGACTTATTTTTTAAAAGTTCTAAGTCATGGAAATTAATTGAATTAATTTTTAAAGTAAAATATTTTACATTAAAATATACACAGATATATAACGAAATACAAAGAAACTGTCTTGCATCTATATTGATACACTTTTTCAGCCTTGTAAATAGGTAAACTGAAGGTTACTAGTCATGTGAATTTCTACAGAAACAAAGGAAAAGGGGTGCCTGGGTGGCTCAGTGGGTTAAAGCCTCTGCCTTCGGCTCAGGTCATAATCTCAGGGTCCTGAGATCAAGCCCCGCATAGGGCTCTCTGCTGGGCAGGGAGCCTGCTTCCTCCTCTCTCTCTGCCTGCCTCTCTGCCTACTTGTGATCTCTCTCTCTCTGTCAAATAAATAAATAAAATCTTAAAAAAAAAGAAACAAAGGAAAAGAAATATATATATATATAGTTGGATATATATATATATATATATATCTCCAACAATTAGCTTATAATACCAGTTAGAAGATTGGACATGGTCTCTAGTTACCTGACTTTTTCTTTGTGAAGAGCTAGTATAGTATTCATGTGCTGTGTGGTGTGTGGTGTGCAGTGTGGTGTGTGTGTGTGTGTGCATGTGTGTGTATGTAGACGTTGAAGAATTGCTGATGTAGGAAAAGATGTAAAACATACCAGCACTGGTTCCAAGAAAATGTGTCAGCACTATCTAGTATACACAAAATATGTGCTAAAAGATACAGAAACATATTTTATATGTAATTTCCTTATTTTCATACTGGTCTATGACCACAGGATATGCCAGGAGCTTCAGGGAGCCACAGAGAAACATGATACATCCCTTGGGAATATATATTTTTCTTGAAGCATTGGTGGTGAATGATGAGCAAAAACTCAATTCTGATTCTTGTTCCATTTGTTGGTTTACATTAGAAATGATTGAGGGGTTCCCATGTGAAGTATCTCTACCCAAGAAAATGTGAGATGATAAATCTTGAAGGATTTCTAGGGGAAAAGAATGTGGCTGGTGTCAAAAGCTTACCTTTTTCCTTGCTTGGGCAAAGATATACACTGGAGTTTAATAAGCCATCTGAAACCATGATTTAAAAAATTTACATGATTAGAGTGATAAAGCAGAAATGGAATTTTTCCTTTTCTGAGGTTGAGACCCTACACTATTCCTAAATTTCCTTTCTCTTAATTTCATGTTGTGAGAGATTTTTAAAAAAAAGGAAGAAAACATTTGTTTACTAAATTTTATTCAGTTGATTCACTATCAGTATTTTCTTAGAGCTGAAATCCTCCTGAGTAGTATACTTAGAAGTTAATTGATTTAACTTTGAATTTGAACCATTTTATATTATGTAAAATGTTAATGTTATAAAGTAGAAAGAAACATTTACCATTTTTAATTAAATCAGAGAATTTCTAAAATATTCCATCCTTATTGAAGGCTACTTCATAGCATACTGTATACTTTTGGGGAAATTTTCTACTTTCCTTACACATATAAGGTTTAGGTAGCTATAACAGCAGAAGTGATAGCAAACACAGGCATTATCTCATCTCAACATGGGTATGCTTCCCACAGCCAGATGATAATTGTCTACCTGTGTTATTTTTATCTTATTATTATTATTGAATTAATATTAATGTAATTAATACTGATACATATTTGGGATCAATCATGATAATGAAGTACTTTGGGTGCTGTCAAAGTGAAGTGAAAGTCAGAGAGAGAGATAGAGAAAGGCTTTAATCAAATGCAAAAAACATCAGAGAGAGAAACTGGTCAGTAATGAATCTGCATAGCCAGAAGTCAGAGAATAGGAATCAGAGCTGGCTAGCCTACACATTATGGGGCAAAAAACATCAAGGAAATATCAAAGGCTTGCTTCCTTTTGAAGCTGTGTCTTAGGGCTGGAGTTGAGCCTTGTCTGGATTTCAGAGAGCCCCATTCCCATAGGTCTGAGGAACAGTATGTGGCCTGGAACCTGGGGTCACCCTAGATCCTGCAGAGTTGGAAGAGTACTCGAGTTAATGATTGCTAACACTTCCCTAGGCTATTTTTAATTTATACCAAAGCCTGATTTTGTACCATTTCCAGTCACTACAATTCAAATTTTTGCTCTTTAGAATATTCCACTCCAGCCATGACAGAGTAATTGGTACTGGAAGGGATGGTCCTGTCTAAATAGCTCTAAAACTGAGGACAGTATGTAAGACAACTGTTTTCAGGGATTAGACGATAGACCATACAGGACTGTGATCCTTTAGAGAAAGGAGGCACGCATTCCCACATTCACACTAGTTTTCTTCTGAGGTCACTTTTTGGCCACTGTAGAGGGAGGTGGAGAGTAGGTAGGGCACAAAGGTCTGCCCAGGAAGCAGATATCATAATTCAAGCCTCCTAATCTGGCTAGAATTTATAGAGCAGATTATCAGAAAAAGGGAGCTACTTGGGGCACCTGAGTGGCTCAGGTCATGATCCCAGGGTCCTGGGATCAAGCCCCACATCGGGCTCTCTGCTCAGCGGGAAGCCTGCTTCTCTCTCTCCCACTCCCCCTTCTTGTGTTCCTTCTCTCACTGTCTCTCTCTCTCTTTCTGCCAAATAAATAAGTAAAATCTTAAAAAAAAAGAAGAAAGAAAGAAAGAAAGAAAGAAAGAAAGAAAAAAAGAGCTACACAGAGGGCAATCCCAACAATCTACATGGGGTTTGGCAGAAGATGAAGTTCTGTACAGGCAAGGCAAGAGTCGGTGAGATATGCATGTCAGGAAGATGTTGGAGCAGCCTAATGAGAGTAGAGAAACCTCACTGTGCATTTCCAGTATTCAGTTAAGACTCCCATAGAGGCCACTTCTTAGGAGTTAAGGAGTGTATCCCAGCAGCATTATTCTGAGCTAAGGATAAAACTCAAATAGAACAAAGAATAAAACCAATTTTGACTGGTTGGTAATTTAACTGCCTGCTGGAAGGAATCTCAACACTCTTTAAAGCAGGAATTGGCCAACTTTTTTGTAAGGGGCCAAATAGTAAATATTTTAGACCTGAGGACTAAAGGCTATATCATAATTAGTCAACTTTGCCTTTGCACATAGAAAGTAGCCATAGACTTTACTAAACGAATGAGAGTGGCTGTGCTCCAACAAAACATTATTTATGAAAGCATGAGTTAAGTAAGATTTGATTCATGATCCTAATTTGCTGACCTCTGCCTTAAAGGAAGACAATATAAACCAGATACCCTAAAACATATCCATGTAGTCAGCATAAATAAATATCATTTTTTAGCACAAGGACTCTCACTTTTAATCTTTGGTGTGGGCCAAGTGGCAGAAGTCAGTTAGGAAAGAATTCTTAATCTCTTAACTATACAATGGAGTGCCAGATATTTGGAGGTCATTAGTTGAACATTAGTGAATATCTTTATACAAATACAAATAAAAAGCTTCATTCTCCAATTTGGACTATTCTTTAAACCTACTGTACACCATTGTCTTGTTATTACCTTAAATTCTTTTGATGAATCCATTTGCCAAGTTCCATTTAATTTTCTTTCTTGTTTTAACTTCCTTGCTTATTACAGAATAGTAATCACAACTTCCTAAGAAAACATCAGGCTACAAACAAATTTTGAGGGATATGCTTTATTTCATCAATTTAAAGATAAACTTTTTTTTATGTAAGATAACAAGGTACCAGGATCAAAATTTATCCAATGAGAGGAGCTGGCTGGCTCAGTCACTACAGCATATAACTCTTGATCTTGGGGTCATGAGTTCAAGCCCCATGCTGAGCCAGAGATTACTTTAAAAAACTATCTAACAAGTGATAGTGGCTTTGCAACATTGCCATTATCTTGCTGTCACAGGGAAGTGTTATGTAGGAAACCAAAGACATTATTGTTCTGATTATTCTGAGCCAAAAGGAATACAGAAGAATCACACCCTAAATGTAAAGAAATTTTAGAAACACTTTAACCATCTCAGTCAGGATTGGTCACATGGTACTGGAGAAACAGTCTCCAAACAGCTTGTAGTTATTACATCAAATGTTTCTTTGTCTATCATAAATATTCATAAGAATTATCCTGCACAATGCAGAAGTTCAGGGTATTTTTATGTTATGATTCCAACATCTTACCTGACTCTACCTCCATAGTCACTGAAGAAGTAGAGAATAGAGAATGGAAAATCTAACATATGTGGTTTTCACAGCTTTAGTTTTGGCTAGAAATAATCTCATTGGCCCACTTGAGTGAAGACAGTCTAGAATGTGATGATTTTATTGTGGGGGAATGGAAGTAAACCTGCTTTGGTGCATACAAATAATGTGTATCACAGTCCACTCCTAGTCATCAAATATTTGATTATGCCAGAGATTGACAGAACTGTCCTCAAGGAAGGCAAATCCTGAATACCATTAATTTTTTTTTCTTTTTTCTTTTTTTTTTTTCTGAATACCATTCAATTCCAAGTTAGAGTTCAAAGGGCAAAAGCTGTAATACACAGTAATTTTTATATTTTTTAGACAAGGTCATTCTCGATTTGAAGGCCTGTAAACAAAAAACTAAATCAAGAAGAAAAATTATCCATCTTTCACATCCCTATACCAAAATTCAGATGCCTGTCCAGCAAGAGACCACATGATGACATATGGTCACTGGTTCATAGCATTATGAAATCCTACGTGCGCTGAGTCTTCTGGTTCTGGGGAGAGAATGTTCTTGTTTTCTATTTAGATGCTGTTTTGGTTTTCTGTGAGTAGCTTCCTTCTTTTCCTCTGTGGGAAAGATGTTTCTTTCTTTTTATTATATTCCTTGGCCAATCTGAAGTTGATATTGGGAAATATGCTCTCTTTGAGGACTAACTTTGTCTACTGACTGCTCAAAAATTATTTAAGATGCTATTGTTTTTAAGGTACCTCCTAGTTACCAATTCTTTGTCCAAAATCACTGTATCAGATTTACTAGGCTTGACACCTTTCATCTTATCTGTACAATATGGAGTTTTGCTCAGCTGAAAGGCTTTATTAAGTGTTTCTTTCTCATGTGCTTTCTCAAACTTGTTCACTCATTAGAACGGAAAAGCATCCGTCTTTTCTGCTTCTACAAATACATGAACTTCTGGATTTTTTTTTTTTCATACCTGCATACATATCAACTAATTCTTTACCATGCTCACTCAGTTCTGGTGATATCTAGCAAAAATACCATGGAAAACAATCAAAGCACAATGAAATTTAATAAAAACATAATCAACTTCCCATGGTAGTATACACAGTAATATTAGTGAATGTTTTGCCACTGAAACATGGAATGCCATCACTCTAGCCCCTCATCTTGGTTCCTTCACCACTCAGTGCCCGCCATATATTTTAGGTTTTGTTTTTGTTTTGTTTTTTTTTTAAGATTTTTTTTTTATTGAGTCACAAAATGCCTTTAATTAATTTATTTATTTTAAATTTTTATTTTTTAATTATTTTTTTAAATTAATGTATAATGCATTATTTGTCTCAGGGTACATGACTGTGAATCACCGGGCTTACACATTTCATAGCACTTACCATTTATTTATTTGAGAGAGAGAGAAAAAGCAGGAGCAAGGAGGAGAGGGAGAGACAGGCTCCCTGCTGAGCCAGGAACTGAATGGGGGGCTTAATCCCAGGATGCTGGGATCATAACCTGAGCCAAAGGCAGACACTTAACCAACTGAGCCATCCAGGAACCCCATATTTTAGGTTTTGTATGTCATTGCCCTACTATTGTGCTAATTTTTGCATTCATCAGAATAGGATATGTTAGGCTGTAGTAACAGAATTTCAGTGATATAATGCAATAAAAATTTATTTCTCATTCATTCAAATTCTTTTGTAAGTCTAGCTCACTTTTCAGAGCACCTGTCTTCTGTATAGTGAATCAATGGTTCAAGTTGCTTCAAACCTATGGCTCTAACACTGTTGCATGAAGTTTTGTCCAGTATTGCTGTGGCAGGGGAAGAGAGAAACTGGAGAGCCATGATTGAGCTTTTCATGACTTCAGGACAGAAATTTCACATTTCACTTCTATTTCCATTTTATTGTCAGGTCTATGGACATGACGATATCCCACAGTATGGGACTGAGGATCTTAGTTTTTCACGTATACAGAAATGGAAGAGAATGGACACTTGTAAGATCTATCACTTAAACTAATTTAATTTGGCCCTATCTCCCTTTTATTAATGATAAAAATCTGTATCTAAATAAAATTAAGAGTTTTATTAAAGGGTACACAATAAGCATTCTGTGTGATTATAAAGTATGCCATAATTTTCTTAGCAGTTTTTTTCTCTTAGTTACACATGAAAATGACATCTCTTACAACCAATGGCATCATCGACTTGATGACAAATAGTACAGATAAATGTATAGAGACAAATATCCATGATATAATTTAAATAGAATTTAAATGTATATTAAAGTTGCAGTATATAAAAACCAGGTCAAAACCATGCAAATTTTGGGGCACCCGGGTGGTTCAGTCAGTTAAGCATCTGATTCATGATTTTGGCTCAGGTCATGATTGCAAGGTCATGAGATGGAGCCCCACTCCTGGCTCTGCCCTCAGCAGAGAGTTTGCTTAAGATTCTCTCCTGTGCCCCTCCCCTCACTCACGCACACATACACAATAAATAAATAAATAAATAAATAAATAAATAAATCTTTTAAAAATCAAATTTTTTCAGTATATGTATTTTTATGTCTTCTTTTTCTCACTTTTAAAAAACTTTACTAAGTAATTACTATTGTCAGTAATGATCCTAAGTAATTCCCTATTTAACAAATCATTTATTATTATAATAAATTATAAGAAAACAATATTTGGAAAAAAGATCCATTAAACAGAAAAATAATGCCTATACAATGAAAAATTTTCCCAGAAATCTTTGAGCAATCTGTTTAGTTACATAAATTTGCAGTAGGAGTTTTACAACTGTGAAAAAACGCCAAAATTCAGAATAGCATACTTGTCCTTTTTAGCAGCGTGTATGAATCACAAATGGAAATGATCAGTGATATATACATATTTTTTATAAAGTAGCCATTAAGATATGGAAAATAAAATAATAATGTTAACAATAATAATTCATAGAATTGTCTATGAAGTACTTGTAAGAATAAGAGTGGATATGAATTTTTTTAAGTGTTAAAGTCTCATGAAAGGAAAACTTATTCCCACCAGTGTGCCATGAACCATAATTTGAAGATACTGGGTGAATAAAAGTCTGATTTGCTTCAGTTTTTCTCATGCCTCCTTGTGCTTCAGAGTCCCCTAAGTGGTTTTCATAGAAATCAAATTACATTAATTCCAACACAGGGCAGTAAAATTACAATCTCTGGAGCTACCCAAAGCCACTTATAATTTTTAGAAGCCCTATGTAAATCTAATATGACGCCGGTATTCAGCGAAATCACTGAAGTTAGGAAGGCAACAAAACAATCAGCATAATCAACAAAATAACACTTTCTTTGCAGTTAAACTCTACTGAGTTTGATTATTTCCTTTCATATTTGACCATTTTTAGGCAAGCCACTGTAACTCCATAAACTTTAGATTATTCTTCCATTATACAGCTGATGGCAATTTCTACCCCATATGCTGCTTTGAATTTTTATCAAAATGGCATTACTCCGCATGCCATTCTTTATAATGTAGAGAGAAGAAATCTGGAACCATGTTTGTTAGCATCCTCTTCCTTCCCTCTGTGATACCTAGTTAGAATGACAATAACACAAGCTCCTGCTAAAACTGGGAAAGGGAAATGGTAATAAATTATCTGATTCCTGAGAGGTGGTCATATGTGTGAACAAACATGAGATTCAGAGTTTGGGACTGCTTATCTACAATCTGCTAGGATGCAGTTGACAGAGAGAAGGGACATTCTTGAGGATCACAGCAGGTTCATATGAATCACCTGCTCTAGTTACTCCAGTTAATAGCCGCAGTCTCTACTTGTTTGACCTACAGTTAAGTTGGCCTTTGTTGGGGACCATACTGATATTTGTTTTCCACCTTTCTCATTTTTTTCATGTAAATCCAATTCCCTGTGTCCTTTATTCTGTTTTCCTGACTGAGCCTAGTAATACAGCATTTATGAGAGAGTTTGAGAAGAAAGCATCATCTTTGATCACACGGTCAAAAATGTTTGGAGATAACAGCTTTGTAGAAAAAAGCCCCAATTCCCTAATGTGGTCACTCTTCTTCCTGGTAAGCTTTTTTGCCAGTACTTGGAGATTAAGGGGGAAAAAAAAAAAAGGCAAGCAAGCGTGTGCAATATATACCAGTAATATTTGCATTCAGTCACCCATTACTAGTTATGGCCTATCTACTATTATGCTTTGCTATGCTTCATTGTTGACAGAAAGAGACAAACTCAATAATCTTTAGCTTCTCAATGTTCAATTTGGCCTAGAAATATTCTCAATATTGTATCAACTCCCTAGAAAACTCCACATAATGGATTATTATTGTAATGGTAAAGCTCCCACTAGATACTTATTCAATGCTTAAAAAGAAATTAATTTAAAATCAAACTAATCATGTACTTTGAGGGCTGAAAGAAACAACTATACTCTTAACAAGGGCCAATGAAGTTCCCTATATTTCATATTGTTCTGTTAACTATTGAAACAATAACTTTCTAATTTGGTCAAAGCTTCATCTAAATTATTTCCGGATTTGCCCCTGTAGCCAATGCTAAATGCCCACAAATATTACAGAATAAATGAAAGAAAATATATTCACTTTGCACGCAGAAGCAGTGATATTATCAGAATACTATCAAATATTCAAGTTGGTTACATTTTTCTGTTTTTCATTTACTTCCCTTCCTTTGACTTTTTATCTTATTTGTATTTTTATTTTTAAAATACAGGCAGCAAAGTAGAGAAAGAAAACAAATTGATTTTTAAAAATAATAACACTGTGGTTATAGTACAGCACATTGTGCTACTATATTATTAGCCAAAATAAATATATCAATTTCATAATTAGAACTATTTTGAACTCAGTTTCAACTGAGTCCCCAAGAAATAGAAGTCACATTCCAAAGTCTATCATATACAACATATAAAGGAAGGCTCAAACATAGGTCAGGACTCCCCACTTTTTCATTAATCCCCTCACTTATATTTTAGAATATAAATTTCAGGGCTTGGAATTGGAGAAAAGTACTTCTTTGTAAGAAAAATAATAATAATTTGAGTTTTGTGTACTTTTCATTACTTCCTCCTGATGTGGGAGAAGTTATGTTAAGATCCTCTTAATTTCAAGTCAAGAAATAAAAATCTTTCAAAGGAAACTTGAAGATTTTATGTATCCCATGAATTTTTAGGGACATAGTATTTTGGGTTTTGCCTTACTCTTGAGAAGCCAAGAGAGCACAAGCCTGGCTACATAATTTTTTCTGAAATGGAAGTAAAAGGGGCACCTGGGTGGCTCAGTAGGTTAAGCCTCTGCCTTCGGCTCAGGTCATGATCTCAGGGTCCTGGGATCAAGACCCCGCATCGGGCTCTCTGCTCAGCAGGGAGCCTGCTTCCCCCTCTCTCTCTCTGCCTGCCTCTCTGCCTACTTGTGATCTCTCTCTGTCAAATAAATAAATAAAATCTTAAAAAAATAAAATAAAATAAGTAAAAAAGTAATTCTCCTAAAAGAGGTTCTATATTTGAAATAGAAGTAAAGGCATGTTGCTGTATCTATGGCTTTATGTGTTAAGAGCCCTTTTGTTGGGGTAAATACCATGTGTAAATAATGATGTCCAAGAATGAAAATGAGTCAGTATGGGATGGATTGATGTGTCATTCGAGAGGACCATTTGGATAAGCTAATGCCAAATTCCTAAGACTGTAAAAGTAGCAGTTAAGGACTAGCTAGGTATATATTCTTTCATATCAAGAACATTGCAAATGGGAAATTCCGGTTTGGGGGACGACTATCTCTGAAGACCCCCTAAATGCATAACATAGGTGAAAGAAATAATAAACTCCTGACACCTCTAAATAATATAATGCCAATAGCAATGAACTTCAAAATTTATTTCACCTTTCTCTTTTACCCCTTTATCTCTATATCTCTGGTCCCAAAATGGTCAGAAACTAGGATTTCCAGGATAGAGGGAAATGGGTAAAGCAAGAGACAGAGACAAGTGAGCCAAATCTACTGTTACCCACAGGTAGCTAACGAACTGTAAAGGACTAGCGATTCAGGGATGCTGTTAAAAGAAAGAATCCTCAGTTGCAGACAAGAAGCTTTATTATTTATGGCACAGGGCAACATGAACTTATGTTTGCACCAATTCTCTGTATGTCATGGGCCTGGATAGACACTGAGACTGTAGTGGGTTAACATCATATGTGGTGAGGAACTCTGACATAGGAAACCTCACTTTTATAACAGGCTGCAAACAAACATCTCCAAATAAACCTCAGAAAACAAACATCTCTTTTGTCTCAGATGGAAACATTATTTGCAATGATAAAGGACATTTTTAAAAAATGGACATAAAACAAAACAAAACAAAACAATAAAAACCCTACCTTATTCTCCAGAGGATATATAATCTCTCTCTTCCAGCGTTGTTCATTATGCAAATATCTTTGAAAAGATAATCAAAAATTAAGGCAGTCAGTGCCTCTACTCTCAAGATGTACAGAAACATGACCAGCCCATGGAGAATAGTCTTGAAACCATTGCCAATCAGTAATAGGCCAAAGCAATGAGATGTGCAAAAATCTTAACTTTAATTAAAGATTGAAGTTTCGGATGATTTAAAGTACTTGTTCATTTTTATGACTAAACTGAGATTGGATTTTGGGATTTGAAGTAATAGAAAAGCACTTTTAATTATGTAAGAATGATTTAATCTTAGCATGTAAGTACAACAAATTCTAAATATTAACATTAAGGAAGATTGGTAAAGAGAGAAAGGGAGAGAGAAAGAGAGAGAAGAAAGAAAAAAATAGAGAAAGGAAGGAAGTTTATTATTATATGCCATGAATCGTGCTTGTTCATCATTAAATTGAATATAGATTGGGTAACCACACAGAGAGATCTGCAATAATTAGAATTTTAAATTTAAAGCAAAACAAATGTCCACAATGTCTGCTTTACCATTTAACAATCTAGTAAATATTCTACATGAGCT
Organism: Potos flavus; assembly: GCA_028534135.1. Taxonomy (NCBI): domain Eukaryota; kingdom Metazoa; phylum Chordata; class Mammalia; order Carnivora; family Procyonidae; genus Potos; species Potos flavus. Next base: position 152,136,038 of record CM052899.1, on the reverse strand, counting down.
GGTATACTAAGTTTACATAATATGGGTTAATTCATACATTTATACTATATAAAATGTATGTTTATATTTTTTATATTTATTTCTATTTCTATTTATTTTATATTTATTTATTTATTTTATGTTTCTTTTATATTTATTTTATATTTATATATTTTATATTTATTTTTTTATTTTTATATTTATATTTATTTTATATTTATTTCTATTTTTAGAAAATGCTATCTCAAATACCCTTAATTTTGATCCACTTTAAAAAACAAGTGTAGGCAGTTTGACAAGAAATGAAGAGGATTTGTGGTTGACTAAAGACTAGAAATCTTAAGTTTCAAAGGGGAAAGTACAATTTTCCTTTCAAACATTTACATTTCAATCTGTTAATGAAAAATATGAAAGATTAAACTGGGAGAAAAAAATATTTCTTTTTCTTTAGTTTGCAACTAATAACTAATAAGATATTGAAAGTCACTAAATCACTTTTGTCCTAATTCTTACCATCTGAAAATAAAAATAAGGAACAAGTAAATAATTTTACAAATTATAAGTAAAATTCAATACTAACCCTCTAGCCTAGAAAGAAAATGACTTTCTAAAATCAAAATGATCTCAAAGGGAAAAGCAGAGCTTTGACTAAGTAATAGTCAAAATGTTTATGGTGAAAAAAAAAATTTTTATGGCAAAAAAATGAAAAAAAGTAAAGCACACACATAGTAAGAGCAAATATAAAACTGGAAAAATGCAGCAAATATTAAAAGAGAAGACAAATATATTATTAAATAATTTAAATTCATATGGAAAACACAAAAATCTAAATCAATAATTCAGTAAATTATGAACAGACTTATGGTAAATCCAGTGGTAAGTATTCAAATCTAATAGGTAGTAGAAATATTCAAAATACCACTCCAATGAAGTACTATTTTCATTTGTTAAACAATATATAAAATATTATTTCCTGATCATAAAAAAATGGATTGGTGGTCTTGGGCTCTTAAGACTGTTTTTTAAGCTCTGTGACCTAAGCCCTTATATATGATCATTCTGTATTCTCAAACTATGCCATCCACCTCAATATGTCTATTACTTTCCAGCCACAGATTCGATGAAATTATTTTTTTAAAATTCTTTTTATAGTAATGTCAAGTAACATAAAGGACAATAAAATAAAATACTTAGAAATAAACTTAACCAAAGACGCTCAAGATCTCCACAATGAACATTTTAAAACATCGCTGAAAGAAATTAAACATGAGAATGTGAAATTGTACAGTTATTTTTAATTATAATGGCACATTTAAGTATGTACATGAGAGAAATACAAAGACTTGTAGATGAATACTCTTAGCAACCCTACTTAGCATAATTGAAGAAGGGAAAAACCCAATGCTCATTAGCAGGTAAGTAAATAAACATGTGGTATAGCCATACAATGGGAGGCTTCTTAACAAAAAAGCAAATAAAGTTTTAACATATACAACATGCATGACTCTCAAAATTATGTGACGTTTGGGGCTCAGCGGGTTAAAGCCTGCCTTCGGCTCAGGTCATGATCTCAGGGTCCTGGGATCGAGCCCCCCATCGGGCTCTCTGCTCAGCAGGGAGCCTGCTTCCCCCTCTCTCTCTGCCTGCCTCTCTGCCTGCTTGTGATCTCTCTCTCTCTGTCGAATAAATAAATAAAATCTTAAAAAAAAAAAAATTTTTTTTAAAAATTATGTGACGTTTAAGCCAGACAAGGAAAAATATAGACTGTGTGATTCTATTTACATGCAACTCTAAAAATGCAAATTAATATACTGTTTCAGAAAGCAAATATTGGTCAGTTGGGGACAGGGATCAAGGAAGTGAAGGGTTTCAAGGTGGCAGGAAGGAAATTTCTGAGAATGATGAAAATGTCCGCTGTCTTGCCATGGGAATTTCTCAGAAAAAACTACGTGTATATTAAGTTACTCAAATAATTTGTCTAATTTATTGAAATTTACCTTTAATTATACTTCAAAAATATGTACAAATTATACAAAATGCAGAATAAACCTTCAATAAGCCTCAAGTACAGCATGAACATGACATATTGCAAATGTGTATCTAGTATTTATTATTAGTTCAGTTTTATGTTGCTAGGCTATGCAGAACAGATCATGAGAAATTTAAAGAAGATATCTGCTTTCATAGTGTTTTCAACATACTAAGGAAACTATATATCATTCAATAATAATTAGGAGTAATTATAATAAAAGTTATTATGAATTTTGTGCCAGTTACTATGGGAAGGCCTTAAAAAGACAACTATTATTTGTATCGAGTTATAAATCAGTTCTCAAAAAACGTATATTTAAGTCATAACCTGGAAAAAGAGTAGTAATTAGATTCATATAGGGCAAGACATTTACTCATCAATGTTACAGAATTATTTTTATGGCTGCACTGTGGAGTATAGATTGAACAGGGAGAAGATGATAGACATGATTTCTAGTGGGCAGATCTTTTGCAGTAATACAGGTGACTTGGTGTCTTGAATTAATTAGCATAGTGTATATAGAGAGAAAGGGAAAAAAATGGATGAATTATAGACACATGTAAGAGGTGGTAAGGTTTACAAGACTGGTGACTAATAGAATACATGAAGTGAAGGAGAAATGTCACCAAATGTTTCTGGTATTCCCTAATACAGAGGAAGATGTGGCAAGAATGGATGGTCAGGGGGAAAGGAGGAACGTAAAGGGCTTTAAAGTGAACAATGAATCTTGTAACACAAAAAATAAAATAAAAGTATTTGGGAAAAAAAAAACAAAGTGATAGAGAATCCAGGTGTGGATTCACAAAGTTTAAAATACATTGAAACAGTTGAATAATTATTCAATAGTTGAATATTGGGAATTAGAGCTCAGACAGAGAAGAAAAAGACAAAGATACAGGAAGTCATCCATTAAATGTCAGGGAAGTCAAGGAATAATTTTCCTAACTTGACGGTCTGTAAACACAGGCTCATCCAGCCCATTTTTGGCAAGATAAACTTGCCGCTTGAACTGGTCCCACCAGAAACCCTCCGGTTTTCCAACCCAAGTCATCCCTTTCCTGGCTCACTCGCACTAGAGTGTGCAGCCACTGCAACACAAAGGCCTCTAAGTCGTTAAAAGTGACAAAGACCTATCAAGATCATATAAAAAGAAAAGATGATATATGTGTAGTTAATGTAGATAAAATGCAGTGGGAATATATGATTTTCCAATATTTTATAACCTTGAGGATGTTTAAATGTTGGTAAGAAGGGCCTGATTGAGGTTGATTAGTATGAATTTGTCGCAATATCAGCAAGCCTAGCTTTGTGACTTTTTTCCAGGAGCTCTCAGAAGTCTGCATAAAGGCAAAGAAGAAACCAAAACCTGAGGAAATATTTTGTTGTTGTTGTTTTTAAGATTTTATTTATTTATTTGACAGAGAGAGACACAGCAAGAGCGGGAACATAAGCAGGGGGAATGGCAGAGGGAGAAGCAGGCTTCCCGATGAGCAGGGAGCCGGATGTGGGGCTCGATCCCAGGGCCCTGGGATCATGACCTGAGCCAAAGGCAGCCTCTTAACGACTGAGCCACCCAGGTACCCCCTGATCAAAGTTTTGAGTGTGTATGTTTTCTTAGAAGGTTGTGACAGAAACAGAAAAACAAGGAAATTGAAAAATTGTCAAGAGTTGAGGAAAAGTTGAACCATGATATGAAAACATTTGCATCAGACATTTGCATTCATCAGAATGGAATCAGAGGGGCGCCTGGGTGGCTCAGTGGGTTAAAGTCTCTGCCTTCGGCTCAGGTCATGATCTCAGGGTCCTGGGATAGAGCTCGGCATCGGGCTCTCTGCTCAGCAGGGAGCTTGCTTCCCCCTCTCTCTGCCTGACTCTCTGCCTACTTGTGATCTCTCTCTGTCAAATAAATAAATAAAATCTTTAAAAAAAAAAAGAATGGAATCAGACAGTAAATGTATTAAATGATGTATTATACCTCATGGGCTTTCAAAGAGTGCCAGAATTTGGCATGGGAAATTACTCAACCAGAAAAAGCACAGAACGATATGGGCATTGCTTTAGGGAAGAAATTATTGCTGCCACCTTTCTGCACTGGGTAGCTCATCCTATCCATTTGCACTTTCATTGGTAAATAAAGGGATGGGATAGCAAAACTCCTGATCCTGCTGCCCTCCCAAAGCTGGACAGCACCAATGTCTCCTCAAGAAAAGATGAATTCTGTGCACTTCTGCTTTTCAATCACTGACCTATGTATCTCTGGTCTTACGACTAGAAAGGCAAGTTTTGGCTTTGTAACAGGAGAAATTTCCCAAGCCAAAGATAGGAGGAGTTCAAAAATGCTTGATGATTGCCACATGAAAAATTTCTATATTTCTGCTCCTATGTAATTCTCTGAATTTGCTCTTATTTCTTCCCCCAAATCAACTGGAAACATTGCCTTCTGAGTAATGAATTTATTCTTTTCACTTCTCCCAGGATTTGCCACACTCGTCCTCGGTAGCACTGATGTCTAGAAGACATACTTTGGACCCCTTGTTAGTAGAAAGATGCACAGATGCCTCTATGTTGACTCAGCTGTTTAAATACACATTTTCAAACAAAATATGTGCAGCTTTGATGCCAAATTCCTCCTGACATTCATAATAATATTGAACTTGACTCAATCAAACAAGTATAACAATATCTGGAACAAAAGTTTCATCTAGGTTTTATCTGGGTAGAGTATTTAATGCCCTTTTTTAGTTTTCAGTTTGAAAAAGAATTTGAGAAAGTATTGGTGATTGAAGTTGTGCATCCATTAAATTCAAAAGGCATGCTACTACTATTTAAAGAATCTTCTAGCTTAATGTTAAATTGTCCTTAAAATAGTTCTGGTTTAAGCCTGCAAAAAGCTTTACAATGTGCTCAGTCTCCGTAGAACATTTTTCTCAAAGGTTGAAACAAAATTACTATGACAATATCTTTAATATTATTTAAATAAAAATTTTAAATTTTCAGAGAATATGTAACAAGTAATTCCTGTATCTCTTTGTTGCATAATCACCCTTAAAAACAGAATAGGATTTTTTGAATTACAAAAATTCAGATTAAAATCATTTTTTACAAAGTCATGCACAGAAACAAATGAAAAATATGTTTAGAAAAATAATGAGACGCTAATAAAACCTAATTCTCTCCTGTTTTGTATATATCTACATCAACGCATTTGGATAAAAATGTATCACAGTCTGATGTATGTAGGTATCTCTTCAATTTTTACTCTGAATGTCTTGACTATACCTGCCTTTATATTTGTGCTTCCTAGTGCCTAATATGTCATACTTAGTAGGGTTTTTATAAATGTAAAAGGAAGAAAGACATTAAGAACAGAATAGAAGCACAAGGGGGGAATGCAAACAAGCAATCTGGGAACAAATACATATTTCCTCCTGATCATCATAGAAAGAATTAAGTATGCTAGTCATGCCAGGACAAACACCAATATCACTGTTATTATGTTACTGGAATGAACAAGTGTTGCTTTAAAAGAAAAAATCCTTTGATACATATTACCATATTTATACACCCAAACTGAAACTAAAACTTGATACCCAAATGCACTTTGATTTTGGGGAACAGGCTGTAATCACTGACTGAATTTATAGCCTAAAGAATGTGATTAGAGTGATGAGAAAGTAGAAAGCATATGAAGAAACAGGGTCTTTAGAAAAGAGTTAAGACATAAAAAGTAGGAGATGATCATGGTTCTCTGTGTGAAATGGAAGGAATAAAGTTGAAAATACTTCTGATCAAACAGTAGTTGTGCCACTTTATGGGTGTATGACCTTGGTTATGTTACTCTATTTTTCTGAATATCTTATTCCTTCTATAGAAAATGTGAGTATTGATTCAACCTTCAGATGGTTCTAAGGACTAAATTAACAAACAACCTAACAACCTCTAGATAACATCTGATGTATTGATAGATAATTTTTAAGGTATTTTTCTTTATATCCCTGGCCTCTATCTCATTTAATCAGTTAGACCTAATGATCTCCATGATCTCAGGGTAAGATGCTACAGGAAAAGGGAAAAGAGGGGCACCGGGTGGCTCAGTGGGTTAAAGCCTCTGCTTTCAGCTCAGGTCATGATCTCAGGGTCCTGGGATAGAGCCCCGCATCGGGCTCTCTGCTCAGCAGGGAGCCTGCTTTCCCCCTGCTTCTCTGCCTACTTGTGATTTCTCTCTCTGTCAAATAAATAAATAAAATCTTTAAAAAAAAAAAAGGGAAAAGAAAAAGATGTTTATACTACAAAGAGACATGCCCTTAAGAAAATTAGGGCAAAAGTAATAGATTTCACCCATGCATTCTTTTTTTTTTTTTTTTTTTTAAGATTTGCTTTTTCATTTTAGAGAGAACACTTGCAAGTGGGTGGAGGAGCACAGGGAGAGTGGGAGAGACAGGGAGAGAAGCAGACTCCCCACTGAGTGCAGAGCCTAATGTGGGGCTTGATCCCACAACCCTGAGATAACAACCCAAGCCAAAATCAAGAGTCGGATGCCTAGCCATCTGAGCCACCTGAGAGCCCCTGCATTCTTTAACTTAGTAAATATTTATCACTTACTATGCTTCAGATTTTGTCTTCATCATTCAGGACATACTAATGAAAAAGTAGCAGAAATATCTGCCCTTTTATTACAGAGATGAGATAAAAATTACCAGCAAATATAGTAAGTAAATATATTTAAATAATGAGGAAGGGGCACCTGGGTGGCTCAGTGGGTTAGGGCCTCTGCCTTCGGCTCAGGTCATGGTCTCAGGGTCCTGGGATCGAGCCCCACATCAGGCTCTCTGCTCAGCGGTGAGCCTGCTTCCCCCTCTCTCTCTGCCTGCCTCTCTGCCTACTTGTGATCTCTCTCTGTCAAATAAATAAATAAAATCTAAAAAAAAAAAATTAAAAAAATAATGAGGAAATGAGCAGGCTAGGGGGGATTTAAAGTGGTCCAGGTAGGATGGAAATCTGTATTACTAAATAAAATAGAAAGAAGTTGATCTAATAAGAAAGATAAGATTTGGGCTGAGATTTGAAGAAGTGTTGGAGTTAGCCAGGTGACTCTCTGAGGATTGAGTGATCCAATCAAAGGAAATATTTAGAAAAAATATATTAAGTTGGGACTACTCCCAGTATATTTTATCTGCAGAGAGGAAGTGGGTATAGCAGGGAATGAATAAGCAATGAGTGAGACTTATAGTGGGGAATAAATAAGCAATGAGTGAGACTTGAGTGAGGAAGTCAGATGTAATGGGAAGCCACCACCCACCAGGGATAATGAGAATTGTAGAAAGATCTTGTAGACCATTTCAATGACTTTTGTGTTGCATTTGTGGAATGAGGAACCATTGTGAGACATTTGACAGAATAGTAACATGATCCACTTACTCTGGCTAAAGAATAGACTGTAGAAGGCCAGGCATGGAAGCAGGATAATCTGTTGGAAGTCTATCTGCACTAATCCAAGAGAGAAATGATTGTGGCTTGGGTCAGAGTGGTAGTAATATCGTGATGAAAGTGACAATACTTTGGCTGTATTTTGAACATTTAGCAAATAAGACTTGTGATATATTCAACATAGGATATAAGAGAAAGAAAAATCAAGAATGACTTCAAAATATTTTCCCCCAAAAACTATTTTTTCACCAAACAAGCGAAAAGATAAAGTTGTTGTTAACCAACTGAAGACAGGTTATTGATTAAACTAGTTTTAGGGGCAAGAGCAACGAGTTTGAGATATATATTAGATATCCAAGTGGACATGTCAAGAGGGATGGGGTATCAGGATGTGGAACTGTATGGGGCTCAGTTGTTGGGCATCTGCCTTCAGCTCAGGTCAGGATCCCAGGGTCCTGGGATTGAGCCCCACGTTGGGCTCCCTTTTGGGCAGGAAACCTGCTTCTCCCTCTTGCACTCCCCCTGCTTTTGTTGCCTTTCTTGCTGTGTCAAAAAAATAAATAAAATAGTTCTAAAAAAAAAAAGGATGTGGGACTGTACTAGAGGAAAAAAAACAGAGTTATCAACATGTCGATGGCATTTAAAGCCATGAAGCTTGATTACACCACCAAAGAATTGCTGCTCTGATATTAAGTTGTTGGAGAGAAAAGATTATATTATGGTTCTAAGGTACGGGATCTAATGTTCAACCAAAGGGATGGGTTTGAGAGAGAATATTGGATAACTAAGAAAAAAAAGAAATATGTGTAGATATTTGTGCAGGCAGGTGTGTAGACACTATGATAGAAGTCTATGGAGTTGGGGCGCCTGGGTGGCTCAGTGGGTTAAAGCCTCTGCTTTTGGCTCAGGTCATGGTCTCAGGGTCCTAGGATCGAGCGAGCCCCACATTGGGCTCTCTGCTCAGCAGGGAGCCTGCTTCCCCCTCTCTCTCTGCCTGCTTCTCTGCCTACTTGTGATCTCTCTCTGTCAAATAAATAAATAACATCTTAAAAAAAAAAAAAAAGGAGAAGCTTATGGAATTGTTTCCAATAATCCCAGTGAAGTACAAGTAAGGGCATCAGCTGAAGATGAGTGTGAAAGGAAATACTAAGTGACTGACTAGAATGAAAAAAGTATGAAATGGTGATTCTTGATAGTGGGACAGCAAGTAAATTAGCAGAGCATAGCTTGAGAGCCAGGAAGCATTAAAAAGCCACACATATATTAACTGAGATTCAGTCCATGTGGTTGCATGTTTTCCCTCCAGCCATGTGAAGCTGAACAAGAGAAACGCAAGCTAGACAGGGTTTAGGATTCACCATGGTTTTGGTTTAGACAAGTGTGTAAAACAAGTGAGGCAAGATACTCCTGGTGAGGGATTAAGCAAAAAACGGACTGTAAGAATTGACTGTGGAATTATACTGTATTAAGAGCAAAGGGGGACATCAAGATGCAGGAGACAGTGGTTTGAGAGATAGTTCACCCATTGATGACACACATCTCTCTAGATTTTTCCTTTTTTCTATCTCCATTTTTATTTCTATATCTAAATCATCTATGTATAGCCCATAGGTGTGGACGATGTGAAAAGAAGGGAAGAAAGTAAGGGACCCCATAGCAGATCACATAGACACCTTGCATTTCCCACAATTGTGGAGCAAATTAGTCATAAGAGGCAGGGCAGAGCAGGGTCAGGAAATGAATATATTCCCTTATAGATTTGAGAGGTCCAAAAGAAAACAAAACAAAACTGATGTTCCCTCTTCTAGAGATCCTTGGAAAATTAGGGTGAAAACCTCTCTTAATCATCTAGGCAGACAAGTCTTAGGAACCTCACCAGGTTTTCTCTTACCAATGGTGGCAGAAGAGAGTAGCAAAATTAATTTCTGGACACCTGAGAGAAGCTTTATAATTGCCATGAAAAGCACTAGAATTAAAGGAGCCTTAAGGAAAAGAATTTGGAAATTGACAGAGAACAGCAGGGTCTGTTGAGAGAAAAGCTAAGCTAGGACAGACATCTCTGTATGGACAAAGCTCTTCCACATTTCAATACCCATAGCTCTAACTTTCTATTTCTGTAATATGATAGAAGTCTTCAGGAACTAAGTCATAGCACAAGGGAAGATTAAATTTCTGTCAATGAAAAACATTGGCTCCCAAGATATAATTTGTATCTACTTACAGAAAAAGAAAATAAAAATTCCTGCATACCCTAATTCATAGATTAAAATTCATATCCATCACTAATAAGGTAAAGCACCAAGCAATGTCATGAGAAAACCACTTCTGGTTTTATTACTCTACATCTTATTTATTGTAGAAAATAGGACATGGGGGTTGTGCTTGTAAAGACCCATTTATAGCTCCTGCTCCAAAAACTATAGGTTTACAAAATGCTATCACCTTTATTGAATGTACTGAAATCCAAAATTCATTTAGAATCAGAAGTCAGGAAGTCAAAATTCAATGAGGCATACTTAACTCTTTCTTCTATTTCAAATGTCTCATCTACCTAATCAATGACTTTTCATTGCTTTCTTTATGGCTTTTAAATCATCCCTATTCTAATTCATCTGACATCTAAGTGGCTCAGAAACTAGCATCATTTTCAAGGATAATTACTAAGGTATTTGAATTGCTTTCTCTCCCTTCAAACCAACACAATATTGCTATCAACATTTTCTCAACACTAAGATAAGAATGCTATAAAATGAAAATTTGAGCATGTCCCTCCCTTTCAAAAAGTCGATGAAATCCCATCACTCTTAGAATAATGTGCCAAATTCCAGAGCTTTCAGAACATGGATCCTTCTTACAAACATTGCATATTTTGTTACAATTACATTAATATTCAACATATTACCTACCTACGTAGAATTATTTGCTCATCCCTGATATGACTTACTTCTAGGCTCTTGCACAGAGTGTTTCTTCTGTGTAGACTACCCAGCTATTTCTCCTCCAAGGCCCACTTGGTCTTTGCCTGAAAAACTGACTAGGTAAGCCCAAAAAGGTGCTAAAGATAGTTAATATGGTATAGTATTGTATAGTAATTAGTATGGTATAGTAATATGGTATACTATGGATAGTATTAATATGATAATACTATCTTCTATCAGTGTGATCTACTATTTGTTCAGTAACAAAAAATATAACAATTTAATTTGCCAAAAGACCCAGTGGGTTTAAGGAAAAAATATTCACTAATAACAACAATATTAATCAAAAGTATCTGTGATAGGGTTCAGTTGAAAATAATTTCCCCTTCTGTTTTTATTTATTATGTTCTTTGGGATTAAATGTTATTTTTTTTTTTAAATTTTAATTCCCGTATAATTAAGATACAGTGTTGTATTAGTTTCAGGTCCAATATAGTGATTCAACAATTCTGTACATTACCCCATACTCACCATGATAAATATACTCTTTAATCCCCATTATCTTTTGCACCACTTTCCCCACCTACCTCCCCTATGGTAACCATCACATTGTTCTTTATGGTTAAGAATCTGTTTCTTTTTTGTCTCTCCCTCCTTTTTTCCCCCTTTGTTGGTTAGTTTTGTTTCTTAGATTCCACTTATACGTGAAATCATACGGTATTTTCTTTCTCTGACATTTCACTTAGCATTTTACCCTATAGCTCCATCCATATTGTTGCAAATGACAAGATTTCATTCTTTTTTATGCTGAAAAATATTCCATTGTATTTAAATATATCACATCTTTATTCATTCATCTATCAATTGACACTTCTACAGCTACTATAGCTACTTTCGTAATTAGGCTATTGTAAATAATGTTGCAATAAATACAGGGTGCATTTACCTTTTCAAATTAGTATTTTTGTATTCTTTGGGTAAATACCCAGTAGGGCAATTGCTGGATCATAGAGTAGTTCTGACTTTATTCTTTGAGGAAACGCCATACTGTTTTCCACAGTGGGTATACCAGTTTGCATTCCCACCAACAGTGCAATAGGGTTCCTTTTTCTCCACATCCTTGCCAACACTCATTTCTACTGTTTTTAATTTTAGCCATTCTGACAGCTGTGAAGTGATATCTCATTGTAGTTTTGATTTGTATTTCCCCGATGATGAGTAATGGTGAGCATTTTTCATATGTCTGTTTGGCATCTGGATGTCTTTTTTGGAGAAATGTCTGTTCATGGCTTCTGCTCATTTTCTAATCACATTGTCTTTTTGATATCAAGTTGTATTTGTTCTTTACATATTTTGGAGACTAATCCTTTATTGGATATGTCATTTGCAAGTATCTTTTCCCATTCAGTAGGTTTCCTTTTAGTTTTGTTGATTGTTTCCTTCACTGTGCAGATTTTTATTTTGATGTAGTCCCTATTTAATTTTGCTTTTATTTCCCTTACCTCAGTAGACATATCTAGAAAAATGTTTCTGTGGCTGCTGTCAGAGAAATTATTGCCTGTGCTCTCTTCTAGGATTTTTATGGTTTCAAGTCTCACATTTAGATCTTTTTTTTTTTTAAGATTTTTATTTATTTATTTGACAGACAGAGATCACAAGTAGGCAGAGAGGCAGGCAGAGAGAGAGAGGGGGAAGCAGGCTCCCCACTGAGCAGAGAGCCCGATGCGGGGCTTGATCCCAGGACCCCGAGATCATGACCTGAGCCGAAGGCAGAGGCTTAACCCACTGAACCACCCAGGCGCCCCTCACATTTAGATCTTTAATCCATTTTGAGTTTATTTTTTTGTGTGGTGTAAAAAAATGGTCCAGTTTCATTCTTGTGCATGTAGCTGTCAATTTTCCCAGCACCATTTGCTGAAGAGACTGTCTTTTTCCCATTGCATATTCTTGCATCTTTTGTCGATTAATTGACCATATAATCACTGGTGTGCTTCTGTGCTTTCTGTACTGTTCCACTGATCTATGTGCCTATTTTCGTGCCAGTACCACTCTGTTTGGTTACTACAGCCTTGTAGTATACCTTGAACTACGGAATTGTGATCCCCCTGCTTTGTATTCCTTTTTCAAGATTGTTTTGGCTGTTCAGGGTCTTTTGTGGTTCCATATAAATTTTAGGATTATTTGTTCTAGTGTTATAAAAACTACTATTGGCCTTTTGGTAGGGATTGCATTAAATTTATAGATTGTTTTAGGTAGTAGGGACATTTAAAAAATATTTCTTCTCCCAATCTATAAGCATGGAATATCTTTCCATTTTTTCATGTGTCATCCCCAATTTCATTCATCAGTGTTTTATAGTTTTCAGAGTACAGGTCTTTCATCTCCTTGGTTAAGTTTATTCCTAGGTGTTTTATTCTTTTGGGTACAGTTATAAAGATGATTGCTTTCTTAATTTCTCTATAACTTCATTACTAGTGTATAGAACTGCAACAGGTTTCTGTACTTTAATTTTGTATCCTGCAACCTTACTGAATTCATTTATCAGTTTTAGCAGTTTTTGGTGGACTTCAAGATTTTTTTTATATGTAATATGTCATCTGCAAATAGTGTACATTTTACTTCTTCTTTACCACTTGAATGCTTTTTGTTTCTTTTTGATACTTGATTGCTGCAGCTAGGACTGCCAGTACTATATTGAATAAAAGTGATGAGAGTGGATATCCTTGTCTTGTCCTGATCTTAGGGGGAAATCTTTCAGTTTTTCACCATTATGTATGATGTTAGCTGTGGTTTTTTTCTTAAAGGTCTTTATTATGTTGAGGTATGTTTCCTTTAAACATACTTCACTGAGGTTTTTTCCTTTTTTTTCTTTTTTGTCATGAATAGCTATTGTACTTTGTCAAATGCTTTGTCTGCATCTATTGAATGATTATAGAGTTTTTTTCCCTCTTATCGATGTGAGGTATTACATTGATTGATTTGCAAATTCTGAAGCACGCTGCATCCCAGGAATAAATCCCACTTGATCCTGGTGAATGATTTTTTTCAATGTATCACTGGATTCAGTTTGCTAATATCTTGTAGAGGATTTTTGCAACTATGTTCATCAGCTATATTGGCTTGTAATTCTTTTTTTTTTTTTTTCTTTATCTGGTTTTAGTATCAAGGTAATACTGGCCTCAAAGAATGAATTTTATTTTTTTTTGAGATAAAAAATGTCCTCTTTTATTTTTTTTGAAATAGTTTGATAAGAATAAATATTAACTCTTCTTTAATGTTGGTAGAATTTACCTGTGAAACCATCTAGTCCTGGACTTTTGTTTGTTGAAAGTTTTTTTTTTCTTTTTAAAGATTTTATTTATTTATTTGACAGAAAAAGAGAGATCACAAGTAGACAGAGAGGCAGGCAGAGGGAGAGGGGGAAGCAGGCTCCCTGCTGAGCAGAGAGCCTGATACGGGGCTCAGTCCCAGGACCCTGAAATCATGACCTGAGCCGAAGGCAGAGGCTTAACCCACTGAGCCACCCAGGCGCCCCTGTTGAAAGTTTTTGATTACTGATTTAATTTCATTACTGGAAATCAGACTGTTCAAATTTTCTTTTTCTTCCTAATTCGATTTGGGAGATTACATATTTCTAGAAATTTATCCATTTTTTTCTAGGTTGTCCAAATTGTTGACATAAAATTTTTCATAATCTCTTAAAATCTTTTGTATTTCTGTGGTATCAGTTGTTATTTCTCCTTTTTCATTTCTGATTTTGAGTCCTCTCTCTTCACCTCTCTCTCTCTTTTCTTTTCTTTTTTCTAGTCTAGCTAGAGGTTTATCAATTTTGTTGATCTTTTCAAAAAACCACCTCCTGTCCTGGTTCATTGATCTGGTTTTTTTGTTGTTGTTGTTGTTGCTGTTGTTTTGTTTGTTTGTCTTGCTTTGTTTTTTAGTTTCTGTATCATTTATTTCTTTTCTAATCTTTATTATTTCCTTCCTTTTACTGGTTTTGGGTTTTGTTTGTTCTTTTCCTAACTCCTTTAGGTGTAAGATTAAGTTGTTTACTTAAGATTTTTCCTGCTTCTGGAGGTAGGCCCGTATTTCTATAAACTTCCCTCGTAGAATAGTTTTTGCTGCATCCCAGAGGTTTTGGACCATTGTGTTTCCATTTTCACCTGTCTCCATGTATTGTTTTATTTCTTCTTTAATTTCTTTTTGACCCACTCATTGTTTAATAGTGTGTAATTTAATCTCCATGTATTTGGGGTCTTTCCAGATTTTTTCTTGTTGTTGCTTTCTAGTTTCATAGTGTTGTGGTCAGAAAAGATGCATGGAATGACTTTGATCTTTCTGAATTTGTGGAGACTTGTTTTGTGGCCTAATATATGACCTATTCTGGAGAATGTTCCATATGCACTTGAAAAGAATGTATTCTGCTGTTTTAGGATAGAATGTTCTGAATATATCTACAAAATCCATCAGTCTAATGTGTCATTCAAAGCAAGTGTTTCCTTATTGATTATCTGTTTGGATGATATGTCCGTTGATTATAAGTGGGGTGTTAAAGTCTGCTACTATTACTGCATTACTAGTGATTACTTTCTTTACATTTGTTATTAGCTGCTTTAAGTATTTGAGTGCTCCCATGTTGGGTGCAAAAATATTTACAATTGTTACATATTCCTGTTGAATTGTTCTTTTGATTATCTAGTGTCCTTCTTTGTCTTTTGTTACAGTCTTTGTTTTAAAATCTATTTTGTCTAATATAAATACCGCTACCTGGCTTTCATTTCACATTCATTTGCATCTTAAATACTTTTCCATCCCTTCAGTTTCAATTTGTATGTGTCTTTTCTATTTGTTTGTTTGTTTTTGTTTTTGTTTTTAATTTTGGTTACTGAACATACAGTGAGATACTGGTTTCTGGAGTAGAATTCAATGATTTAGGGGCACCTGGTTGGCTCAGTGAGTTAAAGCCTCTGCCTTCGGCTCAGGTCATGATCCCAGGTCCTGGGATCTGGCCCCGCATCGGACTCTCTGCTCAGCAGGGAGCCTGCTTCCCTCTCTCTCTGCCTGCCTCTGTGCCTAATTGTGATGTCTCTCTCTGTCAAATAAATAAAATCTTAAAAAAAAAAAAGATTCATCACTTACATACAACACTCAGCAATCATCACAAGTGCCCTCTTTAATATCCATCACCTGTCTAGCTCATCACCTACCCATGTCCCTCCATCAACCTTCAGTTTATTCACTATTATTAAGAGTCTCTTATGGTTTGTTTCCCTCTCTCTTTTTTTTTTCTTTCCCCCCTTCCCATATGGTTCGTATGTTTTCTTTCTTAAATTTCCCATATGAGTGAGATCGTATGGTCTTTCTCTGACTGACTGTTTATCTTTCATTCTTTCTAGGGCAGGAGTCACTTTGGAGTGGTGTTGGCCACTGTAGGAGTTGCTTGCACCTTCCAGGCATATAGCACCATCCTGTACAGGCTCTGGCCAAAAGCATATTGGAGAGGGCAGATGTGGTGAAGCACAGCACAGAAGGGCAGTGCAGTGGTTCTAGTAAGCTTTGAATGCTGAGGAAGAGGGGCCCATAGCACCTGGACTCCAGCAAGCGGTCTAGAGGGGTGGATTCACAAAAGCACAATATGGAGGAGTGGGGAACAGTGTTAGCAAGTTAGGTAGCAAGTCTCACAGGTGGCTGTGTATTTATGCTGGGGAACAAGGGAAAGAAACAACACCTGCCAGTTCTTTCGTTCCTGGAGGAGTTCCCCAGTGATTTCTGCCCAAATAACTCTCCCTCCCATATGCCCCAAGCACCTTTCAAACTGCTGCTTCTATGCTATATCTCCACAGGCTGTTTGTTATGCTGTTGCTTTAAGGTCAGGGACTCAGTTTCCTCTTTCCTACCAATTTCCCCAGAGCTGAGCCAACTGATTTTTTTAAAATTCCAGGTTTTAAGTCTTGCGGTTTGTAAGAACTCATGAAATTCAGCTCTTCTGGGTTTTCGAAGCCAAATGTTATGGGGATTCATCTTCCCCATTCAGGCTCCCTGGTGTGGAGGCATCTCTTTCACTCCTCTCTCCAGGTTCACAGCATTCTTCTGTCCCACAGTCTTGCAACTCTGTTTAGTTCCTGACCACATTTTTGCCCTTCCCACCCTCTTTAGTGTGGCTTCTTTTGTACATTTAGTTGTGGATTTTATTCTGCCAGTCTTCAAGTCATTTTCTGCTGTGAATGTTATCTAGTTGTATCTGTGGGATGAGGAATCTAAGGTCCTCCTACTCCACCATCTTTTCCAGAAGTCCTTTGGTCACTGCAGCAAGCATGGTTAATCAACTTCCTCCCCTTCTGTTTTTATTTTTTTTAATTTTTAATTTTTTTTTCCCCTTCTGTTTTTAAACAGATGTATCCTCTCATAGAAGAAAAATGAACTGGACCTCATTCCCCAATTACGAAATTGTTGGTCAAATACATTGGATTTATTTTGACTTGTTCTATCTCATTATATGTGAAAATTATGGGGGAAAAAAATTGAAAAAAAAGTGTTCCTTCTGTATAAGGGAAACATGATTTCAATGACAATACTTTCAGTGCATTTGAATTTAATGAAAATATATTCATTAATTTTGATTGCTATTACTTAAATTGTCTAACATCATTTTCCTGTAGCAGAATCAAGTGGGTAATTGCAAACTAAAAATGGCATACAACAGTGATCTGAGGTTAGAAGTATTGTTCAATCAATTTCTTCCTATGCTTTCAGAACTCAGTGAGCTCTACCATCTTAACACTATCCTTTCTAAATCAGATAAGAAGAATGGATTTTTTCTTCTAATGTGTGAACCAAATGAGGGAATAAAGACTTAGTCATAGATTTTTCTGTACTGATACAAATTTATGAATTATTGGACGACACTTTTAAATAAGCTCATTGCCTACAGCAGTTTCACCCAAGTTATTCTACAGTAATGATATAATTGTAAATGTTTGTTATCATCTTACATTATTTAGTAAGATATATTTGAGACATTTATCTTCGAAAACCCACTAAGAATGTGTGCCCGTAATTTGCCTACTTTTTAAAATACATTCCTAAAAAAAAAATAATAATAATAAAATAAAATACATTCCTAATACTTCCTCTTCTTGATTTGCTTAGTATTGTAGGAACAACATTGGCCAAATGTCTTTGCCTCTGGCCAAAGATAGGAATCAGAAGCAGAATATAGTTCAAGTGTTTTAAGGAAGCAAGATTATTTCTATACTCTGTTTCCAGTGGCTTCACTGGCATCAGTTCCTTCTCTTCATTATTCTGTCTCCTACAAAATACAACTTCCTTCTGTGTCAGCTTCTGCAAAAATTTAGCCCTTGTTATAGAGCACCAACTTCAGAGCCCTCATAACATCACTTCTTTCACGTGTCCCTCCAGTCTTAGAAATGGTAGTGTTTCCTGCTGTTTCTAATCTCTGCTTACTTTCTCATAAATTGTCTTCTTTTGGTATCCAATCACCCATGTAAACAATTCCTGCTGTTAAATTTTCTCTGATTGAAACCCTTAGATGGTTTTAATTTTCCTTGTGTACAGATTGTTGTTTCTTTTTCAGGCATAAAGAGATGAAGACTGGAGAAACTCTAAGGTGATTCTTCTCCTAAGAGTTAATCTCTTTGATAAAACAGTACTTCCAGCACAACCCTCTAAGAAGAAAAGTCCCATGTTCTTAGGAAATTAAAATGTTTATGCTTCATATTACATATTAAGAAATCTACAAAGGAAATCTCATTACTATGCCCCTGGATGAGACTTGAGTATTTTTTTTTCTAAATGTTTAAAGTCAATTAATACTATCAACTAATTTATTTCTAGTGCCTTTTATTTACTTCAGGTTGAAGGAACAGAAGGCAAGCTGAGGACAAAGCAGAAGCTAACACTCGACAACCCTCCCCTCCCCCGTCCCATGTGAGATTCCTCATTCATTCCAGGGTTCTTTAAAGCTAAGGGAAGGAAAAAACAAATAGTTAACTTACAGAGATCATATCCTGGAAGACATGAGTCTCCCTGTTTACAAATGTCTTAGCAATCTACAAGAACAAAACATTTCTATCAATAACCTAGTTTATTTTTTTTTAATAATCTAGTTTCCAGAAGGAAATGTAGATACAATTAAATGTCCTTATAACCTGCAGCCCATTCCATTGACAGATACTTGAAGCAGGCAGAGTGTAATGTACCTCCAGGAAACTCCCAACAATCTTAATGCTAATTCCTTGCTAGAGGAAGAACAACCTTAACTTGACAATGGCAAGGCCTCTGGTATCCCTAAGTCTTTTTTAACATATGAAAATCCTTTTGAAACCTCCCTTTTCCTTACCTCCCCCAATTACCAAGTATATAATCAGCCACCCCTCACAACCCTGGTGCAGCAGCTCTTTCTGCCCATGGGTCCTGTCCATGTGCTTTAACAAAACCACCTTTTTGCACCAAAGATGTCTCAAGAATTCTTTCTTGGTCGTTGGCTCCTAACTCCACCCCATCAGACTTCACCTATATTCCAAAACCACATCAAATCCATTATCAGTTTATTTTATCTCTAGTTTCAAACATATCTGGTATTCACCTAATAAAATCTACTACTTCAACTACTACTGTCAAGAAAGCCATAATCATTTCTCATTTCTCACCTAACCTGTATGTTTCATGCTTCTAGTTTTGATCCTCTGAAACTCATTCTTCAAAATAGAAGAATGGGAAGAGAGAGTAGAGAGAAAGAGAAAGAATAGAGAGAAAAAGAATCATGATCATGATACTTACTAATTGACCAACACATACACAATGACTTGACTTACCTACAATTTCTTTATCTGGATTAGTTTCCTCATATTGTAGTCCAGGAATAAACATTAATTCTTCAGGGAATCCTAAGAAATCTCTTGTAAACCCCATAAACTATGTTTTTTGTCTTATTGGTAAATGTCTCAGCACTCTGCATTTTCATCATAACTCATCACAATTAACATTATGAACACATGTGTCTTAGCTCAGGCTGCCATACAAAATATCATAGACTGTGTCTTAATAGAAACTTTTCACAGTTCTGGAGGTTGGGAAGCCTCATATCAAGGTGTGGCCAATTTGGTTCCCAATGAAGGCTCTCTTCCTGATTTGTAGCCTGCTTCCTTTATATTGTGTGCATATATGACCTCTTTGTGTGAGCATGTAGCACAAAGAGAGAGAGAGACAGAGACAGAGAAAGAGAATTTACGAGAGAGAGAAGCTCTCTGTTGTCTCTTCTTGTGAGAGAACTAATCCCATCAAAGGGCCCAAATAGGATTGACTAACCCTAGTTACCTCCCAAGGACTTCATCTCCCAAAATCATCACACAGTGAATCAGAGCTTCACCATGTGCATTTTTGAGAGGGACACAAATATTTGGTCTATACAACGTATTATTACATTAAATAAATATTAAGTGACTATACATACCTATATATTATTTATTTTTTTTTATCTTTCCCTTTACAATGGTAAGTTACATGGTTGCAAACAACATTCTTATCCCACATGGATATATATTCGGTGCTGAATAAATGTCTGTTGAGTAAATGAAAAAAACTTAATGAACAACTGAAATAAAGTTTTGGCCTAGAAATATAAATTGAAGTTACAGATGAAGGTTGATGTTATTGTAATAGACATGTAATGTTGTCAAGACAATATACTTCAAAAGAAGAGGAAAATGTAGTAAAATATTTTGTAGTGTTTTAAAAAATAGAACCATGAGTTTGAAGAGTTAATGACATGGTGGATTTGGTTTTGGTTACAAAAAGTCAAAGATTATTTTATTGTTATTTATATTTTTATTTTTCTACTTTGTAAGGCTTCTGTTCTTTTCAATCAATAATTAAGAACTAATAATTACTCTGAATAGGAAGAAAATCCAAGAATTCTTGGTGTTCTTAATACTGTCCTAATTAATTTCAAATAGTATCTTATAAATTAAAAGATGATGCTTACTGGGGCACCTAAATGGCTCAGTTGATTAAGTGTCAGACTCTTGATTTTGGCTCAGGTAATGATCTCCAGGTCATGAGATCAAGCCCCACATCGGGGGCTGTGCTGGATATGGAGCCTGCTTAAGATTCTCTCTCTCAGGGCACCTGGGTGGCTCAGTTGGTTGGTTAAAGTTCTGCCTTTGGCCCAGGTCATGATCCCAGGATCTTGGGATTGAGCCCTGTGTTGGGATCCCCACTCAGCAGGTGGTCTACTCCTCCCTCTCCTTCTGCAGCTCCCCTTGTCTTCTTGCTTGTGCTCTCTCTTTCTCTCTCTCTCTCAATAAATAAATAAAATCTTTAAAAAAAATTCTGTCTCTCCCTCTGCTCCTTCCCCCACACTGCTCACACATGCATGATCTCTCTTTTTCTCTCTCTAACAACAACAACGAAAAAGATGCTTACTATAAATCTCAAGATGCAGAAAACAAAAGTAAGATAGAAGACACGACAAAATGAATGATGTCAGTGAATCTTTAAATTAAGTCTTAGATATCAGGCATTTTAATAGGTTTCCCAAGATAAAACATAAATATGCCCTGTTTTCAACTCAGGTTGGGAGTGCAACTTTTGAATCTATTTCCTGAAGTCTATTAGTTGTTTTTGGATCCTGAGACCTAGAATAGAAATATGCTCTAAGGCCTTTCCAGGCCTAGGATTTACTCATCTCTAGTGCTATCTGCTGTAAGTGGGAATTGCTTCAGCAAGGACATATACCATGTGAAATAATGTCATTGTTCAAAAGTATGTATTTTATGCTATCTATCTACATGTCATAAACATTTGCCAGTAAGGTTTTGAGCAAGCAGTTAGAGGAAATAACATTCACAAGACTTTCTGATAAAAATATTGATTGTAACTAATAAACAATGAGATGTACTCTTTTTGCTGAAGGCCTAGGGTGGGGAAAATATTGGTTAGGGTTGTTTTTTAAATAAAAATGTAACTTTATTCTAGTCTCAAAATCTCTCTATAAAATTTATTCAGTGAGAGTTATCCTCCCCTGTCTCTCCACAAAAACATGGCAGATTCTGTCTTTTCAGCTTATTCTTACATTGTATCCATTCTTGTAGTCATTCTAAAAACTAATATAATCACAATTCAGTTAATAAGTTTCCAGTATAAGAGTATATAAGAGAAGCCATAACTAAATATAACAAAACATTTCTCCTCTCCACAGCTCGGGTCTGTGTGTGAAAGGAAGCTTAAGCTTTTCCAACTTCTTCTTCTCCCCAATACTATTTCTCTTCCTCCTCCTCCTCCTCCTCCTTCTTCTTCTTTTTCTTCTTCTCAGACTTCATTTTTAGAGCACTTTAGGCTCACAGCAAAATTGAAAGTACAGACATTTTCCACATATCACATGACCCCCCACACATAGTCACACATAGACACACATAGTCTTCCCCATTATCAACATCCCTCCTATAGGGGCACAATTGTTAGAATTGGTGAACTTACACTGACATATCATAATCTCCCAAATCCCATAGTTTACATTACAATTCACTCAATGTTATATATTCTATGGATTGGATGAATGTGTAATGACATATCCACCGTTATAGTATCATACAAAGTATTTTCACTGCCTTAAAATCCTCTGTGCTCCACCCATTTGTTCCTTCACCCTCCATCCCTGACAACCACTGATCTATTTACTATATTATTCATAGTTTGCCTTTTCCTAAATGTCATATAGTTAGAATCATACAGTATGTAGACTTTTCAGATTGACTTTTTTTACTTAGTTATATGTAATTAAGTTTCTTTCATCTCTTTTCATGGCTTAGTAGATCATTTCTTTTTAGCACTGAATGATATTCCATTGTCTGAATGTACCACAATTTATTTATCCATTCACCTACTAAAGAACATTTTCATTGTTTCCAAGTTTTGGCAATTATGAATAAAAGGAGGATGTTTTTCTATCTACATCAGCACAAAGACATTACTAATAATCTCACAGTAATGTATTACATTTATGAAAATAAAATAGATTGTAATTCCATTTCTGAATGAAATGAGTTTCACGGTAAAATGATGTCTGCCTCAATAACAAAATATTTTCAAAAAAATAAAAATTTAAAAAATTTAAAAAAACAAAATATTTTCATCAATTAACATTGACTGATGTATTATTGTTGATAAACAATTATTCAGTAAAAAATAAATGTCTATTAATAAATTATTATGTAGAAACAATTATTAGAAATTAGAAATAACAATTAGAAATAAATTATTATGGAGAAACAAGATTTATAAGATTCAATTTGCCTTCATTGATTTCACAGTTGAGATCCGTCTTTCTGACCATGGAAACCATTAGTCACCTATGTCAATATTATTTGATGCATATTAAAAATGTGATTCTTTACCTTTGTTCTACGAATTTCTGATTTAGTAAATCTTCTGTGAGTCCCTAAAATATGCATTATTTTTTTAAATTTTATTTATTTGAGAGAGAGAGAGGGAGAGAGCATAAGCTAGGGGTGGGGCAGAGGGAGAGAGAGAAGCAGACTCCCCACTGAGCAGAGTGCCCAATGCGGGGCTTGTTCCCAGGATGCGGGGCTCAATCCCAGGACCCCAGGATCATGACCCAAACCAAAGGCAGAACTTAACCAGTTGAGCCACCCAGGTGCCTCACTAAAATACATATTTTTAGTAAGCATCCCAGATCACTCAGAACATGACACACCAGAGAAGGACAAAGAACAAAATAATGCAACCAGAAGTAATATTATCAAGATGGCTGAATCAGACATCCTTCACATGTGTTTCCCCCTTGACAACAATAATTTGGCATCCATCCATGGACAGAAATTCTTTTGTGGGAGCTTTGGGATCCAGGTGAAGATTTTGAACCCCATTGTAGTCTGACGAAGAAAAACCTTTTCAAAAAAGAAGTCCATATTCAAGCAGCTGACTTATGCCTAGAAACAGCTCTATATTCCTGGGGATCTAACTTCAGTCCAGTTTGGCTTTGGTTATGTCACCAGTAACATACACCAAAGGACCTGATAGTAATCACACCCACTTATGAGCTGAATTATAGGCACGCAGACCTCAGTCTTGACTGTAGACCCTGAAGTGGGCTGTAGACCAATTATAACAAATTTTGCCATGATCCGCCAATCAGAGACCATCTTGGCCTGTGATTTCTTCCACAAGAACAAATGAGAATATGTGAGTGAGCGTCAGGTCTGCACAGCTTTGATGGACATTGCTAAAAAGATGCTTCTATCTTGTCTCATCCAGAATTACTGAGGTATGTTGTGTAACCAGGGGTCAGGGACTATTTGGAGAAATCTGAAGAGAGAAATAGACAATACAATAATATTGGGGACATCAGTATTGCACTTTTATCAGTGGATAAATCATCCAGACAGAAAATCAAATGGAAACACTGGACTTGAACTATACTTTAGAACAAAGGGACTTAACAGATACATACAGAATACCATCCAACAGTAGCAAAGTACACATTCTTAAGTGTACATAGAACATTTTCCAAAATAGATCACATGTTAGCTAGCAAAAGAAATATTAAAAATTTAAGAATTTAAGAAGATTAAAATCATACCAAGTATCTTTTGATCACATTGGTAAAGAGCTAGAATCCATAACAAGAAGAAAATTAGTAAATTCACAAATATGTAGAAATTAGACAATACACTCCTGAACAATGGGTCAAGAACAAATCAAAAAGCAAATAAAAAATATATTGAAACAAATAAACAAAAAGGATAATATACCAAAACTGATGGGTTGCAGCAAAAACAGTTATAAGAGGAAAGCTTATAGCAATACACACGTACATAAAAAAAAAGAAAGAGAGATCTCAAATGAACAAACTAATTTTATACCTTCAGGGACTATAAAATAAGAATAAACCAAGCCCAATGTTAGCAGAAGGAAGACAATAAGAAAGATCAGAAGAGAAATATAGACCAGAAAAAGAATAGAAAAGGTCAACAGAAAAGTTGTTTAAAAAAAAAAATTGTCAAATTTTAGCTTAACCAACTAAAAACAAGAAATAAGAAGACAAAAGCTTGTTTTCTTTCTTTTCTTCTTTCTTCTTGTTTTTGTATTTCTTCAAAAACAAGAAGAAAAAAACAAAACAAAAAAAGAATTGAAGGAGAAGGCATTATAACAAATACGGTAGAAATACAACAGATCACAAGAGACTACTATGAACAATAAAAGTCAAAGTTGGATAACCTAGAGGAAATATTTAAATTCCTAAAAACAAACTGCCAAGATTGAATCATTAAGAATAGAAAATGTGAATAGAATGATAATGACCAAGGAGACAATCAGTAATTAAACCTCCCAGTAAGAAAAGCTCAGGACTACATGGTTTTAATGGTGAATTTTAGCAAACATTTCAAGAATTATAGCCAGTTTTTCTTAAACTCTTCAAAAAACTGAAGAGGAGAGAATACTACCAAACTCATTTCCTAGGGCAGCATAACCCTGATACCAAAGCCAGTGAAGATGCAACAGACCGGCCTGATGAATACAGATGCAAAATTTGCAAAAAAAATACTAGCAAACTGAATTCAACAGCACATTAAAAAGACCATACACATGACCAAGTGGATTTTATCCTTGAAATGCAGGGACGGTCCAATGTATGCAAATCAATTGATAGGATATACCAATAAATAGAATAAAGGATAAAAGTTATGATTCTCCCAATAGATGCGAAAGGTTTTGACAGAATTTGACATTATTCATAATAAAATTTTTTAATAAATCTGGTATAGAAAGCACGTACCTCAGCATAATAAAAACATATATGACAAACCCATAACTAACATCCTATTTAACAGTAAGAGGTTGAAAGTTTTTCCTCTAAGATCAGATACAAGACAAAGATGCAAACTTTCACCACTCCTATTCAACATAGTACTGAAAATCCTAACCAGAATAATCAAGCAAGAAAATAAAAGACATTCAAACTGAAAGAGAAAGAAGTAAAATGGTTTCTGCAGATGATATGATCTTATATATAGAACACCTAAGGGTTCCCCCAAAACACTGTTAGACTAATCAACAAGTTCAGTAAATACATAAATTCGAAAATATATAAATATGTAAATACGTAAAGAAATCAGTTGTGTCAAAGGTTACAAACTTCTTGCTCTAAGGTCAGTAAGTTCTGGGGATCTAATATAGAGTACAGTGACTACACTTAACAATACCATATCGTATCCTTGGAAGTTGCTGGGAGAGTAAATCTTAAATGTTCTTACCACAACAGTAACAATACAATTTTAATCATATGAGTTGAAAGATGTGTTATTGTGGCAGTCACTTCATAATATATACCTGTATGAAATCATCACACTATAAATCTTAAATTTATGCAATTTACGAAGTTATATATGTCAATACAATGTTATAATATCAATTATATTTTGATAAACTGGGAAAAAACCCACACGATAAATGAATATTGTATTTCTCTGTCCAAATATCCTTACTAGAGTTTCAAATATCCTCTTTAGGGTTGATACATCTATCCCTTAGCCAAAGGGAGTATCAGCTACTGATGGATTATTAATTATCCATTTATAATTGCCCTTATTTTGAGTAAGTTGCCTCACGCATAGTTATTTTGCCTCCCAGAGCCAACATGTGGTCAATATCCAGAAGGGGAACACATAAAATCAACCTCATAAACTTTGAAGAAATATCACAACTCCAAACTTTCTGTAGAGATTGGCTGAGGTCTCAGTTGCAACTGCATTGATTGATAGATTCTGCCCATTGTTTTCTTTCTGAGTTGCTTTCTCAGTTTCTTACTGAGTTTCTCCTGTGTCTCTCTTCAGCAAACCATTATGTGAAAAATCTTCAGAATCTGTTTCCAGAAAACCCAATCAAATATTTGCAGCATCAGTAACAGTCCTCTTCTAGTTAAAAGGATAGAATAGAAGTCTGTGAAAGTTTTAAGTATGTTAAAAACAGCATATCAACATGTTGAAAAATTTAGGCCCAACGATAATAAGCTTCAGATTTTAAAGCATATATTTTTCTATCTCCATATTTGTGACACCAATGTCTATCCATTTTTTCTTACTTCTTTCAATCCTTTACTCCTTCTTTCTATTTTTATTCCATTCTTTTTTCCTTCTTTCCTTATTTTTCCTAGTAATTAATTTATTCTTTTCTGCCCACATTTTTTTTCTTTTTGTGAAAAAAAAATTATATATGTATTTTTCTTCCTACTATAGAAGAGAGAACAGTCATTCAAAGAGAAACAAAAAACAAAAAACAAAAAACACCTTGCCTTAAACGAGCTTAAATAGAGAAACAAAGTTATCAAACAAGTAACATAGGCAATATATATATATTTTTAATTTGGTAAGTTCTCTGGAGGAAAAATAAGCAAATAAAAGGAATAAATATTACCAGGTTGAGTGATTACTATTTAAATAGAGTCATCAAGGAAAACATACTGATAAAAAACATTTGAGCAGATTGGATAGTGGAGAATCCTGCAACAAAGAGCCTGGTCTTAGAAGCTTCTGTCTTCAAATGTCTGATATACATACACCTCCTATTGCCAGACTAGAGTGATGCTAGGGAGCACCAGTAGTGTGCTACTGGTAGGGTGATTCTACGAGAAGTACCAAGTGGAGCAACATTCCTGATCTTCCACAGGTAGGGAGGATTCAACTACAACAACTCTAATCACTGGGGTGATGGGGCAATGAACAAACTACACATGCAGTCTCCATTTTGTTCTAATAGCATGTAGATCTATAAATAAATCAATACAAATTTCAATTAAACACCAGTGATGTAGAAAACAACAGAAAAATTGAAAAAATTAGTAAAACTAAGAACTTGTTCTTTATGGAGATCTATAAATCTGATAAGCCATAAGCCAAACTGATCATGAAAAAATAGTTACTAATTATCAATATTAAGAAAGAGAAGTGATATAACTACAGCTTCTGATGATATTAAAAGAATACTAAGGGAAGATTAAAGCAATAATAGTAGATAGAGAAGATGTCATTAGTCAGGAAGAATCTTTATGAATTATTATTATTATTTTTGAAGATAATATAGCAGACAGAAAAAATGCCTGACAACAGATATACATTAAGTCCAATTTTTGTCTTATCCTTATGTTAACAATGATAATTGGGATTCCTGAACACAAAGTTTAGTTAGGAAGACCAATATATAAACATATATACACAAGTAGTATTGATATTGACGCTGGAAACAAAATTATCTCAAATTATCAGAAAAATGCCTTAAAAATGGTTATAAATGTTCTTTAATGGTATTCTTATGTGAAACTCAATGCCTCTTATTTAGGCTTTTCTCTTCATATTCCACAATGTATGGTAGTTTAGACATGATTTATAGCAACTAACACATCAGAATTTTTGAAATGTTTTAAGTTTTAGGAATTTTAGAGGGTAAAAAGACTTTGAGTTCAGTGTACAGTGACTGGAATGGATAAGAGGAGAAAACTAGAAAGAGGAATATTATGGTAATTTAGTGCTTATGTGGCAAAGGTATAGCTCTAAAGGGTGAGATCACTTATGGTATATTTCAGAGGTAAATTATAAGAGATATGATGATGAATTAGATATAGGAGTTTGAGTTATAAGAAAGATTATTTTACTTGTTTGTGTGACTGGATGCATAGCGTTTACCATGCTCTGAAAACTAGATGAGGAATATTATGTAAAAATGATATCACATTATTAAGACAATTTTTTTAAAGAAGTACCAGAAAAATAACTTTAGTTTACCTTAATGGACAATTTTAATTAATCCCAAATAAAATAGAGATTTTTTTAAAAAATGTCAGTGAGCACTGATTTTTGTCAATGATAACAACTGATGCCATTGAAAAATAATAAAATATATTTGACAAATTTGGGCTGGGAAAAATGGCACATAGTTACAGCCCAAAAGGAAACTAAGAATGGCCAAGGAGTCTAAACTGGTAAATAACTAGACAATAATAGTACCAAATAGGGATTTTTTTAAATATGTAGTTATTGACTTTGAAAGACTTTGAAAATTAAAAGAAAATGGCAAAGTGATAAAGTTTATATTGTACAGAAAATTGATTAAGGTTTAAGATATGTTTAATAGAGTGCTTCAAAAATTATTTCTGGAAGAAAGCTCATCCATGTCAATATAATTCTTATTAAAATACTTGTTTTCATAAACATGTAGTTAAAATATTCATTAGAGGGTTGCGTGGGGGGCTCAGTTGGTTAAGCAGCTGCCTTTGGCTCAGGTCATGATCCCAGGGTCCTGGGATCGAGCCCTGCATCAGGAGCCTGCTTCTCCCCTGCCTGCCATTCCCCCTGCTTGTGCTTGCTCTCTGTCTCTCTTGCACTCAAACTCTCTATGTCAAATAAATAAATAAAATCTTGAAAAAAATTCATTAGATACAAAATATCAGACTGAAAACGGTGGTATTCTTTATTTACCATATATATTTTGACTGCCTTTTATGTGCTAAGAATTAAACATATACTATGCCTGCAGAGCTTAATACCACAATAACTGTTCTAACTCAGTTGGCTGTCAATAAAGAGACACAAGGAAATATATTGACAAAACTGTGTATTGTAAGTGTCATAATCATAGTTTGGAAGGAGCCCCTGGGGATATATTAAAGAGCAGGAGGGTAAAGATCAATTCCATGATCTAGTAATTCTTATTAGAATCTCATTGTTCTTCATTTGGACTTTGCCAAGGATGTTCTTAAGGTAGTCTTTGCTCTTGTTATGTCGGTCCATGCTTCTAGAATTTTGAACAAATTTGAAGCCCCCAAAAGCTTCATGCTACAGTGTAACAGTTGTTGTTTTGCTCTGTCAGCTCTAAGTGCTACTTCATGTCAACCTTATTTAACCCCCTGTACTCACCTCTTACTTTTGTATATTGAAGTAAGTAAACATGTGTAAGTAAAGTTTTCTTTGCATCTTCCCATTTGTTCAGTTCAATATTAGTGCATGGTTAAGTTCTCAGTAACCCTGAAGAAAATAGACAAACGTTTTTACTCATTCCATTGAATCCACTGAAACACAGAGATAGTCGTTACTTTATTTTTTGTTAGCTAGTGAGAATGCCTACTTTCCTTTGCTATTCCAAAGCCTTTGTCCATTTAAGTCATAATAATAGGAATGGTCCATCTTCCAACAACTCGTTGCCTTGAGAATAAGAGATGATTTCTCTGTGTATCCTCACTTGTAGGCTCGAAGACTAGAACACCCAGCCTGCACCTGAGCCAAAAGAACAATAGGTAAATCGATAGTCACTGAGCCTTTAATAGTTAGTATAAGAATAGACAATAGAGAAAACACTGATATTATTCTCATGATGATGACTAGTTACATAGAACATGGAGCTCATCTATAAAACGAGATCTAAGGTAATTTGTGGTGTTAGGAGATTCTGCTTCTAGAGTGTCAAAGATGATTTATATAAATGCACATAATGATTCCTCTAGTATCTAGGGAAAAATACAAAGATATTACATTTTCCTTATCCATCCCTTTGTCTTGCCATAATAATTGTTTTGCCTCAGGAATGCTGCTAAATTCGGTTCAGATATAACATAGCCATATGTATGTAGGATAGAGTTTGACTTTAGCACATCACTGAAATTTTAACTTTCTTTCCTACTGTTGCAAGATTCTCTGTTAAAAGGAAAAGAGGATCAACAGGTTTATTTTTGTCTCACCTTAGTTTTCAAAGCATGCAATGCCAGTGATCTAAATCTAAAATGAAGAGTACATGTCTGCTATCAGTGTTATGATTCTAGTATTTCTTCCACAACACAAAAAAAGCTCAGATGCTACTGTGCTATGATAAAACAGTAACAAGAACAAAGTTTAAAGTCACATCTCCCTCCTTTACTTTCTTTTTTATTTTTAATTTTTCTTAAGATTTTATTTTTATTTATTTATATGACAGAGAGAGAGAGAGAGAGAGAGAGAGAGAGAGCACAAGAAGGGGGAGCAGCAAACAGAGGGAAAGAAGGAAGCAGGCTGCCTGCTGAGCAGGGAACCTGATGCAGGGCTTGATCTTAGGACCCTGGGACCATGACTTGAACAGAAGGCAGTTGCTTAACTGACTGAGCCACCCAGGTGTTCCACCTCTATTTTCTTTTACATTGTCAGCAATTAATTTTAAATTATCCAGGCACATTATCCTTAAACTGAGCCTCCAGAAATACTGGTATCAATTATCTATCATCATCTAATTTAAGTGCTTTAATAAGAATGATTTCATCAGTTTCATTATATAGATAAAATTGCTAAGTATGTACAGGTAAGTATTTTGACCTGGGTTCCCAGGCATTTAAGAAGAGGATAGAACAAAAACTCATGAGCTTTGCATTTAGTCTACTTTTTAGCTACAATCAAAGCATGTTTTTCCAAATTGCTAATAATTCTCCTAATTTCAAAGCAACTAAAGACTAGGAGTGCTAGTTAGCTCAGGAAATATGAGAAAGTGGTCTAAGCTGAAGCTAAAAATATCCTAGTGATACTATTTGCATAGTACAAAATGGTACCAATCCAAAAAACATAAGACTAAAGGCTTATTTCGGGTAGCTCAAACTTCATACATTTCTTCATAGGAAAAAACATTGAGCATATGCAATTAGAAGAGCTATAGAAAAACAAAAAATCAATGTGGAACTTTGGTGCTAGAAATGTAAACTCCAAGAGGTCAAAAATATAGCTACAGCATTCTAGAAAAAAAACATAATTACAGCACTAATCAAAAAGGTTAAGTATTTTTATATGAATATATTAGAATATTCATTCATTTCTATAATTCTGATTTTACATGAGATGCTTTTTAAAAAGAAGATTCATTTATTTATTTGAGAGAGAGAGAGAGTAGGTGAGTGTGGGGAGGGGCAGGGGCACAGGGAGGGAAACTCAAGCAGACTCACTGCTGAATGTGGAACTGAACACCAGGCTAGAGCCCACAAGTTGAGATCATGATCTGAGCCTAAATCAAGAGTCATATGCTGAATAGACTGAGACACCTAGGTGCCCCCTCCTTTTTTTTTTTTTTTTTAATGGGATTAGCAGATAAATCTCTTCAGCTGGTTTTCTACTTGGTAGCTAATTTATACTATAAATAAAAAGTAATATTTTAAGCTTTAGTGGGATAATAATGAAATTACTAATATTTAAACTTCATAATACTCTTTGAGGCATATACTCTAGTAGCTTCAGTGAATAAGACTACAAAAGTTAAGCAACTACCACGTGTAAGGGACCACACTGAGATTTAAACCCAGGTTAGTTTGATTCTTAGAATGAGGAGAATTTGAACTATAATACAATCTGATCTTAAATAGCTTCATAAATAAATAAAAATGTACACAAGTAAAGAAATCATAAATGTATCATGCAGGTATATCGATGTAACAATAAAGAACTATTGAAATGTAAAGCCACTACATAGATTTTTTTTTTTTAAAAGATATTTATTTATTTATTTGACAGAGAGAGAGATCACAAGCAGGCAGAGAGGCAGGCAGAGAGAGAGTGGGAAGCAGGCTCCCTGCTGAGCAGAGAGCCTGATGTGGGGCTCTATCCCAGGACCCTGAGATCATGACCTGAGCTGAAGGCAGAGGCTTTAACACACTGAGCCACCCAGATGCCCCTACATAGATATTGAAATTGATAAATAAATTGCTACAGAGACATTAAATATTATATATATATATATGCCAAATCATCATAAAAGTGGGAGAAATTAACCTGAGCTGATAAAATACAAAGAATGAGTGGTTAAATGAGTCTAATTGCAGGAACAAAGTTAAGCCTTAGGAAGTGATTGAATGCATTTGGGAAGAGAAATAAAGGGTAATGACGAGCACATGATAAGTATCCTGAAAAGCAGAAGTCCTGATTTCTAAGGTTTGCCAGCTATACGTTCCTGGACAAGTCATAAAATGACAAAAGGGTATATTTAAAGAACATTTAAAATTTAACCCAAGTGCTTCCTTCTACAGATGGAAAAACTGAGGTCCATGAAATTAATGATGTCTCTATTTCCTGAAATCCTCACTAATTATGTACAGAGATAC
The DNA here is from genome assembly GCA_028534135.1 of Potos flavus. Lineage (NCBI taxonomy): Eukaryota > Metazoa > Chordata > Mammalia > Carnivora > Procyonidae > Potos > Potos flavus. Next base: position 152,103,550 of record CM052899.1, on the reverse strand, counting down.
TGGGCTCAGTCTACATGTCTATAAAATAGGGAGAAAGTGATAAACTTTTCTAGTTTTCATGCTAAGCCTTAATATTTTTTTGAAAACTTGTGAATCTTGTAGAGTATACTTGTCACACTGTACAATTACTGTTTCTTCTATAGGGAGAACTTACTATCTCTCTTACAGCACAGAATATTCCTTCAGGAGAGAGAGACTATCTTTTCTTTCCCATTTAATACTTGAAAGTCTGAATGGAAGAATGAGGTTAATGTAAACAAGGTAAAATGACTTTAAATAGTAAAACCTTAAGAAATACCATTTTTTGAAAAATACTTTTCATACTGAGATGCCATTTATCATTCTACACCTTACTATAGTAAAAAAATTTGATATTTAGAAAACTTCTTTAAGTAATACCAAGTTTATTTTCTTATGAAAACTTTTAGACAATGAAGACCAGAATTCAAGGCACCTGGGTGGCTTAGTCGGATAAGCATCAGCATTTGGCTCAGGTCATGATCCCAGAATCCTGGGATCAAGCCCCACATTGCAGTCCCTGCTCCATAGGGATCTGCTTCTCCATCTCCCTCTGCAGCTTCCCCTGCTTGTGCAAATAAATAGATAAAATAAATAAAATCTTAAAAAAAAAGACCATAATTATGTAAAACTGATTTTGCTTTTAAACCTTTAACATATTGAGATTTTTTTCATATACCTAGTTGCATATAAGTAGGTGTAAACATTGGTAACCTATCAAATTTAAAACTTATTGAAGTTTACTAGAAGAAATGACAAAAGAACTTGGCCTGTAGAGAGATAAACACACGCAGACACAAACACAGACATTAACAAAAATAAACTACGAAACTACAAAATATTTACTTCAAGTTTGGGTCTGTTATTAGTGCATTTAATTAACTAATTATTTAGCAACATCTTGTTCTATCATTCTGTTTAATATTTTAATGACATTCTACTTAACATTCCATAGCATAACGATGTAGATAAACTACAGCATCATTTACTTATGCAAGCTTGCTTTCCTACTAAAAAGATGTTACAGTTTTCAATTCCATAATTTAGAAGCAAATGCCTTGAACCCTACTCTCCTAAAAGGAAAAAAAAAGAGTAAAGAGTACTTAACAGTGATTGAATCAGACAGTTTGTACAAAATCATGGGAAATGCAATTTCTAAAGAGGCAGATAATTGTACAAGCATATTGCATAGAATACATAAGTGGAGCTCTGGAGGTCAAAAAGTAGAAGCAAAGCAATTAAGCTAAGTATCCACTAAATTGTTTTTCATTGTCTAATTGAAAAGTGATCACAAGGAATCAGAAAGGTTTAAATTGAAAGGGTTTTTAGTTTAAATCTGACCTTAAGCCAATGTTATTTAAATATGGCAGATAATGAATTCAGAAAGGAACTTTTCTCTAAATTCAAAATCCCACTCTGGTAATATATTTGGCTCCTTTCTCAGTTTCTTTCACTGTTATTCAAGCACTTTTCCAGCTTTTAGTTAATGAAAGGAGCAAACTTATTTATACCAAATGTGAACATTATAAATTTATTTGGAAATCTTATCTTAATCACTACATGTTTCCAGTGAAATAGATTCATCCATTCATCCACTGCTTTTGATAGCAATTTAGATCATTTAAGGAAAACATGAAACATTGGACTAAGCCAATTCATCCATTCACTCATTGGTTTTGGTGAATAATTGATAACATTGAAAGGAAACTGAGTATTCATACAGGATTAATAGTCCCTTCATCTAAAAGACATCACAAGCAATCAATGCTACTTATTACTTTATACTCTTGGTGAAACTTGATTCTTATGTTGATCCAGGATAATAATTTTAGACTTTAGACACTACTAAAATAAAAAAGAGAAAGAAAAAGAAAATAAAGTTGTTCTTTCAACGATCTATTCAGAGGACCCAAACCCCATACTTTGCCCTTCTGTCAACCATTCTTTTCAGGTACCAGAACGGCCCTTAAAATACAGACATAGAAGATCAAGAGGCACCATGCACGGCTTCATCAAAAGCAGCATGTGTTCAAACTCAGCTTCTCCCTAGGCCTAAATGCATTCCCTTTATGAGGCTACAACTTTCAAATTGGCTTTAAAAGGACCGTTCTGTCTTTGAATAAATGGAGTAGGGCAGAGAAGAGTAGTTCCTGTTGCTCCAGTTCTTTTAGGCCCTAATTCTTTGCAAGCTCAAGACCAGCCAGTGACTGCTAAATTGTGAGGTGTCTGGCTACAAACAGAAGATGAGCTTCCCAGGCCCTAAGCAATGAACCTTCTATCACAAACACACACCCTACACAGATTGTGCTCTCTCAGTGTTTCTAGAATAATTCCACGAGGCCCTATTAAGAGTTTGCTTAATCAGAGAAAATATCAAAACGTTTAATTGTTTGCAATTCTTCTGAAGTTGCAGAAACCAACAGCTAATTAGTACTCAAACTCCTCTTTTCAGATGAAAAACTAATCTCTTTTTAATAGAAACTTTTCCTACTCATTTTTTTCCTGCAAACACACTTTGCAACCCAATCACATTTAGAATACAGTGAAACAGAATATAAAATGATATTTTTCTGCAAACTATCATCTTTTCTGGTTCATTTTCAAGATCTTTGATATTTACATATGACCTTTCCATTTTTATTAACAGTTTATTGGATTTTTGCATTGCAGCCAGCAGAAGAGAAAGGTAATTTACAGAAAGATTTGACAGTTATACACACAGCTATAAACTTCAGTCCATTAACTTATTTCTCATGTAACCTTTAGTCAATTCTACCAAAATATCCCTATAAGCACATGCCTTTTCCTTTATGTTAAAAAGCTTTCATTATAGAGCCCTATTTATAGAATGTCAAATAAAAGGAAAATCATTCTATCATGTCTCTTTATGGTTTACAGATGTTTACAGCTCTTATTTTTTAGGGCACAAAAGTAAAAGTCAAAGATGTTTGTGTTGCTAAGATTTCTATTAGATGTGAATGGATACATACTCTATACCTTTTATTACTTAAGTAATTTATAATTATGGATTTGATAATGGCAATATTGTTTTAATAGATCTACTTTAGTGGCTTAGAACATTTTCATGTAATTCATTGTATTGTCTGAAGCAACACATAATATTCTTTCTATACAAAGTATATGAAAATGATTTATGTTAAAATTATATTTGAGGGGCACCTGGGTGGCTCAGTTGATTAAGCATCTGTCTTTTTTTTTAGATTTTATTTATCGATTTGACAGACAGAGGTCACAAGTAGGCAGAGAGACATGCAAAGAGAGGGGGAAGCAGGCTCCCTGTTGAGCAGAGATCCTGATGTGGGGCTAGATCCCAGGACCCTGAGATCATGACCTGAGCCCACTGAGCCAGCCAGGTGCCCCACGCATCTGTCTTAAGGCTCAGGTCATGATCCTGGGGTCCTGGGATCCAGCCCTGCATGGTCCTCCTTGCTCAGCGGGGAGCCTGCTTCTCCCTCTGTCTCTGCCTGCCACTCTGCCTACTTATGCTTTCTCTCTCTCTCTGTCAAATAAATAAAATATTTTGAAAAATGATATTTGAGCCTTAAAGTTTGCTAAGACATTTCTTTAAGATGAAATAATTTTGGGAGCTTCTTGAAAACCTGAAGTTGATAGACTTTTGCATAAATAAAAGGACATGACTGAATTACAGAAAAGTGGAAATGTTGTGTATTATTCGTTCTTTTGCACAGAATGGATTGTTTCTAATTAAATATTAATATTTAAATGCATGGTACAGCAATCTAAATGGATTTTTTATTCCATTATGCCCAGAGTAGTTTCTTTTTGGGAAAAAAAAAAAAAAGATAACTACGAAATATTAAAAAAGGGAATTAGAACAGAAGAAAATGTTCTTTTTACATGAATCTTATTTCGTCATTTGTAAAGTACCTTACAGTGATTTTTTCCAATGCAAGTTCAGTGTACAGAAAACAGGAAAACAAAATATATAAAAATTATGAAAATATATAAGATGAAAGGGAATGAATAGTCATAGGGTCCTATAAATCTCAATTTGTCTATATATCCTCTGTAGTTAGGAAGGAAAGAATAAGTAAAATATATTGATGAAATTTGAAAATTAATAAAGCAATCCAATTAGGGCCAATTGAGCTATGCAAACATGATACTAGGAAGATGAACCCTGAGATATTATTAGTGCTTAAACCTTGTTGATGGATTTCTATGAGGCCCATAAAGTAGGTATGAAATGCATAAGATAAAAAACCCAAGGCTTTCTGGAATTCTCAGGAAATCTGATTCTTATTTATATATTTATCTGTACTTTATAGAGTTGTAAAGGGGGAAGCACATTAGATTGTCATATTCTCATGTTATATATTAAACTATAATGCCCGCTGATCTTAGGAAACAGGAGTGAGAAACAAATTTACTCAAAAATAGTGTTTCACTATACTTCATCTCTTTAATTTTTGCTTAGCCTCTTAAGGAAATGAAAAAGTTCCATAGTGCCATCTGGTGTGAATTAAGGGAACAGCTTCCTTCAAGCAGTGTCTACTAGACTATTCCTCCAAGCAACAAACTCAGACTGCTACAAAAAGTAATTATTAAAACACAAAAAGCACTTAACCAACCTGATTAGAGCATATATGTTTTGTTCAATTTTACATTTTATCTTTTTCCAGGGAAATTAAATTATAATTATTAGGATGTATATATGTATTAGTTTATATTTATGCTTTAAAAAAAACAACTATTTGTATTTTTATTAAAAATCCAGAACTCTTTATTAAGCTTCTTATTTGGCGTATTATTTAACCATCTTCACACTCTCATTTAAATTGTCATTACCACTATACTACTTTGCAAAAAGAAAATAATAGTGGTCCCAGAATTTTTCTGTCAAGTTTGACATTGTGTGTGTGTATGAATATTTATTTGAATTGCAAAAGTCAGATGCAGACTTTCATGAAATGTTATGGAGTTATGGATATTTTGCTTTTTCATCATATACTTCCTATTCATTTTTATTTTTTCATATATTTTTGATACATATATACATCCAGTTTATAATTATCTGTCTAAAATTTCCTTTGAAAACCTGATATATTTTTTCTTCCCTAAACAACTTCACACTATGATAAACTTTTCTTTTAGTTTTTAAACTTTTACTCATTTTACATTTTGTGTATTATACCAAACTATATGTCCTTTACTTTTGGTATTTCCTATTGCCTCCTTAGTCATTTGAAGGCTGACACTCTCTCTTTTATATCTTTTGTCCCTTTCTTATATTTCATACACTAATGTCCCAAATTATAGCCTAAATATGGCCTAGACAAACTCGAGAAGCTCTTTTTGAGACTAGAGTCCTAATTTCTGACTTTATTTTGATAGATGACTCTGTAAAACACTTATAACAAAACACTATTTCCCTCCAAATATCATACCACTAAATATTTGTGTGTGTAAACTATTTGAATTTCTATTACTGTTGGAGAAACTGTGCAATAATCATTATCTATAGTACATGCTTATGTGTGTATATGTGTGTGTGTGTATATGTGATACATCTCTAAGAAAAACAATTTTCAACAAGTCAACAAGGGGAAGAAGATCACTTTTTAAAAAGGCTTAATATATCCTCTAAATTAACAAATCCCTCTGGACAGGTTTCTGGCCAGTTACTCTTCAAAAATTGTCTGAACAGTGAGAATAGCATTAATCACCATTTACACCTTGCTCTCTAATAGAAAGAAACCACAATGGCCTATTTTGACATTGCTTAGGTAAATTCTGAGGCTGAAAGCATAATTGAATGCTTCTCAAAACATTAGCCCTCACAAGCCATGTGCTTATTCTCTCAGTATTGTAAGGAAACTGGGTCAAATACTGAATGCCTAAATAAAACAATAACTGATTAAGACAAGGGAACATAAAAGGTATAAACTTGATTTATTTTCTTTTTTAAAAACCCATGGACTAATTATGGAAACCAACTAGCAGACTCCAAACAAGAGGTAAATAGTCCAGAATGAAAAACATATAATTATTTGTGGTACATACTCAAGGGACTTGTAAATGTTAGTAAAACCAAATATGTGAATTAGAGAAGTTAAGGAAAACTTCCCTAAAATCCTGATTTCTAACATATATCTTGAATAAAGAGTTGAAGTGGGAGACATTACAAAGAAGTCATTCAAACTTGTTACGGAAGAGGCACAGTTAAATCTAAGTCCTGTAGGTGGGAGTACATATAGAATATTCAAGAAATCTGAGAACTGCCTAATTCTGGTAATTTCAGCAGACCAATAAATATGTTCATAGGGCATTTCTTTTTTTTTTAAAGATTATATTAATTTATTTGACAGAGAGAGAGATCACAAGTAGGCAGAGAGGCAGGCAGAGAGAGAGGGGGAAGCAGGCTCCCTGCTGAGCAGAGAGCCTGATGCGGGGCTTGATCCCAGGACCCTGAGATCATGACCTGAGCCAAGGGCAGAGGCTTTAACCCACTGAACCACCCAGGCACCTCCATATGGCATTTCTCATTAAACCAGTGAAGTGGTATGGAAAGAGAAGTGAGCCATTCTCCATATTTAAAAGATCTTTTCTTTTGTGTATTTTCAGTAAGATGACAACACTGGTTGAAAGCATTCTTTCACCAAAGTATTTCTGTATGTTTGTGCTGTAAAGCCACATACACACTGCATTGAGAAGCATCAAGAGAAAAATTTGAGAGAGCACTGGTCACAGATGTGTGTTAGGAAGAAGTTGAATGTTGACTCTTGTAGCTAGATCTATATTTATTGTTTTCTGAAAGTAAGATACAGGGGTTAATGAACCAATTATGGCCATACATGTTACAATAACCTCAGATATTAGAAATGACTGATGCTGTTAACAAGCAGAGTTATCGAGATCTTATTGTGTAACAGTCAAGTCAGAGCCAGTCTTAGAAAACAAAGCCATGGAACAGTTATTTGAAGATGTTATTTGAATCGTCAATGAATATTCATATTAATACTCACTTAAAACCACTAGGATATGCAAGTTGCAAGTTCCTGCCAACAGTGCTACTTTGGAAAATAATAAAATATATTCAAGTACAAGAGGAATTGGCATTGGTATTTTTCTGCTGAAGTTAGATATAAAATAATTATTTCTTCGTCTACACCAATGCTGCTTAGCATGAGAATTTTTTTTATGTGTACAAGGGAATAACAATGGCAGATAAAAGTTACTGGTTCAAGGAACGGCTCTGAGTCATTTATGTTTTCATACTAAGACCTAAAATTAAGACTATATGCTAATGCAGAAGGTTGTGCCATAATTCACTTTAATGCAGAACATACTGTAAAACTTTGTCTCCATACACAGAAAGTACTGAATAATGAGGAAACAACAGTGGTGATGGGGTTGGTTGTATATTTTTCATTGTATTCATGAAATGAAAGTGTGCAACCTAGTTAGCAATAAGGATCCGGGCTGATATGAAAGATACTCATGATGCAGTACAAATTACATTCATATGTATATTAAAAAGCAAAATTTGGTTCTTTGTCTTATTCGATTGATAAAATATTTGTCCTTAAGGGAAATGTAATTCAAATATTTCCATGATGAAGTACTATGCTTCTCTGCAGTTCTTTTCTGATTGGGGATATAAAGGTGACAAGTGGCAACTCTTGAATCCTAGAGAGGGTTGTGCTGTACGTTTAGAATGATGGCAAGCCTCCAGAAATATTCCACATCGGCTGGGAATGTTAAAGCAGCAGAATTCAATTCAAATGCCCATTATACAAAGATTATAAACTGAAGTGACAGCTGCCTATAGAGGTTGGAAAAATTTAAACTTTTCATCATTCTCCCCTGGTCTATCTTTACTGAAATAATTCAAGCTGGAGTTAGCCATCCAAGCAATCATTTACATTCTTGGACTCGCTCAGCAAAAGCTCCTGTATAATCAACCTAATTCCTAAGAACATTTTAAAGGCATAATGATACTGAATATTTTAAACTAGATCATAATACTGTACTGTGTTGCAATGTTATAGCACCTTTCAAATTAGATTCACGGGTCACTAAAATTCATTATTTAAAGATTAGAAGTCTCTGTCATAGATCAGCATTTTTTTTTTTTTTAAACATTTGGTTTTTTTTTTTAAAGATTTTATTTATTTATTTGACAGAGAGAGAGAGATCACAAGTAGGCAGAGAGGCAGGCAGAGAGAGGGGGAAGCAGGCTCCCTGCTGAGCAGAGAGCCCGATGTGGGGCTCAATCCCAGGACCCTGAGATCACGACCTGAGCCGAAGGCAGAGGCTTTAACCCACTGAGCCACTCAGGCGCCCCATAGATCAGCATTTTTATAAATGAGGGTATGCTATCAATCTAGACAAAGAAACTTCTTTAAAATTATAGAACATTGCAAACCAAGAAGAAAGGAGTATTGGTGCTTTTAGAAATTATATCTGTCCTTCAAAATGCATTTAAAACAGCTCATCTATTAACAGTTTCCCCCTTAAAGAGTGATTTCAAAACATTTGCAGCTTTCATCATCAATTACACCTGTCATCCTCAACATGGTCAGCCAGCCCTTGCTTCATCACTGCTGATCAGGGCTGTTCCCTGTTTTCTTTCCTGTTTCTCTCAACTTTAGCCATTGTAAACTTCTCTCATTATGCCGTGTCTTGCCTGTGTACCATCTTTTCTTCCTGGAAAGCCAAATCACAAATTATACTTTATAAATTAGGTCTTGATTTAAATATCATTATCCTTAAGGATCTTCCTTTGACCCTCCCCAAACTAGGTTAGATACACTTCTGAAGTGTACTGTTACTCCAAACTGCTGCTTTGAAAACATGTATACTCAGTTCGGACCCCTGATAGGCCACTAGTTCACTCTGACTGAGGCAGAAATTAAGTTCTATTAGAACCAGAGTAGAAAGATATCATAGATAACAGAGCCATCACAAAACCCCCCAAAGAGCAACAATGCTATCTTGTTCAGATATCCTTTCTCTACTCTTCCTGTTTTTATTTCATGCTGGTGAGCTGAAGCAGAAAGAGGTTTAGCATGAGACAAACTGCTTCAGATTAAAAGATGACTAAGCCCAGGGTTGTTTATGTGTTTTCTTCTTAGAAGCAAACCCTACAGGGTCCTCCATTAGTACTCGAAAACCCAATAGACTCATTTGAACTGAATACTCCGTGAGCGCACTCCTTGCTAGATAATGAATTAAGAAAGATTAAGACTCATGTTGGAGGTTGTATAACTAATATTCCTTTTCCTTGCCTATAATAGGAACAGTTGGAGATAGTTACAGAAGTTAGACAGATGGAGGTAAAAATATTACTGTATTAATAAAGTTCTTTGGCGAATGCATGAATTCAGCTTTGGCTCTGAGCCACAAACATTTGCCAATACTTCACCCATGAATATGGCAAATTTAGCCACCCAGACAAATGCAAAAAGTTAAATTTAAGGCTAGCCAGAAGAATAGGACTTGTAGTGCTAAGCTTAACAAGGCTCAGTAACTAATGGTAAGAAATCCATGCTTCCTCTGAGAAGACTTACTCCAAAAAAGGGTCTAGAAGTTTTGAGTCACACATGCCTAACATGCCTAATTTTTCTTCCTAACTTTTCAGTCAGCATCCCTTCTCATGGGAAAACTTTGAAAGGAAATAGGGGTAGTAAATCTGGGATCACTTTTTCATGGAAATATGAAGGAAATAAGCTTCAAATCACAATAGAAATAACTTTATCAAGTAATTCAAAAAGCAGAACATATGTTAAACCACACCCTTTGTCTCATCTTAATTTCTTTTTATGTTCTATGCATTAATGGATTATTGGGTAGGATTCAAAGAATCTTCTATAAATTTACTTGAACACATATATTAGTATTTAGAATGGAACATGCTGAGTTTGAACTACTCATCTCCATTTAAAATCTTTATTTTTTTCTCACTATTAGGATCATTTGTGGACCATTATTTCAAATTATTTATTTCAATTGAAATATTATTTCAGTTATTTCCAATTAATGATTTCAAAATAACTATAAATTATAAAATATGAGAAATAAAATGTATTTCAGAGATTTTTCTAGTTGGATTTATCATTTTACTAATAAGGAAATTGTGGCACAGAGATATGAACCAGCTTGTTCAAAGCAACTTGACCATTTAGCTAGGTTTTGTTAAGATATGCAACTAACTAGAATATGCTAGTATGGCTTTTTCTCTTTTTGGATTTCTAAATATATTCTAAACACTCAACACTACTAAAATATGGCTTTTCCCATATCATCTTTTTTTTTTTTTTAAAGATTTTATTTATTTATGTGACAGAGAGAGATCACAAGTAGGTAGAGAGGCAGGCAGAGGGAGAGGGGGAAGCAGACTCCCTGCTGAGCAGAGAGCCCGATGCAGAGCTCGATCCCAGGACCCTGAGATCATGACCTGAGCTGACGGCAGAGGCTTAACCCACTGAGCCACCCAGGTGCCCCTTTTCCCATATCATCTTAAATGCTACTATAAGAAACTCTTCACAAACTGATTAAAATGAACTCTGAATTTTCCCACTGCTTAAATATCAACTTAGACCTTTTTCCGGTCTGCTGAAATATAGTTTTTGATATTTACATCCTTATAATTCTTCTTTACACAGTCCCCAAACCACACTGGAACAACATGAAGATTTTTGGTTCTATCAACCATTATGACCCAGTTGTTGCTCTAAATCCCATGTCTTTTGTGCCCAACATGGCAGATCCCCTGCCCTCTGGATACAGATTAAATGAGCTTCTCCACGGTATTTCCTTTGTAGTGTTGTATTCCCTACAACTAGAGCCTTGTATTGAACTACAGCTTTACTTGCTGGGAACACTTAACCCTTACAAAGCTCTGGCTATTTTTTTCCCGCTGCTGTTGCTTTCCCTGAGAAGGAGGGGCAGATGCTTTCTAAAAGCACCACTAACCACTGGTTAATTTACTCACGTGAACTGGGTCTTGTATATGGCTTTATGCATCATGTCTATAATATTCTACATTATAAACAGTACAGCCAATATTACTGGTGTTCACACATTGTTATACACAAATACTGCTTATAATAACACATGGAATAATATTCCTAAATAGAATTCTATTTGGAAAACAGATTTTGTAAGTGTATAAAGATAAGATTAGAACCATTAAACAATATTCAAATAGTACCTAACACCTCCTGCCCCAGCACACTTTCCTATCTTCATTTCTACAGGTACTATTAATACTCTACACTCTGCTTAAATTGCTATTTGGAATTACTTCCAGGTGATATATAATAACTGTAAGGCATGGCCTTGGTGCACAAGGTGCTTATAGTTCTGTCAGGTATCAAAATGAATACTTCCTAAATGAGAACACATAATCTGACTAAAATTCAATGACAGCTACTATCCAACTCTCAGTTTCCATTCATAAAAAAACAAAAAACAAAACAAATAAACAAAAAAAAAATCTCTGTAAACTAGTCTAAATTCACCTGTCTCTGATTTTTATTTTCCTATTCTGTCCTGAGACTCTCATTGGTACTTCTCCCAACCATTCCATAGACAATGCTCTTACCGAATTTATTAGTTTCACCCATGTTGCTTAGACCAATGGTCAAATCAAAGCCCTTTAGCTCTTTATTAGTAGTATTTGACTCAGCTGATTGCTCCTTTACTCTGCAAACACTTTCTTCAACTGGCTTCTGGAAAACTATATTCTCCTTGTTTCCACCTTTCACATTGGCCCTTCCCAGTATCTATCCTTGTCCTTTCTTATCTTCCTGGTTGTTTATTATTAGAGTTTTCTAGGGTTCAGTTCTAGTATCTCTTCTGTAACTTCATTTACTTTCTTTCTGAAATGATTCAATTGCATAGCTTTCAATACCATCTATACATTAATGTTGATGGTTCACAAATTTATGTCTCCCACATTGACTTCTCCTTCATCTCTAGATTCAAATTTCCAATGGCTGATTAATGGTTGATATATTCAGCAAATATATATCTCTACTTAAATAACTAAGTTTAACATGTCTAACACCAAATATTTGATTCCATCCACTTCCCCTTCCAAAAAAGCCCCTCCTATGGTTTGCTTAAACTCTGTGAATGGCAACCCCAGTATTCCCTGAAACAAAATCCTGAAATTATCCTTGGCTCCCATCTTTCTTTTATACTCCACATGCGAATAGCAAAACCAGTGGTCTTTACTTTGGAAACATATCAAGAAACAAATCACTTCTCACCACTACAATCCTGGTCCATAATATCATCATTTTTCAAAATCTGTTTCACTGAGAATAAAGTTCAATGTATTAACAATGACCCCAAGACTTTTATACTTGATGTTTCCTCTGCCTGTAACCAGGGATGGCTTCATGGGTGTGCATCCAGTGCAGTCCCACAGACTCTACAATAAGAAGTGAACCCTGGCTTAGGGTTTAGCGCTTTACCGTCACCCTTTGAAATGAGTAATGATTATATATTTGATTGTATGTTTTATAAATAAAGTACAATGGGAACATAGTGTATATGTCATAGACTCGGAGTCTTGGCTCGGGTGAGGTCCATCCTTCTGCCTCCTCTCTGTATGCAAATGGATTCTCAAGCACCCATTTGTCTGTCCCTACCCAGCAACCACTGGCACCTTTCACCCCTGATGGAGGCTTAGATGCAGAAATGATGAGAGTCAGTGCACAGAAGTCATGAGACAGAGCCCCATGGGCTTGTGAGGGTCTGTACTTGCACACCAAGTATCCCACGCTCAACAGGATGTGATATTAAGTAGAAAATAACTCCGTGGCAAGCTGAGATAGATCATGAGAGAAAAGGAAAGGTTTCTTTGATGCTTAACTGAATAGAGGTCCTCATTTTCATTTTACACTGCTCCCTCAAAATTATGTAGCCAACCCTGCTTATGACACTGTACCCCAAGAAATCCACATAAATTACTTCTTGATCTTCTTTAATTTTTTGTTGTTGTTGTTCAAAGAAGACCTTCACACTAAGGTTTTGAATGACCATTCTTCTGAGAATCACATTCCCTTCCAAACACACACCTTCAGTTTCAGAAACTCAAACTTTCCCTTAGATTTTTTTCCATAGCATTTGTTCTTATCTGGCACATCATATGATTTATCTATTTTTTTGTTCATCTGTTTCCCTCCACCACAAAATAAGCCCTATGAGTTAAGAGTTTAGCTGATCCTATCAATTTGAAAATAACTATGTTCATGAAATTTGACTACCTTGATTTTATAGGGCAGCTTTGTACTTAAAGTCTCTTTGTGTTTACCTTGGGAAAGCACTATCAATTGTGAAGGGCAGGATATGCAAGGAACAACTTTATGTCTGTGTAGTCACTGGGTCCAGCTATACAGTATAGAGAAGTAAGCCTAGGCCAGATTGACATATAGCAATTCATATGGAGATTATACCTGGCTCTTCTGTCTCATGGTCTCATGTTAAAAAGAAACTAAAACAAACAAACAAAACAAAAACATAACCGTATCGCTCCTAGTGTATAGCAACAAATATTAAGAGAATAGGTAATTCTTTATTAAGAAGATATAAATACATCCTAAGTATATGAATTACAGAATATATTTAAGATGTATATAGTGTTTATATGTATATATGTTTAACTTAAGCCATAGAGGACAAAATATTTTGTTTGATAATTTTTAAATGAATGTATGTTCTTGCTCTTCCAATTTTTTTTTAAACTGAAGGATTTATAATTCTGTTGGGATAATCAGGTCTTTAGAGAGGTGCGAATAGATGAAAACCAAACATTATTGAATTATAATAGTGTCAAGAGAGTGATAAGGAACAAAGTTAGAGAACAATGCACCATGTTAGAAATTATAAAGTATATTTCATGTATTAAATAATAAAAAACTATTTTTAATCCACTAAGTTTTTAATTTCAACTTTTTAATTCAGAATTAAAATCATAATTGAAGTTGCTATTATTTATTTATTTTGTATTGAGTTATAATTAAAGTTTCCTTTATTGGTTTAGTAACAAAGGCACAGAAAACTATAGTGCATTTAGAGAACTACAAGGTCAATAACATAAATAAAGAAATTCAAGAGTTTTGACCAAGTAATAGTTAAGTCTTTTAGTAAGCCGTTACAAACAAGATAAAGGGGAAAATTGAAGTAGCAAGGAAAGGTTCACTTTAATTTATGGCTTCAACATGTATTTACTGAACACATAGTATGTGTCAGGTACTCTTCTATGTATTTGGAACATAACAATAACTAAAACAGAAAAAGATCCTAGCTGCAGCCATCAAACAGTGAACTGAATGAAGGAGGTGAAAGCGGATTCCAAAAGAAAGCAACATTTGGAAGGAGAGTTGAAAAAAGCTAAATACATAGTACATGCATGGAAATAAAGCTGCTGAACAAAACAAATTACACAACACTTCCAGAATGACTCACTGCCTTGGGGAAATGCAAAATAGAACACAAAGAGGGAAAATTCACCAAAAACTGCAATCATAACAACTATGAGAAAAATGGCACTGAAAAAGGGAAACTCAGTAAAAATGTTGTAATGGAATCAACCCCATGCAGCACACAAATTAAATTTTCCAAGAAGCCAGGTAGGAAAAGCCAAATGTAGACAAAGAAATTGAGGGGTCAGGATCAATTATCCATTTTAAGCAGCAGGTCTCTCTATGGTTATTTATTAGAATCAAAAATATATATGTACATATAAATATATATACATATACACACACATATACTTGCACACCTGTGTATACATACACACACGTTAACACATATATATGCATTATGTAGCAGCCACTAGAAAATACGTCCCTTTAACTGCGTGGCTAACAGTTTTCCGAGGAGTTTTACAAAAAAATGATTCATAAGGGGGCACCTGGGTGGCTCAGTCAGTTAAGTGTCTGCCTTCAACCCAGGTTAGGATCCCAGGGTCCTGGGTTCGAGCCCTGCATTGGTCTCCCTGCTTGGCAGGGAGTCTGTTTCCCCTTCTCCCTCTGTGTGCTTGCTCTCTCTCTCTCAAATAAGTAAATCTTTAAAAAAATGATTCATAAATATTTTTCTTCGAAGTTCCATTTTAATGTATATATATGAGACATAGATTTTTCACACAGAATGACATGTTGTGTCCCAAAATGCAGCTATCTTCCAAAAAGCAATAGTTTTAAAAATTCAGTATAGGTTGTATATTAGAGTGTTATTTTTCCCTTTTCATGATTCCATATACTCTGGAGGCACAGATATTATTATTAAGTAAAGGTTCATATTTAACTTAACCAGATTATCGTATGTAAACTATCACAAAAAAAGTGTGCGTAAGATATTTTTCAGGAGCTCAGCTTAGCTAGAAAGAGAGCTGAGCCACCAGAGCAGCCAATTAAAGCAATAATGAGCCAAAATGAAAATAATACTGAAAAAAAAAAAAGAAAGTAATACTGAAACCTGTAATCACAACAAAAGTAAGGCAAGGGACCCAAACCAGAAAAAGTTTTAGCTCCCCATTTCATTTCTCCCATGGAATGGCATGCCACTTAAGGTTCTGATGGATTAACACAGATGTGTGATCAATGGCTCTGTGTCTTACTTTGTTGAAGGATTCCCCCAACAAAAGTTTCTGGTAGTTTTCTGAACCCTGGATGGTGGTTGGGGGTAAGGGAGAAAAGTTGGGAGTAGAAAAGTACTGAGTATTGAGTCAGAATGAAAAAAAAAAGCATTTTCAAGGTTTCCCCTCCTTTTATCATAAAGAGACCTTGACAGAGGTGCCCGAGGAGGATCTCTGCCAAAGGCCCCAGGTAAAGAGACCTGGGAATGCAGATGTCTAAGCTAGGAATGCAAAAATGCATAAGAGCATAACCTGCCAGAAGGACCTGAGTCCTTGATTGCAGCTTTGTTCAGAGACTGCAGTCCATTGGCTGTACACTAATCTGGTGGGAGGACAGCTTTCCTCACTGAGGCCTGCCAGATAAAGCATTTGTCATTATATATAGCACGACTTGAAAAATCCCACATAGGTTTGAACCACGAACCAGATTCCTTGTCACTCTTAAGTTCAACATGAATTATAAAAACTCAGGATAAATGTCATGATCATGTAATATGTTTAAAAATAAATAAATAAACATGCTGGGGAGGTTGCTGTTTCTTAACAAATCATTGTGGCTAGTATTTCACCCGGTAATTAGAAGGATATGCCTCTTTCACCCGGTAGTTAGAAGGATATGCCTGGGTGGCTCAGTTGGTTAAGCAGCTGTCTTCCACTCAGGTCATGATCCCAGGGTCCTGGGATAGATCCCACATCAGTCTCCTTGTTCAGCAGTGAGTCTGCTTCTCCCGCTGCCTGCTACTCCCCCTGCTTGTGTGCTCGCTCTCTCTGACAAATAAATAAATAAAATCTTAAAAAAAAAAAGAATATGCCACATATTTTTAGGATGTAGTTTGTATTTTGAAGGGGTCAGGGAGAAAGTATTTCTCTTCATAATTCATTCAGCTACTTATAGTAGAAATCAAAGAATCCTTTTTGTTCTTATTTCCTAATGATTCATATTTAACTTGTGATAAAGTATTGTAAGTTTTAATTCTTTAATTCTATCCACTGCTTACCTTTTTTTTTTTTCACGCACCAACATATGCCCAAATGGTGTCATCTCTCACCCAGTTAATAATGTCTATGGACTAATGTCCCTGCACTCACCTCTAAGCCAGTATCTACAAAATGCAACTCTGATCACGTCATCCTCTACCTCCCAATGTTCTTAACTCCTTTTCTTTCCATGGTTCTGAAAAAACAGTCCAAAGTTCTATGTGGGCCTACATGACATATTCACTGCCTAACTCTATATATTCATCTTTGCATAATTGTTCCTACAACTTCCAGACACACTGAAGTATTTCCAGTTCCTCAGACACTGCATGCTACCTCTTATCTCGGAGCCTCTGTATATGCTGTTACTCTGTACTCTCTCCAACTCCCATCTCAACTCAACCCATTCTATATGGTAGTTTGTTGATTTTCTTCACACTCTTTGTCACAATGATCATGATACATCAATTTCCTTATTTGGTTAAAGATTCATGACAGTATAAGTTCTAAGATGGCTGTAATTATGACCTTGTGCTCTTAATCTTGTTGTTTTTCATCAAGAAAAGTTGACCAGTGACTATTTTTATAATGAATAAAGTCCATATTTATGGTATTGTTTTATTGACCATTAATTTTTGTCTTCTGGTACTGGTGCTTTCATGTACACATTTGAATCTCCACAAATGACTTTGTTAACTCCTTATACATGCCTAGAGAAGGCATATGATGGCTTAAGAAAGACAGGGAGATAAACTACAAACCAGTGTGGACCATCCTGTAAGAAAACTAGGAATATTTTTCACTATTCAATGGTCTTCTATATTGTGTTTGCTAGAGAAAAAATTAGAGATAATATATATACAATATTTTGTATATAAGTGAATTCCTGTCTGTATTGTCATTTCCAAGTCTGTGGCAACATAAGAAATTACCAGATATATAATTTTAGCAGAAAAAAAACAACTTTAAATACTCTTCTCAGGGACTAGTTATACTATGGTACAAAAAAAATCTTAAATATATTCTCATTATATTTATATTATTATAAGCAGTTTCTTTGTATAAGTATAGGGCTCATGGTTATGTATATGTCTTTTCCCATTTGACCTGTAAGTCTCAGTAAATCTCAGAAGTATAAGAGAGGAAGAGAAAGAGAGAGGTCCACAAAGCTTATTCAAAGAAATAATGGCTGAAAATTTCACAAATCTGAGGAAAGAAATGTACGTTCATATTTAAGAAGCCCAAAAGATATCGAATAAGAAAACCCAAAGAAATCTACAATGAGTCATTGTTGCAGACTGAATAGGTACCCCATCCCATTTGATATATTGAAAGCTAATCATCCCAATGTGATGATATTTGGAGGTGGGGCTTTTAAGGATGCTTACAGCCTAATAGTGTAACCCTCGTAGGTGGATATAGTGTCCTTATAAAAAAGACTCCAGAGAGCTTTCTTGTCCATTCCACCATGTAAAGACAGGGAAAAGATACTTGTCTATGAAACAGAATGTGGGCTCTCACCAGACACTGAATATGTTGACACCTTTAGCTTGGACTTCTCAGACACCAGGAATGTGAGAAATAAATTTCTGTAGTTTATAATCTACCCAGTCTATGGTATTCTGTTATAGTAGCCTGAATAGACTAAGACTGACATATAATAATCAAATTGTCAGAAGTCAAAGACAAAGAGAGAAAGTTAAAAACATCAAGGAAAAGCAATGTATCATGTCAAAGGACACCGCCTCCCCTGCCCACCTCCCCACACCCCCCCCCATAAGACTATCAGTGAATTTATCAACAAAAAACTTGCAGGCCAAAAGGGAATGGAATGATATATTCAAAGTACTAAAAGAGAAAAAAAAAGTCAATGAAAAATATTACATCTAGCATGAAAGAAAGAAGAAAACTTCTCCAGACAAACAAAAGTTGACATAGCTGCTTGATTTGTCTTACAAGAAATGCTAAAGAGAGTTTTCCAAGTTGAAATGAAAGAGCACTGATCAGCAAAATGATAGCATAAGTTGTATGAAATTTGTTGGTAAAGGAAGGTGGACAGATACAGAACAGTGCATTACTGCAATGGTAGTAGGTGAGTTTCTTTTAATTTTTATAAAAAAGTTAAAAGACAAAAGTATTAAAATAACTATAAATTTAAAAATATACTAAAAAATACAAACTATTGAGGTGTTCAGTTGGTTAAGTGTCTGACTTTAGCTCAGGTCATGATCTCAGGGTCCTGGGATGGAGTTCTGTATTGGGTTCCATGCTCAGTGGGGAGTCTGCTGCTC
>CM052899.1:152062416-152084129 GCA_028534135.1 Potos flavus | reverse complement strand
AGCCAAGATAAGGAAACAGACAAAATATCCATTAACAGATAAAGAAAATATGTTATATACATACAATGGAATACTATTCAGCTTTAAAAAAAAGAAGGAAATTCTGCAATATGTGACAACGTGAATGAACCCTGAGGACATTATGCTAAGTGAAATAGGTATAGAGAAACAAATACTGCAAGATTCCACTTGTATGAGGTAACTACAATAGCCAAATTCAAAATCAAAAAATAGAATAGCAGTTGCCAGGGGTAGGGTCAGGGGGAAATGCGGAGCTACTAATCAAGGGGAATAAAGATTCAGTTAGTCAAGATGAATAAAACCTAGAAACCTGCTGGACTATAGAAACCTAGAGTCAACAATAATATATTAAACCCTTAAAGTTTTAAGATGATATATCTGATGTTAAATGTTCTTGCCACAGTAAAATAAAAAAATAATTTTTAAAAACCTACCCAGATGGTTGAGAAGAAATAACTTTTTGTCTTTAGAAATAGTTTCTATGTATGATTTATAAATTAAATTGTAGTGAGACTTTACAACACAAAAGGAAGGTGAAGGTTTTTCAAAGAATGTTTTTAAAGCAAAGACATTTCTCACGTGTTCATTTTATACTTTTCATAAAGACAAATAAAAGCCCAATAAATTTAGAGTATAAATTTTAGTTTTTATTATATCATTACTTTGTGAACACAGAGAAATTTGGTCCAACTCAGCACTTTACAGTTACATAAGAATCTGATTTTATACTACTTTGGCTCACTGATCTGAGAACTTCATTGAAATTATTAAGAAGAAGCTAATTTGAAAAACTCATCTAATCATAAAGTTTGTATTTAAATTCTTAAGGTACATAGATCACACTCCCACCTTCATTTAATATTCTCTAAGAAATATAAAAGTGTTTAATAACCTTTAAACCATTGCTTTTAGAGTTCTAATACTTTAATATTCCCTTAAGAATTCTGTGTGAAAAAAAAAAAAAAAGAATTCTGTGTGTTCACACACACATATCTATATCTCCATCTATATATTTGAATCTATATATTTTTAATGTTCATGTATACCTATCCCCTCACGTATGTTTAGGTTGATATCCAAAAATTTTACTAGAAATGTAAATAGTTGAACATGTAATTTCTGATGTATTATAAATATTGAATTTAAAAATAAAATTGGTATACAACCCATTTAAATACTTCAACCAAAAAAAAAAATTAAAAAAAAATAAATAAATACTTCGACCAAAGCTAAATGTCATGGCAATTTGATATATATAAAGAAAGATGAAAGTTGAAAATTAAATAACTAAGAACCCTGGAGCAAAAATCAGATATCCCAGTGTAGATTATGACATCTGTGACAAGTTAGGAATGCATAGACATGAATCCAGATCACTGTCACACATCCCTAAGGCCTGCTATGAATTACTTAGTGAAGGGGTGCTGAAAGTTACTGTCAAAGTGCTATAGCTATAGACTGAATATTTGTTTCTATACAAAATTCATATGTTGAAACCTAATCCCTAATGTGATGGAATTTAGAGGACAAGACTTTGGGAGATGGCAGGTCCTGAAGGCTCTGTTTCAAGACTATTAGTGCTCTTATAATTAGAGATCTCAGAGAGCTCCATTGTCCCTTCCATCATGTGAGGATCTTGGAATTTGCAGCCTCTAAAACTGTAAGAAATAAATTTCTGTTGTTTATAAGCCATCCAGTTTATGGAATTTTGTTATAGCATCCCAAATGGACTAAGACAGAAATCTACTTGATATGTAGTTATAGCATAATGTACTCATTCTGGACAGTACTATGCTTATGATTTTCATTATAGTCTGTGGATTAAGCTATTATCAAGTATTTCTTTATTAACTTAGTACATTTCCTTATAATCATATATATTTTTTTACACCTTATAGTCATATTTATTGGATTTTAATTAGGGACAGGATATCTCACCTTGACTCGGTCTTTACTTTTTATTTCCATCTCCTTTTTTTTTTAAACTCTTTCATATTTCCCACCCTTCAGTAAACACAATAATTAATTTTAGTCACTAGTATACAATATAATTTTGGCACTCAGGGCTTATAAACAGAGCTATAGTTATTAATCAGCATGACATGGTATTCTTAAAAAGAGATGGTTTATAAACCCATTTATCATTCCTTACCTCTATTTTCCACACTCACTGAAGGAAAAGTGTATTTCTTATCATCATAATATTTTCTAATGGTAACTGATGTGCCCACTGGGATGAATTTAGGTGAGACAGAAGCATGAGATGAGAGATTAGAATAGATGATGCTGTGGTCATTGTCTGTTTTACTCTGCAGTTGTGTAGGAAGAGTGGACATGCTAGTGATTTGAAAAGAATTAATGTTCCTCCATGAATACCTTTCTTAAATCAAAAAATGACATAAATACTAAAGGGACTAGAGTTCCAAAAATTATGAGTGGAAAGACCAATCCATGATGCAGTCAATATTTATTACAAGCAGAACATACTTTAAGATTGATGTCTACAACATTGCCCTCAAGGCTTACACTACCATTTTAACTCACTGCTTCATAAACACCATGAGGCTGTTTTATGGGTGATATCAGCCATTCTTCATTCCTACTATAGATGTCCACTGTTGAGGAATAGGTCACCTCTCTAAAAATAGATTTCTGGTGCTGTCAGCTAGAAATAAAATGATGTCCAGGTGACAAAAATTCTCAAATGATCAGTCATTGATAATGGTAGATTCCAGAATCACATTATTAAAATTGTATCATTTGACAAAACATGATATGAAACATGAATGTTAAGGCAGGCACTCAAAATTGATTTTATTATTACTAGAACAAGTGGTTTGTCCCTTTGACAAATCAGAGTTAAACACACAACTATGGTCTACTAATCAACTTTGCCTGGAAAATGAGGCATGCTTCATACTTATTTAAACATAATGTAGAGTTATGAGTTGGTGACAATATACCAATTAAAACAGTTAAAAATATATTTTTTAAAAATTGAATAATTCTATATACTCTGAAAATAAAATTTTAAAAATAAGTTTTTTCTGTTCAACTATGATAATCATGAATATTTATTTGGCATTTTCAAAATATGACGTGCTAACTAATAGCTTTGTCTAAAAAAGACAGAAAAAATCACAGATTTTAAAACATCTCAAATAAGTACTTATATCCAACTACAGGTAAAACAAATATGTAATAATAGAGAAGGTTTCCATAATACAAAAAATAATTTTTTCAGGTAAGCAATCTGAAAAAGATAAGAAATGCTGTAGGAAAAAATGAAAAAATAGAATATGTCAATATTATTCATATTCCTCAGTAATAGTTATAATCATTTATTAATATAATTCATCATTTTATTGCAAATATTCATTAAAGAGAATGAGGTCAAAAATATTTGAGATTATGATGTTACACAACTCTAAACATTATTTGTTTATAATATTTTAAAAATATTACCAAAATATTTTCTGGAGTTGTGACATACAGATAACAAAACATATTCTTTGAAAATGTTTTTAAAGATTTTATTTATTTATTTTAAAGAGAGAGAGAAAGCGCGAGCATGAGCATGAGGAGGGCAGACAGGGAGAATCTCAAGCACACTCTGCACTGAATGTGGAGCCTGCCACCAGGCTTGATCCCATGACCCTGAGATCATCACCTGAGCTGCAATCAAGAGTCGGCTCTTAACCAAATGAGCCACACAGGCATCCTGCATAGTCTTCAAAATTGTTGGTAAATGCTAAAGTAGATATTTGCTTCCTATAGAAACCGAATATATGAAATATAACTATAACTATAACTATTTTATTCATTGTTTTCATTGCTGCTACATGCCCAGTTATGGTACAACCGATGGAACCTATTTCCATTATTCAGAGTGTAAGATTTTTACCTGAGGTAAGACAAGTTTTTAAGAAGTCTAAGTTTTAGACCTGTTATCAAGTAGCAGCCAGTTTTTTTTTTTTAAACAGCAAGATCTTTGTGAAATATTAACCATAATAACATAAACCATATCTATGTATATAACTAATTTGAGCCTCAAAAGTACTTTATTATTACCATCAATTTTAACAGTAGCAACTTTGATGAATTGGCTACTTAATAATTAAAGTAATTTTAGCCCAGATTTTCTTATCTAAATATTACAGGATTTAGTTTTTGTTTTGCATCACTTATCTGATGTCTAATGACATTTTCTATATAGTTGTCTCTTCTTTTGGTAATGTCCTTTTATGAGCTCCCATTTGTTCCATTTAAAGTGGGACAAATGTCATTTCTTGTTCCATTAAGTGCTATATTTTAATTTGACTTGCCAAATAAGAAACAATTGATGCTACGGGGTTACATTATTTAAGTTACTACTGCTCTGAAGTTAGAGACTATAAATGAGGTATATGGTACCACAAATTCTTTAGACTTTTGAGGAGTCTGCATTTTAAAAAGAGTAGGTTACTTTCCCAGCACTGTCCTGGGAGTCACATTTCTTGAATCTGCTAAATCAGGTGTCATTTATTTCTCTATTTTCCAACTACCAAATTTTCTTGCTATTTCTCCTCTCTGGTTCACTTAATTCATGGGTCTACATTAAAAAAAAAATCTGTACAATAGTTTTAATAAAATGTTGGGGGAGACTGAAAGTAAATCCATATATTTATAGTTTCTTCTTTAGCTCAGGGATATTTCTTTTGATATACTGCAGGCATGTCAAGATTCAACTTAATTTCGAAATTGCCCTAGATTCAGAACGCACTTTTGTATTGAAGATGCCTTTTTTAAATCTAGGAAATTATCACCAATGTTATCTTTAAATGTTATCTTTATTGTTTCCCATTTTCTTTTGATATAACGTCTATTAGGAAAATGTTAAAAATTAAAATTTTTCTCTTAATCATTCTTTTATCTTTTGCTCCTTCACACTAAATATGAAGATCCTAAATACTACATAAAATTCACTGAATTTATATTTGTCTCTACTCCAGAATTTATCATTTATGTGTTTTTTATAAGTCAATGAGTATATTTTTCAGATCGGTGAAAATATAGGAATGTATTGAAAAAGTCTTTCAATCAACACATTAATCTCTACATACATACTTATCATTAGCAGATATAATTTGCATGGATCATTATAAAGTATTACTAGCATTGTTATTGATCAGAGAGAATAATAAAATACTAGGAATGATACCTTAATGGACTAGAAGCAGCCTTACATACATCTCTGTAGTGGAAAAGCCTACATGTAGATGAAATCATCAACTACAGGGGAATTAGGATCAACACAATCCTAGCTACATATTTTGCAGAAATTTACAAAACTAATATAAAATTCATATGGAAATGCAAGAGGCAGAAAATAGCCAAAATGATCTTGAAAAATAACAGTGATGAAAAAATCCACTTTCCCATTTCAAAATTTTGTTGGTGAATGTTACACAGAAACTAATTAGAAGGAGAGTATGATAGCATATTTAAATGATAAATGGACAAACATCCTAATAAATGAGAGTTAATATGCTGGCACAATTTCTCATCTCATAGGAAATTAAACTTCTTCTGATTATAATAGCCCTTACTAATTATTATAAAATACAAATGAGAAAAATATACATTTTTAACAATGCTAATAAATCAGCTCTATATATAATCATGACAAGACTATATGCCAAGTATTGCTGGCTATTGAAAAGTTAAGAACACCTGCATTATGGAAAAGTCAACTTTTTTTCCTAATTTAAGATCTATTTACAAGACAATTATGTAGAGTTTCTATTATATAATAAGTAAAGACTTTTGTCTGAAGAGTATCAAACTAGTGCAATGTGAGTCAATTTGGACCATGCCATAAGGTCCAGGTTTCAAAGGAGACAAAGAAAAAAAAGTGATACCTAGGAAATTTACCTAAACACTAGAGAGTTTGGTTTTTTTTTTGTTTGTTTGATTTTTGTTGTTTTTTTTTTTTTTTTGAAGAGGGAGGGATGGAAGGAGATGGGGGAAGAGGTGGAAGGAGGGGTAGAGAAAGAATCCCAAGCTGGCTCCAAAGCACAGAGCCACATGGGGCTTGACACAGGGCTGGATGCAGGGCTCCACAAGAAGGTAAATCTCACAACCCTAAGAGCATAACCTGAGCTGAAATTAAGAGGTGGACTCTTAACTGACTGTATCCCTCAGGCACCCCTAAATATTACAGATTATAAAAGTTGCAACTTGAGTAAGGCAGTTATAAGAAAAATAGTGAACATTTTATCAACATTTGTGCAGATAATTTTAATCCAATAACATTAATAACACTTTAAAAATTATGTTCACAAATAATATATGTCTTCTGGTGTCTGAAAATTCCATTTAGATTGCCTTTTCTGTTATTCAAGTATATTGATTTTATTAATCAATATATAATCAATAACTAAAGGTTTGAGTACAATAGTTGTCAACAGTTTAATCTGACATAGTTTTGGGGCACTGAATAAATGCTAATAAAAGTTTTTCTTTAGGGGGTGCCTGGGTGGCTCAGATGGTTAATGCCTGCCTTCAGCTCAGGTCATGATCCCAGGGTCCTGGGATCGAGCCCCTCATTGGGCTTCCTTCTTCTCCCTCTCCCTCTACTGCTCCCTTTGCTTGTGCTCTCTCACTCTCTGTTAAATAAATAAATAAAATCTTTAAAAAAAAAAAAGTTTTTCTTTAGTATATGAAAGTATCTTTGACACCAAAGGACCCAACTATAATATATGCACCTGAGATGCTATGAGAATGTTGGGAAATTTTAAGGAATTATTGAGATTATTGATATTTGAGACCACACATAAAGATTGTATAAGCTTATAGTCTAAAGATTGCAAAGACTGTATGGATTGCTATCTAGTCTGAAATGAATACTGAGTTGGCTATTGATAGTGAAAGCTTCATATTAAACAATAGAGAGTATAACAGCATGTCACAAAATTATAGTTGTTGAAAAGGAACAAAGGTTTTGACCATCATTGTTGGCAGTGTGTAGTGAGTAATGATAGGTTATCTGACTTTTAAAATTGCAGTGATGAAAATATTTTATATGAAGGGTAAATAATATGCAATTTCCCAATGAACTGAATTCATAATTTTTTGAATGACAGGCTCTGATAATACAGAACAAAGTGTAAAATGTCATTTCTGAATAGAAATTAAATTAGTTAATGAAGTTAATACACTACTTTGAGGGAATATTTAGAGATAGTTCAAGAAAAAGAAAAGTATTCTAAATAGAGAAGCATAAGAAAGGCACTAGAACCTAAGCAAAATGAATTATTGTCCTAGAATGAATTTTGTCCTAGAATTGCCACATCATGTATATTGATCTGGATCAAGTCTTTTAATTTTCATAGATTATGTTCCTAAATTTTAAAAATGTTGGAATACTTTACTCTTAACTCCGACCTTTCTCCCTCCAACTTTTGATTATTGTAAATACGATACTCAGGGATAACAGTTAAGCAGTGTGCTCAAGAGTGGTTGTCATCTTAATCCTAGAACCTACTTTTCCTACCATATCAATTGTGTGTGTGTGCGTGTATGTGTGTGTTAGTACCACTAACATTCTTCAATTCATGTTGGCTCAAGACTGACAGTCCGTTAGATTTCCATTGACTTGTATGTATTCTGTACCTATAATAGTTCTATTAATGGGGGCACTTTCCTTCATTCTCATCAATAAAATATATATTAAACATATATGACATGCATGTGAAAATTGTATATGAAACAGTTTACTTGCAGCATGTTAAAGGATTTTCTGGATAATTATTTTGCTATAAAGTAGGATGCCAAGGTTTATGCTGAGGGTAAAAAAGGAGATGACCAGGTGAGAGGTCTGAAGAAAAGAAAGGTGGTTGAGAGAGCCCTTTTGATGGAAGAGTGAGAGGTTTGCCTATTGCATTAGTTTCTTACTGATGCTATATTAAATTACCACCAACTTAGCGATTCAAAAGAAATGTATTACCTTACAGTCTTGAAAGTCAAAAGTCCAAAATGTGTCTTTCTGGACTACAATCAAGGTGCCTGCCGATGGAGCTGCATTCCTTCTGGAGGAAGGAGAATAATGTGTTTTTGCCAGTGTCTAGTGACTAGTCTCTCTTCTTGACTGGTAGTCTCCTTCCTATAGTCACATCACTCTAATGGGTATTTCTGTTAATCACATCACCCTTTGACTGTCCTACCCTACTCTTTCCTTTATTAGAACCCTATATTGGGGCTACCAGATAATCCAAGATAATTTCTCCATCTCAAGATCTTTAACTAAAGACCTGCGAAATCCCTTTAGTCATGTAAGTTAATGTGTTCACAGGTTCTGGGGATTAGGGCATGAATATGTTTAGAGACATGGGGATTTAATCATTGTGCCTGTTACATCTTCTGGTCTCCAAAGATTCATGGGCATCCCATAAGAAAAATGCATTCCCCCAATCTTAGCATGTCCAGTGTCTCAACCCATTACAACATCAGTTCAAAAGACTCAAATCTCATTGTCTATATTACCTAAATCAAGTATGGGTAAGACTCGGTCTGATCCGTCCTGAGGCAAATGTATTCCCAATGTGTAAACCTGTGAAACAAGAAAATGTTATCTACTCCCAAAATTCAATGTTAGGACAAGTATAGGATCCTAGTTACATATATTCCTACTTAAAATTGAGACAATGGGAGGAGAAATAAGGGTCAGATGCAAAACCCAGCATGTTAATAACACTAGATTTCAAAGGCTGTGTATAACTCTATCCATGACTCCACCATCTGGCTTTGAGGCTCTACTCTCAGTTATCTTTCTTTTCTCATGAAGAGAAATTCAGATGTGGGGATATTTGAGAGAAACATTATCTTGCCTACCACTCCTAAAAATACCTAGAATTGTATAAACCATATAATTGAAATCCTTGAAATTTAAGGGCATCTTTATCTGTGTAATATTTTCTAATCTGTATTTTATAATATGGTATATGACCAGAATAGCAGAGACTTAGAAAAATGTGCCAAAATCTGGTGTGAAGATTTGACAGGAGATTGGAATGGACAAAATGAAATGAGCAAGGTATTATTGGTGAGAAAAGTGGTAACTAATACATTTGAGTCAAATCCATATAGGACAAAATAGAAACAAGGTAGGTGCCATGGACTGAATTGTGTCATCCCCCAGATTCCTATGTTGAAGTCTTACCGCCCAGGGTGGCTGTATTTGGAGATAGGGTCTCTATGAGGTTTAATTAAAATTAAATGAGGTCTTAAGGATAGGACTGGTGACTATTAGAAGAGGGAAAGAGAGAGAGAGAGAGTGTGTTCTCTATTACTTGTGCTGATAAAGAAAAAGTCGTGTGATTACAGCAAGATGTGGCTGCCTACAAGCCAAGAGAAGCCTTGGAATGAAACCCAGTTTGCCAGCACTTTGACCTTGAACCTCCCAGCTTCCAGAACTGTGAGATATAAATTTCTGTTGTTAAGCCACAGAGTCTATGCTATTTTGTCATGGTAGTCTGAGCAAAATAATACAGTAAGGGACAAGAAATTTGGAAGGAAGAATAATCTTTAATTATAGTTCTTCTGAATTTTAAGAAAAACACTTTTTAAAAGGTATTGAATGAGAAACTGAAAATAAAAGGAAGCTATCCAGACAGATTATAAAGTTTCACCTTCTTGCCACTGCCCCAGTTATGTCCCTTTTTAACTTTTGCCAGGACAATTCTAATAATTTCTTTTTTTCAGTCTTCCCTCTTCTAGCCTGGACCCTTACAATCCAAACTCTTCATAGCTCACAAGCTACCTTTTCTATCAAGCAACTCTAATACCAACATTCCCTTACTCCTAGAGTCCTAAAGTTTTAATGAATCATATATATCACTTAGTTCAACCCTTACTTTTTATTTTTAGCCAATGATCATTGCTCCTAAATCCAAGATCATAGATCTGTCATCCACTGTGGACACTGTCACAAACCATCCTTTTTCAATGATATTTCTGAAGAAGAAATGCCCCAGACTTTGCCAAATGAATTGTTTTAATTATAGATTTATAAACATTTTCAATTATCAGTTTTCTTTCTTATTTCTTACATTTCTTTTCCTCCACTCTATGGTTATATTCGATCAAGAACATAGAGTCCTTTCTAGCTTTAAAAAAGGGCAACAACTGCAACAAAAATTTGCCTAAATCTCATAATGTACTTATGCTATGAACTCAAAACAGTATTTTAGTCTCTTCATTACTAACTTATTAAAAACATATCATATATTACAATCAAGATATATTTATAGTCACAAATGCTGTGTTAAACCCGACTTCGATAGGCTCTTATCGGTTCTGTCTGAGCTCTAAATACATAATTTTAAATATCTCCTAAGTTTTGAGCTCCTGGAATGCTGTTTTTAAAAACGTTTCTATCTTCGTTCTCATTACACTCATTTCTCACAAGCTTCTCTTTGCCCATCTGCCTCTTAATGTTAGTGCACCTTAGATATTTGTTCTTTCTCCTGTGTGGCCTTTACTGATACATAGTACAGATAACTCAAACAGCTAAATTAAAAGGCGATGGGTGTTACACCCAGTGTCTGTGCCCACTCAGTATCCCTATGGGGAAGATAGCTCTCCCTGGGATGACATTCTTATTTTGAAACCATGTTGCTCAAGGACCACCCTTCTCATCCTGACAAGAAAAACAGATGATCATTATTGAATTCAACTCGGTTGAGTACATTGCTCTGACCAGTCAGAGGACAATTTAAAACTTCCTTATTTATTTTGAGAGAAGACCATCATGGAGTTTAGAATTAAATTATGGTTGAAAAGAATTGCTCCCACTTCCAGTTTTCCTTGAACTACCATGAGGCTCTCTGAATTTTAGACAGATTTTTTTCCTCAGAATTGAGCATCATTGCTGCTTTGGAAAAGTGTTCCATGTGAATACTATGGTTTCACTCTCAGGCGCTGGACTTACATGCAGTTTTTTTACTGGTAGATGGGGAATACCAATTTAACCGCTGGAATTAGAGTGTAGGTTTTCTATAGTTGTTTCTAATATGCAAGATGCTGACTTCGACAGAATTTGTTTGTATATTTGTAATTTGTAAGGAAAAAAATGTATATAAAGGTGTTTTGGGGCACCTGGGTGGCTCAGTCAGTTAAGCATCTGCCTTTGGTTCAGGTCATGATCCCAGGGTCCTGAGACAGAGCCTGGCATCCAGTTCCCTGCTCAGCAGAAGCCTGCTTCTCCCTCTCCCTCTGCCTCTCCCCTGGTGTGCGTGCTCTTTTACTCTCTCTCTCAAATAAATAAAATCTTAAAAAAAAAAAGAAAATGTTTATAAAGATGTTTTAATATGTCTGTATTGTTCTAATAAATATCAGTGACTTGTAGGCAGGGTTTGCTAACTTAAAAAAAATAATAAAAATAAAAGGCAACAAGAAGCTCTATTTTTAGTTTTTTGAGGAATCTCCATACTGTTTTCCACAGTGGCTGCACCAGTTTACAGTTGCCCTAACAGTGCACAAGGGTTCCTTTTCTCCACATCCTCACCAATACTTGTTACTTCTTGTCTTTTTGAAAATAGCAGTTCTAACAGACGTGAGGTGATATCTTACTGTGGTTTTTTTATTTCCCTGATGGTTAGTGATGCTGAACATCTAATGTGGTTGTTGGCAATCTGTATATCTTCTTTGGAAAAAATGTCTATTCAAATTCTCTGCCCATTTTGTAACAATTTTTTTGTTGTCCTTGTTGTTATTGAGTTGTATGAGTTCTTTATATATTTGGGGTATTAACCCCTTACTGGATATGTAGTTTTCGAATATCTTCTCCCATTCAGTAGAGCTACCATATGATTCAGCAGTTCCACTAATAGGTATCTATCTGAAGAAAACAAAAACATGAATTCAAAAAAAAAATATGCCCTCCTATGTTCATTGCAGCATTATTTACAATAGCTAGGATAAGTACAAATATCTAAGTTTTCACTAATGGATGAATGGATAAAGAAGATAAAGATATGGATAAAGAAGATACTCTCTCTCTCTCTCTCTCTCTCTCTATGTGTGTGTGTGTGTGTGTGTGTGTGTATAGACACACACAAATGCTGATAGCTGATAGCATTTGTATATATATGTGGTACACACACACACAAAATGAGATAATACTCAGCCATAAAAAAGAATGAAATCTTACTGTTTGTGACAACATGGATAAATCTTGAAGATATTATGCTAAGTGAAATATGTCAGACAGAGAAAGACAAATATTCCATGATTTCACTTATATGTGGAATCTAAAACAAACAAACAAAACAAAACAAACCCAGACTCACAGATAAAGAGAACAGGCTGGTAGATGCTAGAAGGGAGGGGAGTTGGGGGGAGGATAATGGATAAAGGGAATTAAGAAGTACAAACATATGACATAAGTCATGGGATGTAAAGTACGGTATGGGGAATTTAGTCAATAATACTGTATTAACTTTGTAAGGTGACAGATGGTAACTAGACTTATTTGTGGTGACCATTTCACAATGTATTCAAATGAAGCAATATGTCGTACACCTGAAATTAATATAATATGGTAGGCTAATTATATCTCCAAAAAATTCAATATGTATAAATTTAGTTATGTAAGATAAATGTTCTAGAGATCTGCTGTACAACATAGTGTCTATAATTAATGATATAATATTGGACACTTAAAAATTTGTTAACAGAGTAGATATCATGTTAAGTGTTCTAATCACAAAACAAACAGAAACAAAGGAACAAGAAGAAACTTTTGAAGGTAATGAATATGTTTGTTACCTTGATTTTGGTTATGATAGCACAGGTATATGTATATATCCAAACTCATCAAATTGTATATAATAAATATGTCCATTTTTTTGTTTATCAATTATACCTCAATAAAGCTGTAAAAAAAATGCCATAGAATCAAAAGGCAGACTTAAATATGTGATCAAGATCAAGACCAAGTGTTTCCTCCTTTCTCACAATGAAACAAAATGAAAGATATAATTTTAAATAAAATTTATAATAACATATAAAAATAGTCGATCATTCCACGAAGTTAAGTAGTGTTTAAACAATGGACAGAAACACTGATAAATTTCTGTGAAATATAAAATAAAATGAGAGCAGGATTAATGTTAATCTAAACAGTCACAAAGTCTGAAACAACATGTAATCCAAATAGAGGTCACTTAACAAGTGCCTTTTTTTTCATAACACCTAGACAAGCATCCTTCAATCACAGGGTATGAAGCTGGATTAAAGGAAAATGGAAGAAGAGAGTAATTAATTAAAATAGTTAAAACAGTTTTCAAGACTCCAGTGTCAGTGCCTATTTTTCCCCAAACTAAATTTAAGGACGGGAACCCCTAAAATAAAGACATTATCCGTATCTGGAGACATTCAAAGGTGACATTTTACCCTAAACAATTGTGGGGCAGTGCTCTGGTTAACTTTGGCTTTCAGAGGGACAAGACATTAACAGAACAAAAAGCTAGGTTTACTATTAACCTTAAGCTAAAGTCCAGCTAATTCCACTGCTCAATCATGAATACATTTTAGTGTTGTAATTTGGACTCAAATGTTAAGGAAAGAAGATTTTTAACACAGAATTTTATATCTTTTAAAAATTCTATATCTTTTCAAAAATCAAAGCAAGATAAAAATATCTTTGAAAATTCAAAACTTTAAAATGTTTACCAATAACACATTATATTTCAGTAAATTCATGACTAATTCAAAAAAATAAATGCTAAGTGAATTAATTTTAGATGGAAGATAACCTAAAATAAAATAAAATAAAATAAAGAAGCCAGCAAACTGAATTCTAGTGAAATGTACAGGAAGTGTTAAGTAATGATTCACTAAACAGATCTAATATATGGAAATATCCGGAACCATAACTCCATATGTGTTCATTCAATAAATTGATTGTTTTTCATGTCGAAAAAAAATAAACATTGGAGAAAAGTCAGTAAACAAAATGTACAAAAACTCATTAAGCTTATGAGGGGAGAAAACCAACATAAGATAAATAAAATGTCTTACAAATCCCAAGGAGAAAAAGTGGGGAGTGGGCCAAGAAATACTGGGGAGGGCAAGGAAAAACTGCAAACTTAAGTATTAAAAAATTCCTTGGAAGTAGGATGTTTGACTAAAAGACTAAGGAAGTGAGGTAACAATGTTCTGGGAAAAGAATATATCAGGGAGAAGGAATAGAAGTTACCGAATTACCCAGACAGCTCAAAATACAGTCAGAGGCCATTGTAGTTGGAGATTGAGAATAAGATAAATAATTGAGTAGAAGATGATGTCA
Organism: Potos flavus; assembly: GCA_028534135.1. Taxonomy (NCBI): domain Eukaryota; kingdom Metazoa; phylum Chordata; class Mammalia; order Carnivora; family Procyonidae; genus Potos; species Potos flavus. The sequence continues at coordinate 152,069,779 of CM052899.1, read as the reverse complement.
GAGAAATAGGTTGGGTCAGGGTGAGAAAGGAGGAAGTCCGATTATGTATATCCTTAAAAGTCATTGCTAAGGTTTTGGCCATTATATGAGTTAGTACTATGAAGAGAGGAATGACAGAATGTTACTTATATTTAATATTTTAATGGATATTTTTTTTGTTCTGCCTAATGAATGAAAACAAACTATGCGTGACCCAGGAAAGAAGCAAGAAGACTAGTTGGAAAGTTATTAAAATATTCTAGGCAAAGTATGATGATGGTTTAAATTAGATGACATTGCTATTTTCTTTATATTTTGAAGGTATATCCAATGACATTCTTGACATATTAAATTGGTTTTGAGAGAAAGAATTTAAGAAATACTCTAAGTTTTTTGGCTTGAGCAAGTAGAAGCATAGAGTTTTCATTTATGGCAACAGGGAAGACTCGTAGAGAAACAATAATGGGAAACACTTGAAGCTCATATTCAAGTCATAACAAATTTAATATTCTAATTAGATATCCAGTTGGAAATCTTCAGTTCACTGTTAGGTATATAATTTTGGAGTTCAAGAGAATTGGGAAAGAAATAAATTTTAGAATCATCAGAATATAAATGATATTTAAAACACTGAAACTAAATTAAATATACAAGGAAATTAGTGTAGCTATAAAATATGAAAGTAAATCATCCCTGCACCATTCTCAAGTTTAGAGGTTGGAAAGATGAAAACAATCCAGCAAAGGATATTAATAAACACCTGAAGATGAAGAGGAAAATGGCAGTGAATGGTGTTCTGGATCCAGTAAAGAAACTCTTTCAGAAAAGGCAGAGTGATTTATGTATGTATGTATGTATATATATCTACCAACAGTTAATAAAGGTGAGGACTGAGAATTGACTTTTGCATTTAACACGGTAGAGGTGATTTTTGACTACTGACTTTTACTAGGGCAGGTTGGGTTAAAGTTTGATTGAAATAACTTTTTTTTTTTTCAAATGAAAGGAGAGAAAGTTGAGATAGCAATAAAAACAACTCTTTGGAGCAGCTTTGCTGTTAGTGGAAAAGAAAAATAGGGGATAGGAACAGTGAAATGGAATCAAGAGGAATTTTTTGTTGTTGTTGCTTTGTTTTTTAACCTGGATGAAATAGCATCATAGCTGAATGCTAAAATGAAAAAACCAGGAATAAAGAAGAGGGTTTCTTTCTTTCTTTTGTTCTTTCATTCTTTCTTTCTTTTTAAAAAATACACATATAACAGAAAAGATAAGGGAAAATAGCTGGTGAGAGCACGTGATTTTTAGTTCATGAACACAAAGGTTTTCTTAGGAACATGTGTTGCTCAACCATAGAAACAGGAAAGAAAGTGTAGTAGTAAGAATGCAAATTATATATATTATGATAATATGGGGGCTCACTTTTAAAGATAATGATAGAAGATGCAAATATCTATTAAGCTCAGCAAAGTAAAATTAGGGAACGCTTCTTTTTTTTTTTTTTTAAAGATTTTATTTATTTATTTGTCAGAGAGAGAGAAAGAGCACAAACAGGCAGAGCAGCAGGCAGAGGCAGAGGGAGAAGCAGGCCCCCCGCCGAGCAAGGAGCCTGATGCAGGACTCGATCCCAGGACCCTGGGATCATGACCCGAGCTGAAGGCAGCTGCTCAACCAGCTGAGCCACCCAGGCGTCCCTCTTTTTTTTTTTTTTTAAAGATTTTATTTATTCATTTGAGAGAGAGAGAGCTCATGAGCAGGGGGGAGAGGCAGAGGCAGAGGGGAAAGCAGACTCCCCACGGAGCAGGGAGCCCAATGTGAGGCTTGATCCCAGGACCCTGGGATCATGACCTGAGCCGAAGACAGATGCTTAACCATCTGAGCCACCCAGGTGTCCCTGGAACACTTCTTTAAATGAGCTTTGTTCAAAAAGAAATGGGCATATTATATGTCTGTAAACAAATTTTAAATCTAATGAAATAAGAGACATTTTAGGAAAAACCAGATGAGCAACATATATTCATAAACAAAATTAACAACAACAAAGAACTTGACTGAACTGCCAATAATTTGAAGAAATCAAAGACATTTGAAAATGAATAGTATCCAGGGTCATGGTCACTGAAATTAGATATTTGCAGGTTCTAGTACTCACCTTGTGATCTTGGCCAATTTTTATGCCCAGTTCCCACATACTTAAAATATTTGTCATAATAACAATATCTACTTCATAATGATTTTGTTATTGTATGAATTAAAAAATGATTTGTATCAAGTTGTTATTGTGTTGCCTTAAATATAAATATTATTATATATACTTCCTAACCCTTGAAAATACCAAGTCCATTTGGTTTTACTATAAGTCCTTTCAAAAGTTTGGGATATTAAAATGTTAGGTTGTTTGCTGTCTAAAATACTCTAACATTTCTACAGAACTTTAACAGCAAAATTGGCAAAAGATGGAAACCTAAGTAAGGCTTACCAGTATGGCTAGAAACAAACATAATAGTATACTGATAGACAATATACAATTCTCATCCACTTATAATAGTTATAAAATTTATTATACCATAACTTAATGCCTTAAAACATTAACTTTTAATGTTCTTTATTTTGTGAGTCAGAATTTCAGGAAAGACTGGGCTAAACAGTTCTCTCAAGTCTTTTGTATGGTTGCATTTGAATGTCATCTGGAGCTGCTGTCATCTGAAGTACCAATGAAATTGGCCATGCATGATGACTTACTCATCTAGCTGGTTTTGGTGCTGCCAGATGTGGCATTGTTGATACTATCCATTAAAGCATCTCCACATAGTCACATAAAGTTACCTCAGTATGGTTGTACTTTTTACACTGTGGCTCAGGAGTCCAAAAATTAGTGTCCCTGCAGCCAAGGTGGTTCTCTATGACTCATCTTGGAAATCTCACAGTGGCATTTCTGCTGTACTCTACTGGACAAAGCAGTTATAAGCCTGCCATATTTAAAGGGTAGGGCATATCCTCCCACTTTTTGATGGAAATAGAGCCAAAGTGTTTGTAGACTTTTTTTTTTTTTTTTTTTTTTAGCTACCAGGCATGCCTAGGAGAAATTAATTTGAGAAATGCAAGAATGGTTTATCTTAGAACTTTAAAAGACAAAGAAAATGATCTTTTCAATAGAGGTAGAAGAGATATTCAATAAAATTCAACACGCTTCTTGATTGAAAATTTGAAGAATAAGCTAGTAGGAATCTTCTGCAAATACTATTGACTGCCAGGGGAAAACTCCACCATTAGTTAAACAGTATTTATTCACTTAACAAATATTTACTGAGCATCTATTACAATTAGTGCATTTTTATAACAAATATTTACTGAGCATCTATTCTACATAAAGCACTATTCTTTTATTTAAACTTAGAACAATTAATAAACAATGTATATACTTACATGGAATTTACCAGAACAGGAGACAAAAAAAAGAATACTCTACTTCCTCTTATCTTTATATGTTTGGGAAATTTCTATGCATTCTTTCAGATGCAACCCGCTGATTAGCTCCTACATTAAGGGTTGGGATAACTACGGTCTGCGGGCGAAATCCATCTCATCTTCCTTGTAAGTAAAGTTTTACTAAACCATAACAATATCCATTCTTTTACTTATGTGTCTGGCTGCTTTAATGCTGCATTGGTAAATTTGAAGAGTCTAGACAGAGACCACATGGTCTGCAAACCTGAAAATATTTACTAACCAGTTATTTAAAGAACAAACTTGACAGCCCTTTTCTATATTAAGATTTCTTGGATTTGTCAAGCAAATTCTTTTGTTATATAAACAACACACTTGGATTCTGACTTTAATAGATCCTTTTATGTTATATTAACTTCATGGTTCCTTTATCACTCATACATTTTTTAGGGTAAGAACTGTGATATAATCATCTCTGAAAACTAGCTCCTAATCTAGTGTAAGATATATTACAGTTATTTTATTAAAAAGTTTATAGCTAAAAAAATAAAAATAATAAAAAAAGTTTAGAGCCGTATGAATAAATGATTGAGCTCAGTATCCAGTCTTGCCTCATAACTCTTCCTCTCTGGGTGATCTCTTCTATTCCTGCAACTTAACACCTTTATGAAGATTAATCGTCAATTTTAAAATGTCCTTTATGTTTTTTCAACACCTGAGAGGGACTCTCCAGGCACATACGTTGCAGGTGATTCAAATTCAAAAATTCTTATCAAAAATTATTTTCTTCCTTTACAAGTATACTTGGTTTTGTAATCATCATTTCAAATCAATAGCCTCACCATTGTTCCAGATAGTATTTTATAATGCTTAAGAATATTAGCAGGAGAGGGGCACTGGCTCAGTCTGTTGAGTGACTGACTCTTGGTTTTGGATCAGGTCCTGATCTCAAGGCAGTAAGATTGAGCCCTGTGTTCTAGCTTTATGCTCAGCGGTGAGACTGCTTGAGATTCTTTTCCCTCTCTTTCTGCTCCTCCCCCTGCTCTCTCTTGGTCTTTCTCATTCTCTCTCTCTTAAATAAACAATTAAAAAAAAAAAAAAGAATATTAACAGGAGAGACAAAGAGAAAAGAGATGTAACTATCTTCATTTTATCCAAACTAGAAAACTGAATGTCAACCCTGAGCATATGAGGTAATGGATAGGAAGTTACCAATTAGCCACCTATTTATGCTAATTATATCTCTGCAATGCTTGTTGGATTGGATTTGTATGTCACTAAATGCATTCATTTCCCAAGGATCAGAGACCTAAAATTTACTAACAGAAATCTGAAATCTAATTCTAATTGTCCTGCCTCTTAACTATCCTCATGAAATTCATTCTTTTATTTAATATTACACCCAATACATAATGTAAGAGTGCTTAGAACATAAAAGCCTAGTGCTAGGTGTTGAGTATAGGATAATGAATAAGAGAGTCCCAGGTCCTCAAGGCATCTATTTGAATCAAAAATAGAAATTAAGTTAAAAATTATACAATTTCTTTCCTTCAACACCATAGTCCGTTATTTTTTAAAAATAATAAAAACGGAGAACTCACTCTTCCTTGATTAAAATCCTCTGATTCTCCTTTCCTCCATGCAATCTCAATTCCCTCACCCATCTTTCAAGCTTGCCCCTTTCTGATATGTCTACTTTTGTTTCAGCTAGTGCTTTTTGCTTTTGAATGCCATTTATGTTAGCCATTTTCTAGCATCTGTTGTATGCACATTCACATCTCAGTAGCACTGCTCCAACTTTTACCTAAAGCCTTTCTTAAGCACCTCCCTCGATTGCTATCACCAGTGAAAACCAATCCTACATTGACCCCACTGCCCAGCCTTTTTGTGAAAAACCTATATTTCTCTATGCCTGGGTGAAATTTAAATCAACCTTATACATTATTTATTTGTATATTTTTCCTTCAGTAGATCATATATTCCTAATTAAAATTCTCAATTATCTTGATATTCCCTATGGATATAGCACTATAATACATTGTGGGCTCAATATACACCTATTGTGGCTTTTAAAAACTCCCATCACCATGTTCTCCTTTTAATCCCAAAGATTATCAAAAGGAACTTAAAGTCTCAGGAGAGCCCAGTCTCTACACAGTTTAGCAAGTTTGAACAAAATAAAATAATAATAGTTTAAAACAGAATTACGTAGGGGCTCTTGGTTGTCTTAGTCATAAGAACGTGTGACTTTCGATGTCAGGGTCGTGAGTTTAAGCCCCATGTTAGATGTAGTGATTACTTAAATAAAGAAAGGTAAAAACAAAACAAAACAAAACAAAAAAAACCTGCCATATATAAAAAACAGAAAAACAAAAAACCCCACAGAATTATGTATTTATTGTTCAGACTTCATAATTCTTGCAACAAATGCAATTACATAGCTTATTCATATTATGGGTTCATTTTATTTTAAAAAGCATACTGTAATATTTTTTAATTTTTTTAAAGATTTTATTTATTTATTTGACAGAGAGGAGAGAGATCAGTAGGCAGAGAGAGAGGGGAAAGCAGGCTCCCTGCTGAGCAGAGAGCCCGATGTGGGGCTCAATCCCAGGACCCTGGGATCATGACCTGAGCCGAAGGCAGAGGCTTTAACCCACTGAGCCACCCAGGCACCCCATATACTGTAATAATTTTAAGCGAGTGTCTCTCAGATAAAATAATATTTCAGAGGTATTTTATTTAGGATGCATTGATTTCTACCAGAAAAAAAAAGCAAATTCCTAAAAGAAAAATTATGGAAATGGCAATATGTATATTAGAATTATATATAAGAAGTAGAGTGTCATTTTAGACTATGAACATGATCTAGAGATTTCTTAGAAGAGCTAAAAAAGTTAGCATATTCTGCTCAAAATTAAAATTCTTTAAAGATTTATACATTTGAGAGAATATTTTAAGAGAATGTTCTAAAATATGCTGAACTCACAAGGTAATCTGAAAGATTTCATAATGCAAATTTAGATTGTCATTTTTTCTCTTAGATTTATAAGAGAGGACAATTTAACCTTAAATTTCTTAAAATCTGAACAGTGATCCTGTGGTATGATTATCAATATAACAACTTTATGTATTCCTACATTAAATATGGTTCTCATCATTCTTTTTTGAGGAGAGGAATTTCATATAATATTCTTATACTGAGGACTAAACAGAAATAAACTAAGAACTATAGCATGAATAAGTGCTTTACACATTTGCAAGCACTGGTTTACCTATTCCTAAAACATTGAAACAAGCAAAATGTTGCAGAATTAGTTTAAAGAATGACTTCTAAAGCTATTGCTTACTCTGTATTTGTGTGGGTGTGCATGAACATTTACTTTTTAAATTAGTAATGAATGTACCTTAGGCCTGCAACAAAAGAGTTTAGATAGAAAGTATTCAAAAAACAATCATCTAGGAAGACATTGGTAAACTTCACTACCCTTTTATGTGCTCACCTGGTCTAGATGATTTCAATCTACTGAAGGGTCATGAATGGATGGATTTATGAATAGGTAAGTGTGATGGAATGTAATTTTATAAATAATTTAACTTTTTAGTAGAAATGAATTCAACCTACATATAGAAATTAACAATGAGATGATCAAATAAATATTTTAGAGAAAAATCTGCATTTTTCCTAGAAACTCAGAAATGAAAACATTTGCACATGAGAAATCTCAAGGCATTTTTTAAAGATATTATTTATTTACTTGACAGAGAGAGCACAAGCAGGGGGAAGGGCAGAGGGAGAGGGAGAAGAAGACCCCTTGCTGAGCAGGGAGCCCACCCCCTCAGGGAGGCTTAATCCAAGGAGCCTAAGATCATTACCTGAGCTGGGGGCACTGAACCCACTGAGCCACCCAAGCACCCCTCTCAAGGCATTTCTATAAGG
>CM052899.1:152018545-152062316 GCA_028534135.1 Potos flavus | reverse complement strand
TTTCTCATAATTAGTTTATTTATTTATTTATTTATTTATTTATTTATGTACTTACTTACTTATTTATTTGTCAGAGAGAAAGTGAACACCCAAGCAGGGGGAGTGGCAGGCAGAGGGAGAAGCAGGCTCCCCGCTGAGCAGGGCCCCCCCCCTCCCATGTGGGGCTCCATGGGGGATCCATCCCAGGATCCTGGGATCATGACCTGAGAGGAAGGCAGATGCTTAATTGACTGAGCTACCCAGGCATCCATCTTAATTCTTCTAATAATGGTATTTCTATAAAGTAGAAAAAGAAAGTCCTGTTCCAATAAACAGAGAGGACTAGTGATACTCAACTGCAATCATATGAAAGACTTGAGAGAACTGCCCGGCCAAGACAGTTAAAACTTCAAGAAAAGAATTGAATTGTGGAATTCCTGCACAATTCTGAAAAGCATTTATAAGCCCTGGTGCTGCCTGGAAAAACTGAATAACTGAATCCCAATTGTAGGATGCTGACTAAAATTGTTTGGGAATTATGTTGTGACTTATGGAGAATTATCTCCATGAGAATTTGAGTAAAACAGCATTGTTCAGGAAATAATTCCATTTCCAGCTTAACAAATGGTCCAAAATAAACAAAATATACTTCAAATACATATACCACCGTATTAAAGGTGATATCTCAAAGGGATGAAATTATAATTGATCATGTTTTATTGCTACAGTTAAAAAGTCTACATATAAAGTCATGACATTATTGAAGCTAACAAATTTTAAAAATTAGTTTTCTTTCCATTTTGTCCCATCATTTCATTCATGCTTCTTATATTTATTAAAAGTCATAAGTAGAATTAGCATTTTGAAAGTGATCATTTTGAATTGAATTTTCCCACTAGAACTTCAAAATCACTATATACTTGGAAAGAACTATATGTTTAAATAGTTATTTAAATTAAAGCACAATTCTGAGGAACAACTTGAATCTACTACTTTATCATAAATGTAATTTACATGTAGATTTCATATTTTTCTCTGCATTAACAATATAATCTAAAATGTATTACAACATTTGAAAGCTTATTTGTTCAAGTGCACTTCCTATTATTACTCTCTAATGCCATTCAGAGTACTATTACAGGGTGAAAAATAAAATTTCATTATTGATTAGAATACATGTTTAAAGGTCAGCTGTACCAAAGCATTTTAAAACCTGATTAGATTATGCTTGTTAAAGTTTTTGGACACCTTTGAATTTCAAAGTAATTATATTTAAACAATATATTGGCAGGAAAAATTATGGCTATGCTACAAACAGTGATATTATTAGGTCAAATAAAGCATTTATAAGCGTATGACATTTAAAGGTTCTCATGATTTCAAAGGAAACAAAAACTGATGTTTATATTAGTTTAAATTAATTAGGTAATTTTACATATTCTATTTCCTTTAGTAGGAAAGCTATATATATTATATATATTTATATTATCTATTTATGACACATATTCTACATATAGTCACATAATTATCAACACTTCCAGATGTTATATTTTTAAAGTCTTCAAAATTGAATAGATTTTTGTTCCTTGTACACAATTTCACATATGTTCACTTTATCACCTCTATTTTCCAAAACAAGAACAGGTTCTCAATTACATTACTCTCATAATTTCTTGTTTTTCTAAAACTATTGAAATTATGCTGCTATAGATGGCTTAGTGCTGGTTAGTTGGGCTTTAGTCATTTTTAAAATTTGAATTTGTGAAATAATGTCTTCCAAAATAATACATCTGATTAGATTTCACCTTATATATAGACAACTTGAATTCATAAATGGAAATGGTATTTATGACACCATATTCCATTAACGCATTTTAAAACATTTTAATACATAATATAGAATTGAATAAACAGTCTTACAGATTGTCATGATTAGATTCAATGACTCTATAAGCAATTGTATATAACTTAAATACTGAGTCAAAATCTTAATCATGCATTTACTTTACTGATAAATTGTCCTAAGCTTCTTGTCAATCTCTGATAATACTGAACGATTAAATGATTAACTATTTCCATATTTTTTAAGTTTATTACTTGGTTATTAGGGCTCTATATTGGGTTACAAATATTTATTTAAAAAAATTTGCCTTGGTATTAATCACTGAATCAGTATTACTTATGAGTATACAATTATTTTTACGAAACCATTTTATATACATTAACACTATTTGAAATATGTGACATAAAGTGTCCTTTTAATTACTCTCAATCTATATATAGCATTTTCATAGGATGTGACAAAAGTATAAATTGAGAAATAATTTCAATATTTTCCAAAATTGAAACTATTTTGAGAGAGAAAGAAACCCAGAGTACATTGAAGGAACTGGTTAAATTTAGTTTTACGGGTCTTAGATCATCTCTAATACCCGTCTGTGAAAAAAAAATGGGATTAATATAATCCTAGGATATAGACGTCCATAATAAAATAATCAAATGTATCATATTCAGAAAGATCAGTAGATCATCATTTTCAGAACATGCTCAGGTATGTATAGCAAGGAAGATAAAGTTTACATCACTCACTGATCCTTCTTTATCATGTTCAAATATCAATTCCTCCTGGAAATAAAAAATGGATCTAGGGTACCTCTCAAATTTGAAATCTTGTATAATTATTGTTATTCAATAATTTTTCTTATGGCTGAGTCTATGAGATAAAGACCAAAAATGTTTCCTTTCCAAAAGAGTGATTTCTAGACCCAGTGTACAATATTCTCCTAACTTATATGATAAATCCTCTTAAAAATTTCACTGCAATTTTCACTAAAATGGGTTTCCTATTATTTTATTTTAGATACTCTGCTTTTATACATAATAGGATGGTAAAATATTGATAAAGTGGTGAACATTAATCACAGAAAAGGAGAATCAATAGACTCATTAATAGACTATTATAATGACTTTAGTTCAAATATAAAGTTTTCATCTCCTTTTTTTGGCAAGAGTTATCTAATCGTGATTACACAAGGTAATGCTACCGGGAATATCAACCAGATAACATACCTTTAGACCACAGATAAAATTCCATGCCATTTTTAGGCTTCAGTGTCACCCATGACCAATATATGTTTTTGCAAATACAAAAACAAAATCATTATAATTTAATGAATTAGGTAATTTCTCAAAAAAATGTAGAAAATAAGATCCATGAAACATTAAGTAAATAGGTACTGAATGTTTATAGAATCATTACAACAATAATAGTTTCTTTTACTTCACTATACGTAGTGCTTGGACTAGATTGCCCATCTTTTTCACTTGCCTAACAATGGAGATTTATCAAATTTTGGAGTCCCTTATCCTACAGTAATAGGCCAGTACTATTACCCACACTGTGCTCAGTAATTGGCTGGGGCAACCTACTAGAAGTGTGACTTAGGTTTAAACACTGCTGTCAGTCAATTGCTTTCACTGCAGCAGAATGTCTGAGAAGCATACTTTCCTTGCCATATACATGTATCAGCTTAGTAAAAATAATGGCAAAGCAAAAGTAGTTATAAAAACAGTTAGTAGGTTTATTAACCTCTAGGAGCACATTTTTGAAAAATTCAAGAAAACACTAAAATTTCTAAGCAATTCAAGTCAAGGAAAAAAATGGGGAAAAATCAGAAAGTACACAGAACCCCAGCACTAAAGAATTCTAGAGATTATGGCCATAGTTTCTAGAGCCAGAACTCCTTGGTCCACATCTTAATGAATATTTTTGGATGGATTATAAAACAAGTTAGTTATTTTATTTAGAACTTAGTTAACTCATCTGTAAGGATAATATTAGCTCTTAACTCACAGGGTTTTTTTTTTAATTTAAATGTGTGAATATATGTAAAATACAGTTATGGATGGCTATAGTAAATTCTGTATATGTGTTTTCTCTAATTCAACAGACTATAAACTCCTAAAAGTCAGGGATTTTTGTCTGCTTTGTTTATGGTTACATCTTCACAGGGTACCTGGTAAATAGCATTTGATCAGTAAATATCTGTTAAAGGAACAACTGAAAAATGTGAGAAGTTGTAGTGGAGGCTGCGGTATGCTTCTCCAATTCTTCCTTCAGCTGCTGTGGAACTCACTATCCTGCCTCCTGGGAGTGTGGGTGGTTAAAAGCTTTTCAAAATTGCCTCAAGAGAAAAAGTTATCTCCTCATGGGCCCTGCGCGGAGCATCCCACATTGGCTGATTAGTGGCAAGTCATATATGCCTTGCCCTCCTTGCACCAAAGAGTGACAACGATGAAGGGCCATTCTGGTCCTGAACTCCCTGTGGAATCAAGATCAGCTAACATCTTTGTAGGGACTGTAATGTGCTTCAACTTCTCACTCTGACCAATTTTATTTTGTCCACTCCCTCCAACTGGTGTTGATCTGTAAAGTACTCCTCAATCATCTTCTTATATCCCAGTCTTCATTTAGAGTCTTTTTCCTGGGTAACCAATGGAAAACAAATTTTTCAAAGACTACCCTCACGTAAAACCTTCAGGTGTTTCATGGTTAAGATATATATAAAGAAATATTAATAATTTGGCATTAAACTATGGAAAAAATGATAAAAGAGAAAAACACTAAGGCAGAAAGCTTGAAATTATTTTCTATTATACATGTGTATAATAAGCAGTCAAAATGAAATAGGCAAAGATAGGCAAAGATTAGCAGGTGTTACTTCTTCCACATTCCAAGAAATCCATTTTAAGGAGTATTTATTTAAATTCAAATCTAGCAATAGAGTAAAAAATTAAATACTGGGGCACCTGGGTGGCTCAGTGGGTTAAAGCCTCTGCCTTCGGCTCAGGTCATGATCTCAGGGTCCTGGGATAGAGCTCTGCATCCCTCCGAAGCTCCTTGCTCAGTGGGGAGCCTGCTTCTCCCTTTCCCTCTGCTTACTGCTCCCTCCACTTCTGCTCTCTCTCTCTGTCAAATAAATAAAATCTTTAAAAAATAAATAGATAAATAAATAGATTTGGGAGGACAAAGGGGAGTGCTCTCCCACCCACATTATGCACTGACGAATGCCATCAATTGCATTCCCAAAAGGAAGAAGCTTACTTTATTCCTCTAGTAGGAGAGTTTCTCCTTGCCCAGCAACAAGCTCAACCAATAATAATAGAATTCAGCCAATGAGAAATGCATACCACCCTGAACTTTCACTTCCCTCCAATGTACTTTTGGAGTACAAAGCAGCCCCTCCCAACTTCCTTCTTCTCTCCATAAAGTTCCTCTCCTTTTATCTCTGGACTTGCCTATGATTTGACATAGCTTGCATGTCCCAAATTTCAACACCTCTGCTATTCTCCAGTAAACCCATTTTGTTGGTAAAATAACTAGTTGTTTTCTTTTTAAAGTTGACACATATAACAAAATAAATTTGAGAGAGTTTAATTTGATAAAGATACAAGAAAATTTAAAATAAAAACATCTCATTGTGATTAGACTTATTACCTGTTGTTATATTTGTGTAAGCATTTCTTCCTTTTCTTTATCTTTATTTCTTTATCATCAAAGTTATCCAAGTCTGAAAAAAAAAAAAGTTATCCAAGTCTGTTATTTATATACATTTAATATATATATATATAGAGAGAGAGAGATTTAGTACAGTTATAACATTTAGTGTCACAAAACCTACATACATGCCCAAAACCCACAAATGACTATGGCTAGAGGATCCATACAAATAGATACTAATTATTCTTTTTATTCCTCAGAAAATATAGAGGTTATAATAGGTTATCATACATGCTTATCATATGAATAAATGATAAATAATAAATAAATGAATAATATAATATTATTAAACATTGCTCTAATGCCATCAAATATTCAGAAGTTTTCATTTTAGCTTTCAAATGTTTAGGCATGGGTAGTTGAAAAAGGAAAATATATCCCGCTAGGCAGTTTTAGGCTCAAGGTAGTGCAGCTTTTACACTAGAGTGTTTACCTGACTTCCAGTGAAGACATAGGTTCAAACAAATGTTTTGCACCTGCAGAGAAGAAAAGACCCAAAACGAAGTCTAAATATCACGGCAAAAGGGACAAGGGCTATGTAGGGCAATCCTGACTCCTGGGCTCTCGGTGTGCTCCAGAATAGATTAAACGCTTGAAAAGGAAGAATATGTTTTGGCAGCATTGCTAGATCTATATCCCTAGGGCAAAATTGAAGACATAGTTGCATTCAATACAGACATAGATCTCCAGAAAGATATTTTCATAAGCAAGCATTGCAGGCATTCAGCTGTGCGTGCCAAGAATATCTCAGGAAATAGAGTGCAGGCCTGGAATGCACATGCTGGCATAGGGAGGAGACTGTTGAAACAGTAAGTACTTCAGTGACACCCAGAGCAGCAGGAGATGGCAACAATGGTAGTATCAGCAGCAAAAAAAGGGCTATTTTTCCATTTATAAATGCAATTGAACATATGGCTAGCTTAATTAGGACTTTTCTCATTAACTCAGAATAGGCTGCCTCCATTGAAGCACCCTCGAAAGAGAATCTGCATGAATAACGATCTATAGGTTTGCAAAAAGACCATTTAATAAGTTGGAAACCAAGAAGTCAGCTATGAGCATCTGTGCAACATTTGCTGATTTTTACCATATTTAGTCACTCTCTGCTGTGTACCAACAGCCCTTGAGCCACATTCAAAACTCCCATTGATAAGAATGGCTCGTTTAATGCCACCTTTGTAGAGTCTGCCAGTAGTTAGAAGTTGAAGCACCATTAAAACACGAGAAAATATTAGTAGAGCTGTATGCAAAGAAAGCATACGTTTGTATGTTGTAATTATGTTAAAGTTATAGGTGAAACATGGAAAATAAATTTGGAATTCTCCAATAAAGAACTTAACACTGACAGACCAGATTCTCTTTCTTTCCCACAAAAAAATAAAAGTAAAAATGATATTAACATGCGAACCTCTTTTAGTACAGATGCACATTAGATGAGAGCATAATTCTTTGGGAGAGGCCATTGTTTTATGTTTCTTTGTGTATCTAACATTTAGGATTTTGAGTAAGGCAGGGATAAGAGGTTGATGAAAGAGCTGGTCCTTACAATTACAATCTCTGGTTACATTTGAACAAAGAAGCAAAGGTGGGTGATATTTTGTTCAAAATGTAAAGATGCAAATAAGTAATTAGGACAGGAAGTTAAGGGCCCAGACTTCAGAATTAGAAGAACTGGTTTCAGATATCCATTACTCCAACTTCGCCTTAGACAAATTACTTACCTTCACTTAGCTCATTTCACGATCAGTAAGATGGATGTGTTAACATTACTCTGCCTCAGAGGGTGGGTGTGAATGGTAACGATGATAATGCATTTAAAATATTCAGCAACTCATCTACCACAGAGGCAGAGCTTACTAAATACAAGATGTTATGATTAAGAACATAAGGATTTTAGTGCTTAAAATATTGGGATTTGAGGCCCAATGCATCTTTGTATTTCATTTATGTCAATGGAGCCACAAACTCAGTTGCTTTAAATCAAAGTTTCCCAATTTATTTTTCAAATTACCAAAATCAGCCAGGATACTTGTTAAAAATCCAGGTTCTCAAGGTCTTCCCTGGGAGAGTTCTATTTAATAGAAATAGGGAAGGGCATGGAAATCAGCCCAGTTTTGGAAACACAAGCCATGTGGTTAGAAATTAAACACAATCCAAGTAAACATTTCTTAGTACCTCATAACAAAACATATAACCTGGAAAAGTTGTATAAAGTCACTTTGTTTCTTCATAATTCTTAAAGATTTAAGTAAATGCTAAATGCTTGCTCTCCGTAACTGAGACTAAGCACTTGTTTCTGCACATCTTGGAGCTGAGGCACTGATTTAAATTTGTTCCAGACTATTTCTTCTAAAAGTTTTGTATAATTAACAGACTTGGTGCTGAGCTAATATATCCCTCCAGAGCAAAGGGCAGGCATGCTTACCACCATTTTATGAATGATCTGGGTTCCCTAATCTTAAGGTCTTTCTCCTATAATGAAACTCACAATGTGTACAAGTATCCTCTGGCCCTCTTTGCATGGTTGCATAGAAATCAGTGGTCAGAAGACCAATGAGAAATGGTGATACAATGGCTATTGCCATTGCTATGATTAATAAGTTGTCTTTTTCTCTGACCTAGGAGACTCATGTCTTCTACCTGCATCTATGAAAATCTGGATACTAACTTGTTGATTTGCAAATATGGTAAAATCTAAAATACTTCCCAATCCTTGGCAGATGTAGATAATTTCTTTTGGGTAAGCTGCCTTTTAGTTATCCTGATGATATGCTCTGCAACATGCCCTGAAGATCTAAAGTTAATGGGGATCCTGATATTAATGGTGTTATGAAAGGAAGGGAGAATTAAAAATGGCTCAATTACGTTGTTGTAAAATATATATTTTGAATTCCAAAATCAAAAATTTTAAAGTATGGAAAAGTATACTTAATGGACCAACTAGATCTCTGATAATATAAGGATATTTCCGCAGATGAATTTTCATCTGTTTGGCTCTGGTCATTTTCGATTCCACCTGTATCTCCTTTCCATGCTAATCAGGTATGATTGCTCTCAGCGGAAAAGCTCTGCTGTCTTCCTATCGAGTCTTTTTTTTTTTTTTCCTGAGTGAACTCTATAGAAGTAGCAATTCTAAGTCACCTTAGATGATGTGTGTTTAGGAATTGAGGATATAAAAAATTCCAAGAACAGAGAGTCTTAGTTTAGGTAGTAGGGGAGAAAAAGAGACAGAAAAGATTCAGATTTTTCCAAGCTAGTCAGAGAGCTGATTGGATTCAGGACAACATGCATATGCACAGTGCTTATAGCTCAAAGATAAGAATTAGTTTGAGAAAGAAGAGAGATTAGGGAGATGAGAGAGACATGCCAGAGCATTATAGGGACTGTCTTCATTTTTTATTTCTTCTACGACAACCTCCAAAACCCCTTATGTATATATTTTTTATTTTATTTTATTTTTTTAAAGATTTTATTTGTTTATTTGACAGAGAGGAGAGAGATCACAAGTAGGCAGAGAGGCAGGCAGAGAGAGAGGGGAAAGCAGGCTCCTCGCTGAGCAGAGAGCCCCATGCGGGGCTTGATCCCAGGACACTGGGATCATGACCTGAGCCGAAGGCAGAGGCTTCAACCCACTGAGCCACCCAGGCGCCCCTGTATATATTTTTTAAATATAACCTGTGATTTCTCTCTATATTTCAGAAGACACCCCCTCCCATCACTTGCTGATGCACTGCCCTCCTTAACCTCTGAGCAAAGTAATTGTTCTATGAACTATGATTTTTTTTTTTACCTAACTTAAATATAGCATTGCTTAATAAGAATTATCCATAATTCATCTTTTCCATCTCTCAAAATAGGATTTTCACTTCCCATTGATGTTTTCCTATTTTCCTTTGCATGTAGATTCTGCTTAATATGCCATTCCCTTGGGTTTGTAAAGAGAAATGCTAGATTTTCCTTTCTCTCTGATTTGTTACAAGGCTCAGAAGGATATTGACAATGATTCCTAATTCTTTTGAACCCTCTCCCAGTGTACCCTGCTAAATGCTGATGATACCTTGCTACCTTTGGGAGACTATTTCCCTGCTGCCTCACTTCTGATATTCTTAATCTCTGAATTATGGTGCCATGTAAAAAATATGTTATGGTATTGGTCATATTTCTTTTTTATTCATTTTGGTTCTTTTGATTATTTTTGCCATTATCACCAGAAACAATTTCCATGCAAGAAGGAAAGAGGTACATGGAGTAGTGACATTTTAACTTAACACCACCAGACAGTATTTTCAAAGCTAAAATCAACAGAATTGATGCCAAGAAGAATTAACATGTAGCTCAATATTATTCTCCATGGGAAGAAAGCCAAGACATTGATGTGGCTTGCCAAAACTCTGTAACCTTTTAATGTGATTACTTTCAGTGTTGTTATTTTTGCAGGGAAAAATAATCACAAACTCGCTTTTTTAAAAAATTGTTTACATATTGTGTGATGAGGAATTAAAAGAAAAAAGCTATATTGTAGTCTTATACTGAATATTACCTCGCTACATTATTTAAAAACAGTTTTCCAAATACTGTACTTTTTGCAATACGTTTAGCAATAAATTGGACACATAAATAGATTTGCTAAGTTAAGATATACCATAAAAGATGAAACTAGTGTAGTGCTGGACCCAGCTTAAACTGGTTTACGAGGGACAACTTTTCCTATCTTTCCCAACTTCAAGATTCATGACTACATTTGGTAGATTAAAATTGGTCATTATTGGAGTGCTGCTAACACAGAAATTGACAAAAGCTATATTAGGGCTTTATAAATTACTCTTTTCTAAAGAGCTGGGTTCCTGTGACATAGCTGTTTATAACCAAAGATATAAACATAAAATCATAGATTATTATTAAACCTCAGATGTTAGACCTTCTGTTCAAAACGCTTATCTCTTACGTAAGCTTAAGGAAGTCTACACAGAGGTATCAGATTGTGAGTTCAATGCAGATATCAATTAGTGCTTAATATTTCTTATTCTAGCAATTCCTACTCAGACCATTACTAAGTAAAAAAGAAAAAAAATAGCAAAAGAAGTATTTGAGTTGACTATATGGGTATGCAGAGGCTCTATTCTCTACTTATAATAGAAACCTAACAAGAACAAGAGACTTGAAGAACTATTCTAATATTATCTTTTCCTATCTTTTATTCTTTTATCTTTTATTCTTCTAAAATATTTTGATTTAATTTGAAAGATTGTTTCTCAGTGCTCATACCTTACAGTATTTTTCAATCTTTAGAATATAGCGTATATTTTCAAAGACAGATTGCCAGCTGTGTAAAAATTATTTAATCACAACTAATTAAAAAAACAAATAATTTTGGTTAGCATTCTGTATCTCAAAGTTTTAATCCATGCCTATAAATATAATGGCTTATTTAGTCCATGTTATAAAATCCATGTTATAAAATATGGTTCCATGTTCTTTCCTCCATGGCACATTTACAAGTTTATAACTACATATTTGTATAATTCTTAATAGATATTTTTTTCTCATAGGGTAGGGGATAATTCTGTTTTTCTTACTGTTATATCTCAAGGAGGGACACATTTCTGGCAAAAAATAAATAATTTTTGAAAGAACAAATGAATGGACAGTAACATAAACAAAATAGCTTTAATATAGTCTGAGGATTCTTTTCAATTCTTTCTCCAGAATAATTTTCTCTAAGTAGAGCGATTTGATGACCATAAGATACCTTTTACTTTACAATCTATATACCTCTAATCTTTTTCTTGTCTCTACTTGGAGTGCTAACCCTCTATCTATATTACCCGGAGAATGCCATGTATTTTTAATTGTTAGTTCTTTGATACTTTCCTTGTTAAAGTAGGCCAAAGAAAAACTCATTCCTCTATCATTTGTTTAGTTAGATCTGGTTGCAAACCATTAAGAATAATAAATAAGGTTAAATTAAGCTAAAGGTATTCAATAACACAAAAATGGAATCATGTATACTGATTAGAGGGTATATTACCTTTTGCATGTGTCTTTGCCTATTTTAATTAACATCGTAAAAAGTGGATTGAGTTACTATGTCTTTCTATTTTCCAGGTTTTTTTTTTTTATTGGTGGTGTTTTAGCTACTTTAATGATTGCTGATCACTGACCTGAAGCAAAGAAGCAATTTTCTTGTAACCGTACTAATTACCAACTAAGTGCTTGGTATTTGGGGCATAGAAAACAAAGAAGAAGAGCAAGAGTTAAGGTGCTAATAATGAGTGCTTAAATTTGTAGCATTTCTACTTTCCGAGATCAGATATCATTTTTCAATGTGAATTTCATGAACAATCTTTATTTACTTTAACTATCTACCAAAAAATAGCATTACAGTGCATTGCTACTCTGAGTCACAGTTTTAAATGTATCACATTGTTAAAACAGTATAGGATAAATAGAACATTTAAATTTTACTCTATTGTTGGTTACTGTAGGTGCTATTGTTAAAGAGAAAAAAAAAGACAGGGAAATTAGAGATTTATGATCACACTATGTAAAATCTCACCAAGTATTTTAGTCTATAGAATTTCATCAGACTTTATTATTGTATTATTCTGACCAATATGAACACACAGTCTGAAAAAAAAAATTAAAGTTTTCATTGAGTATACAAAAGGAGATAAAGTTTAACATGTTTGTAATTAGATAGTTATAACTTATGAAAAACAATCTATTTAAAATTAAAAGACACTTTGGCAGCCATCTAATCCTAATCAAAATAAAATAATTATAATAACCAAAATTACATTTAAATATAAATATAAATTTATTACTATGTTATATGATTATTAGTTACTATTATGTTTTAAAATGTTATTCTTATATGCTGTTTCACTTAATTTTCTTTTTTTTTTAAGGATTTTATTTATTTATTTGAGAGAGAGAGAGTGAGAGAGAGCATGAGAGGGAAGAAGGTCAGAGGGAGAAGCAGACTCCCTGTGGAGCTGGGAGCCCTATGCGGGACTTGATCCCCAGACTCCGGAATCATGACCTGAGCCGAAGGAGTAGCTCAACCAACTGAGCCACCCAGGTGCCCTCACTTAATTTTCTAGAAATGTATTTTCATTTCAAACTTGCTCTGTTTAGCTCTTTAGTCCTATAGCAACAACGACAAAAATTTCTTAGCTCTTAGGAGATGTCACGTTCGTATTATTAAAGTGTAATCAGCCAAGAACACTAGGCATAAGGCTCTAGTGTGACGGCATCAGACTTTTTGATATGATGCAATGAAGAAAGGTGTTTTGCAGAAACGGAGGAACGCTGCTTCACAAGAGTTGTAGAAAGTGTCTTTTGCAAGGTCTGGGTTTGTGCTAATGGATAACATGGAGAGTCTGAGGGAAGCAGACTGAATTCTGTTTCTAAGGTGGGAGTAGAGAGGTTAATCACGGAAGACAGGGTGATGTCATGAGGTATGGGTAGCATGGCAGTTGGGCAGCTATAGTAGTGAATAAAAAAAAAAGCAAAGTGGTTCTGGGGCATAAATGGGTTAAAAAAAGTGGGTTCATATGGCGTGTCACAACTACTATATGACCTGGGGAAAAACAAGATTTCTTTTTAACTTTGCTTCTGGATTTATCTTTTTCTACCCTCCCAGACAGATTTTAAAGATAAGGCTACTCTGTTTCTTCCTCACTCCAAGCTGATTTTCATTCTTTTTGTACTTAAAAGCTTTATATTCTTTTATCATCATAAATGAGTGATGCTCTTAGTTTGGTTAGGCTACTATAACAAAAAATACTATAAACTGAGTGACTTATAAAGAACACAAATTTATTTTCCACAGTTCTGGAGGCTGAGAAGTTCAAGACTAAGGTGCCAACAGATTTGGTGTCTGGTGAGAGCAAACTGCCTAGACAGCTGTCTTTCTGCCTTAGAAGGACAGAAGGGGTAAAGTTGCTTTCTAGGGTTCCAACCTTATTACCTATTCACCTCCAAAAGACCTCAGTTCCCAATGTTATCATCTTGGAGGTTAGGATTTCAGCATATGAATTTTGGGGGGAGGGGGCAGACATAAACATTCAGACCATAGCATATTACTATATAAATTTCAGTAATGTTAAGCCATGATTTTTTTTTTTTTTTTTAAGAAAATTTCCCCACAATATTATAGTTTCTGAGGGATCAGAAGTCTGGGTATAACTGGGTCATCTGCTCAATCTCACAAGACTGCACTCAAAGTATTGGTCAGGATATGATATCATTTGAAGGCATGACTGGGTAACTGGGGAATAATCTGCTTCTAAGCTCATTCAAATTGTTGGCAGGATTGATTTCCTTATGGCTGTGGACTCAGCATTTTTTCTGGCAGTAGGTGGAGGCTATAATCAGATCAAAGAAACCGCCTAAAATTCGTAAAAGCTGCCTACAGTTTGTTGACATATGGCCATCTCCAAAATAGCCACTTACTTACTTCATTAAGCCTGCAAGGTGAATCTCTAGCTCCTGCCCATATAATGTATCTTAATCATGATAGCAATATAGCACTGCCTTTGTAATATTCTGTTAGTTAGAAGCAAGAGGCAGGCCCTATTTGCACTCAATGGGAAGGAAATACAGAAAGGCATAAAAACCAGTAAGTGAAAATAATTGGAGATTAACCTACAATGACTAATGTCTCCACAATGACTAATGTCATATTTTATAGTCTGAAACAAAACTCAATATGAACAGTGTTAGTACTGCTCAATGACATCCATATTTTGTTTCATCTGCATTCTTTATTCATTTTATATGATTTTTTTCTGTAAACATCAAACACCTGAGGGCAAGCTATTTTAATGCATTCAATTTTATTTGAAATCTATTAAAACTATTGACTTTTTGCTTTGCATCCATATTTTTATATAAAAGTCCATGGTGCTATCAGGGAATACTAAGCAATGCTTCAAGAACATGATTGTAACTTCCATAACCTGTTACACTGATACTGATTTTCTTTTGCCTTCCATCTCATCTATTACCTAAAGAGTGTATTTATTTTGTAATTTCATGATATTGAAAAAAATGTTCAGATATATATCTACCCATCATCCATCTTTCAACTGAAATACTGTGTTGAAAATATTTCTGTGTTACTTTGTTGTTGGAAATATTAAAAGCTATATTGGATTGTAATTTTTAGTCTTAGAGAAGTTCCTGAGGAAATGATAGTGATATTGGCTATTTTCTAGATAGCTAAAAAATGACTGATTTTGAAGAAACTATTTTAAAAAATGAGTAACTCTTGACAGGTAATTACAACTTTTCAACACCTGAATAGGAATGTTGTCACAGTTAGAGGCATCCTTTCCTTTCTTCAGCCATACAAAGTATCTCTTTCATTATAGTGTCCTGTGTACAGCCAATACTATAGGTTCAACAAATAGTTGTTCAAAAAAGTGTCAGCATAAACAAGTTTGTGTGAATCCACAATGATACATGTAGTCCTTGACTAATTCAAAGATATTGGTTTTTACCTAAAAAATGTATTTGAAATGTAATTGTTATTCTCTTAAGGAATATTATTACAAGAAGAAATCACAAAAACAAATTAAGAGGAAGTTGCATTTTTTGTTGAATATTTTAAAATAAAGCAATTGTTCTATCAAGATGAGCTCATCGGAATTTTAAGAGAATTACTGGCTTTGCATATCTAGTCCTAGTTGTTCAAAGGAGTATCTTCAGGAGTTAGAGATTAAAGACACTGGATTCTTAACCCACTTCTAGCACTGTGTGAACCAAAGGAGCTCCACTTTTATGTTCTGTCTGCCAATTTATGATTATCAATTGATTGTTCGATATGGTTAGTTCCTCAAATCAAATATCAATTTTTCCTAAATTAACTTAGAGTTTCAAATATGTTCTAATTGGTGTAGGGATGTATTGTTTATTTAATAGAAATTGGACAAACTGTTTTAAAAGTCATATGAAAATACAAAGGGTCCAAATAGCAGAGAGAAAAAAAAAAACAAAGATAGAGAACCTACTCTATTGCATGTCAAGGTTTATTTTAAAGATACAGTGATTAGGAAAGTAGAATTTAGGTACAAAGTGAAACAAATAGGTAAATACAAAAAGGAGGAAAAGACACATATATATGATCCACTGATTTATAACAGAGTGGTACTTTGGAGCAATATGATGCTTTCAATAAATGATGCTGGATCAATTGGCTATCCATATAGAAAATGTGGAACTTAATCATTTCCTCTATACCACACACAAAAAAATTGTTTTCCAGGGGGATTACAGTCATAAATGTGTAACGTTTCTAGAAAAATACAGAATATCTTCTTGAATTTGAAGTAGGTAATAATTTCTTAAACAAGGGGGAGTAAAGTAAAATACAGGAAATATTGATAAATCAGATTATAATAAAATTAAGAGGGGTGACAGACACTCCCATATGTTGGAAATTGATACATAAATTTCAAAACTTCTCTTAAAATCAATCAGAAAAGGCCCTTGACAGAGTCATTTCATATCTAGGAATCAATTATAAGAAAGTCATTAAAAATGTAAAATACTTTCAATATATGTGTGCATCATCATTATTTGCATTAATAAAATGTTGGAAATAATTAAACTTCCAAATTTAAAATAATATTTAATATTAAATGTATATAATGGAATATAATATAGCCATTGTACAGACCATTTAAAGAATTTTTCCATTAAACATTCAATTTATAGAGACAATAAAATGTAGAATACAATGTAACATGAATTGAAAAAGAAATAGACCAAAGTGTTTTTACACTAAGAATCTATTTTTTAACATTATAAAGAAAGACTAAAATTTAACAATGTTGTAATCATGATGTTAAAGAATATATCTATGTAGTTACACACTTGAACTAAAGGAACAAGTGATTATTGATATACTGATCATTTCTCTAACGATGAAATCACTGGATGAAATTATTTTCTTTGATTTATTTCAGTATCCTAGAATTTATGGAGAGAGCAGTCCTTATAAAATTAGGCTTCTGAATCTTTCATTTCTTTGTGGAATAAAGAGAGGGAGAAAGGATGGAAGACGAGAAATTGAAAGGATCTGTGAAGTAGAGATCTTCAAAAACCAAATGTGTATTCCAAAGGGGCAGTTAAGTGAGATAAAGCCAAAACACTAAAAGGTCAATTTATCAAATGCAAGAAGTCAAGTTTTGCCCTAAGAAAATGAAGACTTCTTAAATTTAAAAAAACAAAACAAAACAAAACAAAACAAAAAAGCTCCCTACTCTTCTGGTCTGCCTCTTTGCCTTTGCCTTATTTTTATTTTTTCACCTGTATTTCACATTGCAAAATATAGAACTGCTAAATTGAGAAAGCTCAGTGGGATTCCCTTAACAGTTTCTGGCTAATGGAAAAGACTCTAGAGTCCTTCCAAGAAATTCCTGGTCTTTAAATCCTCCGAATTACTGACCTAACTAAATTGAAAATTACATATCCACTCCATGAGATTTGCTTACAAACTGAGTAAAACAGCATACTTGAACAATGTAGCATTGATAAAAACTGCAAGAAATAAACAATGACCTTACATATGCATCTTCTCATTCAACCAAGATCCTGTGACCTTTCACCCACTATGTTTTAGAAGAATAGCCTGATGATTCACAGACCTATACCCCTGGGGCAAATAATACATTATATGTTAATAAAAAAAAAAAGAAGAATAGCTTTTCTTGGTGGACGTCCATATATCAATTTGAGGCCACAATTCAAGAAAATTGGAATGAGGTCCTATAGTAACTGGAATGAGAAACTTGGAATGAGGTCCTGTAGTAACTGCTTTATAAGATGGAGAATGGAGACAGTGGTCCTTTTATACAAAGGACAAAGCTGTCCACCCTTGTCTACTATTTTGAAAACCATATAGCCAATCTGGTTTGAATTACCGTTGCGCTTTAATTTCAGTGAATCAAATCTTATAAGCCAAATGTAGAAACTTTTAGAAGCGGAAATCAATTGAATGTAGGTGGCCCCGGGTCAGGTTGCTTAATTCATTATTTCTGTCTGGAGGAAGAGATGTGGGAAAAGAGAGAATTTTCCCCTGGAGGTAAGTAAGACAGCACAAAGATCACATTTTCTTGCACTGGGTATGCCCAGTGTTCTCTATGCTATGCTCAATTTTCCCATCTCCCATGTACACATATCATCAAGTCCAATTTTAAGTCCTATATATCAGAATAAATGAGGAAAAGGCTGTGTGAAACAGGAGAGTAGGCCAGAAAGTCTCACAAATTACTTGTAAATTTAGTGGACACTCCTCTAGTTAAACAAGAGGAAGAAATGGACACAGTTACAGCACACAGTTTCTACAGACATACTCCAAGTGCCTAAGAGAAAAGCCGGTAGGATACTATATATAATATTTGTCATCTAATTTGGGTGTATTCAGGGAAATGGCTTTATCTTGTCCTATAGCTGTTAAACAAAAATAAACATTGGGTGGAAGCTAAGATGCCTTTTCTGGACTAACAGGATATTAGGTATAACATTGGAATATTTGTCTAACCAATTCTAATGCTAAATGAGACACTAAAATGAGTGAGCCTCAATAATCTCAATTTTTTTCAAGATCTAACATTCTGAATTGTTTCCTATTGATCTTTAATTTGAAATCAATTTTTTCTAATAACATTGTACTCCCTGGATTAAGGACAACATGTATATTTGCATATTGAAACGCTAGTGTCTATTAGATATGTAAAGAAAAAAAACACACTCTTCGAAAAGTTAGTTATCACTCTTTCCTCACGGTATGGTGCTGTGAAATTCTTTACTGGCTCCTCCAATCAGAACAGTTCTTGAAGAAATAGTTATCTCTTTCAAGTAAGTAGTTCAAAAAAAAAAAAAAAAAAAGGAAAGTGGAGCAGTAGCTCCCAGAGAAGAGGGCTCTGCAGACACCATTCAAATTGATGCTAATTTCTTTAGAATGATCCATTGATGTGCTAATGGTGCAGGCTCACTGCCTCTGGCCTAAATGTTCTGAACTTTGCTTCCTCTTTCAGTACTGTACTATCTCTACTGTGCAAAATGAAAGTTACGGCTGTGGACATTTTGCTAAACAGTAGGCATTTTTCAAAAGACAACTGACTATGGGAAATTATAACAAAAGGAGAAAAAAAAGTTCTACAATGCACAGCCCTCTTCTACTTACTTTAATGACAAAGATAACTGAACATCTTCCAGGATAGCCTCCCAGACAAGCCACAACTATAATTTCTGGGCTGTAATTATGTCCCAAGAATTAAAACTTCATATTGATGATAGCTTTTTGTTATCTTCAAGGGTCGCCTTTGAATGTAGAAAAGTCTATTCAGAAATTTAAGCAATTAGCAAAAAATTTATGAAAATTTCAGTCTTGAAACTTGACCTCCACCTTAGGCTTTTAAATTCAGATTGCAAATCTTAGTAGACTAATTTCAACAAACTTTGAGTAATTTTGTTCTTCTCTACAAATTCAGAAACTTTTAAAAAAATTTAGATATTTAACATATTTGGTTTATTCTTTAGAATTCAATATTCAGATTTAATCTTCTAAGTACTTAAATGATTCTTATGAATATGAATAAATGACATTACAAATACAGTGAACCTAAATGTCTCTTTGATGCTATAGTGTCCTGCACACATGTAATAGGATTTTCAGATACAATATCATGTTAAATCAATTATCCACATTTATTAAATTTGAGTAACAAGGTAGTTATTCTAAAAGGCCAAATTCTTTTAAAAATACAGGAGGATGGATGAAACTAGAGGGTATTATGCTAAGTGAAATAAGTCAATCAGGGAGGGACAATTATCATATGATCTCACTGATTTTAAGAATTTGAGAAACAAGACA
This sequence comes from Potos flavus, assembly GCA_028534135.1. Lineage (NCBI taxonomy): Eukaryota > Metazoa > Chordata > Mammalia > Carnivora > Procyonidae > Potos > Potos flavus. Next base: position 152,042,892 of record CM052899.1, on the reverse strand, counting down.
GAGGATCATAGGGGAAAAGAGGGAAAAATGAAACAAGACAAAACCAGAGAGGGAGACAAACCTTAAGAGACTTTCTTAAGTCTCAGGAAACAGACTGAGGAGTGAGAGGGATGGGGTGGCTGGGTGATGGACATTGGGGAGGGTATGTGCTATGCTGAGTGCAGTGAATTGTGAAAGACTGAAGAATCACAGAACTGTACCCCTGAAACAAATAATACATTATATGTTAATAAAAATAATACAGGAGGATGTCATTGCACCTTTGTTCTCTAGCTTCGTCTTCTTTATTTGTCATGTACATATTGGCCTCTCTTTGCTTATTTTTTTACACTTGCTAATTTCTCTCGAATCATTTTGATTTTAAAAAAATGTGTGATTTTTCCACCTTTTAATCCTCCATCTTTGATAGACATTCTCTGTAGTTATTGCTCTGTATTCCTCATAATTTAATCTACATTTTTGAGCTGATTTTTCTCCCTCACTTCCACATTTTGACCTCTCTCTGCTCCCTTTTCATATGTTACTTTGGTCCAATAATTGCATGTTTGCTTTTAATAATTTCAATCAAGTGTTTATTATTTTTTTTTAATTCTTTAAAATCACTTTAAAATACTAGCTTAGAGTTCTTACCTGTTTTGGGTATATATCTTTTCTTGTAATTTTGTTGTATGTAAAAAAATTACTCTGCTTATTGTCCTTTTTCCTTTTATACTTATATGAGATTTGACTACAATTCTTTTCTCTATCTATCTTATATTTACGTGAGGTATATTTTCCTACATTCGTAGGAGGTGTTCCCTGTATTACAGGGGTAGGAATTTTGAGCCAGGATGTTTTTCAAGCTACACAGCTCTAGGGTTCCCTCTTCTGTTCTTATTACAAGTGTTAAAACATTTGGACTTAATTCTTTATGAAATATGCCTCTTATCTTTCCTTTCTGAACTTTTGTCCACAACTTCTTTTTCTTTCTTCTTTTTTTTTTTTTTTCTGTCCCTAAATTTCCTATTCAGTTAGATCACAGGTATCATACTATTGAAGGGACTTAGCATGGAAGAAGATTTCAGGTGATAAATTTCTAGTTTATAGGGTCAAAACTATCTCCAAAACTGACTGAATTTCCAGTGATCTTGCTGTCAGCAGTAAATTAGAGATTGTAAAGCCTATACCTACTTTTGACTATTCTTCTCAAACCAGGTCATTAAACTTTCTGTTGAAGATCCCTTCATTTGAGAGTAGTATCTATTGGCTCTTTTTCTGGATTCTCCAGTTTTCAAGAAAATGAAAAATTCCTTGCCTTATCTTTTTCTTTGGCACATTTACTTTTATGCATCAAATCTTCATGCTTATGATAATTTGGTGGATTCTATTTCTGTTTTATAATTCATAGCAATATGCTTTTTGATGTGAAAAACAAAAGCAGAAGAAAAATTATTAAATTTCTTTACTACCTACAGGTCATTGACAAGTCCTTAAAATAGGAATGGTAACATTCCTCTAGAGACTTAATGGTTAATACTTTGCTAAAGGCAAAGACAATCCTAGCCTGATCTCATCCCTACCCCCCAGGATCCTGTAAGTCTACTTTAATGTATAAAAAGTCCTTTGGAAATTTCCTTTATCTCTAAATCCCCAAAGATACCTGTGGCAATCATCCCCAAGCACATGGCCCACTGATATACATCTGAAGGGTCTCATGACTAAGGTTTTATTACAGGGTAATAAATGACCTCTCAATAATAGCTAGCCCCCTCAAGGTCCTGGAGATCTTGCTTCCCTCAGTTGTTAAGCTTCTGCCTTTGGCTCAGGTCATGATCCCAGAGTCCTGGGATCAAGCCCAGCATTGGGCTCCCCGCTTTGCAGGAAGCCTGCTTCTACCTCTCCCTCTCCCTTGGCTTGTGTTCCCTCTCTCGCTGTGTCTCTCTGTCAAATAAATAAATAACATCTTAAAAAAAAAAATTCCTTAGAGGCTTATGCTATCCTAACTCCCTCCCATCTTGAAAGTATATAATGGGCCACTCCTCATGACCCCATTGCAGCTCTTTCTGCCCAGGGGTCCTGTCCCCATGCTTTAAAAAAATCACCTTTTTGTATCAAAGACATTTCAAGAATTCTTTCTTGGCCATTGGCTTGAACCCTAACATTCTTTCTTACATCACTTTTTACTAGTTTTGTTGACATTTTCCCTAGGTTTTGTTTTTCCCCTTTCTATTTTTAGTGGAAGAGATTCAAGGAATTAGATTAAAAAACAAAAGAAAACAAAACCAAACACACATTGCAGAAATCTTGCTTTCTTGTTCTTTTGTTGTTTAAATGCTCCTCATCTACACATTTACAGTTTAGCATTTGTGGTGCATTCTGTATAATTTATTTTATTTTATCTTGAGAAGTGCCAACTTTATTACCAAAGAATGATTTTCTTTTTTTAGATTATAAAATTTTATTTTTTCCTTTTAAAATTATAAAATTATTTTATACCCATTTTTTTCATGTGTATCATCCTCTCAAATATTTTGCAAACTCCTTGCTTTTGCCTCACTTTTTTTGGCCTTGTGTAACTACTCTATATGCCTTCATTATCCATTAGTAAGACTCACGTAGGGTTTGATATTTAAGTGATAAAATTTATTCAGTAAAATTAAGATATAAATGATATTATGGTGGTTTATCCAGGATAGAGTTAGCCAAAGTAGTGTAAAATGATTTGTGTAACTGAGTATTAACTATTAAAAACAAATATTTGGTTTGGTTTTTTAGTGTGTCATTACTTTTTCAAAAATCACTTAAAAATATTATATAGTAAACTTCTTGAGCTATAGTAACAAGATTTCAATTTTTTATTGTTGTCTTAGGAGCATTTATTCGTTTAACAAATACCTAGTACCTACCACTTACAAGGCATTATTCAGGAAACAATGGTGAATATGAGATGTGTAGTGTCCTTTCTCCTACATTGCTGATAATTACATAAATTACCTGAACCTGGTATAGATTAGAAAATTGACTAAATCCATTTAGAGGTTTAGAAAATTGACTAAATCCATTTAGAGGCAGAACATTCCTTTGAATGTGATTCCTTGAGTAAAAATCTGATTAAGGTATGATTGTTGCCATTTACATTTTTTAATGGAAATAGAATGTTGCCATTTCCATTCTGAATACATATATCAAGAACAAAATAGTTGGTTACATTCCCCAGTGACATACAGGGTTTACTTGTCTACCTGGGGTATCTCACCAAATATCAGGCAACCTTCCCTTAATTTTTTTTCATTCCTTCACTAAAACAAATTCTCTTTGCTACACTTAAATTCATATTTTGGGGGCTCCTCAGTGGCTCAGTTGGTTCAGCATTTGACTCTTGATTTCTTCTCGGGTCATGATCTCAGGGTCCTGGGATGGACCCTTCAGGGGGCTCCCTATTCAGTGTGGAGTTTGCTTCTTTCCCTCTCCCTCAGCCCCTCCTCAAGCTTGCAGAGGTGCACAGTTCTCTCTCTCTCAAATAAATAAATCTTAAAAAAATAAATGAATAAATATATTTACATTTCGAATTTCCATGGCACCTCTCTCTTCTCATCAGTAACCATTTTAATCCAATTATAAATGACAAATTCTTCCTGAAAGGAATAGGGTAAATTCCCTCCTCTTGAAAAATGGGACTTGATACAACTCTTTGGTCTGGCATGATGGGCTCGTTTATGAAAAAACAATTACTACTTTTAGATTTGGTCACCTTTGTTTTTATCTCAGTGTGTGTTATATTAAAAAGAACTGTTTATTTTTATTTGCATGTTTTAAATATTTCTGGAGGAACTAGATAAACTGAATATGGCTTTTACAGTTCCACATTTAGTTTTGTACATTAATAACCATGGTTATAGATACTGAAAAATGCCACAGAAGCCTTTAGATAGCAGAATGGGAGTCCAGTGGCTACTTTTATACATGTCTTTTGAAAAGTTACTACTACAAAACATATGTATAAACATGCTTCAAATAAAAATAAACATGTAGTCCTCCAACAACAACAAAAAATCATGAGATCAATTATCCATACTAATCTAAGAAAGAATGAAATTGTTTCTTTTATATTTATTATCATTATTTGGTTACTTAGCATAAATAGAACAAAATATTGTTGCATTTTAAAATCCATAGGTATAATTATTTATATTTTTGCCAAAGAAACAATTTTCATTAACAAAAATAAGTCTCTTTCCTTTAGAGACACACCTCATTAAATTTATAGGCAAGTTATTTGTACATTTTGTCTTGAATTGGTTTCATATTTCTGAGTGTACAGGTGGGGATTTAGTATAGCAAGAAGCAGAAATGAAAAAGATATATTGATGCCAACCCAGTCATTACTTTTCAAACACTTATCAAAAGTGTCTATAGAAAGTGTTTTCACACTTCTATAATGGTTTATCATTTTTACCCGACAAATTTATCACCAAAATGAAAGACATAGTAGGTGTGAATCAAGAGCTATCTGCTAATCATAATTTATTAGCATTTCAGAAAGGTGTTAGAGGTCTCTTGAAAAATTTACTTTTTTTTTCTGAATTGCTCCGATTTTTTTTTTTTTTTTATTATTACTACTAATATTACTAATACTACTTGCAGGTAAATGTCCTTCCATGAATTCAAACCGGTTAAAGGCACCATATAATACAGAGTCTAAAATGGAGTTCAAAGCCTGAATGTATCTATTTAACTGTTAGCTCTCTGCTCACAGGCATTTATTTGTGTACATTGATACATAGATAATGGGTGAAGGGAAGAGGTCTACAATAGTTTATGAAAAGAGCCAAGAGGATGGGTGGGTATGATTTTATATGCACATATATATTTTTAAAACTTTTTTGTCCCTTTGTTGTTTCTTTTTTCCCACTCATTTTATGTTTAGTTTTTTTGTGTGTTTTGAGTAACATTAAACATTTCTGACTATTTTTTATATAAGTACTTAAAACCATTAATTTCTAAGTATACATTTAATCTCCCCCCACAAATTTTGACATATTATGTTTCATTTGCATTTGGTGCAGAATTTTTTAAAATTCATCTTGTGTTTTTTTTTTCTTATGGATGAGTTTAATTATATTATTAAATTTCAAATATTTCAAGTTTTTATAATACTCTTCTGTTATTGATGTCTAATTAAATTTAGCTATGATCAGATAATATATTATGTATAAATTCAATTGGTATAACTGTTGGGCCGGCGGATCAAGGGCCGCAGGAGACTACACAAAATGGCCGCCTGGCCTGAACAAGATGGCACCCTAGTCCTTCCCGGATGGAGCCTCTGCCAGAAACTTACCATATAAGGAGACCAGCCCGAATGCTTGAGACTACAACCAGGAACTATACCATATAAGGGAACAGTCACCTCTACCAGGCATTTCCCCGCCCCTGAACCGGATAAATAGCCCCTTTCCCTCTCCCTGCGCGCGACTTCCTCGGCGCCGATTGCTGACCGACCAAGGAACCTCGCCTGAGAGCGCCTCCATTAAAGCTCACTCGAACCGCTTGCCGCCTCCGAGTCTCTCCTTTATTCTTTTCCCGCCGCCGAAACCTTACAGTAACTATCAAATTGATTTCAGGATGTGGTATTCATAATCAATGTCCTTATGAACTTGAATAGAATATATATTCTTTTTTTGTTGGGTAGTATGTTTTACAAATGTAAATGTGGTTCCCTTGTTTGGTAGTATTCAAATGTTCTATAGTTTTGCTGTTGTCCTTAAGTCTATTTCTCACACCAATTACTAAGAGAAAGATATTGAAATTTCCGACTACTAAGCTTTACAAAGTATCCTTCCATTTCTGTCATCATTTTTTGAGGCATATTGATCTATTTTCCTAATATATATATTTGAAATTCACAAAGCCTTGATAATATTTTGCTTGAATCAAACAACTATCTTTTGAATATTTCTTTACATGATAAAAATTGTATTTACTATCATAGTTTTATCTGCCTATTCCATTATCTGTCATTTCTGGGATTGATCTATCTAGAGGGTTTTGTTTTGTTTTATTTTATTTTATTTTATTTTATTTTTTACTGGTTATGGGTTATACCATGCTGCTTCTTCATTTGCTGTTGCTTTTTGATACAAAATGTAATTTTCTGTTGTGTGATAAATTTTGTTGTTTTTTTCAAAGGCTGTTAAAATAAATTTTTTATAAGAATGTGTTTTATATGTAGCAAGTTTTCTACTCTCTGTCTGAATGGATTTTGAGCAATTCCCAGTCCTTTCTGACTTCTGAGAATTATTTATCTTATAGACCTCTAATATTTTTCTTGGAAATTCTTTATCAGTTTCAAAGATATTCAGCTTATACATGTGCAAATTGGTATATACATATAAAGCTTTCTGGAACACTTTCTCCACATAGCTTCCTTCTCTCTGGAATTGTACATTTAGGCTCCTCGAACTCAAGTCCTTGTTTCCTCAACTCAGGGAGCATACCATGTTCTTCCCTGTATCACGTGCTGAAAACTGCCTCCATACAGAAAGTCTGGACAATAGCAGAGTTTACCTCCTTATTTTATTTTATTTTTTAGTTTTTATTTTATTTATTTTTTTTACCTCCTTATTTTAAAGATTACTGTTTACTGGCCATTGCCTAATATCTGCACATTGTTTTTTCATATATTGCTCATTATTTTAAGTGTTATGTCAGAAAAGTAATTTCAGACTCTGATATTCTCTCAAGAACACAAGAGAAAGTGTTGTACCTCATTTTAAAAAAGTTTTTACTTTTACACAATTTTTTATAAGACTCAAATATGACAACTCCCTACCTGAAATACTGAAATGGCTATGTAATTCGTGTACAAAGACTCAAAATTAGTTGAGTTTAAAATTCCATTTAAGATCTGATCCATGTTTACCTCTGTAAGCTTTCAGCTAACTATATCTTAATTGAAAATAATGCCCTAAATTGAATAATGGGTTTCTCAAACACATTTTAGGATTTTTCCACAACTTTAATTCCATTTATTTTGTATCATCATTTCCTCAAAAATTCCTTTAGATTTCCTTTTCTTAACATCCACGGTCCGCTATAAGATACAAATTTAATATATACATCAAGTATCCAGTGTTCACAATATTGGACTTTCCTTAACCATGCAGTATAGTAAAAGAAATTTTTGTCATTTATCTCTCTATTGCCAAGTTCCTTACATGGTATCTTGTAAATAACCGTCTTATTCCTTCCATTTAATTTTACAAATGTTTTCAGTCAGATAGTAGAAATGTAAAAGACCGGTCAATTCAGATTTTAGAAACTGATAATTTTCAGAGTTGGAATTGATTAATCCTTATAAGATTTCTAATTATCAATTGTAAAAAGAATGATTGCATAAATTGGTGGATTAAACAGGAACACTTTTATAATTTCTCATGATCCCATGGGTTGTAGTCAACTAAGGGCTGACTTGTCTGGAACACACAAAATGGCTCATTCATATGAATGGCAGATGGGTGCAATAAGATAGGAAATGAAAAACTTCTGTTCTTAACCACTTAGTCTCTGTATGTGGCTAGAGCTTCTCACAGAGTGCTGGCTCAATTCTAAAAGGCATAAGGTGAAAACTGAAAGTCCTTTTAAGTCTGGGTATGAAAGTCCCTTAATGTTACCTGTGACATAGTCCATTGTTAAGATCAGTCACAAGTCCTGCCCAGCTTCAGGATATCAAGAGGAAATAACCTCCACGCCTTGATATGAGAAATGGTACGTATGCATACAGAAAGAAGGAATTGTTTGGGAACACTGCATGAGATCAGCTTCCCCAGACAAGAAGAAGAAACTGTATTCTTGAGGTCTCCTTATAACCCTCTTACAATGTAATTTTCTCTTTTTAGCAATGGGCTTGGATGCAGGAAGACCTAGGACTAGAAATGTTGATAGTGTGTATCAGTCTTTATTCCAGTTGTGAAGTGGCAGCCAAATCACCTCATCTTATCTATTTGAAATGTTTATATCTCTTTCCTGGGAACAAAATCTGGTTAAGCCTTATATGCTCAGATGTTATTGGAGATCTCTATCTGCGAAATGATTTTCCCCCCCCCATTCATTCCTGTTAACCATTCTTGGCTCAAAACTTAGTTTTTAAGGATGTTATTTTCCATTCTTTATCACAAGGAAGAACTTTACCAAAAGATATCAGAATGAACTAATGCTAAAATAAGCAGTTTCAAAAATATATTTGACATATTGTGGCAAAACTAAAACTATTATTTTTTAAATTTGCGATTTAATCTTTCATAACATTTCCAGGAGTGAACTATAATAGAAAATTATTTGTATTTTGTTTCTAAAAACAAAATCAATGCAATTGAAAATATTAAATAACTGTAAACATATTTTGCTCTATTAATTAGGAAAAATGTGATAAAACAAATATAAATAAAACAAATTACTTTTCATAACTATAAAACATCTAAAAATATTAGTCTTAAGCCATAGAACAATCTTTAAATATAGTGGGGAAAATCAGTTATTTCACTCATATTGTCAAGGATAAAGGATAATACCAAAAGATATGCTTTTACATACCTTTACCTTGTTGTTGCTGAATTTCTCAATTTCTATCTCATATATGTATATGTGATTACTGATATATGCCATCTTAGACTTTGGAATATAATCATATCATCAAAATAAACTTTTACTGAGATAGTAGAGATCATTATACTTCTTATATCTAACTATTCTGTAATGAGAATTATTTAGAAATTTGCTTCCCTAAATTGATGGTTTTACCTTGAACTCTTAGGAAATATGCAAATCAGACCTTGTAGATACAGACACAATTTGATATCAGGTAGAATGTCTTCTAGCCAGGTTACCAAAAAAGTAAACTAAATATGGCCTTAAAATTGTATGAATTTATTATCTCATATAAATGAAAATATGAATTAGGAAAGCTAGTAGGGCTTCTAATTCTGTGCCAATGGCATCTTAAGTACATAGTTTCTTTCCATGTTTCCATTATTTGGTCCACTGCATGTTTGGTTTTGCCCCATAATTTAGTTCCCATCATAGACACAGTACTAGCTTTTGTTTTTTTGTTTTTTTTTAAATATTTTATTTATTTATTTGAGAGAGAAGGAATGAGAGAGAGAGAGCATGAGAAGGGGGAGGGTCAGAGGGAGAAGCAGCCTCCCCGCTGAGCAGGGAGCCCAATGCAGGACTCAATCCCGGGACTCCAGGATCATGACCTGAGTTTAAGGCAGTAGCTTAACCAACTGAGCCACTCAGGCATCCCCAATACTAGCTTTTGTAATTCCTATCATCCCATCTAGATGTGTAACATAAAACTGAAAAAAATGGGACATCTCTCTTCCAAATGATTCTTTTTAAGAGCAAGAACATTCTTTTCAGTTATGCTATAGAAGACTTTTCTTTGTTGAGCTGAACTGGGTCAAATTATGATTCCAAAAATAAACACTGTTAACAGAAATGGTTGTCTTTGACTTAGGCTGTTCCAATTTATTCCACATTCACAGGCAGTCACTGTTATATAGTATGCAAATTATATTTGTGCGTATGTTAATGTGTGGGTTTTTTTCTACTTATGTCTAGGGGTTTGTCAGATACTGTAAACTGAAATAATTATTAAATCTGAGGTTAATATTCCATAATTCATCTGTATTTGTCACTGAGCAGCCCCAGAGATATGCTAATTAATGAAATAAAAGTTCAAAATAATTTTGTATGCAATAAATCGGTAGCTTGTTAATTAGCAAAATCAATATTATGAATAGAATTTAATTAGGTAAGTTAGTGAATTATTGCAAGTGTGTGGATCAGCTAATATTTTATAGAAACACTTGTTGCATTTGCATGGATAGGGTGTAAGAATTTATAGTAAGCCCTTCACTTTTAACCATTCAGAATGGTATCCAAGGTTTCTCTGGGAATATTCCTGTGTTCAGACACAGGATATAGGTGAGAGTGGATACCTGGTGCCTTTTATAAAATTAACTGAACTCAGCCTCTAAAGTAGTGTCATGTTGCTTTGAGAAAATCTTTGTGAAAGGGGAGTTTAAAGAGTGATGTGCTTTGGCTAGTGTGTACCCACTTGCAAGTGCCGATCTCTTCCCAGTGCCACATTCAAGCACATAATATTGGTTGCTTAAAATTGGCCAGGATAAGAATATTTGCATCATGAAAATCAGCAAATGCTATATGTCAATTTTGTTTAATAAATATTTATTTATTTGGCTGGCTTATCAGTACGCCACTGGTTTAAAGCAACTAATTTCAGGAGTCAGGACTGAATGAAGTTACACAACAGATTAAATGATCAGTATACTGACATGACTGATTATTAATATATCTTCTATGAGTAGTGAAATAATTTGGTCTGAGCCTGGCTTTCACATCATCAAGGTTGCAAAAATAGAAATATAGTCCTTAACATCGTGTAAATATTAATTGCTAGTCTTTATGCAAAAGCAAAGAAAAGCGAAACAAATACATAGAGTGAAAAAAATTCTAGTAATTATGAACAACTAAACTGAACTGTCTTAGAAATTCATAAACCATCTAGGTGTGGATACCTAAAATAATTTGAGTTCTATTACTAGGAAAAAAGAACATATCTTCGGGAGGCAACCAAAAACTTATAATACAATTTTAATTCATTCTTATTCTCTCTTCCTGCATGTATTCTTATCAGCCAGCTATTTCTAAATAATAAGCACATCAGTGCTCATTATTATTAGGCAGTATATAGGTCTGCTAGGGGGTTGACTAACCTATGCTGGGTTTGGCTGAGCTGTTTTGCTCAAGGTGAAGCTCCATCTGGGTTTAGCTCCTTATCCTTGGTTGGGCTTCAGTCTGTATCATATGTGATCATTCTATGTGCCAGTCTAAAGTGGCAGCAGCCAACCCAGTAATGTTATTTTTCTGTGATGATAGATTTGTAAGAGGCCAAACCCCAGCAAGTAAGCATAGAACAATTAACCTCCCACTATTCAAACCAAATTATACAGCCAAGTCCAAAGTCAAGAAGTGAAATGTCTATTCCCACCATGAAGTCAAAATATCATATGATCAAGCTCAATATTTAAAAAGAAAATCATAAATAAATAAATAATAAAATGAAAAGGAACTATTAGCAAAACTCTACCCAAAGTTTCACAGAAATAAATCTTTACAAACCTGGCATCTATGCTTGGATTTATATTTATATTTAAATATAATATAAGTAATACTTATATAAGTAATACTTTAATAATAATTAAAGTAATAAACAATCTTAATCAGCTGGAAGCTTTATGGCCTGAGAGAATATTCTGCAAATGTGCTCAAAACACCAAAATTAAGTAGTTAACTTCAAATGTGTATTAGAAGAATTTATAAAGGAGGATGGTTTTGCCTCAGCTTGAATTAACAAGATTCTTTTCTGAGCTAGGAAAAAAATTTCTATTCCTCATGTCACCAAGCAGCATGAGTTTCATCTTTCTTTTTGTTCCCCTTTCTCAACTCTTATAGAGGGAAGAAAAATCATGAAGGTATGGCCAGGGAGATGAATACTCAATGTATCTCAGAAATCTTGAGCACAGAAAACCCCTAAGCTTATCAGGAAATTGATTTAAAAAAAAAATTCCCATACATTGTTGGTAGGAACGTAAATTGGTATAGCCACTGTGGAAAACAGTATGGAGGATCCTTAAAAAATGAAAAAATAGGAATACCATGTGATCCAATGTCTATTGCAGAATTATTTACAGTAGCCAAGATATGGAAGCAACTTAAGTGTCCATTGATAGATGAATGGATAAGGAATATGTGTGTGTGTGCCTGTGTGTGTGCATATGATATGATTTCACTTGTGGAATCTAAGAAAAACAAATAAACAAACAAACAAAAGGTATAATCAGACCTACAAATACACGGAACAAACTGAAGGATGCTAGAGCAGAAGAGGGTGGGAGGATGGGCAAAATGGGTGAAAAGGGGTGGGAGGTACAGCCTTCCAATTGTGGAATGAATAGTCCTGGGAATAAAAGACACAGCATTAAGAATATAATCAATGATATTATAATAGTGTTGTATGAGGACACACAGTGGCTACACTTGTGAATGAGCATAGCCTAATGTACACACTTGTAAAATCACTCTACTATACACCTGAAACTAATGTACATGTGTCCACTGTAGTCAAATAAAAAATAAAAAAAATATACAGGCATACTTTGTTTTATTGAACTATGCTTCATAAATACTCTGATATTTACAAAATGAAACTTATGGCAACCTTGCATCCAGCACCACTTTTACCAACAGCATTTGCTTGTTTTGTATCTTGTGTCATATTTTGGTAATTCTCACAGTACTTTTTATTATTATTATATTTGTTATGGTGATCTTAGATCAGTGATTTTTGATGTCACCATTTTAATTGTTTTGGGGTGCCATGAGCCACACCCATATAGGATGACAAACTTAATTGATAAATGTGTGTGCTCTATTGCTCTTCAATGGACCATTCTTATATCTCCCTCTTCTCCATCTTCCCTATTCCCTGAGATATAACCAAATTGAAATTAAACCAATTAATAACCCTACAATGGACTGTAAGGGTTCAAGTGAAAAAAAGAGTCACAAGTGTCTCACTTTAAATCAAAAGCTAGAAAAAAAATTAAACTTAGTGAGAAAGTCACGTCAAAAGCTGAGATTGGCTGAAAGCTAGCCCTTTTTTGCCAGTCATGTTTTGGATACAGAAGAAAAGTTCTTGAAGGAAATTAAAAGAGCCATTCCAGTGAACACACAAATGATAATAAACAGAAAAAGACTTCCTGCTTACATGGAGAAATTTTTAGTGGCCTGGATAGAAGATCAAATGAGCCACAACATTCATTCTCTTAAATCAAAACCTGATCCAGAACAAGGCCTTAACTCAATTCTGTTAAGACTGAGAGAGTTGAGGAAGTTGAAAAAGAACAGTTTGAAGCTAGCAGAAGGTGGTCCATCAAATTTAAGTAAAGAAGTCATCTCCAAAACATTAACCGGCACAGTGAAGCAGCAAGTGCTAAAGTAAAAGCTTCAGCAAGTGCTAAAGTAAAAGCTTCAGCAAGTTATCCAGATCTAACTAGGATAATCCATGAAGGTGGCTACCCTAAACAATAGATTTTCAATGTAGATGAAATATCCTTGTTTGGGAAGAAGTTGCCATCTAGGACTTTCATAGCTAAAGAGGAAAAGTTGATGCTTGACTTCAACAAAGGACAGGCTGACTTTCTCATTAGGAGATAATGCAGCCGGTGACTTTAAGTCTGATGCACAGCTACTATTCTGAAAATCCTAGAGCCCTTAAGAATTATGCTAAATCTACTCTATTTGTGCAGTATAAATAAAATGAAGTCCAGATGACAGCACATTGTTACAACATGGTTTATTATTTTAAGCTCACTATTGAGACACACTGCTTAGAAAAAAAATCCCTTTAAAAATACTACTGTTCGTTGACAATGCACCTGATCTCTCTAGAGTTCTGATAGAGATTTATAATAAAATTAATGTTGTTTTCATGCCTGATAACACAAAATCCATTCTTCAGCCCATGGATCAAGGAGTAATTTTGACTTGTAAGTCTTATTATTTAAAAAATACATTTTATAAATGTTAGCTGCCATAGATATGGATTTCTCTGATGGATCGGACCAAAGTTGAAAGCCTTCTGAAAAGAATTCACTATTCTAGATGCCATTAAGAATGTTCCTGATTCATGAGAAGAAGGAAAATGTCAATATTAATAGGAGATTGGCAGAAGTTAATTCCAACCATCATGGATGACTTTGGGGAGCTTAAGACTTCAGTGGAGGAAGTAATTGCAGATTTGGTGGAAACACCAAGAAAACTAGAACAAGAAGCAAAGCCCGAAGATGTGATTGAATCGTAGCAAGCTCATGATAAAACTTGAATGGATAAGGAGTTGTTTCTTACAGAGGAGCAAAGAAAGTGGTTTCTTGTGATGGAATTTACTCCTGGTGAACATGCTGTGAAAACTGTTGAAATAACAACAAAGCATTTAGAATATTAAACACAATTAATAAAGCAGTGGCAAAGATTGAGAAGATTGACTCCAATTTTGCAGTCAAATGCTCTACCACTGAGCTATACCCCCGATTGACTCCAATTTTGAAGTAAAATTCTACTGTGGGTAAAATGCTACCAAACAGTATTGCATGCTGCAGTAAAATTGTTTGTGAAAAGAAGAGTGAATTAATTCAGCAAATTTTGTTGTTAACTCAAGAAATTGCCACAGTCATTCCAGCTTTCAACAACCACTATAGCCTGACAAGTCAGCAGCCATCAACACAGAGTCAAGAACCTCTACCAACAAAAAAAGGTCCATGACTCACTAAAAGCTCAAATGATGGTTAGTATTTTTTAGCAATAAAGTATTTTTAAATTAAGGTATGTGCACTCTTTTTAGACATAATGCTATTGCATACTTAACAGATTATACGATAGTGTAAACATAACTTTTATATGCACTGGGAAACAAAAATATTCATTTGATTTGCTTTATTGTGATATTCTTTTTATTACAGAGATCTGTAACTGACCCCTTGTATCTCTGTAGTATACATGTATATGTAAGCCCATGGTAACCACAAAGCCAAAACTGATAGTAGAAGCACGAAATATAATAAGAAAAGAATCTAAGCATTCCACTAAAGAAAGCCATCAAACTACCAAAAAAAAAAAAAAAAAAAGGCAAAAAAAGAAGAAAGGAACAGAGGCACTACAAAACACTCAGAAAACAAAAAAATGACATTAAGTACTTACCTATCAATAACAATTTTTAATGTAGGTGGACTAAATTCTCCAATCAAAAGATAGAAAGTGGCTAAATAATAATAACAATAACAATAATAATAAAAATAAGACCTATCTTATGTTGCCTACAAGAGACTCGCTTCAGCTGGAAGGACATATAAAGACTGAGAGTGAAGGCATGGCAAGGATATCCCACCCAAATGGAAACCAAAAGAAAGCTGGGGAGCTATACTTATATTAGACAAAATAGACTTTAAAACAAAAACTGTGATAAGAGACAAAGAAGGGCATTACATAATGATAAAGGGGTTTATCCAACAAGAATATATAACATTTGTAAATATTTATGCACCCAACATGTGAGGACCTACATACATATATAAAGTAAATATTAACAGACCAAAAGGGAGAAATAGATAGCAATATAATAATCATAGGAGACTTTAATACTCCACTTACATCAACTACTAGAACATCCACTGGTAACCTAGAAATGAATAAATTCCTAGAAACAGGGTGTCTGGGTGGCTCAGTTGATTAAGCATGTGCCTATGGCTCAGGTCATGATCCCAGAATCCCAGGTTAGAGCCCTGCATCAGGTTCCCTGCTCAGCAAGGAGTCTGCTTCTCCCTTTAACTCTCACCCCACTCTTGTGCTTCTCTCTCTCTCAAATAAATAAAATCTTTAATAAAAAGAAATAAATTCCTAGAAGAGTACAACCTATCAAGACTGAATCATGATGAAATAGAAAAATCTGAACAGAATGATTCCTATCACAGGGAGATTGAATCAATAATGAATAACTTGCCAGTAAACAAAAGTCCAAGACCAGATGGCTTCACTGGTGAATTCCACCAAACATTTAAAGATTTAATACCTGTATTTCTCAAACTCTTCCAAAACTTGAAGAGAAAGGAATGCTTCCAAACTCATTTTATGAAGCCAACATTACTTTGATACCAAAGTCAGACCAGGACATCTCAAAAATAGAAAATTACAAACCATTATCCCTGATAAATATAGATGCAAAAATCCTCAATAAAATGTTAGCAAACCAAATTCAATAATACATTAAAAGGTTCATATACCATGATCAATTGAGATTTATTTCAGGGCTTCAAGGATGGTTCTATATCTGCATATCAATCAGTATGATATACGACATTAATAAAACAAAGGATAAAAATCATATGATCATCTTAACAGGTGCAAAAAATACCATTTGGCATTTCATATCCATTTATGATAAAACTCTCAAAAGAATATACTTTCAGTATATAAGCCATATATGAGAAGCTCACAGCTAACATTAAACTCAATGGTGGAAAGCTGAAAGCTTTTCCTCTAAGATCAGGAACAAGACAAAGATGTCCATTCTCACTATTTTTATTTAATATAGTATTGGAAATCCTACCCAGGCCAGTTAGGAAAGAAAAATAAAGGCACCTAAATTGGGAAGGAAAGTAAAACTGTCACTATTTGCAGATGACATGATACAAGATATAGAAAATCCTAAAGACTCCACCAAAAAAACCCAAAACCCAAAAAACAAAAACAAAAAACTGTTAAAACTAATAAATGAATTCAGTTAAGTTGCAGGATCCAAAATCAATACACAAAAATCTGTTGCATTTCTATACACTACTAAACAACTATCAAAAAGAGAAATTAGGAATACAATCTATTTCCCATTACACCAAAGAGAATAAATTTAACCAAGGAGGTAAAAGACCTATATATTGAAAACTACAAGGTATTAAGGAAAGAAATTGAAGAAATAAATAGATAGATATTCCATGCTCATGGATTGGAAAAACTAATTTTGTTAAAATATCCATTCAACCAAAAGCAATCTACAGATTAAGTGCAATTCCTATCAAAATTCCAGTGGCATTTTTCACAGAACTAGAACAAATAATGCTAAAATTTGTAGGGAACCTCAAAAGACCCCAGAGAACCACAACAATCTTGAGAAGAACAAAGCTGGAGGGATCACATGCTTTGATTTCAAATTATACTACAAAGCTATAGTAATCAAGACAGCACGGTATTGGCACAAAAATAAACACATAGACCAAAGAACAAAATAGAGAGCCCAGAAAACAGTCCATGCATATATGGTCAATTAAGTTATGACAAAGGAGCCAAGAATACAAAATGGGAGAAGAACAATCTCTTCAATAGATGGTGCTGGAAAAACTGGACATCCATATTCAAAAGAATGAAACTGGACCACTATCTTATACCATACATAAAATTTAACTCACAGTGGATTTAAGACTTGAATGTAAGACCTGAAACCATGAAACTCCTAGAAGAAAACATTAGGAAGTAAGCTTCCTGACATTGGTCTTTTTTTAAAAATTTTATTTCAAAAGCAAAAACAACAAAAATAAAAATAAGCAAGTGGAACTACATCAAATTAAAATGTACCTCTATAGCAAAGAAAACCATCAACAAAATGAGAAGTCAACCTACTTAGCAGCAGAAATATTTGCAAGCCATATATCTTATAAGGGATTAATATTCAAAATAGAGAAAGAACTCATATAATGCAATAGAAAAAAACAAAACAAAGCAAAACAAAAACCGACTTAAAAATGGACAGAAGGAAAAAAAATGGGCAGAAGATCTAAATAGACAGTTTTCCAAGGAAACATGCAGATGGCCAACAGATGTATGAAACAGTGCTCAACATCACTAATTATCAGGAAAACGCCAATCAAACCCACAATGTGGTATCATCTCACACCTGGTGGAATGATTATTATCAAAAAACAAGAAATAACACGTGTTGGTGAGAATGTGAAGAGAAACCTTCTGCACTATTGGTGAAAATATAATTTGGTTCAGCCACTATGGAAAACAGGAAAGAGATTCCTCCAAAAATTAAAAATATAACTACCATATGATCTAGCATTTCCACTTCTGAGTATTGATTCAAAGAAAACAAAAACACTAACTTGAAAAGATGTATGCATTCCATGTTCATTGTAGCATTATTTATAATAGCCAAGATATGGAAACATCTTTATCAATAAATGGATGAATGGATAAAGAAAATGTGGTATATGCATATACTATGTATATTATGACTTTTAAACCCGTCTCTGTCAGTCACCATAAGAGCCCCAATTCTGCCAGGTCAGTCTACTGGGATTTCGATCCCTGCAGGACTCGGCACATCAAGTATTTTGTTTCCATCTCCAATCCTTCATCAACTACCAATATGCTTGTAGTAAACCATCTGTAAGTCATAGTCAGTCATCAGCAAAGTTTGTGATGTTCTGTACTGCTTCCTTGAACAATCTTTTCACTTTATTTGCTGACACTTGGTTCTGCTTTGAGCTGTTTCAATGAAAAAGCGTCAGTGCTTTGTTTTCTCCATACTTGTTGACTTTCTGAAACTTGAGATGGGCAAGTTTTCTTCTTTGTACTTCAGTGTGTTTCAATTGTTCTGTTGCTCTTCCTCTTTCCACCATAAAAAAGTCATTCAGCTGTGAAATTAGACTCTACTACCATGTCCTTATCATCTGCTGACACTTCAGTCATTCTCCCTCATGATTTGGAGACTTTAGCTTCTGCTATACTGACACTCTCCAACACAACTACTGTTACAAACTTTGGTAACTTCAATGCCCACCCAAATTAACCTCTCATTTCAGTGTCTTCTCATTTCCTTGATGTCATCTCTTCCAACTGTCAGGTCTCCAACCCCATCTTAGACACTCACATCCAAAGTCATATGCCAGGTTTTAGCATTATCAATAGCTCCAACTACTATATTAAGTCAATTTCACATACCTCACTCTCTGGCTACCACCTCTCATTTCCATTTTCTTCATTAAACATACTTTCAATCTTACTAAGATTTGCAAAGGATTGATCCCACTAATATCCATTTTCCTGTTTGCAGGCTCCTTTCTTTGCTTACACATTTAATTCTGTGTTCAATCATTAAATGCCATCTAATTTCTTCCCCCATTTTTTGCTTTGTTCTACTGACTTTGTTTTTGCTCCTTTGTCATAACTTAATTGACCATATATGCATGTTCTACTGTTGCTAAATCACAACTCTGAATAAATCAAATCTCTACCCACAGGACATCTGCATCCACACAGAGGAATATGGTTAGAACAAAATGTATACCCACTCTAACTGTTCCCAAGTTAAAATTACAATCACTTAGCTCAAGTGCTAACACTTCCTCTTAGTTTGAGATAGGCAATTCTTCAGTATTTCCCTAGTCCTTTCTCTTTTTCTTTCTTAAATTACCCTTTCATTGCCTCTCCTTTTCTCTAACGTGCAAATCAGTCCTTATTGTCTCTCTCAAAATATGATGCTAGAAGACGAAAGCAATCACTGGAAGTGTGTGCCCCTTAATCTCCTTCACCTATTTTGTACAAACTTCCAGTTATAAAATAAACAAGTCACAGAGATGCAAAGTACAGCACAGGAAATATAGTCAATAATACTGTTATAACATTGTATTATGAAAGATGGTGACTACACTTATGGTGAGCACTAAACAATATACCTGAAACTAATATAGCATTGTATATAAACTATACCTATATTAAAAAAAAAGAAAGAAATCACAAGAAAAGAATCCAAAAGCTCCTGCTACTTTTATGCACTACCCACTTACCCATATCCACTGTGCTTTATATGTCAAAATGAATGGTTTGTCCTTCTTGCAAAGGGACTATACTATACTTCATTCTTTCTAAACTATGTGAGAACATAGGGACATTTCTCCAAAAATTCCATGGTCTTGTTCTGATAATATTAATCTCCTCTCTACAGGACCATTTCCAGCAGCATAAAGACCAGATGTTATTCTCTCAACATAAATAAGACTTTTTTTTTAGCCTAATTTTCATGTCAGTTTTTAAACCATTTCTTTCCTTCTACTTACTGTAAACTTCACTAAAGGAATTTTCTATATCTGTTCTCTATAATTCATCTCCCTACATTTTTTCTTCAACCCACTCCTTTGACACTTTTTTCACCAGAATTTCATGATAACTGCTCATATCAAGGTCATCAGCGACCTCCAAATTGCTATATTGAAAGACTAAAATTTTTTTAGAGATTTTTATTTATTTATTTGACAGAGAGAGATCACAAGTTGGCAGAGAGGCTGGCAGAGAGAGGGGGGGAAGTGGGCTCCCTGCTGAGCAGAAAGCCCGGTGCGGGCCTCAATTCCAGGACCCTGAGATCATGACCTGAGCCAAAGGCAGAGGCTTTAACCCACTGAGCCACCCCGGTACCCTGAAAGACCAATTTTTAGTACTATTTTTCACTTAGCCTCTAATAAGTCTTTGGTTAAATTGATTACATTCTCATACTTGAAACACTTTGTTTTCCAGAACACAAATTTCCCTTTTTTCCACCTATGTCTTTGAACATTCAGAACCCTTTGCTGGCTCTTCTTTAATTCTCTGTTGAAGTACTCCCAGGGTTAATCTTTGAAAATGTTTAAATTTTTTTTATACCTATGCTTCTTCTGTGGTGATTTCACTGAATCTCCTTTTAAAAATTACTTCCGTATGCTGATACTTGGTATATTTATATTCCCAATCCTTACCTCTTTATTGAACTCAAATTCATAACTTTCAAAAGGCTATTCATTATCCAAGAAGCACCTAAATTCACTATGTGATAAAATAGACCCTCTGTGTCCCAAATGTATTCCTCCTATAATCTTCCCATTTTAGTAAATGAAACTCAGAATGAAAACCTTGGTGTCACCCTTGACTGGTTTCTCTCTCTCTGGTTTCTTGCTCTCTCCTCTCTCTCTTTTTCTGCCACTAATACAGTAATGAATAGTTTTTGCTGTAATTTCATAATATATCCTTATCTAATCATTCACTTTCTTTGTTTCTTTGTTACCTTCCTTGACCTGATTACTGCCATCACTAGATTTTATTATTGGATAACTTACCAACTCCTCTAACTGTACATGCCTTTACCTTCCTTCCATATATCTTCATCAGAGGGACCAGAGTCTCATTCTGTTAAACACAAAGCATATTATGTTACTCATCTGCTCAAAATTTTTAAATGTCTTCCTATCCCACTTAATAAAAACCAAAGTTCTTATCATTATTAAAGTATAATTTGCACTAAAGTTAATTAATCGAGGAAAGTTTTATGCAAGACTATTACAATAAAGGAGAGAGATCATTATTTTAGTTTGAACTTTATTAAAATAAAGGACAAGAGGCTTTTAAGGACTCTGCTGAGCTCTTGGAAAAGTACTAGAGGATGGCAGGCCACTGTGTTTGCCAATTTGCTTTACCCAAAGGAAAAGTAAACTTTATTTTAATAAATTTTAACAATTGAGACAAAGCATCACATAAAATTGATTTTTTAAAGCAGTTTCAGGTTTATAGAAAGTATAAAGTTTTCATAAACTCCCTCCACCACCCAATTCCCTCAACTATTAATATCTTGCATTAGTGTGGAATTGATCAACCAATATTGATACATTACTATTAACTGAATTCCCTTGTTTACATTAGCATTCATTCTTTCTGTTGTATAGTTTTATAGGTTTAGAAAAATACATAATGTCATTTATCTACCAATACAGTATCACACAGAATAATTTCATCCCCTTAAAGAGGCCTTGGATTTTATCTATATCACCCTTCCCCTTCTACCTGAACCCTGGCAACCAATGATCTTTTACGGTTTCCATAGTTTTCCCTTTTAATGTATCCCATTTTCATCAATTGATTTTATAGCAGCAACATTTTCTCTAGGTATTTATGAATTAATTGATCAAGGATATTACTGACTTTTTCAGGCTTTGATTTAGAAGGTGATTGTGATCCAGAATAAAATGTTTGCCTGGAAAAAATGAGGCTCTTATTTGCTTCCTCTTTCTTCTTCATGTCAGGATTTTTGTTATAGAACATATGTCTTGGTGAACATTTCAAAACAGAAAAGGAAGTTAAAGAAACAAAACTTGTCTTAGGGAAAACGACCAATTGAGAGAGTATTACTAGGAGACAGAAAGCCAGCAGAGATTTCCAAATTATTTTGAAAGTCAATCTAATGAAATATAGTGGCTACATAATGACTGAAACAACAAAATCATGAATGAAAAAGAAAGGAAGCAAGAAACTCAAGTTCCTTAATCAAAAGCTCTCAGAGGAAGATTTTATCAGTGGACCAGCAGGCAAAGGATGAAATATATTGAAAGAGTTGTCTTACTTGGAGGACCCATATGTTTAGAGCTAGAGTAACTGGGATTGAAAGTGTAATTTTCTTTCCTTTTTTTAAAATTTCACTTTATTTATTTTTTAAAGATTTTATTTATTTGAGAGAGAGCAAGAGTAAGAGAGATCACAGAGGGAGAAGAAAAAGGAGAAGCAGACTTGCTGCTGAGCAGTAAGCCTGATGTGAAGCTCCATTGCAAGACCCTGAGATCATGACCTGAGCCGAAGGCAGATGTTTAGCCTGATTGAGCCACCCAAGCACCTCTTAATTTTATTTTCTTTGATATTTCATCATTATTTTTCTCTTAAGAATAATCTCATGAAAAAGTAAATGTAGGTAAGAAGAGAAATGAATTAATGGAGGTCATGAATCTGTTAGGAAAAGAAAATTAAATTTTGTATGATATTGAAAACATATGAAAATTGTGAATTGAAAACATTTATATTAATTTTAATTCTCTTTCTACTATGCATCAATATATTCAAATATTTCTCAAATTATTTGTAATACCAACTGATTACTTTGATACTTTTATATGGATAGGTATATCAGATTTTATTAATTTACCTGCATATACCAGACAAAACTTTGCAAGGTAGAATAATAAAAGTTATTGGCTAAATACATATCAAATTAAAATGTGTTACCTCTCATTAAAATAGAAAAAAGATATTGAATTATTGACAATGAAATAGTTCTAACTCGATCTACATCTATGTGTAATAATATGGATGAGTCTCATGAACACAATACTGGCCAAAAAGAGGTGTTAAAGGTCAATCTTTTTTAAGAGATAGTCATGACTTTTGTATAAATATAAAATAAAACATATGTCAAAGATTTCTTTAAATCCTTAAATAATAACAGAGGCAGTGGTTTGCCCACAGGAGAATTCAGAGTACCAATTATTCAATAATACTTAAATAAATTTGGAAGCTGATGCAAAATTCCTCTTGTGGAGGAAAGGGGAAGTTTTGGTCATGGAGAGGATCCATTGTTCTTTTACAAGACAACTTATTTGCCTATTTATGGAGAAGGGTCATTTGCACCCCTAGCAGTTATATGTTATTTATAAAGGTATAAAAAGCTCAAAGACAATGAAAGACCAAGATAACCTGACTAACCAGACAGAATACTCGGTAATCTTCTTTCTCATTTTAATTTCTTTCATAATTTCTCTGGATAGTCAAAATAAGGCTGATTATTTATTTAGTTTGGGCAAGAGTATTAGTTCCTCATGTAAGAATTCTTGAGTTTATTTTGCAAATCCATAGCCATACAATATTGAAAAAAAATACTTAGGGCAAAATATTAACATCTGTCAGGAAGTTATCAAAATACTATAAATAGCCATCTGCAGTTTTTTGTATGGGCATAAGTTTTCGGTTCCACTGGGTAAATACCAAGGAGCATGACTGCTAGATTATGTGTTAAAAGTTTGTTGTTTTTGCCAGAATCTACCTAATTGTCTTCCAAAGTGACTATACTATTTTGCAGTCCCACAACAGTGTAAGAGAGTTTCTGTTGCTCCACATCATCCCCAGCATTTGATGTTGTATTAACAACATCAGATATTCTCCATTTTCATAGGTGTATCGTGATAGCCCATTGTTGCTTTAATTTGCATTTCCCTGATGCCATGATGAAGAACACATTTTCAAAATGATACTGTTTATAAATTTAAATAGCTATTCATATTAATTAAATACCAACAATGAGTTATGGAATTTACATATCAATTCAGGTGTTGTGACCTATCTCAGAATTACAGTGATGAGCAAAGATGCATATATTATTCTCAAGAATATTTTCCTAAATGTAGCATGACTGCATCATGATTTATAATGTAATAACATAATTTTCACATAACCTTTATCAGTTCTAGTAATTCAGGAAAACATTACATAAAATCAACATTCAATTGCAGTGAGTTACAGAATCTGAAATTTCTGATTTGTAAAATTATTTCATGCAATGAAAGGCATTAAATCAGTAATAATTGGCACCTGCATGATACTAAACACAACTGCAAATGGAAGCACTGAAATCACTTGCCTATATTTGGCTATAAGTAACCAAGTGATATACAATACGCTTATAGCATTTTAAAAAAGACTGCTTGAAAATAATTTTAAAGCCAAGAATTCTTAATGTTCAAATGTCACAAAGAACTCTAAAAAATTTAGTCCTTTGTGTTCTGGGATTTGAGAAGCACTTATATCAGGAATGAATTTTTTTTCTTTGAGGTCAGATAAAAATGTTAAAAATGTGGGCAAACATTCTATGATAGGAACAGCACTGAACC
>CM052899.1:151899382-152018045 GCA_028534135.1 Potos flavus | reverse complement strand
TAAAAAAGACTGCTTGAAAATAATTTTAAAGCCAAGAATTCTTAATGTTCAAATGTCACAAAGAACTCTAAAAAATTTAGTCCTTTGTGTTCTGGGATTTGAGAAGCACTTATATCAGGAATGAATTTTTTTTCTTTGAGGTCAGATAAAAATGTTAAAAATGTGGGCAAACATTCTATGATAGGAACAGCACTGAACCAAGAATTGGATAAGTTGTCATTAAGCAGCTGTGAATTTCTTCATCTGTGAATTAGCAGGCTCATCTGTGAAGACTTCTAGGGTACCTCTTGGTTCTTAAATCCTATGAGACTGTAAGCAAAAAAGGTAAAACATTTTCTAAACTGTAAATGTTAACTATAGTTACAAACATTTATACTCAATTTTTTCATGTCATGTAACATTTTCAGTTAATGAAATGATACTTCTAAGTACGCCAATAATTATAAAATTAGACTCACAAAAATTTTAAATTTTAAGTTGAAAACGCAATTGTTTATTTCAATTGTTTATTATTGTATGAATGAATTTGATTCACAAAAAAATTTATTGACAAAAGAATAAATGGTTGAAATGACAAGATGGCTTCACGGGATTTAAATAAGAGACAAGCATTTTTTGAGATAGTAGTCATTAGAATATATTAAAAATAAAATTGTGCTATGAGAATGAGATTTGTGCAATCCATAACCCCAGTTTTAGATCTCTATTCCATTAAGTAGTGGGCATGTGGTCTCAGAAGTTACTGAAATACAAATGAGAAATAGACATCCTATATATTTCCTTAAGAGTCTGTGGACTCTGATACTAGATTTGTTATTTCCTATCCATAAATGAATTAAGTTTTTGCTTACAGCAAGACAAACCTAAAGGAGAGACTGTAGTCAACTAGTCACTAACTACTATTTTTAAAAAGTACTGTTAAAAATTTAATTTGATCAATTAGCAATAGTTTGTACTAATTTAAGTTAGCACCCACAAAGATGGTGATTTGTTCAAAGTCAGATTCAGAGCAGAATACTTCTAACTGGTTATGCAACATTACATAGACATAGAACAGAACATCTATACTATACTCTAGACAACCTCCCTGCCAGTTGTGTTGCAGAAATAAAGATATAGGATGAACACCTTAAATATTGAAAATGTGACTACCTATCAAATACAATCATATTTTAGTTAATTTTATTAGATTCGCTCTGATTTCCAGATATTTTAGGAAAAATATTTTGAAAGCAATATTGTCAACAGTTCTTGACAGTGGTATAAGACAACATCTATCACATAAAATGCATGTTGGAAAATATAAAATAGTATGTTTCTGAAAATTACCTTTCTGCAATAAATATAATTTAGAGATTGTATTTCAGTGCACAAAGTCTCTAAGACATTAAATTCAAAAATATGTATTTACCTCAAAAAAGGGATATTAGTATAGACAAATTATTAGTTTAACTAATTACTCCTAATTCATTAATGTTTTAGTCTTCTAGATTTTATAATACCTCACCCAATAAAAAAATTGAGAAGCTCGAAGGAAGGGCTTCATGATATTATTCCTGGGAGTGTAAGGCACCATGACTGACTAAAGAAAATTTGGTTGGAAGAGATCATTGGTGTCCTTTGACCAACAGTATTTTGTATATATTGACATTAAGTAGAATTTAGAGATGGGTTAGAAAGGTGAATTAAATTAATTATTAAGGCTTTTCTAAAATTAAGATCCTAAAATTCTAGGTATCATCTGTTTTTGAATATATGTTTTCTTTTCTTTTTTTATTTTTTCTAAACCTCTATAGGGAAAAGAGGAGAGTTTGTTGTTTTCAATAAAACCAATGTGGTAGGTCCCCAAGCAAAACATGTTTGTATCTCAGCCCTGGCCAATATCCTTTAATGGACACTCCCCGCCCCCACCCCCCCTCAACAGTTAAAAATTGTTATGAGTTGGGGATGGAGGGAAAGCAGAGTACCTGCAATTTCCTACCCTCCTTAGTTTCTTGTGAGTTCAATAGCCATCTATGACTCTCTTGTCTCTGGGTCTTTGACTAAAGATGCCATTTCCTTAGGTTGATGCTTTATTTTTAATTCAAAATATTTTCATTGTTCAAAGATGGCTATTCAGTGATAGCACTTCCTTATTCATCTTTTAATAACTTCATACCAAGCCACCTGTGATTGCCTTGTGGCACAATTTAATGTGATGCTAACTACACTACTGCTAGCTATACTTCTTTTCTAGCTCATGCCATATCTTAGAGTTGAGGCACAACAGGTCTTCAAGTTTTTTAATCTTTCTCTGTTCATGATGTGTATCCTATATTTATGAAACCCTCTCCCAGTTGGAATATATGATATATTCATCTGGAAAAAGTAAAGGACAAGGCTTATTTCATTCCCTCTTCCTAGCTTTGGGTACCCAGAAAAGATAGGAAATTGATCTCTTGGTGACTTACTTCCCTCCTTATCCTGCCCTCCTATCCTACCATTCCTCAATATCCCCCAGGGAAGCATTGGTTAGATTAGAGAATGGCCAGTCTTATTAGCCCATGTTATTAGTGGGTGCCTGAAATGCAATGTGAGATGGTCTTGAGATGCATCCCCCCATTCCCACTCTAACCTGAAGTCACCTTCTTTACACCATTAATTAAAAGTTGGTTCTTTGTCCTTATTTAACAATTAGTAGAAACTGCATGAAGAAAATGTGTAGAACTATCTACTCTAAATCTCCAACACCTCTTTTCAGTTCTAATACATATGCAGGGCATGAATTTTGAACACCGAATTAAAAAAAAGAAAAGAAGAATTAAAGCATCTTTATTACCTTCTTATGCCTCAAACAGAAAATATGAGAAAAGAAAATTATTCAGCATTTGAGCTAATTAGGAAATAACTAGAAACCTTAATCATAATATGTCATAAGCAAAATATCTAGCATAAACATTAAAGTCAGGATTAAAATTACAATACATATAATAACACCAATATTATTAAAAATCCTTTTGGCTAGCTAATAAAATTAGACAAGAAAAAGTTGTGAACCATAGCAATTAAAAGGAAGATGAAATTTAATCATTTAATCATTTCTATGTGCTATAACTAACCTAAAGTTATAAGAAAATATATTAAAATACTTATCCAAGGTTATATACCAAAAAAACTAAACAATATGAGGAGTAGGCAAATCTATCAAAGCAAGAGCTTTTTTATAGCTTACTCATTCTAAAAAGCTGCCAGTTACAAAGTATAAGGGAAAAAATCCTGTTTACTACTGGCATAAAAGTATAAAACATATAGGGATAATGTTATATGAAATATACAAAGGCATAAAATGAACTCAAGGCAAAATAAACATTTAGAAACATTGATGTCCAGAGCACAAATTGGATCAAAAAGGAACAATGTGACAGTATGAATTTTTTAATCAAAATTTCTGCTTGTAGTAATTTACCTTACAGATATACATGTGTGCAAGAAAGTGGGATATGGATATTCATTACAGTGTTATGTATAATAGTAAAAGACTGGAAACAAATGCTTGTAAGTCATGGGACACTCGAATAACTAATGGAATATTTTTGCAATGAAATGATAGCTACTTAGTCATTGCTTAAGTCACCTGATATGAAATAATACCCAATATACAGATTTTGAATGTTGGAGATTTAGAGTGGTGAGGTATATATAGTGCATACCTGTATGTTTAAAAAGCTGTACAGCCATCCATGCATACATATACATACATGTATGTACTCATATATATGCATACCTTCTCACACACTTGGATGCTTATATATACATTAGATCCTTGTGGATGCTTATGCTCTTAAATGAAAACAGTCTATATAAGAAGGAGCTGGAAGAATATATAAGCAACAATATTTTTAAAGTAGAGTTCTCTGTAAAAGAATCACTAGTGTCCTAACATATCTGTGTGTACAATGAATTAATCCCTCACTTTTTAGTCTATAGTGATACTAGTTACATATTATTCTAGAAAGAAATGGGAAAACAATTACTCAGATTGCAGTCTAAGCTGTGTGGTTCAGGTGAAGAAATCTAATTTAGAACGACTAGAAAGTATGAGGGAGATAATTATGTTATATATCCTTTTTGATGGTAGATAATTTTATTTGTTTTTTTAACATGTAGTGTTTTATTAGATTCAGATGTACAGTATAGGAATTTGACAATTCCATACAACATCTGGTTCTCATTATGACAAGTGCACTCCTTAATTCCCATCACCTGATTAGCCCATCCCCCCCTGCATCCCCATCTGGTAATGATCAGTTTGTTCTCTATAATTAAGAGTCCATTCTTTATTTCTCTCTCTCTTTTTTTCTCCTTTGCTTATTTGTTTTGTTTCTTAAATTCCACATATGAGCGAAATCATATGGTATTTGTCTTTCTCTGACTGACTTATTTCTCTCAGCATTGTACTCTCTGGCCCCAACCATGTTGTTGTAAAAGTCAAGATTTCATTGTTTTTATGGCTTAATAATATTCCATTGTGTCATATATACCACATCTTCTTTATCCATTCATAAATCCAGACACTTGGGCTGCTTCCATAATTTGGGTATTGTAAATAATGCTGCTATAAACACAGGGGTGCATGTATCCTCTTGAATTAGTGTCTTTGTTTTCTTTAGGTAAATGCATAGTGGTGTGATTGCTAGATCTTGGATAGTTCTATTTTTAACTTTTTGAGGAACTTCCATACTGTTTTCCACAGTGGCTGCACTAGTTTTCACCCTTTGATACTGCTTTTTTTTAACATTTAACATTTTAATATTTGGTTATGTTTATTTTTTACAATTACAATCAGTGGACAAAGAAATAATCACACACACACACACACACACACACACACACACACACACACGGGCTTATACAACCCAGAATCCTTTCACAGATGTCCCCGTATGGCTTAATGACTTTTATGAGGTTTGTGCAACAATTTTCTTGGCCCACAATTGTGTCATGGCTATAAGACAATTCTGATTATAGATGTTGCCACTGTGATGAGCAGCAAAATGGTAGATGTGCCCTACATTTTTTTTGCTCATGGTCTCTGAGTAATGAACAATGGACCCTTTCCCCTCTCTGCTTCTTCACTTTGATCAAAGCTAAATGTAAGTAACATTTCCAACTTAATTCTCAAAGTTGAAATAATGTTGAGTTAACTGACAAATGAATGACAATTATAGTTCCTCACATTACAAAATCGTATGTTAAACAAATCTCTCTTGTGAATTCCTTTATTCTTTATTCACATTTGATCTCTCTTCTTTGTTCCCAGATCTTTAAATCTTAAAGGCAGTTACAATACTTGACCTAGTAATAATGATAGTTCATGTTCTTCAGTCAAATACTGGGTCTGTCCTACCAGCAAGGGCAGCACTTTGATGGTTTCTTTTGGAAGACATACGGTCAAATTAAGAGTGTAGAGTTCTAAACATTAGAATAAAAATTTAGCCTGCATCATTCCCTAGCCTGCGCTTTATTAAAACGTTTCCCTATTATAATCATTATTATACTCATGTACAGACTAACATGATACGTATATGCATTGTATTCCATAATTTAAGACAACTCTATAAAAAGGTATGCTCTCTTTTCCTATAATATAAGACTCAAAATATTTGATCAAACATGAATATGTAACTGCTGAAATGTGCAAGGAAATAGTAAAATTGTTTATGAAAAACAATGTTACTAATTTAGGAACATATTTTAATTAGCGTAAAATGTGAACTTGGAAATAATACCTTTTGTACTTTCCATAAAATAATTTTACTCAAATTATTTACACACATGATAGCATCAGTATCACTCAGACTTTTTTTGGAGTCATCTAATAGTTTTTAGAGTGCATCATCCTTACATGTCTAAACAATCTGAGATATGGCGCTTGTAGAAATCATGTATTATGCTCTCACTGAAAATATGTTCCAAATCCATAAATACTCATTAAGAGTAGGGTTTTATTTTTTCATTCATCCATATATGCTCATTTGTGATCTCATGAATGTCAACATTTACTGCATTTTTTAAAGTAACCATGAAAGATTTATTCACAATGTAATATTGCACTAGATGTGTCAAGTTATGGACTCAAGTAATCACTATGTCTCTGATAATTCTTTGGTCTTCTATTTTATCTGTTCCACTGATTAACGTCTACGAAACTCTGTTGCCTCTATAAATGGCACTAGGATTGCTTGAGCTTATTTTAGGCTAAATATCTTCTAAATCTAAAATATTTTAGCCTAATGTAAATTCTTGGTAATATGAAATCTTTTGTATTATTCAATAAACAAGACACAGTTTTCTTTTCTGAAAGGTAATTTTTAGGGGGAAATAAATATTTGCATTATTTTTTAAATATACTGAAGCTATTTATTCACCATGATATTAGAAAATCAAGAAAAGATATAATGGTTCAATCACTTTTTTATTAGCACCTACAATTAATAGATATGAGAGAAGACATAGTTTTTCCTACTGTTTCATTTTGTTTTGTTTTGTTTTGTTTATTTTGACTTTATGACTTCTAGTTGGAAATGTTAAAGATGATATAGGACAGCATCAAAGAGGAAGTTAAACTGTATCTTATTTGAAAATTTTAAGAAACTTCTAAACCATCTTGTAGTTCCATAGATGCCCAGTGTTTAGAGTCTAATGTTTCTTAACTTCAGTCAGAGATAGAGGGACAGGGAGATTAAACTATTTTGTCACACTTTTTATCACTGATGAAATGGTTTCTAATTAATTTATGAGTTGAAGAGTTTGACTAGCAACAAAATACTAGATTGCTTTAAAGAGAAATCTGGGTGAGAGACCATATAGCCTTGTAGAGTACTTAGAAAATAACTGTATTTCAAACATGTAACTTACCTGAAGAAGAAAGAAAAAGGAAGGTAGGTTTGGAACATAGAAAATAATCTATTGCCTTCTTTAAATGATAAAGAACTAAGCAAAGGCTGTATTTTTTACTTCTGTCCACACGATTCACAAATTCATTTTACTTTAAATACATTATCAGAGAAGGACCCTAAACAGGGGGAGCAATCAATTGTTTATATCTCAGAATCCAGCACTGGTACGTAGTGAAACAATACATTCTTATTTTTGAATAGTTCATCAGTATTTTTGCTTTATTTTTCTATGCTTGATGAAATGTGATAGCAAAGATTCCTGTAAGAGCTTTTATAAACTATTATTTAAGGGGAACCTGGTAGAGCATGCAACTCTTGGTCCCAGGGTTGTGAGTTCAAACCCCATGATGGGGGTAAAGATTACCTAAAAAAATGGCATATTAAAAAAAAAACCCTATCATTTAAAATTATATTAAACAACAACAACAAAAAAAACCTAACCAAAATTCTAATAGTTTCTGAAATGTGGCATTTAATTTTATATAAGGAAATGAAAAACTTTGCTAACCAATGATATAGTATGGTTGTCTGGACAGACATATTAGACATTGAAAACTTTATTTATATATTTTTAAAGATTTTATTTATTTGACAGAGAAAGAGACAGCGAGAGGGGGAGTCGGAGAGGGAGAAGCAGGCTCCCAGCTGAGCAGGGAGCCTGATGCGGGGCTGGATCTCAGGACCCTGGAATCATGAACTGAGCAGAAGGCAGATGCTTAATGACTGACCCACCCAAGTGCCTCTAAAACTTTATTTTTTAGTGGAGTTTTGGATTTACAAAAAGATTGCAAGAAAAGACAGTTCTGCCATCTTCTGTATTTGTCTCTGGGGTCCTCTGAGCTCCAAAATGTTTTCTTTTTAATTTGCATACATTTAGGTTCATTCTTTGTCCTGTAAATGTCTATAGGTTTTGACAAATGCATACTGTCATATGTGTACAATTACAGTGCCACAGACAATTGTTTCACTGTTCTAAAATTTCCATGTTTTACCTATTCAATCATTTTCTCCTTCCACCTCAACCAACCATTGATCTTTTACTGTCATTATAATTTTGCTTTTTCTAAAATGTCATATAATTGAAATCATACAGTATATAGCATTTTCAAAATGACTTCTTGCACTTAGTAACAACCATTTAAAATTCATCCATGTCTTTTTGTGACTTGATAACTTATTTCTTGTTATCACTGAATACTATTCTTTGTATAAGAGTAGTACAACTTGTTTATCCATTCATCTATTCAAGGACATCTTGCTTGCTCTCAGTGTTTAGCAATTATGAATAAAACTTCTATGAACATGTGAGTACAGGCTTTTGTGTGGGCATGTTTTCAAATCCATTTGGTAAATTCCAAGGAGCAAGATTCTTAGGAATGCATGATACAATGCTTAGCTTTGTATAAAACTGACACACTGTCTTCCGAAGTAGTTGTACTATTTTGCATTTCCATCAGCAAAAACAAGAGCTTGTCTTGCATTTGATATTGTCCAATTTGGGGATTTTAACCATTCTAATAGTCATGAGTAGCACCTCACTGCAGTTTTAATTTGAGATTCCCTAATGACAAAAGATGTAGAACATCCTTCCACGTGCTTAATGCTATCTTTGTATCTTCCATGATAAGGTGTCTGCTGAGATCTTTTGTTGAGTTTTTAATTGGGCCATTTCTTATATTTGAGTTTTAAGAATTCTTCATATATTTTGGAAACAAGTCCTATATGTGTTTAGCAAATATGTTCTTCCACTCACTGGCTTGTCCTTTGCAGAGTAGAAATTTTTAATTTTAATAGAGTCCAACTTACCAATTTGTTTTTTCTTTCTTGGATTGTGCTTTTGATGTTGGATCTAAAAATTCATCATCAAACCCAACATTACTTAGATTTTCTTCTAGAAGTTTATAGATTTTTGTTTTTTATTTAGGTCTAAAATCCATTGTGAGCTAATTCTTATGAAAGTTACAAGGTATATGTCTAGGTTCAGTTTTTTTTTTTTCATGAATTTCTAATTGGCCCAGCATCATTTATGGAAAAAAATATTATTCCTCTGGTTAATTGCCTTTGCTTCTTTTTCAAAAATCAGTTAACTATATCTGCGTGTGTCTATTATTGGCTTTCAGAATGACTTCTTGATCTATGTATCTATACTTTGATCTATATATCTATATTTTGGACAATACTACTTCAGATTACTGTAGCTTTATTTTAAGTTTTGAAATCAGATACCCTTACAAGTTTTTTCTTTATTTACTATATTGGGTTACCTATTGAAAATCTTGTGTTTTCACTATAACGTTTAGAATCTGTTGTTGACATTTTTGGTTTGGGACTACATAACACCAATCTCTATACTTATCTTTGCACACTTTCTTTGTTTTTGTCTTTTCCTTCTCTTCTCTTCTGAGAGCACTGTCATTTCACTTAGGATCCACGTTAACCCTGGATGATCTCATTTCTGGATCCTTAAAATAATTACATCTTCAAAGAACCTTTCTTTTTCAAATAGCATCACATTTCACAAATTTGGGAGGCCATACCTTACTGCCATTTCTTACTTTTGTAGAATTCGCCAGTGAAATCATCTGAAACTAGTACTTTGATTTGGTTTATTCTTTCTTGTAAGTGTTTTTGAATTTGGTGACTTTCAAGAAACTAGTTCATTTCATGTAAGTTATAAAAATTGTAGGTACAGAGTTGTTAAAGTTCTCTTTTATTATTCTTTTAATGTCAGTGATATCATTAGTGATGACTTCTCCTTCATATCTGAAGTTCAGAAATTGTATCTTTTCTCTTTTTCTCTTGGTTAGCATGGCTTGAGTTTTGTCAATTTTGTGTATCTTTTCAAAATATCAATTTTTAGTTTTATTCATTTTTCTCTGTTGATTGACTTTTTCAATTAAATTAATTTCTGCTCTGATTTTTATTATTTCTTTTCCTCTGATTTTTTTATTTTAATTTTTTTAGTTGAGTATAGTTGACACACAATGTTACATTAGTTTCGGTGTACAGCTTAGTGATTTGATAAGCTTATACATTATGCTATGTTCACCACAAATATAGCTACCATCTCTCCCATTACATTGTAATTACAATGTTATTGACTGTATTCCTTATGCTCTGCTTTCTATTTTCACAACTTACTCATTCCATAACTGGAGGCCTGTATCTCCCTTTTTTCTCTCTAGTTTGCTAAGCTGGTAGCTCAGATTAATGATTTTATATCTTTCCCTTTTCTAATATACACATGTAGTTTGCCTCTAATTGCCGCTTTTGCTAAACCTCACGAAGCTTGAAAAGATGTATTATTTTTATTTAGTTCAAATAAGTCAATTTCTCTCAAGGCTGCTTTTTTGTTCCTTTTGTTAATTTGAGGTATATTATTTAGTACCCTCAAACTTGGTAATTTTCCAGTTATCTTTCTATTGTTAATTTCTCTTTAATTCTACTGTAGTTTGAAAACATACTTTGTAATATTTCAATTTTTAAAAATTGCTAACGTGTTTTATAATCCATAGTGAGGTCTATACTTGTTAATATTTCCTGCAAGTTTAAAAAGAATATATATTCTGTTGTTTTTTAAAAAAGATTTTTTTGATTTATTTGTCAGAGAGAGAGAGCAAAAGCAGGGGGAGTAGCAGGCAGAGGGAGAGGGAGAAACAGGCTCCCTGCTGAGCAAGGAGCCTGAAAAGGGACTAGATCCCAGGGTCCTCAGCTGAAGGCAGACTCTTAACCTACTGAGCCACTCAGGCTTCCCTATTCTACTGTTGTTAATGAAGTACTCAAAACTCTGAATTAGATCAAGTTATTATGCTGTTCAGATCAACTATACCCTTAGTTTCTGCTTGTTTTATTTATCAACTACTAAGCATTATAGTCTTCGACTACAATATTGGTTTATCTTTTTCTCATCACAATTCCATTATTTTTTTAAAAAAATGTATTCATTTATTTATTTTAGAGAGAGAGAGCACAAGTTGGAGAATGCAGAGAGAGAGGGAGAGAGAATCTCAAGCAGACCCCACACTGAGTGCAGTGCCCAACAGGGGGCTTGATCTTATGACCTGAAATCATGACCTGAGCCAAAACCAAGAGTCAGATGCTTAACCAACTGTGCCATCCAGACACCCCACAATTCCATTAGTTTTTATTTCATGTATCTTGATGTCCTGTTGTTAAATGCATAAATATTAAATGTTGATATGTCTTCTTGGAAAATTGACCTCTGGATCACTATGTAAAGACCCTCTTTATCCTTAATGACTGTCTTTATTCTGAAGTCTGCCTTGCCTGAAATTGATATAGTTACTCTACTCCAGCTTTCCTTTGATTGATGTTGGCATGGCAATTATTTCTTCATCCCTTCACTCTTAACCTGAATACTTATGTGTTATGTGGTTTTCTTATAGACAATATATAGATAATAAGATAACTTTTACAAACAATAGGAGTCCTTTAAAAAGTCTGATAATCTCTGTGTTTTAATTGGCAAGCATAGAGAACTTACATTTATTTGATTATGGATATAGTTGAATTAATATAAGCCATTTTTATAATTGTTTTCCATTCATCACATGTCATTTTTAAAATTTTTTATCTTCCCCACTTTTTTCTTTTTGTGGTTTTACCTGAACATTTTACGATTCAATTTTATTTCCTCCATTAGCCCATCAGTTTTACTTTTTTAAGAAATATTCATTATCTTTGTAGAGTTTGCAATATATATTAAGCAACCTTTCTTTCACATTATAGTGCTTGATGGGTATTTCAGTTACCTTATAACAGATTATTTCCAGTTAATTTCTCTGATCCCATATGTCATTGCTTTCATTCATTTCACTTATTTATATTTTATTTGTGTGAGAAAGTTTTATCTTATACTTTAGAAGGAGATACCACTGGATAGAGAATTTCATGTTGGTGGTTTTAATTTCCAACATCTTAAATATTTCACCCCACTCTCTGTTTGCATTGTGTCAAACAAGAAGTCCACTATAATGCAATGTTTTAAAAAATATTTTTTTAATTTATTTTAGAGATAGAGAGAGAGTAGGGGGAGGAGTAGAGGGAGAGGGACAAGCAGACTCTGTGCTGAACACAGAGCCCAACATGGGGCTCAATCCCATAACCAAGTTCATGACCTGAGCTGAAATCAAGAGTTAGATGATTAACCGACTGAGCCACACAGGAACGCCAGGAAGTCCACTATAATTCTTATTCTTTTTTCTTCTATATGTGTTTTCTCTCTCTGATTTCTTTCAAAATTTTCTCTTTGCTTTTGGTTTTCTACATTGTGAATATATGTTTAGGTATAAATGTTTTGGTATTTATCTTCCTAAGAGTTCTCCTAGCTTCCTAGATCTGCAGTTTTATGTGCAATTTATTTTAGAAAATTCTTAGCTATTTTATGTCAATTATTTATTTGCCTATTTACAGGATCTTTATGTGTCAGAGAAGAAACTGGAAATCCATACTAGACACTTAATCCTGTAGTAAATTTATAGTAAGCTCATGTGTAGGTCCTTAGTGATTTTGTTTTTTCTTCATTACACTATAACAAAAGAAATTAATCCTTTAGATCTTACCTTAAGATTAAGCTTAGTAAGATAGTGGTAGTGTTTAAAAGTTCTGTTCAGTACTTTAAGCACTACCATTTTATGATGAAACCAAACGGAAATTATTTAACCCTATCTTCACCAAAAATTTCAATTAAGAACTTTAGTAAGAACAAAAAGGGAAATATATTTTGTTTGAAAACCTTGTCCTCGTGTATGAGTATCCATTATGCTTTATTTTAATCAAATTAATTAAATGATTGAAAGACATTTTTGGAAACAGTTTTAATGATGTTTGACTGCATAGCACTGACATCACATTTTCTGCTTACATAACAAATGGGGCAGAATGAATGAAAATCAGTGATTTAACTTGTCTCTTAATATGTTTGTTGAAGGTAAATCAGAAAACCAGATTGCAGAAGCAAATTAACCAGAAAACCTTTTTTTCTCTTTGTTTGCTCGTTGATTGCTGTATTATTAGCATTCTAACAAAATTATAATTGGAACTAATTTATATCCTCATTTTTCATTATGCTTTAGATTTGAGGAACTATTGAATAATTTCCTGATCAATGACTCTAACTTAAAAAATCAATGCGTGTCATTAGATATTTTCTTTATTATTCATATATGGCCAGATCCATTTTTTTCCTTTACCATCTCCTCTAAGGGAATATATTTTGCCAAGTCTTACTGATACATAGATGGACAAGGAAATTTATGCTCAAAGAAATTTCACCCATTGTCAAGCCACTTTATCTTCTATGTAATACTCAAAATAGGCATGTGACTATTCCTCCTCAGATACAGAATATTTGCATTTAAAATGACCATATGTAAAATGCAATATAACATAGCATTTGATAAGTGCTATGAAGATAACTTCTATGTAATACTCAAAATAGGCATATGACTATTCCTCCTCAGATACAGAATATTTGCATTTAAAATGACCATATGTAAAATGTTTATATTACAGCAGAAATAATCAAGAACTGAATTAAAATAATTAGTTAAAAAGGAAAATTCACAGTGTTGCTTCTGAATTTGGAATTTCATTGCTTAGACATCTGCTAAATATATAGAACCTCTGTATTATTGTCTTATTCCTAACATAGCATCCTTTCACGTGAACAACTGTTTTCCAAAGATTACAAGGAGCTAAACTGAAGCTAGCTCACTTAAGTGTACATTTTCTACCACTTAATAAAAAATACACTGGTTTATATTCATCCATAATCATAAGTACTACGAAAGGTTAAAATTTGTTTTCAAAATTAGAATTTCTACGGAATTCATTCTTACAGTGTTTCGGATGAAACAGAAAATCTCTGTACCTTCTACTCAATTTTGCTGTGAGCTTAAAACTTCTCTAAAAAATAAAGTCAATTAAAAAATTAAGTATCTGATTCCAAAGAGAGCTAATTATTTAGTACTTGTGCCAGAATACTATTTAGAAAACAGTAAAACATATTTAAAAATCCACATATGTATGTAATTTGCATTGGGAAACTAGTATAAATCTCCAAAAATGAAGAATTCAAGTTTATAAAACTTTATCATAAATTTACATGTATACATGGTCTGTTTAAGATATTTGTGTATGCTTTAATTTTACTAAAATGACTTGAAAAATATACTTTTACCTTCTGCAAAGTAGTGATTTACTTTACAAGCATATTATATTGTGTTTAGGATTACTTTTATTTTTTACACATTTTTGTCCATACATGAAATCTCATGAGATTTTTAAATACAAATGAGTTGAAAAGGTACACTGTTCATTACTGTTTTTAATATAGCGTATATAACCTTTGGTAATTATCATTCTCTTAGAGTGAATAAATTAGAGTGTGCTTAAAGGCTTTTACTTCCACAAATTTGGAAGATAAAATACTCTTTTGAAGTTTTGGAGTTCAAAATGTCTTATCTGCACAGGACAAAATATTAAATTCTAGTGAATTCTGGTTATAAACATGCAAATTTTGTTGAGTTGAAATCCAAAAGTTAATTTTTATATACATGAAAAAAAGGAATATAGTCTTCCTTCTAAATTAGTGTTACCTAAGCTTCAAAGATACTTCTCCTAATAGTACTTCAGCTTATTTCTCATTAAATGTGCAATATCCCTGTACATTATTGTCAATAGGTAAGAAAATATTCAGTGCATATACAGTGTTCTCAAATGCAAGACTTTTTGTCCTCAAAGTGCAGCAATACTATTTCTGGAAATCAATAAATGCATTGTTAGATGAACCGATGGGTAAAAAAAAAAAAAAAAAGTAAGGATCTATAAAGAAGGGATATCAAGTATTTAATTTGAAAGGGATTTCATAGTTGATATTTCAAAAATAGCATTGGAATCTTTTTTTTTTTTTTTGCATTGGAATCTTCATAAAATGTCAGAGCTGTGTCAAGCTCTATAACTTCAATACAATTCTTATAATCCATTAAATAAGTTAACATTTATGATAACACGTCTTAGAAATCTCTCCTGGTTAATTCTTCTTTTGTACACATCACCATGCTTTGTATTATACAACCTTGCTATTCAAATCATTGCTAATCAGACAGTAGTTTGATACCTTGCCAAAATACAGCCATCTGTAGATGGCCAATGATAAATGATGTGCTCTACTATGGGATTCAACCTCGACCAGGTATCTACTCTAGATGGTAATGAATAATCAAATCAAACTCTCTTTTTTAACATTATAATCATAAGATATACAATTTCAAAAAGGAAACAATTTCATGAGAAGACGAAAGGCACAAAGACTGCAATATGCAGCATCTATGTCCCTGTTGAAAATAGGGTGTTCGTAAGGCATATGGGAGAGGAGATTTCAGCAGTGAGAATAGCAAAAATAGAAAGAATAAATGAGGTAAAGTAAGCTATGGATTTGATACTCACTGGACTAAGAAAACAGAGTTAGAATTAATCTTGAGATGCTAGAACTGCTGTTAGTCTCTTAGATCTTCCCTTATATTATGCAACACATTCCAATTTTTATAATTAGCTTTACAACTGCTAAAACTATTTACTATTCTACATTCATTTATTGATTCTAAACATTTAACTGAGTGACCTGTCCTTTGCTAGGCACAGATGTGAGCATTAGGGATGGAATGATGAACAGGATTAAATAAATACTTACTTCATTGAACATACATTCCAGTGGGGGAAGCAGAAAGCAATGAAGTGAATTTATAAATAAATATAACATAGCATACGATAAGTGCTATGAAGAAAATAAGGTAGACACAATTGGGCAAAATTGTGAATTAAAAAAAAAAAAAAGTCCCTCCTCATCTCTTTCATAGTATATGACCTTTATCCTAGTCATTGTAAAAAGTGTCTCTGCTTGAAGTTAAAAATATGGTTTACTATAGAAGGATTACAAAGGAAAATAAAGACAATATTCCATTTCCAACACACTAAATAGAATTTTTCAAGGAACCCATAACCTCCCTCACCCAGAATTTTGCCTTGAAGAAAGATATTTGAAAGTGCTTTATGATCTTTCTTCACCCACAAACTTCTGTTAAAGTACCAGGAGCTGAGGTCTGAAAATGATCTCCTAGAAACCTCCTACTGTCTAGAGAAAATAACCTTCTCCCTCTGATAATGGAACCACTATTCTTGCCTTTTATGAGCAGAATAAATATCAAATGCATATGAAGTTAAATAATAATAACAAAATAAACACAACAATAAGATCAACAACAAAAGAAAATATAAAGCCTGGGAGTTGTGGAAATGAGAGAAAGAGAGGGAGTATTGTAAATTGGGCCATCTGGCCCACTTTTCTCCTCTTTAGGCTTCAGTTCAAGGCAATGCAGTGGTCTTAGACAAGTGAGGAGTAAAATTTAAAGTAAAGGAAGCCCCTTTTATGCCCATCTGCCATTTAGAATTCTGGAAAGACAGCTGCTCTCTGGCTTCCACAGTACCTGTCTATAGTGTCCACATAAATCAATCTATAAATCTACTGGGGTCAGATAAAGTTGACCCTAAGGTTTGTCCCATTCTTGAGGAGGTGGACAGGAAGCTGAGAGCTCATGAGGATAGCATGGGGTTCTCTACAGCAGCTTAAGGTAGGCAGACCACTGCAGGAGGCAGGTTATGGAAAAGACAGGAACTTAGCAGCCACAGGATACACAGTGTGGCTGAGGCAATGGGAAAGATTAAAGGGCTGAGCAAGTTGAGGGACGTTTGCAGACCTCAACCTCAGATGTCAATCAAGCAAGCAGTAACCAGATGGACAAAGAAATATGAAGGGAAATATGTAGGGAAGTAAGAGAAAACCAAGCCAATGAAGTTCCTCTTACCATCTTCTGCAGGTTTATGTGAGGTACAGCTTTCCCTCCACATCATACAGGGAGACCATCTCAAAGAAAGGAGCTAATGAAAGCCCATTAGAAAAATACCATTTGAATAAATGAACCCTCTTGTCCTGGAGACCCTCAGTGTTAATAAAATGACAACTTGAATATATTGGTCCAAGGATTATTTCAGTCCTTAAAATGAACACATCATTTTCTTTCAAGAAAAGTGTAAATGTCTCATGGTTGATAATAATGTGGGTTACCAAGTAGTAATTTTTAAAATGTCTTTTATAATGAATACTTAAATTTATCAGTTTTATTCTACATTCCTTTCTAGTTTCCTTTTTTATGAGACTTAAATATAAAATAAATTCAAGGCTTGATCTATTTTCTATTGTCCCATTTTTCTTTTAACATGATTATTATTTTATTCTTTTTAAGACCATATTTATTTGTAGTTATTTATTTAAGAAATATTTATTAATATCTTTCTACATAGTACCATGCTAGATTCTGAACATACAACAGTGATGAGTAAACCATGGTACTTCTTCTCACAAAGCTTATATTCTTTTTCTTAGCTTATATTCTTTATACATGTTAGATTGTGCAAATGATTGATTGAACAATTAATTATTAAAATACACTAGTAATAAGAACAATTAACATTATTATTAAATTCTGAAAAGACTTCCTATGCATTTAGCTAAACATTTATAATGTGTATATTATAATTTTAAAGTTTTTTTTTTTTAAGATTTTATTTATTTACTTGACACAGAGAGAGAGATCACGTGTAGGCAGAGAAGCAGTCAGAGAGAGAGAGGGAAGTAGGCTCCCTGCCGAGCAGAGAGCCCGATGTGGGGCTCGATCCCAGGACCCTGAGATCATGACCTGAGCCAAAGGCAGAAGCTTTAACCCACTGAGCCACCCAGGTGCCCCATATATTATAATTTTAAATTATTACTAAAACTGATGAAGAAGTCAAGCAAACCCTATAAGAAGTTACATGAAGAAATACAAGATTCCATAAAACATCACTGGATGAAAATGATAAAATATAATTTGTCTTATTTCCACTGGCATAGCCAAATTCCAGGAATATTGTGAGAATCAGATTTGGGGGTAAATAATTTGTACAGGAAAATAGCAAAAACTTTCCAGCCAAACATCTCTTTTGAAGATCTTGCAGTGGGAATATATAGACACATTAGCTTAAAGCTTAAAAGTTATCAAAATTTTCAAAGTGAAATAGTGCTGTAAGTAATCTGTAAGAATTTATAATTGAATTTTTCCTTTTAAAAAGTCAGACTTAGTGAGGAATAATTTGTGTAGAGTAAAATATATCTCATTTAACTATAAAGTTCATTTCAGCTTAAACATATGTAATATATGCACACATATACATATTTAATATGTATACACATACACACAAATGCATACACATATGTATCACGATTACTGTATAGTGCTTTATCACCTCCAAAAATCATCCTGCTCATTTTTGTTGTTGTTTTGTCAAGTCCATCATCTCCATCCCTCATCCCTAGACTGCTAATGTGATTCCTATGCTTTTATGCTTTTGTTTTATATTTCATGTTTTTGTTTCCATCACACTAGACCTTAAGCAATACAAGGACAGAAGTATTTGTCTGTTTGTTCACTGATGTATTTCCAGTGCTTAGAACAGTGCCTGCCGCAAATAAGTTTGTTGAGTGAATGAACAAATAGAATAAATAGAATGAATGTGGGTGGGGTATGCTGTTATGCTGTTTCATACAAGGTGGAACAAGGGCAGGTATGAGAATATTTGAGGAGAGACTGAAATAAGTGAAGACCAGAGTCTTGTCCATATCAGGGAGAAGCATCTCTGGGCACAGGGAGGATCAGGGTTGGGCCTTGGGAAAACACCGAGGATCTGATTGTGACCGACATGAAAATGGGACAGATGACATGGGGAGTGAGAGCAGCAGCACATTAGTTCAGGTGTTGATTTTCCAGGGGAAAAGTATCACCTTCCACAGTCTTTCTAGACATTTGTAAGCTTTTGTTGTTTCAAGGTTAAGCACTTTTTAATTGTGTGACATAAACCCTAGTCCAAAAAGACTTTCCAAGAGAGTGCTGGCTTGGGTAGTTTGAAAACAATATCCTGAGCTTCAATCCATATGCACCCCTTCCTACAATGTATCTGCCTAGGAACAAAAATGATGCTTCTTCATTCCCACCTACTCCTTCACAATTGCCCCTCTGGCACCCCTCTCAGTCACCTGGTGATTCCTGTGCTTTTGGTTTTGCCTTTATACATTGGATCATTCAGAATACACAAATAAAATCATTCAGGAGTGTCTGGCTGCCTCAGTTGGTAGACCATATGATTCTTGATTTTGGGGTTGTAATGAGCCCCATGGCTGTAAAGATTACTTAAAAATAAAGTCATTTATGTTTCTAGATCTTTTGGTCCGGCACACATAGCTTTTGAGATACCTCCATATTACCTCATGTAATAATTATTATTTCTTATCCTATTGTATAAATGTATCACTTTCTTTATATGCTCACTAGTTGATAGATATTGGTGATTATATTTTTGATGATTATAAAATATAGTTGTTATAAATATTCACATAAGTGTCTGTGAGAATATTTGTCATTGTTTCTCTTGGATGTATAACATGGATTGGATTGTTGAATGGTAAGTGAATATTTAATTTTATAATTGGCTATATCATTTTGCATTCCTACTAGCGATATATGAAAGTTAGAATTGCTTTAAATTTTCATCAATTATTAATACTGCAATTTTTTCTTCAAATATTCTAACAGGTATATGTTGTTCATTTTGATAATTATGGTTTTTAAAAATTATCATATTCCATCCACCGAATTGTATTGGCAAACTTTTTTTATAATTGTGACTATATGCAATTAAAATTCAAAGAGGAACTTTCAAAGTTTTTTGAATGTTTCCCTTAACATAAATTGAATATTATTTTAAATTTGAGAAACAATGGAACGAATATACATAATGGAACAAATTATTTATTGTTTGCTACTTGGAAAGGTTATTAATTTAATCATTGCAATTTATACTCCTTATGTGAACCGTAGAAACTTACTAAATTAAAAAAAATGACAGATGAAAGAAAAATTACTGAAAAAAGAACAAGAGATATTAAAAAGGGACAAATATTTTACCACTTTTTCATACTCTTAACTTCGTTTCATCATACAGAAG
Source organism: Potos flavus (assembly GCA_028534135.1). Taxonomy (NCBI): domain Eukaryota; kingdom Metazoa; phylum Chordata; class Mammalia; order Carnivora; family Procyonidae; genus Potos; species Potos flavus. Next base: position 151,997,991 of record CM052899.1, on the reverse strand, counting down.
TATTTTACTAAGTAAATCCATGTCAGTGTAATTTTTTAGCAAATAATTTTTTCCTCCCTAGTATACTAAATAAAATTATATGATTACAACCAGTCTGAAGAAATGTCAAATTTCTCATACATACCAGGGTATCCCCATAATCATTCAGTGCCCAACCCTTGCCACACTGCTTTTGATTAGTGCAACTAAGGCAAAATGCTGTATGCCAACCAATCTTATGGTTACTGAAAGAAATCTTGTCTAGAAGAAGTAGGAGGGTCTGGGAGTCATCTCTGAGTAAATTCAATGGAACAAAAGAATGCTCCCAGAACAGAGAACCAGGTGTGTTATTTCTATAAGACAAACATTACCAAAAACTTCATAATAGTTCACCTTTTTTTTCCTTTCCTCTTTTTAAGTTATCTAAACAAAATAAATTTTGGACTGATGTTAGAATAATTTTTGTAAGATTTTTTTTTTATTTGACAGATTGAGAGAGAGATCACAAGTAGGCAGAGAGGCAGGCAGAGAGAAGGGGGAAGTGGGCTCCCTGCTGAACCAAGAGCCCAAGGCGGGTCTCCATCCCAGGACCCTGAGATCATGACCTGAGCCAAAGGCAGAGGCTTAACCTGCTGAGCCACCCAGGCACCCCAGAATAATTTATTTTTTAAGTATCGTGATTTAAATACTACCAAATAATTCACCAATCTGATTTGGCAGGATGTGATGTATCAGAGACAACCCCTGACCCCCTGCCACACCCTTATCAAAAAACTAACTTTAACAGCTGTTACAATGCCTATGAACTATCTGGGGTTTGAGAATGAAGACTGTGATTCAGCATGCCTGAGTAGGGCCACAGAGCCTACATTTCTACCCTCCTCTTAGGTGGTACCAAGGCTGACTGTCCATGGACCACACTTTGAATTAAAAAGTACTAGATCCCTACTCAAAGTCATTTCTTTATAATTCTCTCCTCTCTCTCTTTTGGATTATTATATTTTTCTCCTGCAGTGGATGATTCCAATCAGCACAGAAGCATGCAGTTATTACTTTTATCTTAATCAGAATTTCACACCCCAACTCAATCTAAACTGTACTTCTCAAAATCTGCTGTAGTGTCCATTGTCTTCAATCCAGTCTTCAATTCTCTCTCATCCTGTTTGATCTTTTATATGCACTAAATTGAACACTATTTCTCCTACAAATGCTTGGCTTCAAGCACTCTCCTGGTTTTTCTTTCTACGTCATTGCTCTTCCTCAGATACCCTTCCTTATTTCTATTCAGCTCCCCAAATGGTAAATGCTGGAAAGCCCCAGAGTCCAATCCTTAACGCTCTTCTTTATCAGCACTTACTCATCCAGTTTCACTGATTTAAACATCGTCTATTTCACAAATGTATATCTCCTGGCAACACTTCCCTGAACTCATAACTTGAATATCCTATAGCATCCTTAACATTTCCACTTCCAACAGACACCTCAGAAGTAAGGTTTAAAAAAATACATAGTGATCATAAATCCCTACTTTCCTCTTCCACTTTTTTTCATTCAGTCAGTCTAAAACACCTAGAGCTCAGCTTTAAATCCCTCCAGCTTTTCCCTCCTGGTTTCCTTTAATGAATCAACAAATTTGGACATACTTTCCTGTCACACCAGCAACCCTGATGATCTTTAAACATATCAGGCACCCTCATGCCTCAGGTCCTTAGCCTGCAGAGCTTTTTCACACAAATGTGCATGACTTCTTCAGTTTTTTGCTTAAATGTCACCTACTAAATTAGAGCTTTCTTTACTTCTAAATTTAAAATTGCAACATAGCCTCCTCTCACACACCCAGACTCCATATATTCCCTTTCTGGTTTTATTTTCCTGTGTAGTTCTTATCACCATATGACATAATGCAGGTTATTTTACCTCTTCTTTTTCTTAAATTTATTCTCTCTTTCCATCTAGAATATAACCTCTATGAGAATGGGACTTTTTACCTGTTTTGTTCACATCTTTATCCTCAAACTAGCACATAGGAGACAGTCAATAAATAATTATTAAATATAGATGAAGACAGTAAGACAAGATAACGGGTGAGTGCTACAAGTTTAAGTGAGAGTATGCCATCATAATATTGAGCTGTATGAAAAAAATTGAGTTGTATGATATATTTGTTTCTTGTAATATAAAGATTTAGTAATTTTTAAATAGAGGGAAAATTAGTACTAAAGTTACATGTGATACTAAAAAGGAATAGTAGTTATTGAAGAACTATGGCAGAATGTTATTCTCTATGGAAAATGAATATCATTGTAGCACTCAAAAAATCATATTTGAAAAAAAAATCATATTTGACGGAAACTCTCTCCTAGAAATCAATCATCAAAGAATAACCACATCTATTCATTAACATACATATGCAAATGTGATTGTTAAAATAAAAAGTGAAGTAGCAATCAGTTGGAAACAATTTAAACATTCCTCAAAAGAGAAGTGAGAAAATAACTCATGTTTTATATATATTATGAATACCAGGTCAGTCATTAAAAGAAAGAATAATACTCACATGGTCTGACAGGAAAAATCCATAGAGTAGCTACACAGAGAAGAAAAGCTAAAAGAAATATAAAAGTATAGTATAATTCAATCTCCATTAAAATGAAATATCTGTGTAATACATGTGTGTGTGTACATAAATCTATACAAATGTTAGCCACATTTATTTCTGTAGAGAAGTTAGAGATGTGACAATCCCGTGTCATAAAAAGCTTTAAATTTTTATTCTATATAATTATGTATTGAATGAATCTTTTACAGTGAAATTTCATTCATGTATTAATTTTACATTTCTTTTTAAAAAGAGCAGAAAATGTCAACCTAGGTTCAACATGTCAGAAACATTTAAATTTTAATAAAATTAAAGAATAATAAATGCACCCACAAAAAGCAATAGATTTCGAATACTTGGAAAGAGAACTCTCTTTTAGATTCTAGATAACTACTTATTTTTCATGTGAATACTTAAAAAAGCTTAAGAAGACTATAGAAAAACATGCAAAAAGCTATCATTATCACTTTTGCTATCAGCTACAATATCTACCAAATTTTATTCTTATCTTTTCACAATTCCCTACTATGTATATATAACTTTGTCTATTTTAATTTATTAATCTATTCTCATCCTTTTTCTTGTCTTCATTAACATAGGTACACTCTTCTTTTAAAATCAATCACTTTCTTAGTAGCAAACACAAGTAAGTAACCCTAATAGCAAACAAGGAAGTGATGTTATTGAACTCAAAATAACATATGACTTTCCAAACCTAATGTCGCTAAAGAAAATGTATCCCACATAGTGTGAGAACATTTTGAACTGCTATGACTTTCCTAGTTTTTAATATAATGTCTTCCCAGTGGCTTCCTCTTAGAAAACACTTGTCATGGAGGTTAAATTTGAAGTTCTATTCAGAGTTTGCAAACGTCTTTGATTAATTATGCATATTGTTGACAATTTAATATTTAAAGGTAATTATTTTTACCCATTCTTGAGAATGCATGGTCTTTTGAACCAACATGCCTCCCTTCAATAGACTATATACATTGAAAAAAAATACATGACATTCAAAATTGCATATATTTAAAATATTAATCTATTACAAAGAGTATGAATAAATTTCAAAAGCATTTTTAATTATAATACTGTAAGGATATAAAGATTTGAGGCAAAAATATAAGGAAACTCTTAGCAATTTTCATCACCCATCATATGACTCTATATGACATTTAAGACTCAATATGGCAGTGAATATGTTAGAAAATAAATGTTGTAGTTGCTATAATGGCTTCCCAAGATAATCAGTGTCTCCATTTTCAGATCCAAAGGGACTTTGCAAATGTAATAAATGTTAAGGAACTTGAGATGAAAAGATTATCTTGGACTATCCACAAGGGAAAAATGACTACAGAAGGGAAAGAAAGGTGCAGCATTTCTGATTTTGAAGAAGGAAAAGGGGGCCACAGGCCAGTGAATGTGAGCAACCTCCATAAGCTGGAAAAGGGAAGGAAGCAGATTCTCCCATGGAGCCCCCAGTAGGAAATGTAGCCTTACTAACACCTTGATTTTAGCTCAGTAACTTTCGTGTTGGACTTCTGACCTACAGAAATTTGAAATGAAATTTGAAATATAAAATTTATGTTAAGTCAACTAGTTTGTGGTAAATTGTTACAGCAACAATAGATAACTAATACATCCTAATACAAAAATAAGATATGTCCATTCTTTGTAAGTATGTTAAGTAGTATAATAGTAAAGTGTATTTTGCTAGTATCAAAAATGAAAATGATGAGGGAAAGGAGGAGGAAAAAGATAACTAATATAGGATTTACTGAATGGCTATTATGCACAGGGATTTTTCTGAGTGTTTCCATAAGTAATCCTAGTAGCAATAGTTGGAGGTAGTTTTTTTTATGAGATATTGTCTCTCTGAGGCACAAAGATGATGTGTAACTTGTCAAAGATCACATATACAGAGCGTAAAATTGGAATTCAAAATCAGGCACCAAACTGTGTGATATAAGTATGTCTTAAAAGTAAAATTTTGACAGACAAAAAGTAAAACGGGATTCCAGGTAAAACTTCTGAAATCCTTTGAAAAATTCAATTTCCTGGTGATTTAAAATTTTTTCTTTAATGCAGTCAGATTAGATTAGGGCCTGGCTCAAAGATACTCCAACTACCCTGTTTAGTTGGGGAGAGAGAGGTGAACAAACAGATACGGACACTATATTTTCCTATTAAAGTAGGATCTCTAGCAAAGGAAAGGAGCAATGCAGAATTAAATTGGCACATGCATTTAAATTGACTAATTGTGGCATTTTTAAAAGAAGGTTTTTAAATGTGAGATGGTAGAGATTAGCTAAGGAAGTTATCTTTTTCTTGTTTGGGTGGTTGGCAAATGTTTGCAATGGTTGGATGCTAATGACACTAAAGGTGAAAAAACGGAATCAATAGTGGAGGTACCAAAAATTTTGTATGCATTAAACTTGAGATACCTATGATCTACATAAGTAAATAGTGAAGTGAGTAGCTGAATATATACATATGTATTCAGAATAGATATAGTCATCTCAAATAAAGGTCACTATTTGAGAATTATTCCTTAAATCCCCCAAAGAGAGGAGAGGAGAAAAAAAGGGTGGGGTAGAGGCCTGAATAACACCACTTTTTGGAGGGTAGAAGAGTGCAAGTCTACAGAAGTTTGGAATGTGGCTAAAAAAATCTCTAAAGAGTGGGAGCAAGCCATGCAAGAGAAGAGTAATTTCTTGAAGGAGTGATTAATTCAGTTAAGGGCTGCTGAGATATGAAATTTAAGTCAGTACATACAGCCAAATGGTGGTGACTGTATTCCATGGAAAGACAATCTTGATGGAGTGGTGGAAGCATCACCAAGTTTGTGACACCTACAATCTACAAGGGTGATATAGGAAATGGAAACGGTATATAGAAGAGAAGTTTAAGGGAATAAAATAAAAGTAATGAATGAAATGGAACTGTTGTCTTAGAAGAATGTGGGATAAAAGAGTTTTCATTTTATTTTGTTTCCTTTTGAAAATATAGAAGTTATAATTCTAGGCCACTGATAAAAAATACTGCAGAGATGAAAGGCTTATAATAAAAATGAGAAAATAACTGAAAAAGAGAAACCCTTCAGCATATGAAGTGGGAGAAGCATTTGTGGACAAGTTGGCAATTGACAGGAAAAGAAACTTTCTTTCCTTTTAGCAATTGAGAAGAAGGAATCAATAACAGATGCAGGAAGAGTAAATTCATTGATAGGCAAATGAAGGATTTCCTTGTCAATTCCCAGAAAGATTGGGAAGCAGGAGAAAATTTGAGGGGTGAACTGATTGCTGTGGAAATGTGAAAAGTAGTTTAGAATGAACCAAAAGAATTTGGTGGGGATGAGGGGAATCTGCTGGGGCAAGCCATGAGAAAAGATGGCTGTCAAACTGGTGCGAGGGAGTTCCTTCCTGAAACTATTGTTATACTTTCTTCCTTTCTGAAACTATTGCTACTACAGAGTCAAGCTGCTGGACATCCCACTTTTAGAAACATGTTCTATAGTGTTTAAAATATCCTCTTCCAAATGGCAACTATCTTAGAAACTTTGTACTAAAGTGACATTCAATTATCCTAGACTTTTAAGTGAGCATAAGTTAGTATAAATACATATTATTTTCACAATCAGCTGAGATCATCAAAATGAATAAGAATATTGTGCTAGTGACTTGCAGAAGGAAGTATTGTGAATAAGAAGAAATGCCTTGGTGGGCTCTTCTTGGAATTGTAGAATTACCTGGAAGAAGGGGAAATAGCAAAACAACTATTTCCTATTTTTTTGAAGTCTAAATCAGGAAGATAATAATTAGAGACAATTAGGTACTATAAGTCACTAGTCGTGAATCCATGATTTATGATGCTAGTGTGATAATGGTGGAAAATCTAGTTTTCTATGATATTAGCTAGCTCTGAAGATTCGGGCTCAGTATTGCATGGGAATTAATAACATTTATACCTTTTGTCAGTACTTCTACATACTAAACATCTTTATAACTTATTAGAAAATGCTAAGTAAGACTCTAATTAACAACACAGTTATATTATTAGAGTACATCATACTATTTGGCTTTTCTAAGAATACTCGGAGCATGAACGTAAAACCCATTTAGAACCTCTGTTTCTCTCTACCAAACATTAAAACATCTTGCTATCACCAGGTGCATAGTTCCAGTCTTGTGTCAATTGATTCATCAATTGCAAGGTCATACCCTACCATTTTCATTATTCTCATAGCTACCCTTGAAATTCAAAAGGTGGCAGACAAATTAGAAATCAATGAACTAAATTCTTTTTTTCAAAAGGAAACATTTTTTCACAGCAAAAGACAATTGTGTCCGTAGATTTAGAACCTAAATCAAACCTCAGATTCTTGTAAACCACGGGAGCCTATTTTTTAAAAATTATTTTTACATGAAAGAATCTTTAATATTTAGAACAATTCCTCCATTTTAGGTTTAATTAAAAAAATTTAAAATGTGTTTGAAGTTCTTCCTGTATTTTTGAGTATTTCCATTTAAGAAGTTAAGACAAGTAAAAAATGGGAGCAATCTAGACTTGTAGCAATTATTCAGATACAATTTATTAAAAGTGGTTTCTTGATGTAAGTTTGTTCTCTTTCCAGTAAATATGATGTTTGGCTGGAAGTGAAAGTGGGTTAGTTTCTTGAAGTGTCTTGATTCACTTTAATTAACTGACTGACTAAAAATTATGGCACTGGGAACAATTTGAAAACTGGAATGCTTTTCTTATAAAATATAAAAAAATAATTTTGATGGTGGAAATAAATCATTTAATGATATATTACCTATTTTTCCTAAGCCTAAGTTACTTTGTTCAATAAAATTCAAAATGAGAATAAAGCCCCCCTTGACATTTTGTGGCAAGATATTCCACACTGCCCTATTCTCATTATTTTCAGGCTGATACTAGGGATATTGAATGTTTTGGGTTTTATTTTACTATTTCATTATTTTCTCACAAGAGTGTAATTTAAAAGCTATCTGAAGAAAACAAATTTCTGTCAGTCAGGCGTTTTTGAGAAAAAAAAAAAAAAATATATATATATATGAAGAGGCTGGAGGTCATGTGCAAGTAAGTATGTAAATAACCTGGAGCTGAGTGCTGTGGCCTGATTGTGTTCCCTCAAAATTAATGTGTTGAAGTCCTATACTTCAGTGTGATGGCATTTGGAAATGGGGTATTGGGAGATAATTAAGTTTAGGTCATGAGGGTAGGCCCTTAGGATGGGATTTATGCCCTTATAAGAAGAGACACCTGAAAGCTTATTATTTCTCTCTCTACCATGTGAACACACAGCAAGAAGACAGCCATCTATAAGCAACGAAGAGAACTTTCACCAGACTGGACAATGCTAACCTTGAAATTGGACTTCCAGCCTCCAGAACGGTGAGAAAATAAATTTCTGTTCTTCAAGCTACCCAGTTTATGGAATTTTGCTATGACAGCCCAGGTTAAGACATTGAACATGCTTCCCTATTGTTCCTTGGGAGAGTCCAGTTTAAAGTGTAGCAAAATATCATAAAATTGCTTGTGATGTAGCAGTAAAGGCTAGACTCAAGACTAAAACTCCAGTTATCAGAGGTACTTATTCTCAGTTACTGCATAAAAGCAATAGAGTGATGAGACCAGAAGACACTTTGTTAAATAAGCCATGAACATCTCAAAAATAACTGACATGGACAAAACCTAGTGACTGGAGGTCACTTCATGCCTGCAATGTGTATCTGAGGTGTTGAACTTAGATTCGATAATGCCTGTTACTTAGTTTCTTAATCTTACACCAGAATGTGAGTTTAGAAACATACTTGACATACACACTATGTATGTATGTCAAACTAAAGAAATTAGACTTTTCTGGTATTCTTAAATTCATGAACTGAGATTCATATAATTTATATATGCATATCATTCATATATTAAATTGGTTAAAATGTATTTTTATTAAATAAATTCTATCCATTGGGCTTACCTTTTTATAAGCTCATTGAATATGGTCATAGGGAAATGATAGATCGATATGCAGGCATTCTGTGGATAATATTAAATCAGACATTATAAAAACAATAATCAAAAAGCAGACTCAGATATAGAGAACGAACTGATGATTACCAAAGGGGAGGTTGGTGGGGGGATGAGTGAAATAGGTGAAGAGGATTAAGAGTACATTTATTAGGGCGCCTGGGAGGCTCAGTGGGTTAAAGCCTCTGCCTTCAGCTCAGGTCATGATCTCAGGGTCCTGGGATCAAACCCCGCATCAGGCTCTCTGCTCAGCGGGGAGCCTGCTTCCTTGCTTCCTCCCCTCACCCCCCCCCCCGCCTGCCTCTCTGCCTACTTGTGATCTCTCTCTTTCTGTCAAATAAATAAATAAAATCTTCAAAAAAACAGCAACAACAACAAAAAAAGAGTACATTTATCTTGGTGAAGACTAAGTAAAGTACAGAATTGTTGAATTACTATATTGTACATCTGCAACTAATATAACACTGTATGTTAATTATATCAGAACAAAAATAAAAATAATCAAATGATTAAACAATTAATCTTTTATATTCATGCATATATTTAGTGTTCCAGTGTAATATTTGTATTATAGTGGCTTGAACAAATAAATTTGTATTATTGGTGGCTTAAACCAATAAATTTAGATTATTTAAAACTAGTTTTAAAGAGAGACTTGAGTAACAAAAATTTCATATTTAAATTTAGCCATTAAAATAAGAGTAAAAATACATTATTCAATAAACTCTGAGATCAAAGTACATAAAGTCACATTTTTCAAAGGTACTGGCTAAGCTATATTTAATAATAATTTAGATTTAGTAGGACATTCTCTCCATGGTGTCATGTATGTTCATAAACACACACATATATTCACTAGTGGTAACTATACATTCATCTTTATATGCATGCATATACCTATAACGCTTTTTAATAGTATATAAAAATCCCATTTATTGACTCAGACGATACAATAGTCATGACTATTTTCAAAGTAAAATACAAAGAAGTTAACATGCCTGCAGAAGTTCATAGAAATAGGAGTCATGCCCTGTTTATTTTAGTAGATATCTCCTTAATTAACTGACTTATATGAAGTCATTTAACAGACTTGTGACATATTATCCACATATATAAATATACATTATATAATCCACATATATAAATATATAAAATAAACTATATGATCTTCGCACCACTTCCTTCTTTAAAATTATACATTCTTATGGTGGAGTTGAAGACAGCTTCAAAATAAACGCCTCAAAATTTTCCTCTGTTCATATCACACATCTTGTGTCATATGGTATGTTTTCTATCTTCAACTTCATTGATTTTTTTAAAAATAAGAATTTGAGTTCCCTTTTGTAGTAATAATGCTCCCAATTCTACACAAAGAAATAATAAAATGTTCTGAAGCACGTTAACAAGAAAAGTTAAAATAGTTAATATAATATCTCATTAGCCATTTATGAATAACCAAACAACAGCATATCTAGTGCACATTCTCAGAAGGCAAACACATCATAGTCTTCAATAACTAAAAAAGGATTTAAGGGATTAAGTTATAATCTTTCATCCTCATCTACTGTGTATTCAGTCACACAACTCAATAAAGTTGACAAATCTAATTTTCTAAAAGGCTGGAGGTTATTTTTCGGTGCAAGAGTGATAGGAAGATTTGCTGGTGGGTGTCTGACTCTAGTAAGTCCTACATTCTAGCAACAAGGCAGCAGACACAATGAAAGATATTCTGGCCAAACGATTCCTTTTATATCCTTAATCGTCTTTTCTAGTTGGGGTAAATATAATTCCAGATCTTTTATTAATTTGCCAGCCCATATATTAAAATGTAGACCTCAATCTCAGTCAATCCTTGAAGTAATTAGAAGTAAGCAGAAGTATATGAGGTAGGTGATTAAATAATGGCATTAGGAAAGTGTTGGCTACTTTTAAAAGGTATAATGAATATCATGAGCAGAAACTTCATTTTAAGCTGAAATCATTAAAATGCTGCCTAAGGCCATGTGTCTAGTTCCACAGTTTGAAACAAAAGCTGGCACTCATTAAATAGTCACCACAAAAAAGCTATAAAAATAATTATTTAAAATATGATAGTGGTAGAAAAGATAATACGGAAACCTAGACTGTCAAAACTTTGCTATAAGATCAGCTGTGCCCTCAGGATTTTATAACAAGGAGCTTCCATTCCATGGATCCATATATTATAGAACACTAGTGCAAACATATTACAACCTAAGAAGTAGTTATATGTTGTAGTTATATATTATATTAGCTAGCTGGTCAAATAACAAACACATTCATTCAAAAACAATGTTAGTATCCAAGAATTTTGAAATAAGCTTTATATTATTATTATTATTATGTTCAGTTAGCCATTGTATAGTACATTATTAGTTCGTGATGTAGTGTTCAATGATTATTTAGTTGTGTATAATACCCATTGCTCATCACAAGGAAGACTGAAGGCATCTCCGCTATAATTTGCATCTAGGACTCAATAGAAAGGCTAAGAATAGTTTATAATTTAAGAAAGAAGATATTGCTTACAGTTTAAAAATTTTGATAATACAGTGCTTGGGAAAAAGTACTTCACTTTTCTACTCATCAAGCCAAGGGAAAAGATGACAATTTTCATCAAAAGAGGAAAAACAAGATGTGCTCTACAGAACAGTGTAATAGGTGTATCACAGATAAATAGAACAAAAGAAATGAGGCTTAGTCTGCACAGAAGCATAAAATTCAACAAAGATTTATTGAGTGTATACTACATCTATTTTAGATGAGAAGAATGCAGCAGTAAACAAAACTGACAATGAGATAGGAAAACTAAAAATATTTTAGGAAAAGAGAAGCATTATGAGGAAAAAATGGATAAGAGAAGTATTTTCAATGGGCTCACGAGGAAATCTCTCTCAGATAAGGAAGTGCAGCAATATGAAGGAAATAAGAAGCTGAACCATTCTGATATCTAGGAAAAGTATATACCTACGGGAAAGGAACTGAAAAGGTTCTTATGTTTATCATTTGGGGAATGTGACCTGATTTATGTATAATTATATTTGTACAAATTTACAAATAATTATATTTGTACAAATATACAAGTATTTAAGAAATGATTAATATGGGGGTGTCTGGGTGGTTCAGTAAGTTAAGCAACTCCTGATTTTTGGCTTAGGTCATGATCTCAGGGTTGTGACATCAAGCCCTGGAGCCCCACATGGAGCTCCATTCTCAGTGGGGAGTCTCCTGGAGATTCTCTCTCTCTCTCCTGCTCTCCCTCTTTCAGTGCCCCTTCCCCCACTTTCACACAGTCTCTAAAATAAGTAAATTAAAATAAATAAATAAATAAATAAATAAATAAATAATAAAATAAGTAAATAAATCTTAAAAAATAGTTAATATGTATACATTTTAGTATGTGGCTTTCTTCTTTCTTTCTTTCTTTCTTTCTTTCATCTTTCTTTCTTTCTTTCTTTCTTTCTTTCTTTCTTTCTTTTTTCTTTCTATTTTTTATTAACATATAATGTATTATTTGCCCCAGGGGTACAGGTCTGTGAATCATCAGACTCACACATTTCATATCATTCACCATAGTACATACCCTCCCCAATGTCCATAATCCAGCCACCCTATCCCTAAACCGCCACCCCCAGCAACCCTCAGTTTGTTTCATGAGATTAAGAGTCTCTTATGGTTTGTCTCCCTCCTGACCCCATCTTGTTTCATTTTTTCCCTCCCTACCCCCTGCCCTGCCTCTCAAATTCCTCATATTAGAGAGATCCTATGATAATTGTCTTTCTCTGATTGACTTAGTTTAGCATGATACCTCTAGTTCCATCCATGTCATTGCAAATGGCAAGATTTTGTTTCTTTTGATGGCTGCATAGTATTCCATTGTATATTTATACCACATCTTCTTTATCCATTCATTTGTTCATGGACATCTAGGTTCTTTCCATAGTTTGGCTATTGTGGACATTGCTGCTATAAACATTCAGGTGCATGTGCCCCTTCAGATCACTACATTTGTATCTTTAGGGTAAATACCCAGTAGTGCAATTGCTGGGTCATAGGGCAGCTCTATTTTCAACTTTTTGAGGAACGTCCATACTGTTTTCCAAAGTGGCTGCACCCTCCTACACTGTTGGTGAGAATTCAAGCTGGGGCATTCTTTAAAATGAGCCACTTTACCTGGGAGTTTTGCAATATTATTTAGCAGCATCTAAGATTATTTCACAATATATACATATATTGAATCATTATGTTTTATACCTGAACTAATATATTAAATGTCAATTATATCTCAATGTAAAGAAAAAAAAAATTGGAAAAAACCTATTCCTAAATTAATAGGTTATAACAAAATGAGTCATATGCAAATATATTAATTGGACCTTTTATAAAATCATTGTACAAATTACAGTTATTATTCAAGATTATTCAAGATAATGTTTCAGGTACCATGCAATTCACATATATCCTATACTTTCTTCCATAATTGCATATGACACTCAGGTGTTCAATTGTATGGGTCCTTCTTTGGATCCTTGTAATTTTACTCATAGATAGATAGATAGATGTATTTGAGTAACATGTATTTGAATATATATGAATTATGTATATATTTGAGATATATATATTTGAGTAACATATATTTAAATATATATGAATTATGTGTATATTTGATATATATGTTTTATATTTATATATAAAATATTTTAAGTTTCTCATTTCATTTTCAGCTTCTGGTAAAACTCACACAAAACAGGTATTGAATAAATATTTGTCAAATAAACATATAAACAGATAGATGAATTCATGCCCACATGAATGAAGGAACAGATGATTTGAACTGGCATGAAAACTGCCATAGAAACAAAGACTGTTTATGTACACATTGTATATATTCTGGAAAGTTTAACCATGACTGAATGTCCAAAATAATAAATTATATTATAATTTACCTAATAGTACTACATTTTATAGAAGCTAATATCATAGAATATTGTAGACTTTGTAATTGTACTAATTAGGAAAATATAGATTATTTTTCAAAATTGTGCATTAAATGAAATGGAAATTGTCACAACTATATTTAATATACTCTATATTCACTTTATAGATGTCAGCAAAAATGGTGATGCAAGGACCCCCCAAAATTGTCTCCTCCATAAAAGCAATAAGAAAACTAGCAGGAATTGTCATAACCAAAGGCTTGCATGAGCTGAAAAATAACAACTCATTCATGGTGAAAACCAGCAATGGTAAGGACATTGGAGTGGGAAGTATAGGGCTGGAGCTCCTTCTAAGTTCACTCCAAGAGAACTGTCTTTTTTTTTTTTTTTAAGATTTTATTTATTTATTTGACAGAGAGAATGAGAGAGTGAGAGAAAGAGAAAAAGCACAATCAGGCAGAGATGCAGGCAGAGAGAGAAGGAGAAGCAGGCTCCCCACCAGCAAGGAGCCTAATGTGGGACTCAATCCCAGGCCCCTGGGATCATGACCTGAGCCCAAGGCAGACGTTCAACCTACTGAGCCACCCAGACACCCAGAGTAAGTTCATTATTTTACCCATCTGTTTCCTGGAAGACCCCACTTACAAGGCTCTTTCTATTGAACCTGACTTAGAGCTCACTCTGTGTGAAAAGCTTTTTCCCCAGGGGCATTTTTTAAAAAACAATTACAGTCAATTGTTAAACTTCACAGTTTAAGACTGTGAATAAGAGTTGGAACAAACAATTGACTAACCAAAAAACTTTAATGGGAAATCAGAGTAATGAAGTGTTCACAATGGTCTCATAAAATTCTATGTATTCCTGGGAATCAAGAAGGACCCATGTACACAGAAATCTTTTTGCCTATCCAGAACTGTACATGAATTTAGGAAAATCTGAGAAGCCCTAATCTCTACTCTTTAGCTAACTTTAGAAGACGCCTGAGTAAGAAGTCAAATCTAAGGTAGGGTTGTCAAGCTGAATATTGAAGAGATAACCTATGATGAGGAGAACAACAGCAAAAGAAGTGTAGATAAGATTAAATTTACTTACAACTTTCAGTCCATTGATAAATACCTGAGACAGGCATAGTAGGACATTCCTCAAGAAATTCACAACTGCCTAGTGTTAATGCTTTGCTAGAGGCAAAAAACAACCTTAGCTTGACAATAGCCAGACCTCTAGGGTCCTGTAAAAATTTTCTTTAACATATGAAAATCCTTTTAGAGATTTCTTTAACTCTACCCCTCCAATATAAAAGTGTATAAACAATCACTCCTCACAATCAGTAGACACTTCCTCTGCCCAAGGGTACTGTCCCCTTGCTTTAATAAAAACATCTTTAAAAATAAAAAAAATAAAATAAATAAAAAAATAAAAAATAAAAAAAATAATAAAAAAAAATAAAAACATCTTTTTCCACCAAAAACATCTCAAGCATTCTTTCTTGACCAGTTCATTCCTGGCCCATATCACAACTTACATTATAAAAATTTGTCCACAAAGTTTGGGGAAACTATTGGTTCCAAGGAACTTAAGAAACTTTTTGTTCAATCATTAGCCGACCACTGAATTAACTAAACAGAGACTTCAGTAAACAAAGAGTACAGACTTAACAGAATCATTATAGAAAGGTCCTTAGAACTAACAAACAAACAAAAAACAAACCTATAATAAACAGGAATAACAAAAAACCTTGAGGAGATCATCTTAAAAGTAACTATCTTCTATTATTTAAAATGCTTATTTTTCAACCCAAAACTATGAGACATGTAAAAACAAAATATGGCCCAAATAAAGAAAAATCTATTCCATAGAAACTGTCCCTGAGCAGTTAAAAAAAAAAAAACAACACACAAAAACTTTAAATCAGTTATTTTAAATATCTTCAGAGAACTAATAAAAGTAATATCTACTGAACAAATCAAAAAGAGAGACAAACAAAAAGACTCTTAAATATAGGGAACGAAGTTGTGGTTCCCAGAGGGAAGGTGAGTAGGAGAATGGGTGATATAGGCAAAAGGGATTAAGAGTACACTTATCTCAGTAAACCTTCAGTAATATATAGGATTGTTAAATCATTATATTGTATACTTGGAATTAATATAACCCTATACATTAATTATACTTAAATTAAAAAAAATAAGTCTACTGAACTAAAAGAAAGTATGGGGATAGAGTTTCAACAAATATCAAGTAAAAGAGTAAAAAAGAAAGAAGCAGATAGAACTTCTAAAGTTGAAAATTCCAATAACTACAAAGAAAAATTCACTAGAGGAGGTCAACTGAAAATCTGAGCAGGCAGGAAAAAAAAAAATCAATGAACATGAAGATAGCTCAATTGAAGTTATCCATTCTGAAAAATAGAAAATACTAAACAATCTTCAATATTTTCCAGAATATAACTTGAGTATACTAAAGCTAGTTGTATTTCTACACTACCAATGAACAATTAAAATTAAAATTAATAATTATTTTTACTATAGCATCAAAAATAATAAAATTCTCAGTAATAAATGAATCAAATTATACATTTACTTGTTTTTTTTTAAAGATTTTATTTTTATTTATTTAACAGAGAGAGAGAGATCACAAGTAGGCAGAGAGGCAGGCAGAGAGAGAGACGGAAAGCAGGCTCCCCACCAAGCAGAGAGCCTGATGCGGGACTCGATCCCAGGACACTGAGATCATGACCCGAGCTGAAGGCAGAGGCTTTAACCCACTGAGCCACCCAGGTGCCCCTCAAATTATACATTTACTTGTAAGCATAAAAGTACAAACATCATTGAAAGAAATTGAAGAACACCTAAATAAATGGAAAGACATACCACATTCATGATAGGCAAATTCATATTGTTTAATGGCAAGATAATCCTCAAACTGCTCTACAGATTTAATGCAATGTGATACTGGAACAAGGGTAAAAATATAGACTACTGAAATAAAACTGAAATCCAGAAATAAATCCTTGCATTTATTGGCAATGGATTTTCAACAAAGGTGCCAAGATAATTCAATAGGGAAAAGAGTTGTCTTTCCAAGAATGGTGCTAGGACAACAAGATATCCGCATGAAAAAGAATGAATTTTGATCCTTATATCACATCATATTAAAAAATTAACTGAAAATGATTATATTCCTACATGTATGAGCTAAAATAAAAAAAATACTTAGAAGAAAATAAAGAAAATATAGGAATTTGAGTTTGTAAACACGGTTATGCAATTATTTCTTTTTTTTCTGGTTATGCAATTATTTCTTTGAGATGATATCTAAAGCACAAAAAAAAACAAGAAAAATAGATAAATTGAAATTCATCAAAATCGAAAACTTTTGTGCATCAAAGAGCATTATCAGAAAGGAAAAAGACAAGCCGTAAAATGCAAAAAGTTTTTACAAATCATATATCTGAAAGGGTCTAGTATCCAGGTTATATGAAGAATATTTACAAGTCAATAATAGAAGGAAAAATAACTCAATTAAAAATGAGCAAAGGTTTGAATAGGCAATTCTCCAAAATCAATCAATCAATCAATCAATCAAGTGTCCTCTTAGCACATATCGAAGAACAATGGTCAAACTACACTGAAGGATTCAGAAGCAAACCTGAGGATATGGGAGTTTGACTGTATGCAATGTCACATTTTCTTTTTTCTTTCTTTTCTAGAATTATCAATCTTTTAACTACTTATTCAATAGCTATACTCCCTCTAATAAATAAAACTCCAGAATAATAGGAATCATATCTGTCTGTTTATATTGTACTGCCTGTATCCATCACTGGTTGCATGGTATATAGTACATGTTCAAAATTTGTTAGCTAAATACATGAACTGGAACAAGAGGTCTCATCACAGGATAATTTAGGAGATCACAATAACCCACACATCATCAAAATAAGATTACAGTCAAGATATCAGTTCTTCCCAGCTTGATCTGTAGATTCAATGTAATCACAACCAAAACACTAGCAAGTTATTCTATGGATGTTGACTTATTCTAAAGTTCATGTGAAGAGGCAAAAGAATTGCAATAGTCAACACAATATTGAAAGAGAAAAACAGAGGCACCTGAGTGGCTCAGTAGGTTAAAGCCTCTGCCTTCAGCTCAGGTCATGATCTCAGGGTCCTGAGATGGAGCCCCGCATCCGGCTCTCTGCTCGGCAGGGAGCCTGCTTCCCCCTCTCTCTCTGCCTGCCTCTCTGCCTACTTGTGATCTCTCTCTCGCTCTCTCTGCCAAATAAATAAATAAAATCTTAAAAAAAAAAAAAGGAAAGAAAAAAACAAAGTTGGAAGATCGATGCTATCTGATGTGATGTCATGACTTACCATAAAGCCACAGTAATCAAGACAGTGTAGTTTTGGTAAAAGAATAGACAAAGAGATCAATGGAACAAACCAGAGAACTCCATAAATATAGGCAACTGATCTTTGATAAAGGAATAAAGACAATACAAGGGACTAAAGATAGTCTCTTCAACAAATGGTGCTGAGCAACTAGAAATCCACATGCAAAAAAGTAAATCTAGGGATGCCTGGGTGGCTCAGTCAGTTAAGCAGCTGCCTTCAGCTCAGGTCATGATCCCAGGGTCCTGGAATCAAGTCCCGCATCAGGCTCCTTGCTCAGTGGGAAGTCTGCTTCTCTCTCTGCCTCTGCCTGCCACTCTGCCTGCTTTTGCTCTCTCTCTCTCTGACAAATAAATAAATAAAATCTTAAAAAAAAAGTAAATCTAGATGAACACCTTACATCTTTCACAAAGATTAACTCAAAATATGTCAGAGACCTAAGCGTAAAATGCAAAACTATGAACTCTTAGAAGATAACACAGGAGGAAACCTAGAAAACCTTGGGTATGGTAATGTCTTTTTTTTTTTTTTTGGTAATATCTTTTTAAAAAGATAAAACACAAAATATACAATCCATTAAACAGATAACTGATAAGCCAGACTTCATTCAAATTAAAAACTTCTGCTATGCAAAAGACAATATCAAGTTAATTAGAAGACAAACCACAGTCTCGGAGAAAATATTTGGGGAAAAAAATTTGATAAAGGTCTGCACACAATATACAAAGAACTCTTAAAACTCATCAATAAGAAAACAAAAAACTTGATTAAGAAATGGACCAAAGACCTTCTTGACACTTACCAAAGAAGATGTACAGATGACAAATAAGCATATGACAAGATGTTCCACATCATATATCATCAGAAAAATGCAAATTAATGCACAATGAGATACCAACATAGACTAATCACAATGGACAATATCCAGAACAGTGACAACACCAAATCCTGGTAAGAATCTGGAACAACTAGAACTCTCATTCATTGCTAGTGAAAATAAAAAATGAGACAGCCACTTTGGAAAACAGTTCAGCAATTTCTTACAAAGCTAAGCATCCTCTTAGCATGCAATCCAATAGTCATGCTTCTTGGTATTTACCCAAAGAAGTTGAAAACTTATGTCCATATAGAAACCCGTGCATGGATGTTTTAAAAATGAGCTATCAATTAATGAAAAAATATGAGAAATCGTAAACACTATTTACTAAATGAAATAAGCCAATCTGAAAAGGATACATACCAGATTATTCCAACTATGACCTTCTAGAAAAGACAAACTATGGAGACAATAAAGGATCAGTAGAGATTTGGGGTTGGGAGGAAGATAAATAGGCAGAGTACAGAGAATTTTTAGGGCAGTGAAATTACTCTATATAATAGTATAATAATGCACATGCACCATTTGTTCAAACCCAGAGAATGAACAGCAAGTGTGAATTCTAAGGTCAACTATGGACTTGGGATTATTATGATGTGTAAATGTAAAAAATGCACCATTCGAGTGAATGATGTTGAAAATAGAGGAGGCTGTGCACAGGGTATACGGGAAATATCTGTATCTCCCTTTCATTTTTTGTTGCAAACCTAAAATTT
Organism: Potos flavus; assembly: GCA_028534135.1. NCBI lineage: Eukaryota > Metazoa > Chordata > Mammalia > Carnivora > Procyonidae > Potos > Potos flavus. Next base: position 151,978,429 of record CM052899.1, on the reverse strand, counting down.
CTCTAAAATGTCTTAAAATGAGATTACATATGACATATGATGAAACATTTTTTTTCTTTGTTTCTAAGGGATACAACCATGCACAATTTTTAGAAAGCCTGGAATTTATTTTTTCTCTCATTAATTACCCGTGGGATCTTGTAAAATTCTAGAAATCTCCTTGGGATTCATCATTTTCACAAAAAAGAAAAAGTGAATTCACATGTCCAAAAATTATCTCCAGACCAATTAATATCTCTGTTCTATGTCTTTCTTCAGAGCAATCTCGTGTGTGTGTTTGTGTTTTTTGGGGGGGGTTTGGCTTTTGTTTAGTTTTTTTGTTTTTTTTGTGTTTTTAGAAAGGCAGACTGCCACAAATATCACCATATTTGGTTTTCTCTGGAATTTGAAAGCTTGACTGCATTCTCCTACAAATGGATTGCAAAGGCTTGTATGGAGGTTCTAACAAGGGGTATAGCCACTTAAATACCCTTGACCAAAGATCGATTCTCTGATTCTCCTCAATAGGGAAAAGTTGTCCTCTTCAATCCAGCATACAACTTCATGAGGAACACACATGGAGCAGTGAGGGAAAGTGGACACCAGCTTAGCCAGCCAGATCAACTGAATCAATCCTGGAGACCAATGGAGTGACAAATGTCACAGACTGCCCTCACATCCAAAGTCATTCTTTGATTAAAGTCCCAGAATTCCAACCCCACCTATATAAAGAGGTGAAAGATGATTTTTCATTCTTTTTTCTACTTTTTTTTCCTGTTCTGTTAGATGACCTTACTTCTTGCTGACCAATACTCCTGGTGAGTATTCTATATTCTGAACCTATTTTTTACCATATCTTTCCCATAGTATCATATTGTTTTACTTTCAATTCCCTGTGATTAATTGAATTATTAATTATATGGCTCCTATCTTAATGTCTAGCACACCAGAGTTGAACTCTTCTCTGTGTGTAGCTTTATTTTCATCCTTCCCATGCCCTGTTGAAATAGAACTCTTGAAAGTCAGATTTCCTCAAAACATCCATTATACATTTCCATTTCCTTTGCTCATGTTTCTCCATCTGCCTGTCATGTGTTCCAATATCATACTTTCACACTTTCAAGACTCAGCTGTAAAGCCTTTCCTAGTTTTCACAAGTAAATATAAATGACTTCATAGTCCTTAAGTCACACGTTATATAGTGGCACAGATTTTCATGCCATTATAATATATTTTATCAATTTATCTTCCTGTTCCAGATTACAGAGACTTAGACGATGGTATGTAGATAGTTGGCTTCTTAGCACTTGGCATTAGTAGGCACATAGTAAATATGTTTGTGAATAAATGAAACAATCAAATTAGAAAGCAATTGGGTATGCTAATTTATTCTGAAGCATGTATTAATAATCTATCCATTTGTTTGTTGCTTATATTGTTATGGACACCTTGTAAGGTGTAAAATACGTGCCCTAATATACTGGAAGGTGCTGAAGATAAATAAGAGGAAAGATCACAGGTCCACCTCTGAATTGTTAATGAGCTAAATAAGCATGAAAAATCTGGAAAAAGTCATTGTTATTATAACGACTACGAAACATACATTATAGGAAAAATTCTCAACACATTAACTCTTAAAGGAAAAAAGCAATAATGGAAGAAGAATTTATAGAATAGTTGGTGAAACTATATTTTTAAGACAACTGCTTTTGTCCAACTACTGTTAGATTATCTATTTTTTCCTGTGATCATGTCCTATTGAGTTTCAATTTTTAGATGTCAATGTATACATTTTTTAGACTAGTTGGGAAGTAGCAAACAACAGTAGCTTTGTTCTGTGTAAGAATATAGTTACGGATATTCAATAGAAAACCACTGGTTTTGCCACAAAAAGTGAAAAAAAAATCTATGCTTTACATTCAGAGTGTAATTCTGGGTAGCCCTAAAAAGACAAGTAGTACTGTAACAGAGTTTTTATGTTCAGGGTATCTTCAAAATGCCCTTTCTTCAGGTGTCATCTGCTTTTTGATTTTTCAACTGAAATAAAACCATTTTTTAGAGATCCTGATATTTTATATGTGCAGGGATTGACACTTCAGGTTCAAGATACATCAGTGCATCCACCTTGAAAGCCACAGAAGGTATTGAAATAGGAAATACTTAAGTTTGACAGTCAGTTGCCCTCTGGACCTGTGAATATCACTTTGGGTCTGGGTAATGATTGTACAATGTTAGACAAGTATTTACATGAACTCTGTTGGATCCATTTTATTATTTATGCTTTGTTATTTGCTTTTTTACCTGTAACCCAAAGAACATCACACATTTTAAAAATATTCATGTATAGTATTATAGATACTAGATGAAATATACTTTTCCACAAGTGTTGTGATCATCTGCCCTCTTCTGTTAAATTGTTGGCTTACTCTTCCCTAAAAAAGTTATTTCAAACAACTAGAGTAACTTTTTATGTTCTGATGTACTTTTCTCCTGAGGGAAAGCAATATCCAGAAGTATAAGAGAGTTTTGAAAATTGTGGATGGAAAACTCTGCAGGGTATGTGGACAGAGGAACTAAGTGACTTCCCTATTCTTCACTCCCAGTATATGTGCCCTGTATGGTCACAGAGGGACCTATTAGTAAAGAGACACAGTCTCTGCTTGGAGTTCCTACTGGTGTCCATTAGCTGGATGCTGAAAGGCTATGAAGTTATTTATCTGTTTTTCCCAAACTCTGTTTCTGTCATGTATACTGTTACCATTTCTCAGAGCAACTCCATGATATCTTATAACAGTTAATCATTTGCAACATTATTTTCTACAGGGGTCCCCAGATGGTTCATCATACCTGAAGGTATCCTTCACATGTAGCATTTATCATGTATGTGTGGAGTGTACCCTAAAGCACAGTTTCCTCTCATACTCCCTTGAACCTCAGCATCAGAGCCATTGATTTCAGTGTTGGGAAACACAGCTACATATGATATAGTACCAAGTCAACTGAATCAGAACTAAAAGACATAGTTGGTATAGGATATAGTTACCATATAGTATGTGCTATATAGTAACTATAACTATATAGTTACATATAATTTTGAAAGATATTTAAGGAATTATTATTTCCTATGCTGTTTAATTTTATAGTATCCTCAATTTTTATCCTAACAGATTCTAAGTCAGATAAAATGATGCATAGTATTGAATCAACATAGATAAGGATATTGCTGATATTACATGGATATAAATAATGAAGAACTCACTGTAAGTAATCTTTCCTTCTCATTATATATGGATAAAATATTCAATTTCTTTTACTCTGCTATTTTATACAATCAAAATATATGTATTAAGGACCAGTTCTATGCTAGTCACTGTTCTGGACACTTGGAACACCTTAGTTAACAAACCAGGAAGTTATGAATATTAAATTCTAAATGGGGAGACACATAAAAAAACAAAACATATAAATTGTGTAGTAGTTAGACAATGATAAATGTTTGGGGATAAAATGGAGCCAAGTAAGAGGGATGAGAATGCTTGGTTGAGTATAGAGAAAGGTAAAATTTGGGTCAAGACTATAAAGAAATAAATCAATATCCCTAGATATCACAGAGGTAAATATTCCAAGCACAACAAAAAGCCAGTGTAAAGTCTCTAAATTAGGAACAAGCCTGGTATTTTTATTCCTTAAAAAGTTGGGAAGGCACTATTGTTGGATTAGTGGGAAGAGTAGTGGGCCAGACCACATGGATCATTGAAGACCACGTCCAGAACTTTGCCTTTTACTCTGAGTGATGGGGAGAAACTGCATGATTTTGAACACAGGGATTATATGGTTTGACCATATAATTCTAAATGGAATACCACAGTCCCTGTGTTGAAAATAGGAGACAAAGGGATACCAGTCAGTTGGCTATTGTACTAATGTAGGTACTAGATGATGTCAGCATGAACAGTGATGATAAAAGTGAAAGTGAGAAACAAAATAATAAGACTCTAGATATATTAGTAGTTACAGCCAATTTGCTACACGGATTATATTTTAAAATGTACTGTATTGAGAAATATATTGATACCAAAGGGTTTTTTGTTTTTTGTTTCGGTTATGTAACACTTTGACAGAATTTGGAATTTAAACTAACAGAAGATAGTATTACTCTACTGTCTTACATTCCCTCTGGTGGAAACAATCACTGCCAAATCTTTACTGTATTTTTCTCTCCTTATTCAGACCTCTGTTCCAATATTACCTCCTTTACTAACCATTCTTTTTAGAGCATCACTTTCCATCACTCCCGTATCCGCCCTTAATCCACTATCTTTTTTTTTCTCCATAGTCTACATTACTAACATATTTTTATTTCATGATGGTGAGGATTATTTTTTAATTTTTTTTAAATTACCATGTCCCTAATGTTTTAAATATTGCCTATCATACAGTAAATGATAATAAATGTTAAATATATTTCTAAATTTCTAAACCAAACTATTTTTTCTTAGCCTTTTATCCTTTTATTAGATCTTTAGATTACATGGAAACTACATTTTGTTTATAACTGGTACTACGACTAAAATGATCAAGTATGGTAAACTGCTATATTTGTGCTTTCTAAACGTTGTCTGAGTTCTGATTTGCAACGTTGTCTGAGTTCTAATTGGCAATATCCAAAGGCATTCTACAGCAGCTAGGTAAATAATTCAAGTAGAAAAAAATCATCTGAATATCTTCCTTACAGAGTGGACTTAATAAATAATTATGACATGTTAGTAGTATTTTTTTATCCTGTAAACATTATGTTTTGGCAAGGCTTATTGTTGGTCTTTTTAAATATGTTACACAGTACTTCTTGATGTAATCATTTTCGCATAAGAAATAGCATTTATCGGGGCGCCTGGGTGGCTCAGTGGGTTAAAGCCTCTGCCTTCGGCTCAGGTCATGATCCCAGGGTCCTGAGATCAAGACCCACATCGGGCTCTCTGCTCAGCAGGGAGCCTGCTTCCCGCCCTCTCTCTGCCTGCCTCTCTGCCCACTTGTGATCTCTCTCTCTGTCAAATAAATAAATAAAATCTTGATAAAAAAAAAAAAAAAGAAATAGCATTTATCAGGCCAACCTTTTCAATGACAAATATCTACTGCAAAATTTATTTTAAAAGAGCTAAGAGGGATGCCTGGGTGGCTCAGTGGGTTAAGCCTCTGCCTTCTAGTCAGGTCATGATCTCAGGGTCCTGGGATCAGTCTCTCTGCTCAGCAGGGAGCCTGTTTCTCCCCCTTCCCCTCTCCCTCTGCCTGCCTCTCTGCCTACTTGTGATCTCTCTCTCTCTCTCTCTCTCTGTCGAATAAATAAATAAATAAATAAAAAGAACTAAGAGAAAATGAATCTTAAAAAAAATCATGCTGATTAATGGGGCATATAAGTGATACAAAAATTTTAAAATATTTTTATTATTTTTATTGAAGTATAGTTTACATAGCATGAAATGTACAGATCTGACAGGTATAGTCTTATTAGTTTTAGTGAATGGAAACACCTGTGCAACCCCTAACACTATCCTATCACTATATTGTTGAATGTCATTACCTGGAATATTTTTAAGCTCTTTTTTGAGATTAGAGTTTATCTCTATTTAAAATATTCATGAGTCCTTAAAATGTCTGAAGTCCCAAAGATATCCAGGTTTAAGATGATATTACAGTCAGGTGGTGACTGATGACCTCAGAAGGATCCTGGGCAATTCACCTCAAAAATTTTATCTTGTGTGAAAGATGATGTCTGCTTTGCTTAATGCAAGTACATCAAGCAGTGACAAAGAAAACACAAAGTTGGGAACAGTCATTGTCTTTGCAAGGGAGAAAGGTATATGATCAGAAAATGAAACCATGAAAACATTGCTGAGTATCAGTATTATTACTGTAGTAGAGAACAAATAGAAGTATATGTGAAATTTACATGAAAAACTTCCTTGTATTATTCTTTGAAGCCAAGTCCTCCAACTGACAATCTGGGATCATGATGAGTTTTAGCTGGTATTAAATGCACTTTTTTTTTTTCCCCCCACAACAGAAATAGGCAAACACCCTTCAAGATATAAATCATTACCTGGATTTTATACCAAAGTACAAAATCCTTAGCAAAATGTTTCAGTTATCAGTTTTTCTTGGTTTGTGGTAGGTTCTTGGCATACATTATTTAACATCTAGCGGTTGCTCCTGCAGAAAGTTGTGGATATTAAAAAACAAACAAACAAACAAAAACTCCTGATATAAATATTATATGTCTTAATGATATATATTATTAGAGAACTGGAGTTCTAGTGAACTAAAGATTTTATTTTTGAATAGAAAATTATGATTTAACTTGGACATAATAGGTTTCTTAGAATTAAAAGATTTATATATCCATTTGGATAACTTAAAGGAAGTGAAAAGGCCAGCTAATAAATATGGTCCAAAGCCCTGCAAAATGATACATCAGATTCTCTTCCTTTTGATGTGAATGGATGAACACAAAGGCTGATTTTCTCTGCCCTAAAAACCTTGCTAAGGCTTATAAATAATGACACACTAAGCAATTATTGAAATTTCCTTTTAATGCAGTCTATTTCCCCAATATTCATTTTTATTTTGATATATTCTCATGTTCAGTGTCCACAAGTTTCTATTCTGTTCTTATAAAACATATTTTTGGATTCTTTATTCACACTTTTGTGTAGAGGTCATCTTAAACTATTGTGAACTATAGAGGTTTTGGAACTGTAGAAAATTATGAACTTGATTTAAATTGATGTTCTAGAAGGATGTTAGTCATCATCCTGTGCTTGACAGTGGCCTCCTTAAGCCTCTAGAACTTTTAAAATAATACCATAAATTCAAACACTTATGCAAATCAATATAGCCAAAGAAACAATGTCAAAAATATATGAGAACATATGGAAAAGTTCTTGACAAATAACTGAAAACATGGAAACTCTGCTGAGCTAGATTTGTGTGTGTATGTGAGTGTGCATGTCTATAGACCTAAAAAATTTTGCTAAATATTAACAGTATCATAAGTGTTTTAAAATAAACAGAAAAAATGAATAAAAAAGCGTCAGCGTTTTGAAAGACATATGAGAAAATAATGATATTTTACTAAAAATAAGGCAACTTAAATATATTTAGATGTATATAATATCAAGTAACAAAAAGTAATAGGAAAGAAATTACGTGGCCAAATCTCCAAGGGAAATAAAATTTAAAAGATGAAAGTAACACATACAAAACTGCAAAAAGAAAGTTAATTTCTATATGATCTCTAAGCCCTCACTTTTGGCTGTCTGTAAGATATCTCTACTTGAATATCCTGCTGCCACTTAAAACTTTACATATCTATAACCAAGCTCATTATTTTCTCTGTCTTCTCTGTGTTCCTATCACTGTCAATATCATCATTAAACTCCTGGCTCTCCAGGCTATTAAATAGATAGTCATCTTTGATTGCATCTTTTCCTTAGTCAGCCATATCTCATCTATCAAAAATATTCTTCCAAAGCATTTTTTCAAATTTAGTACCTACTTTTGGATATTAAAATCAGAACCCTTTCCCATCTCATAACCACTCTTCTAGAATAACAACTATAAAATTGCTTTTACTGTCAAATTAGATCTTTTATTTGGCCAAATAGTAAAGCAAATATAATTTTAATCTGGTACTTCTGAAGTCTAAATGAAGCCCCAATTTATACCTTTAATCAGATTGAAACCACAATTAACTGAAAACAAATTAAAACCATAATAAATTTTCTTAGATTTCACCTTGGTTCTCCTTACACATTTTCTTCTTGTGTAATTCTATGCATATCCCAAAACCTCAACTAATTGAATAGTGGTGACAATGAAATACATTTTCCCATCTCATATCCTTCTAAGTTCTAGAAGCTCCGCAAACAAGAGCCAGTTGGTCCTACTTTATTATCACAGTTTTTTTTTTTTTTATTATCACAGTTTTTTAAGCCATTTTACGTATAATACTCAACCTTTTAAGTTAGGTATTATTAGTATCTATATTATGGAGAAGAAAAATAAAGGCCCAACCTGATTAATAGTGGTAGAGACTGGATACAGAGTCAGAAATGATGATTTAAGAATACACAAGTTATTAGCAATGTGCTCTTCTCCCTTTCCTTTATTCAGGTGAACCAATAGCTAGTTTCCTATGGATCATCTTCACTTGATTGTCCCATACTATCTTCTAAACAGCTTTATACAGATTAAATCTATTATCTTCATAGACACCCTACTTATTTTTCAAAATTTATTATTTAAGTCCAATTTAATTTATACATACTGTATTATTAGTTTCAGGGATAGAATTCAGCAATTCATCAGTTGCATACAACACCCAGTGCTTATTACTTCAAGTGCCCTCCTTAATATCATCACCCAGTTATCACATCCCCTCACCCACCTCCCCTCCAGCAACACTCAGTATGTTCCCTGTAGTTAATAGTCTCTTATGGTTTGCCTCCTTCTCTGTTTTTGTATTATTTTATTTTTCCTTCCCTTCCCCTATGTTCATCTATTTTATTTCTTAAATTCCACATATGACTGAAATAATATGGTATTTGTCTTTGACGGACTTATTATGCTTACCCTCTAGTTCCATCCACATCATTGCAAATGGCAAGATTTCATTCTTTTTGATGGCTTAGTAATAGTCTGCTTTATTTGTAGATGAACATGGGAATTATTGCCATCCTCACTCTATTAAGTCTTCTAGTCCATGAACATGGGACTTCTTTCCATTTATATAGGTTTTCACTTTCTTTCAGCATGTTATAGTTTTCAGCATAAATGTCTTGCATTTCTTTTGTTACATTTATTCTAAGTATCTTATTCTTTGATGCTACTATAAATGGAATGATTGAAATAACTCCAATTTTGATTGTTCATTCCCAGCATAAAAAAATATAAGTGATTTTTGTATATTGGTATTTTATCCTACAATCATACTGAACTTTATTAGCTCTCATAGTCTTTTATAGATTCTTTAGGATTTTCTATACATGAAGTCATGTCATCTGAAAGTATAGTTTTTATTTCATGGTTTGGAATCTGGATGTTTTCTTTTCATTTGCTTTGCTTTATTTTCCAGAATAGAACTTCCAGTACAATCTTGAATAGAAGTTGTGACAGTAGATGTTTTCTTATTCCTGGTACTAGGTATCTCAATCTTTCACCATTAGGTATGTTAGCTAAGGGCTTTTCACAGATGATCTCTATCTTACTGACAAAGTTTGCTTTAATTCTAATTTGGTGTTTTTATTATGAAAGGTATTAGATTTTTGTCAAGTGCATTCTTTTGCATAAGAATAATCATGTTTTATCATTTATTCTATTAATATGGTATATTCCACAAATTGATTTTATGACATTAATCTATTATCTATTTTTGCAATCCTGGAAAAAATCCTATTGGTCATGATACATAATCCTTTTTATGTTGCTGGTTTGCTAAAATTTTGCTGAAAGTTTTTGAACCTATGCTCATAGGGATATTTATCTGAAATTGTCTTTTCTTGGAATGTCTTTGCTCACTTTTAGTAATATTGGCCTGATAGAATGAGTTAGGAAGTGTTCCTTTCTGTGTTTTTGAACTAGTAGATGAAGTAGCTGTTGATTCTATGTTTGGTAGAATTTACAAATGAAGTCATCAGAGACAGAGCTTCTCTGTGGAAAGTTTTTGACTACAATTCAATCTCCTTTCTTGTTATAAGTCTTCTCAAACTTACTATTTCTTCTTGAGTCTGTTTTGGTGGTTTGCTTCTTTTAAGAATGTGTTAATTTCATCTACATTATTTACTTTTGAGGGATACAACTGTTCATAGTATTACCTCAATCTTTTTTGTTTTTTAATTCACATAAAATAGTGATACCACTCTTTCAACTCAAATTTAAGTAATTTGAATCTTGTTTCTCTTGTTCATGGTGAGTCTAATTAAAGGTCTCAATTTTTTGGTCACATCAAAGAACAAACCAGTTTGGTTGATTTTCTCTGTTTCTTTTCTACTCTTTATTTCATTTACTTTAATGTAGGCATTCTTCACTTTATTGCATTTCATTTTATTGTGCTTCACTACTTTTTTTTTTAAACTGAAATTCAAGACTTTAGTGGAGGAATTCACTGCAGATGTAGTGGAAATGGCAACAGAAATAGAATTAAAAGTGCGCTTAAGATATGACTTAATTGTTACAATATTGCAATAAACCTTCAATGGATGAGGAGTTGCTTTTTATAGATGAACAAGGTAAGTGGTTTTTTAAGAGGGTTTCTACTCCTGGTGAAGATGCTGAAGACTGTCAAAATGACAAGAAAATATTTAGAATATTACATAAATGTAGTTGATAAAGCAGAGTTTGAGAAGACTGACTCCAAATTTGAAAAATGTTCTTCTGTGGTTACCAAATATCATACTACAGAGACATTTTCCATGAAAGTAGAAGCCAACTCATGTGGCAAACTTTATTGTCTTATTTTAAGAAATTTCCACAGCCACTCCAACTTTCAGCAACCAACTCTTTGATCAGTCAGCAGCCATCAATACCAAGCCAAGACTCACCACCAGCCAAAACATTATGACACACTGAAACCTCAGATGATGGTCAGCATGTTTTTTTAGCAATAAAGTATTTTTAATTAAGGTATTAATGTACATTTTTAGACATAATTCTATTGCATAATTAATAAACTATAGTATAGCATAAATAAGACTTTTATATACACTGAGCAACCAAAAATTATTTGACTCACTTTATTGCAATAATTACTTCATCATGGTCATATTGAACTAAATCCACAATATCTCTGAGATATGCCTGTGTTTATTATTTCCTTCCTTCTACTAGCTTTGCATTGTGTTGCTCTTCTTTTTCTACTTGCTTACGGTTAAAGTTTATGTTATTGATTTGAGATCTTCCTTTTTTTGTTTAACATAGGCATTACAGCTGTAACTTTCTCTGTGAGCACTACTTCATCTGCATTGTACTAGTTTTGATAGGTTGCATTTTTGCATTTTTGCTTTTATTTGCCTCACATTATTTTCCAATTTTCCTCATGATGTCTTAATTGACCTATTGATAACTCAGGAATGTACTGTTCAATTTTCACATATTTTTGAATTTCCTAAATTATTTTTGCTATTGATCTTTAATCTCATTCTTTCACTGTTGGAGAGCATATGCTGTATAATTAGAATATATTTAAATTTATCCAGGCTTGTTCATGGTCTTATATTTGGTATATCTTGGGCAATGTTCCATGTACACTTAAGAAACATGAATTCTGCTGCTCATGCTCTCTCTCCTTCATTCTCTCTCTCAGATAAATAAATAAAATCTTTAAAAAAAAAAGAGTCTGATGCTTAATTGACTGAGCCACCCAGGCACCCCTGGATTGACACTAGTATTATAAAATGTCTTTGTTCCTAATAACAATTTTTCTCATATTATCTATTTATCTAATATTTGTATAGACACGTTAGCTGTTTTTAGGTTACAATTTGCTTGGTATTTCTTTTTTCATCCTTTTACTCTCAACCTATTTGTGACTCTGAATCTAAGGTCTATCTCTTTTAGAGATATTTATTATCTCTAAAACATTGGATAATATTTTTTTATTCAGTCTTCCAGTCTCTCCCTTTGATTATAATTTTGAATACATGTTTATTTCATGTAAGTTCTAAGATATGATTCATACCTGCCATTGTGTTATTTTTCTATGTTTTATGTCTTTTTTGTTCCTCTGTTTCTGCATTACTGCTTTACATTGTGTACAATAAATATTTTCTATTATATATTTTAAGTGTTTGTTTTTATTTTATTTTTATTTTTTTAAGTGTTTGTTTTTATTTTAATACACATTTTCGAGTATTTCCTTAGTTGCCCTGAGGATTACAATTAACATCTTAACTTAAAACAACTTACTTCAGGAGGAATCTGAAGGTTAAACATCCAACTCTTAATTTTGGCTCAGGTCATGACCTCAGGGTTGTGGGATTGAGCCCTGCATTGGGCTCCATGCTCAGTGGGGAATCTGCTTGAGGTTCTCTCTTTCCCTCTCTCTCTGCCTCTCCCCTGCTCATGTGTGTGCATGCACATGGGCTCTCTCTCTCTCTCAAATAAATAAATCTTTTTTTTTTTAAGATTTTATTTTAAGTAATCTCTACACCCAATGTGGGGCTTGAACTTACAACCCTGAGATCAGGAGTCCCATGCCCACCGACTGAGCCAGCCAGGCGCCCAAATAAATAAGTCTTTAAAAAAAAAAACATATTTTGGATTAATACTAACATAATTTCTAATAACATGCAAACACTTTGCTCCAATATGGCTCTATTATCACCCCTTTATTCATGCTAATATATTTCCATGTTACATATTTATATGTTACAAACTCATTAACACAGTTTTATAATTATTGCTTTTATTTTTCAGTTTTCTTTAAAACAAAAGAAGAACTTATTTACAAACTAAATTCATTTATGTGGTCATTATATTTATATAATATACATATAATATACATATATATAATATACATATTATATATATGTAGTTATTTTTACTGGTGTTCTTATTTTTTAATGTGTTTGACTTGTTGTCTAGAGTCTTTTTATTTCATCCTAAAGATTTCCCTTCAGTATCATTCTCTCTTTTTTTTTTTTAAGATTTTATTGGTTTATTTGAGAGAGAGAAAGGGAGAAACAGACTCCCCACTGAGCAGAGACCCCAATGTGGAACTCGATCCCAGGACCCTGAGATCAGGACCTGAGCTGAAGGCAGACACTTAACCAACTGAGCCAGCCAGGTGCCCATTAGTATCTCTTTTAAGGCAAGTCTGCTAGTAATGAGTTCTTCCACTTTTTAAAAATCTTACAATGTCTTATTTTTTCTTTTGTTTTTGAAGGTTAGTTTACTAAATATTTACCAATATTATTGGTTGACAGTTATTTTCTTTCCACACTATGAATACATATATCATCTCACTGTCTCTGTTTTCCATGGTTTCAGATGAGAAGTCGGCTGTTAATCTTATTGAAGCCACTTTCTACATTATGTTTCACTTTTCTCTTACTGCTTTCAAGATTCTTTGTTCTGTTCTTTCTACTGAATGACTATGATATATCTAGTTGTGAATTTCTTTAAATTTATCCTACTTTGAATTCATTAAGCTTCTTGACAGTACAGAATATACTTTTCATCAATTGGAAAGTTTTCAGCCATTCTTTTTTTCAACTATTCTTTCTGTCCTTTTTTTCTTTCTTCTCTTCTCTGTGAACTCATATATGCATATTTTTATGCTTGATGATGTCTCATAAGTCTCTGAAGCTCTATTCAATTGTAATCATTTATTTCTATTTCTCAAACCAAAGAATATCAATTCACCTATTTTATAGTTTGTTGATTGTTTTTCCTACCACTTTCAATATGCTATTGAACACCTATAGTGATTTTTTAAAATTTAATTATTGTATTTTTAAACTGCAGAGTTACTTGATTAATTTCTACAGACGAAATTATTTTATTTTGACAATGTTTGTCAGTGCTTCAGTCACTTTTATAAATGAGCAACTTTTAAGAGGTTATTACTCCATTCTGGAAGTGCTTCTCAATATTTTTATTTTGAACAAGATAATTCCTTGTGGAGAACTATTGATACATTCTCAAATATTTAACATGATCCTTGGCTTCTACCCACTAGAGGCCACCACAATTCCATTTTCCAGTAATGGCAAACAATAATATCTCCAAATACTGCCAAATGTCTTTCAGGGGTCAAATTCACCATGGGTTGAGAGCATTTAACTGAGTAATCCTAAATATAGTTTTCTTAAATATTTTTCTCTTGCAGTACTTATCAAAATTTAAATTTGAATGATTTGTTAAAATATTGTTCTAATGTTTTGCTACCTCACTGAGTTGGAAGCTCCAGGATGAATGGAGGCGGGTATATCTGTTTGATTACTCTAACACACGCAACCAGAAAAGAATCCCTGAGAAATGTACTGAATATGTACTATTTAATATGTCCATTTCTGCATCTTAGACACACATTTTTTCTGTTTCTTTATTTAAAATCACATCAAAATTTTTTTCAAGAGATATTAAACATTTTTTGCATTTTTTGTAAATGACATTTAACTTTTTCTTTTTACATCTTTGTCCACTTGTTTTGAAAAATGATAATTACCAGTACAATCTGAAAATTTGCATGCAACCAGATATTTATTCTATAGTGCTATCGACTACATAATTGCAAATCTGAAGAAGGCTCTGAAGCAAGATTCAAAATACAATTTTAATTTTAGGGAGCTGTAGACTTTAAATTTTATCATAACATACTGGAATTCTGCAAATATTTGCAACTTATACCATTTTTCTAGTTAAAAAAAAGATTTTTTTTAATGATCATGTTGTAGGGAATTTTGATTTTTGCCTAGTTTTACTAAGTTATTGTAAACACATTTTTCCACAAGTTTTAGAAGTCCATTTTGGTGAAATATCTGTTAAATATCAATAGCTATAATTTTATAATAAAATTATACATATAAGATTCTAGGCTTTCTACTGAATTTGACTAATGGCAGTTCCCACCCCCCTTCTTCTGACTCCCATAAGCTCTGTCTAGATTTTTTTTTTTTTGCTCTGTCTAGATTTTAAGAGCCAGTAATTTATTTTTTCATATTTTGATAAAAAAGACTACAAATCTAAATAATTTTCAAAAATCATGTGTGATTATACCCTCGAGAAAAAGTACTAGATCACTAATTCTTGATGCCAGCCGGGGTCATGTATAATGTTATAGTTATTGAAATATTTCATCAACTAGAGTACAAAGAGCTTATACCATGTTCACATGTGAGAATGTTTTACTTTCCTTTTACCACAAGGGTAACATTTCTTTTATCTTCTATAATAATTAGCCAAAAGGTCTTATTTTTAAATTTGAAATTTTAGTTTTTATGAGATTTTAAATATGTGAATATTTTACTTTAATGGAAAATATCTATATTTAAAATGTATTTTCAATGTATTTTTACTTCTAAAAGATCCAATACTTTAATATTTCTTATATCAAATTGTAAGAGATTTTTATGTGCATTACATATATGGATGCTTTGGGTTTTCTCTTTATTTCTTTACTCATTTTTCTTTTAAAATTGATTAATGATGTAGGTTTATGATTTTCTTTATGGTTCCTGCATTTCTTGTTATACTTAGGACCACCTTTCCCATCCCAATACATTAAAAATTGCATATATTTTTTTTACTTTTCATGTATTTTATAATTTACATTTTTACTGCTTTATTATTAGTCCAAGATGTGAGATAAGGATTTTTTTCCCAAATATTTCTTGACATATATATATACTATTGTCTCATTCGAACTTTCCTTCATTCTTAGAACATGATTTCTACTCTTTAAAATACAGTCTCTTTATTTTCATGCTAATATGCCAAAAATGGAAACAACTGCATAATATTTTTAGAAATTCTAAGTTACATATGGTATGCCAATTATTCTAGATGAACTTTAAAATTGAATAGCTCAGTTTTACAAAACTTCCTGTTAATTTGATTAAAATTACATGTAATTTTAGATAAATTTATGTGACAGAGTACAATGGCTATACAGATCTGGCTATGCTTGAATCTTCTTCATTCCTTTCCAGATGTAGGAAAGAAGTAAGTTAGTTCAACTTGTTCTGTATCCTCATTTCCTTGTTTAAATTAGGGATCACATTAACATTTGCCTCATAGGACTGCTGAGAATAATACGTGTATTAATTGCTATAAGTCAAAGAATTTAATTTCTACCACAGTCCAAAATCAGTAAGTACTACCTGTTATCACTACTACAAGTTATTCTCATGCTAACTTTTTCCATTTAGTTACACAGACTATCTGTATATGCAAATCACTTGGGGTCCATTAGTGATGTTTGTAAGTTTTTTGTCTAAAGTTTTCCAAATATTTCTCATAATTTTCATTCTAGTTATTTTGTTTAAGTAGCTTATTAAATCTTTTATATTTCCTGATCCCTTTTTAAAAATAGAAAATTTTTATTTTAAATATTTGAATTCAATATCTTCCTTACTTTCTAATCAGAGTGACTATATCGGCAATTGTAGCTGTAAGATTTTTTATTTTAAATTTACATCACTTGCAATCAATAGAAGACTTTCCTAGATAATTTTGAAATTTTAGACTATTATTCTGTCATATTGAATTTTATTAGACAGGTATTCTGCAACAATTTAAGGTGATAATGGACAACCTTAACTAAATTCTGATGTTAATGAGAATTACTGTAATTTGTATTTTACAGTATGAATGAAGTGACTGATTGTTCAAGATACTTTTTAAAGAAAGCTTTATAAGAATGTTTTCTGTATATCTAAAAAGCATTCCAAACTCGGAAAACATGTTAGATTTTCTTCAGAGCATTTGCTTTTTAATAATTTGATTACTTTTCAAATTTCTACAGTAATTATTTATTTATACAGTAAATGTGGTTTTTTTTTTCAGTTCCTTCTGAAATATTTTGATAGTTTCCAAATTGTGTAATTTAAAATTAAAGGAAGAAAATGCTAACATGTACTGGGCTGACAATTCAAATGACACTGTTCAAAGTATTTTACTCATACTCTAACATCTAGACTTGAGGCAGGTACAATCATAATTTTCTCCACTTCACTAATGAAAATATTGAGCCACAGGTAAAATAACTTGCTCATGGTTATACAATAAGATATAGAGCCAAGAATTCATCATCAAGTAGCTGGATTCTAGGGCCCTTATGCTACAAATACACCAGTATAAACGTTATATATTTATCCCTTCATTTAACTAATGGTAATTATGTGCTTCATATTAACAAGGAACTTTGCAATGTCCAACCAATGCATAGATAAATGTTTTCACCTTCTTAAACATTTCCCCATATAGCACTGCACTAGTTTATATCACTCTATAAAATGTGCTTACCCTATAAATTTTTCAAGTCACATTGCAAGAAAAAAAGAAATGAAAATGATATTTTAAAGATAACATCCAGAAAAAAGGACCCTGTACAGTCTCTATCTTGATTGTTTTCTATATTGTAGAAATTTGTTGTCCACACCTAGTGTAAGCTTTTATAAAGCCCCTAGTGAAAGCCTTTAATCATCGAGAGCATTTTAAAAAAGAGTCTGAAACACTTGCAGAAAAAAGAAATGCTCCAACTTCTGGTATGATAATGGAACTTGAATGGCTCTATTTCTTGTTCCATAATAGAAGAATCATGTAAACCCATACTGGAAACTAAAATATGTCCTACCAATAAGATTATACTAGTAAAGATTACTTGATTATTGCTGCTATGTATATTTTAATGGCCTAATGTTTTAATTGCCTGGAATCACATGAGAATATATCACATTTTAATAAGTTAGAATGCAATGCAAGTTGTTATAAGTGTTCTATAATATGTATTATTATATGTCCCTAGTAACTTATTTTCTTTCTTAAAAAAAAAAAACAAAAACATTTCACTATTCCTCCAATAATTCAGTTCAAGTGAAGACTAAAAGAAAAAAATACATTTTAATCACAATGAATTTTTCTATTCAGTTTGCACAGCTTTCTCAGCCTTATTTTTTTTTCTTAAAGTCACCATGCTGATACTTTTACTTTTTAAGAGGATTTTAGAAGATAGAAAGCTAGAAATGAGATAAGTAAACAGAAGCTCAAAAATAGGAAAAAAATGCTAACCTCTAGGGCATCCAATTATTTTCACTGTGGGATAACCTCTTGGCATTCGTCTGTAGACCCTTCAAAACAGTGTTTTGTAGTGCATAGTTCTAAAATGAGTGCTTTTAATTTTTTCAGTTTATGAAGCAGTGAGAATAAGGAGAACATATGGCCTCAAATAAACTTTCTCCTTTCACATTCTGCAGAATAAACTGCCACTGGGAAATGTTTTCTGCTTTGTAATAACTAATTTGATTTTTTCCCCCCCTACCTACTCTGTAAGTGTAGTTTTATTGTAATGATCCTTGATACTAATTTATCACTTTATATTATGTTTTGAAAGGACAAGAATCTATATTATTCTTGATACCTTATTTGCTTCATATAATGGTAAGTTCTTTCAACAGGATAAATTTTTTTTCTAAAAACCATAAATGAGCAATGATTCTAGAAATTATATATATCAGACTTTTCCTACAACTACAATTGGGTTATGGGATATGAAATGCCTAAAAATAAGCCAAAAGACATTCACTAGTAAAATCTGTCCAATTTTAAAAGGACAAACTGTAGTATTAGGGCAACTGATTTATAATTATTGATAGAAGAAAATAAAGGCATCTATTGGCACTTTGACAATTCTTATTTGGATATTATTAATGTCATATCATTTTAAATTTTTTTCAGAAATAGGAGAGACTTTATTTTTTATTTTATTTTATTTTATTTTATTATTTTATTTTATTTTATTTTATTTAGGAGAGACTTTTAAATCATTGCTGTTTAGAACTCTCAGCATTATTTGTACAGTGAAGATTCTTGTCATCTCAAAACACCCTTGTTTTTCCTTCTAGGGTTCTATACATTTCTGTTTTTTTTCTTTGCTCTCAGAAGCCTCAATTTGCCTTGTACTTTTCTTCATCATATACCTAACCCTTAATTACTGTTGCTCCTTAAGGTTCCATTCTGAGCATTCTATCTACCCTATCTACAATTTAGCTCTTAGTAGTCCCATAAATTCCAGATGAATTCATACCTACTAAGTTTTACTGACTCAAATGTGTGTCTTCAAGTTGTATTTATCCTCTGAGCTTTATATCTACATATTAAATTGCTTATTAAATATCACCATTCATATGTATCCAAGGTATGTCCAAATGATACTTTAGACCTGCACATATGCTCATAAAACTATGTTCTTCATCTTAGTAAATTTCACCTTTATATAATCATATGGGCAAATCAGAAACCTAAAACTTTCCTCTCCTTTTCCTTCTCCCTTTCCCAGACTATGATATACATAACTTCCTAAATGTTCTAACTTTTATTTTTCTATCTTTACAAAAAAAATAATAATGTGTAAGTATGTGGAAAAGACTAGCTGTTCACCAGTTTTGCTTTCTCTAAATAAATAGGAAATAAGTAGGAAAACTAGATTTCTCAGCTTCCTGTACAGATGGGAAGGTCTATTGGACTGATATCCACTCAATGGAATGTGAAATAAAACAACGAACCTCACCTCTAGATCTGGCTATATAAAATCCTATTGGATATTAATGACCCTCTTTATCTGTTGGCTGGCCACAGGGAAGGAATCCAGTGAGGAATTTTAAGAGATTCCTAAAAAGCTCTTAATGAGAAAATTTATTGCAGTGAAAGAATTCTATAGCTGCACTGTTCACTACATTCACCACCAACCACACATGGTTACTGAGCACTTGAAATGCAGGTAGGGACACTAGGACAGAAAACTAACTTATTATTATTATTATTATGTTATGTTAGTCACCATACAGAACGTCATTAATTTTTGATGCAGTGTTCCAAGATTCATTGTTTACATATAACACCCAGTGCTCCATGCAATATGTGCCCCCCTTAATATCCACCACCAGGCTCACCCATCCCCCCACTTCTCTAAAACCCTCAGTTTGTTTCTCAGAGTCCACAGTCTCTCATGGTTCATCTCCCTCTCCAATTTCCCCCCCTTTCACTTTTCTCTTCCTTTTCCTAATGTCCTCCATGCTATTCCTTATGTTCCACAGGTAAGTGAAACCATATGATAATTGACTTTCTCTGTTTGACTTATTTCACTCAGCGTAATCTCCAGTCCCACCCATGTTGATGCAAAAGTGGGGTATTTATCCTTTCTGATGGCTGAGTAATATTCCATCGTATATACGGACCACATCTTCTTTATCCATTTGTCTGTTGAAGGGCATCTTGGCTCTTTCCACAGTTTAGTGATTGTGGACATTGCTGCTATGACTATTGGGGTACATATGGCCCTTCTTTTCACTACATCTGTATATTTAGGGTAAATACCCAGTAGTGCAATTGCCAGGTCATATGGTAGCTCAATTTTAAGTTTTTGAGGAATCTCCACAGTATTTTCTGAAGTGGCTGCACCAACTTGCATTCCCACCAACAGTGGAAGAGGGTTCCCCTTTCCACATCCTTGCCAACATTTGTTGTTTCTTACCTTGTTAATTTTTGCCATTCTAACTGGTATAAGGTGGTATCTCCATGTGGTTTTGATTTGAATTTCCCTGATGGCTAATGATGATGAACATTTTTCATGTGTCTGTTAGCCATTTGTATGTCTTCCTTGGAAAAGTGTCTGTTCATGTCTTCTGCCCATTTTTGACTTGATTATCTGAATTTTGGGTGTTGAGTTTGAGAAGTTCTTTATAGATCTTATATATCAGTCCTTTGTCTGTGGTGTCACTTGCGAATATCTTCTCCCATTCCGTGGGTTGCCTCTTTGTGTTGTTGACTATTTCCTTTGCTGTGCAGAAGCTTTTTATCTTGATGAGTCCCAAAAGTTCATTTTCACTTTTGTTTTCCTTGCCTTTGGAAACATGTCTTGAAAGAAGTTGCTGTGGCTGATGTCAAAGAGGTTACTGCCTATGTTCTCCACTAGGATTTTGAAGGATTCCTGTCTCACATTGAGGTCTTTCATCCATTTTGAGTTTATATTTGCATATGGTGTTAGAGAATGGTTGAGTTTCATTCTTCTGTATATAGCTGTCCAATTTTCCCAGCACCATTTTTTGAAGAGACTGTCTTTTTTCCACTGGATATTTTTTCCTGCTTTGTGAAAGATTATTTGACCATAGAGTTGAGAGCCCATATCTGGGTTCTCTACTCTGTTCCACCGGTCTATGTGTCTGTTTTTGTGCCAGTACCATGCTGTCTTGGTGATCACAGCTTTGTAATAAAACTTGAAATCAGGCAACATGATGCCCCAGTTTTGTTTTTCTTTTTCAACATTTCCTTGGTGATTCGGAGTCTTTTCTGGTTCCAAACAAATTTTAGGATTGTTTGTTCCAGCACTTTGAAAAATGCCATTGGTATTTTGATCATGATGGCATTGAAAATATAGATTGCTCTGGGCAGCATAGACATTTTAACAATGTTTATTCTTCTGATTCATGA
Source organism: Potos flavus (assembly GCA_028534135.1). Taxonomy (NCBI): domain Eukaryota; kingdom Metazoa; phylum Chordata; class Mammalia; order Carnivora; family Procyonidae; genus Potos; species Potos flavus. Next base: position 151,957,249 of record CM052899.1, on the reverse strand, counting down.
GCATGGAATGCTTTTTCATCTTTTTGTGTCTTCTTCAATTTCTTTCATGAATTTTCTGTAGTTCCTCGAGTGTAGATCATTTACCTCTTTGGTTATGTTTATTCCAAATTAATCAGTCTTATAAAACAAATTTAATAAGAGAAGAGAGAAGAACCACATGGTCTTCTCGATGCAGAAAAAGCATTTGACAAAATACAGCATCTTTTCCTGATTAAAACTCTTCAGAGTATAGGGATAGAGGGAACATTCCTCAACTTCATAAACTCCATCTATGAAAAACCCACAGCAAATATCATTCTCAACAGGGAAAAGCTCAGAACCTTCCCACTGAGATCAGGAACACAAGGATGCCCACTCTCACCACTGTTGTTCAGCATAGTACTAGAATTCTTGGCAACAGAAATCCAACAACAAAAAGAAATAAAAGGTATTCAAATTGGCGAAGAAGAAGTCAAACTCTCTCTCTTTGCAGATGACATGATACTTCAGGTGGAAAACCCAAAAGACTCCACCCGTAAATTACTGGAACTCATACAGCAATTCAGTAATATGGCAGGATATAAAATCAATGCACAGAAATCCGTTGCTTTCTTATACACTAACAATGAAACTGTAGAAACAGAAAACTAACTTTAAACTTGTAAAAATTTTAATTAACAGCTGCATAATGCTAGGAGCAACTGTGGTAGACAACACAGCTTTAGAGGATGGTGACCACGACATGTTAAAAATGTAAATCCCTTAGTTATTAATCACTTAAAGGAGAACTTTCTGGGAGAGCTACGTTATCCATATCAGAAAGTGACATTAGTGAGAAACAGACCTTGGTTATATATTAAGCCACTGAGGCTATGAAGCTGTTTATTACTGCACAAGGATTAATTTACTAATATAAGAAATTTGTTTTTAAAATAATGTATAACAGCAACTAAATATAAATGAGTGGCACAGGTTTAGCAGTTGAATTAGAAGTAGAGGAGGCAAGGAAAACAATATATCAGGTTCAAAAGCTAGATATCGAGATTTTGCAGTGGATAAATATTGGGCAAATAACCAAAAGCCAATAAAAACAGACCAAAGATAATCCGATAATTGAAGACAATCAAACAGGAGCACGAAAATAACTACAGTCATTCAGTACAAGAAAATATATGGAAAGGAAGCTTTTTCACCAAAAACTGGGCTCTTTAAAAAATAAAAATATAGAACTGATTATTTTTTCTAACTTTTTCAATTTAATATTTACTTTCATTTATTAGAAATTCTATTTTTTAATGAAGTTTCCTCTCCTTTTCTAGTCATAATAAAGAACCTATCGAGGACTTTCTCACAAGAAACAACTCTCTATCCAAATAAATAAATAACAAAAAAAAAATGGCTGTGGTGGAAAGTATGTATCTGGAGGAGCTAAGGAAAAAAATATGAAGAATAACTTTCTGCATTATGCAGCTTTTAGCCTAGAGTTGAGTGCAGGAACATGACACTTGCAGCAGAGGCACAAGGACACTGGCAAAACAAAAGAACAAAAACCTGCAGTCTTCTTACCATGGAAACCAAAAATGTGAATAAATCTGTGGCAGATGGAAATCCCAGAATGAAAAGAGCTAAATATGACTACCTAAGTAATGAACTTTCAACCACAACGTATGTGAAATAGAATTACAGATTCTCTTGTAAAGACAAAATTATGAATTAAGACAGGCACCATCACGCAATAAGAAGAATTTGCACTTCAAGTCCAAGAAAGATTATTGTTCAACTGAACAAAAGCAACAGCACTTATCAGAGAATACTAATAGGTCCACAATATTCACAAGTTACACCATGAAGTTCAGACTACATTTCAAAATACCTGATATACAGAAGAACTAAGAGAAAAGATAATCAACGGTGTCTGACAACCCAAAGAAAACACATTGAAACTACTAGACACAAATCTTAAAGTGGCTGTTATAACAATCATCAATCAATGAAGCAAAGCAATATAAATAAATAAATAAATAAATAAACCAACCAACAAACACATATCCCTCAATTAATTCAAGAAAGTCTATGGGGCTTCAAGCAAAATAACTATAAAGAAAACTAATAAATTAGAAATGACAGAAAAAGTAATTCAATGGGAATTCTAGAAAAACAAAATACATTATCTGAAATTTAAAAACTCACTAAATTGACTTAATATCTGAATAAAGACTTCAGAAAAATTAGCAAATGAGGGTAGAACAAAAAAATTATTCGATGTGAAGAACGCATAGAAAAAAATAATGAAAAAATAAACAAAGCCTCAAGGTACATGTTAAATTATATCAAATAGTCAAATATACATGTAATGAGAATCCCAGGAAAAGTTAGAAAGAATAAAAATAACGGTTGAAAGTTTCCCAAATGTGATGAAATCAGAAATTTAGATACAAGATGCTCAACAAAAAAAATAAAAATAGAAGCCCACACAAGGGAGTATCATAGCAAAACCAGTATAAGTTAAGAACAAGTCATGAAAACAGCTACAGAAAAATGACATAAATGGCACACACACATGAGTATGTCACTTATGTTGTGTGTGTGTATTTTGATTAATGTTCAATTCTTATCAGAAATCATAGACTCCAAAAGTGAGTGTATCAGTACCTTTAAGTAACAAAAAAATATTTTCCCAGAATTCTTGTTTAAACATCCTTCAAAACGAAGAAGAAATAAAGACAATTTCACATAAATTAAACCTAAGTGAATTTGTCCCCAGTAGTTTTATCTTATATAGGGCACTAAATGAAATGCTTAAGGCTGGAGAGAAACCATAGTAAGTGAAAATGTTGACCCTCTGAAAACAATAAAGTGCATCAGAAGTAATAAATATCGAGATAAACCCAAAAGACCATTTTTTTTGTCTCTGCTTCTATTTCTTAGATTCTTTAAAAACAAAATAATCTTTAAAACAAAAGTTTTAGTATTATCTGATGGCATTTACACGTGTAGAAGCAATCTGTATAACAATTATAAAGTTTGATAGGAGGTAACTTATTAGTCTGCAAGTTATTTTACATAAAGTGGTACAATATTAATGATAAACTTGTATGTGAAGTTAAGGAGATATATTGTAATCATGAGAGCATTCACTATCACTTCAAAGTACAGCAAAAAGACAATAGGAAGAATTAAAATAGAATTCTAAAAGCATTCCAATAATTAAGATGAAAGGAGTTAGGAAGAAACATAATAAGCAACAACAAACAATAAAAAAAAAGGCAAGTGGAAAACAAACAAAAAATTAAATTCAAACTCAAGCATGGCCATAACTGCACTAAATATTATTGGATTAAGCAATCTGATTAAAATACAGAGATTGTCAGAATCAATAAAAATCAATAAGTCAATAAAAATAATAAGCTCTCTTTGTTATCTGTAAGACTTACTTCAAATATGTCACAGAGAGGAAAAAATTGACAGAAAAATATATCATTTAAGTTTTAAATGTAAGAAGGCTGGAGTAACTTTACTAATACCATGAAAATATGTCTAAAAAAAAAAAATTTCCCAAGGATCCCTGGGTGGCTCAGTCAGTTAAGAGTATGCCTTCAGCTCAGGTCATGATCCCAGGGTCCTCAAACCAAGCCCCACATAGGGCTCCCTGCTCAGTGGGGAGTCTGCATTTTCCTCTCCCTATACCCCTCCCTGTACGTGGTCTCTCTCTCTTGCTCTCTCTCTCAAATAAATAAAATAGTTTTAAAAAAAGTGTTTCCCAAACTAAAGAAAAACCCTTTATTATAATACATTATAATGCAAAGGTCATCAGAAAGACATAATAACTATAAATGTGTATGTTAATAAGCTAATATCAATAGTTAATAGCAGAACTTCAAATTGTTATTACAATAATTACATGTAAGTATAACTGTTATGCTTAATATATTTATAAATTATTAGCATAGGTATATAAAATATATATTATATGTAACTATAAAGTATATATTATATAAGTATGTTATAAATATAAATTTACAATATTATAAAAATACATAAATATTATAAATATATAAATATAAACAATTAATTATATAATTAGTAAGAACTATTATGTTTTTCTATATTATAAGAAAAACTATATATAACATAATATTTCCGTGAAATATTATTTAAGATAAAGAAGAGTCAAGTTGCACTTTAAGTACTAGCAGTTCAATAAAGCATTCAAAAAATAAATAAATAAATAAAAGTCATATAAATGAAAAGTATGATATAAAATTCTTTATTGGGGCACCTGGGTGGCTCAGTTGGTTAAGTATTCTTGATTTTGGCTCAGATCATGATCTTGAGGTTGTGCAATAGGCCCTGTGTTAGGTTCTACACTCAGAGGGGAGTCTGCTTGGGATTCTTGCTCCTCCTCATCCTCTCCCTTCCCCACCACATGCATGCTGTCTTTCTTTTTCTCTCTCTCTCAAATAAAAACTAAATCTTAAAAAAAAAATTAACAAATGTTTTTATTTGCTGGTCAGATGATCATTTATGTAGAAAACTCTGAGTAATATACAAAAAAGCTACCAGAACTAATAAGTAAATTTAACAAGGTCTCAAGATTGAAATATATATTTAGTATATAAAATTAAATTATATTTCTAAATACTATTAGTAAGTAAGTAGGCACCATCATAAAATAAACTGTAGAATCAAAATGAATATACTTAGATTTTTTTTTTTTTAGTTCAAAAACTCAACTGAAAACTATAAAGCATTTCTATGGGAAACCCAAGATCTAAAGAGCCACAGCATATTAGTGGATTTAATGGATTGGAAGACTCAATATTATTAAGAGGGCAGTTCTCCACAAAATGGTCTATAGATTCAAATAAATATAAATCAAATCCTAGCCAGTGTTTCTGAAAAAGTCAGCAAGCTTCTCTTTAAATATATATGCAATGTAAAGGATCTGGAATAGTCAAAACAGCTTCAAAAATGAACAAGATTGACTTATACTACCTACCTTTAAGACTTACTATAAAGGTACACTAATAAAGACAGCATGGTTTAACTGATACAAAGGTAAACATATGAATGGAACAAAGTACCTAGTTTAGGACTAAACCTACATTTATAAGGCCAATGAATCTTCCACAGAAAAATCACAGAAAATATCATATACCTGAGTTTATTAAGGTTCTAGAAGGAAACAGAAATCTTTGTGACATTGGATCTGGAAAAGATTTTTCAGTTATAGACACTGAAATTTTAAAAGATAAAATTAATGTAATCAACATTAAAAATTTTCTACTCAAATCCAAAAAAAAAAAAAACCCAGAAACTATTCAAGTCACAAAGAATACATATTTACAAAGCTCAATTTGCAAGATAATTGTGTCCAGAATATATTATAAACATTTATACACAGTGAGAAGACAAACTTCATATTAAAAATTTGATAAAATAACTTGAATAGTAAGTTTATAAAAGGAGATATACAAATAACCAGTAAGTACATGAAAAGAGGACAATGTCACTACTCACCAAGGCAATGTAAATTAAAACCATAATAAAGTAATCCTACATACTCATTGAATAGCTAAATTAAAAAAAAATTGACAAACAAGTGTGAAAAAATGTGGAGCTGTTTTATTTTTCTGGTTGAAATCATGTTTAGCAAATTTCAGAATACTGTTATCACAGTATTTTATAAAGTTAAGTGTTTATCTACAGTAAGGCATCTACCTTCCATTTCTTTGAATTACCAGAGAAATAACAATATATGTCACAAAGTCTTGTACACAAATATCCTTAGTGGTAATATTATCCAAAAACTAGAAACAACCCAGATATCCAGCAATTGGTAACTAAATTGTAGACTATCACTACTATGGAGTACTACTAAGTGATTTGGGGGGGAAAAAAAATGGAACATTAACACATAAAACAACACTGATGAATGAATGAATGAAGTTGAACACAGAAAATTTATATACTGTGTGATTGCATTTAGAGGAAATTTTAGAAAAGGCAACAATGCAGTGGTAGAACACAGATCAGTCGTTTTGGGTCAGGGCTTAGAGAAGTGACCGCAAAAGGCATGAGGGAATGTTTTACAGTGATGCAGCTCTTCTGTATTGGGTAGTGCGGGTTATGTGACTAGATAAACTTACCAAATTCATTAAGCAATATACTTAAGGAGTGATTATTGAATGGATATTATGCATATTAAATGAGCGTTGCTATCTACTCGTTATGGACTCAAACTTTTCCATATCTAAATATAAATCCTGACCAGAGATTCCTCTCTCCATGCAATTCTGTCTTAGACACGCACAAACTTAGAATTATGTAGCAAATACATATATTTAATTCCATCTCATATTAGCAGTTAAAAAATGTGAATATCATCCATTTTTCCTTCAACACGTCTCATAATCACATTTTCACTAGCATTTGTAAACATGTTTGTATACGATAGTATAGAGTAGAATTTAGGGCTCCCAAGTTAAACATGACTTTTTTCTACTTAGAATTTCTTTAATACCACTTCAAGTTTATCTATTTTTCTTTATTTTAAATTTTTTTTTAGATGATAGCTTGCCACTTGTTGATATTTATATTGTCTATTAATGTGTTTTTCATGTACCATTCCAGGCACACAGACAGCTAAGAGCTTATGTTGAGCCCCACTTAACATAAAATATGAAAAGTTTTGCCACTGTGATATCTATTTATCAGTCACATTCTACTTCATTTATGTTCACTTACTTAAATGATTCCTGATTGGCAGAATTTGACAAAATATGGACATCCAGAAAAATATTTTCTGAAATTTAATATTAGTGTTATTATTAGTATTGCTTTAAAAAGTATATAATATAAAAATGCAATAGCATATCTGAATGACATGTATTCATTTTATTAGCACATCCAGTGTTGTTTATTGGTATCATAAATTTCCAATGTATTTAATAGTCATGTATTGAACACCATGCTTTTTTAAGAATAGCATATGTATGTTTCTGTCTTAGTTCACATTAGGAATCTATTGAAAAAAATGATTTTCCCTTAATATGTTTCCTTTTAGAAACAAATTTTTCTCTTTTGCTTTTTTCATTTCTAAGTTATAAGAAAAATTTAAATTTAGAAGACCACATTGACTAGCTCCCCTTGTTGCTATTCTATTCAGGGAAAGCTTATTATTTATTATTTCCAAACATGTCTGCTAAAAACTAAATCTGTGACCAACTCAATAGTCTGCCAAATCAAAAATGAACCCATTGGCATAAATTTCTGAAGTGGTACATGGGGAGTTATATGCTCAATAGCTTTTATTTTTATTAATATGATTCTTCATGCGAAGCTTTGCAAAATGTTTCACAATGTGAAAATCTTTTGCAATATCTGTTATGTCAGCTAATGCTCATCATACCCTAAGGCCAAAAAGGAATATAAAATATCCTCCATAATCTTTCCTAATTAAACACAACAAAGCTCAGTAGAAGTAAATTTCTGCTCAGCGGCTGCCACTTAAAGCAGTTACTTGGGTTTTGGAGGGGTGGGGGTGGGGGGTTGGGTGAGCCTGGTGGTGAGTATTGAGGAGGGCACATATTGCATGGAGTACTGGGTGTGGTGCATGAACAATGAATCTTGTAACACAAAAAATAAATAAGTATTTGGGAAAAAATAACCCCCCCCCAAAATAAAACAGTTACTTATAAAAAAACTCAGTGCTTTGTGGACTTAGGGTGCTATCATTTACAAATCATAATACCTTTATCATTAATAAGGAAACTTCATGGTAATGCATTGTGAAGGAGTTCTGAGTATAGACTATAATTGTTTAAAAACAATAGTGAATAAAAACTTAAAGTAGAAGGGCGCCTGGTTGGCTCAGTGGATTAAGCATCTGCCTTCAGCTCAGGTCATGATCCCAGCCAGCCCCAAGCTCAGCAGGAGTCTGATTCTCCTTCTCCTTCTGCTCCTTCCCCTGCTCATGTTCTCTCTTGCTTTCTCTCTCTCTCTCAAATAAATAAGTGATCTTTTAAAAAAAAACCTATAAGTAGAAATCACATATTATTTATCATTCATCTCCCATTCCTATTTTGCCACTGCTGAATTCACTATCCTAATGTTTGAAAAAGAGTAGATGCTCAGGTAATTTTTTGAATAAATAAAACTAAATTGTTCTTTATTTAAAAATCTCTAAATAATTAGAAATCACAGGATAACATGGCTTATTACTCTTCAAAGTTGATTGCTTCATACAAAATAGATCTAATAGGAAAAAAGATACTGCATCTCAGTTTCATCACCTATAAAATGAGTAGAATATTATAGCCTACCTCATGGTTATTTTAAAGATTAAATGAAACAATATAAATAACATGCTTGCAATTTTGTATGTCAAATATGTATTCTAAATATATGTTTGCTTATTGTTATAACTATTATTATAGTTCTCTAGATGTCCAAAACCTATTTAGCAAATTATCAACTGAATTTCTTCACCTGAAGAAATCACAGAAGACGGAATATTTCATTTGTATCTTGCTACATTCAGTGGGAACCCAATGAATAGTTGATACTTTTTGTTGATTTCTATGAATTCTTTATACGTTTTGGATATATCTTCTGTCAAATATGTATTTTGTGAATTTTTTTTATGGATGACTTGTCTCCTCCTTTTTATACTGGGGTCCTTTTGTAAAATGGATATCCTTTATTTTGATTAATCTAATTCATAATTTTGCATTACTAGTGCATTTTGTGTCCTAAGAGCTCTTCATCTTATCATGATAACAAAAATAATCTCCTATATTTCTTGTACAAAATTTGGATATACATTTTTCTTTATGGTCATTATAGCAATTAATTTAGTGTGAGGCAGGAGGCAATATTTTTTTACGTAAATCTATCTAGTATAATTGTTGAAAAGACTTTTCTTTTCTCATTATATGTTCTGGCACATTGGTTAAATAAAAAACTGTATATCTACATCTATACCTATATCTATATGCCACTTGTTTTATGGCACTTTCTGGACTCTCCATTCTCTTCTATAGATTTATTATATATATATATATATATATATATATATGTGTGTGTGTGTGTGTGTGTGTGTGTGTGTGTGTGTGTACACACACATTTATGTCAGTACCACAGTATCTTATTTATTATAGCTTTTTGTAAAACTGGAAATCAGGTTGGGTGAGTCTGCCAATTTTCTTCATTTACGAAAACAGAAAGCATGCTCTTTAAGGTGCTTTGTGATTTTATATATGTTTTAGAAGGAGCATAGAAGTGTTTACAAAAAAAAGAAAAATTACTAGTGAATTTTGACTAAAATTACATTAAGTCTAGCTAAATTTGGGGGAGAATAGACATCTTGTCGATTGATTCTTCTGATTCTTGTTCATGTTCTCCTATCTTTACATTAGCAATGCTTTGTAGTTTTCTCTGTTGGAGTCATACATATCTTCCCATGCTTCACTTCTTCATCTTGTACAAATTTTTAGGATTTTGCTTCATTTTTACCTTCCCGTTATTTTTCCTTCTCTGATGATTAGTACTTATTTTTATACCAAACAAAATATTCAACTTAAGTATGAGAACTACATGCGAAAATGTCTCTGTATATTCACACTTTTATAGGATTTCTTTTCCTTTGATGCCCATGGTTCTTGGTCACGCTGCTTTGAAGAATGAAGAGGTAGACCAGATAGAGTGATGGGCAGCAAAGCAAGGTTTATTGAGCAACAGTAAAGTTTACTGAATGATAGAGTACAAAGCTTCCAAAGAGGAAGGAGACCCGAGATGGTTGCCACTGGAGTTTCTAAGTCTAGGGGTTTTATTTATTTATTTATTTATTTATTTATTTTTAATTTTTTTAAAGATTTTATTTATTTATTTGACAGAGAGAGAGAGATCACAAGTAGGCAGAGAGGCAGGCGGGGGGTGGGTGTGGGAAGCAGGCTCCCTGCTGAGCAGAGAGCCCTATGTGGGGCTCAATCCCAGGACCCTGAGATCATGATCTGAGCCGAAGGCAGAGGCTTTAACCCACTGAGCCACCCAGGCACCCCAGTCTAGGGGTTTTAATCCGCTTGTTGGTGGGCTGTTTTAATCCGAATAACCCTCTGTGTTCCTGTCACTTAATCAGGTTTTTGTCATCTATCTCTCATGTGGGAAAAGGTGGAGAGCTCCTTCCAGGGTGGTGTAAAATCCTTTTAAGGGTGAGTTCCTCGTAAGGTGGGGCCCCCTGTCCCTGCCTGTCTTTCTTCCAACTATCCTTCATCAACATGAACTCTTCCAAGAATATTTCCATTTCTGAGGACAGATATCCTCCAATATACATCTCTGGGTTATAATTTTCCTATATGAATTTTGCATGCATAATTTCTGTGGTGCTGCCATTTCTGACTCTTCTCTTTTTCAACAGTTGCTGGTATCACCTTTGTTATCATGTTCTCCTGGACTGAATCTTCATTATTCCAGTGATCATCAACTATTTGGCAGTCCCAGTGATCACACCTTTCATGTGAGGTTTGGTCACCTACTTCTCATCTGCTATAAATAAACACTGAAACTTTTTATTTAGCCAAGATTGCTGACAATAATTTAAGCTATACAGGCTTCCTGATCTTTAAATTGTAATGATTAACTTTACATTTTTTTATAATGTATCTTATCCCCTAAAATCCTAAAAGTATTTTTAATCAAACATCACAGTGTATTTGTTTATGTGGAAATATTTACATTAAAAGGCAACACTGGATTAATATATCATTTAAAAGTATTTGAAAATATCACAGAAGTACTAAATATTGATATGAGATGGAGAATAGTGTGTTATCGGAAGTCATATCTGAGAGAGTATACCCATATATATGTTCATGTGTTAGTGCTTATAAGGGATACTTTGAGTAGTTATATGAGGTAGATATCTGAAAATTTCAAATTTATATCAAACTACTTTTAATGGTGATGGATATAGGACTTTATATTTGCTGAGTTCATAGCAACATCTGAAAGGTTGATTATCTCCAATGATAGTCATTCTTCTTTGTTTTTGCTCCGTCATGTATTAAGCATCCTCTAAAAAAAAAAAAAAAGTACAAATACTTAAGGTCTATCTAATTAAAGGCACAGGAATATATTAGCCTACCTTTTCTGGCCATATACCCCCAAAATGAGAACTGGATTTAAAGAAAAATAGACAGGTCCTAAGTGTGAGAAAAAAAAAACCATGGAAAAATCATTTGATGTTTTGCATACAAATGTAAGATTACACATCCAACTATATTATATAATGGTGTTTTGATGTCCAATTCTCCTTTCTCTTAAGTAACTAATAACTCATACTATTGCAATGCAGAAAATAAAATACTATTTTTTGTTTAGGGCATGTTCTTTATATCCAAGATTTTCTTCCAGTATTTCAGTTTGTTCCTGTCCCCAGAAATTTGGTGTTGCATTCTTGTATCAAATCTATTACTACTGTTTTCAGATGGCTCATGGTCTTCATATCTTCAAATGTCCAAATTGAAGTTAAAGAAGATTCTTTATGGAGTTTTCCTTTTCTACTGCCTGCAAATGACCTTTGTATATGTTATATGTTTCTAACTTTACACAGTATCCTGTTTATGTACATCTTAGTCTTTTTAGCTGCTGTAACAAAATACCATAGACTGGTTGGCTTATAGACAACAGAAATTTATTTTTCAGAGATCTGGAGGCTGGGAGTCTGAGATCAGGGTGAGAACCCTTTCCTGGGTTGCAGACTGCCTACTTCTCTTTATGTCTTCATATAGCAGAAAGAGTGAGAGAATGTTCTGGGGTCTCTTTATAGTTCACTAATCCCATTCATGAGGGCTCCCCCGTCATGTCCCAATCACTTCCAAAGACCCACCTCCAAATACCATCACACTGAAGGTTAGGATCTCAACATATGAATTTTAAACATTCAGTCCATAACAATATTATTTTTATCAACTACATTTTAGATATGTCCTGTCCAATATAATAGTACTGAGAGATAGTTCTCCATGAAAATGTTAGAATTTCTGCATAGTTTGGGCTTTATATTGGGCTTTCTGAGCAAAAGGCATTGGCAACCTAATTGAATGGCAATTATATATTGAAATTAATGATAGTGCGTCACTCTAGAGATATACAGAGACTCCTATCCCTACAGCTATTTGCAATTCCATGGTAGTAAAACTGTAGGTTTTCCCTTTCACTCCCTGGAGATATCTATATCTATCTGTATCTATATCTATATCTATATCTGTCTATATCATCTATATCTATATCATCTTTATCTATCTTCATATTTTATTTATTTATATTATTAAATATATATAATATATTCATTATATCTTAAATATATATATATTTAATTCCAAAGTTGAAGTCTCTGTCTTGTCTTTTTTTTTCTTACTCATAAGTTTAAGGCATTGTCTTTTTTGTTTCTATCACCCCACTCAGAGGAAACAGTTTGCAAATATAATCATTTTATATGAACTTCAATTGTCATAATTCTGTGCTTACTTTCTTGAGAATAAATCCCTCTATATCTGGAGGTGATGTCTTCATTCATATAACCATGTGGAAAATTGGGAACTGACACAAACTGTAAATAACAACTATGTTTTATTTTTTTAAGATTTCATTTATTTATTTATTTTGGAGAGAGAGAGAAAGAGCAAGTACAAGCAGGGGGACGAGGAGAGGAGAGGAGGAGGAATGGGACAGCAAGAGAATCTCCAGCAGACTCTGTGCTGAGCACTGAACCTGACACAGGGCTCAATCTCATGGCCTTAGATCATGACCTCAGCAGAAACTGACTCAGGCACTTAACCGACTAAGTCACCCAGGTGCCCCAGTAATAACTGTGTTTTAGTCTGTTCCATAAAGCTTGTGTCTTCTGCCAGAGCATTTTTCTCTCTGCCTCCCCTGCCCCATATATTTTATTTAATTTAAAATTTAATTTTTTAAAAAATTTTATTTATTTATTTGACACAGAGAGAGAGATCACAAATAGGCAGAGAGGCAAGAGAGAGAGGGGGAACCAGGCTCACTGCTGAGCAGAGAGCCTGATGCAGGGCTGGATCCCAGGACCCTGAGATCATGACCTAAGCCGAAGGCAGAGGCTTTAACCCACTGAGCCACCCAGGCGCCCCTAAAATTTAATTTTTTAATTTAAATTTAATTTTTAATTTTAAATTTAAATTAAATTAAATTAAATTTAAAATTGTACAGTACTCTTCCTGGGGATCAGCTGTTCTGAGTATTTTGCCACTAAATACACACATGCACAAGTTGTTAGTTAGCTTGCAAGTAGGGTACCATTTAAGCTGCTTCACAATTTTTGACTCAGTGTTATCCATTAGCCAGATGTGTCTATCGAGCACTTGCTATGTGGCTGTTCCAAATTAAGATGTGTTCTAGGATAAAAGGGAACTTTATTTCTAAAACTTAGTATAAAAATGTAAAATATCTTGTCAATAATTGTTGTATTAATTACGTGTTGAAATGACAGCATTTTAGATGAATGAGGTTAAATAAAATCTATTATTAAAATTAATTTACCTTTTATCTTTCTTCTTTTTCTTTAAATGTGGCTCCTAGAGAATTTAACATGCTTGAATTATATTTCCACTGGACAATGCTGCTCTAGACTCTGTGGCCTTGGGAATGGCATTTTAAATTCATTTTGGCTTCTACAAGATGTTATTTTTACTTGGAGAGAAAGATGAAAATATAGTGAGTAATTCCATGGCACTTCATGTTTAACACTTTTAATAGTTTTTGTTGGTAGTATTAGTACAGCAGTGGCTTACGGGCATTACTATTTAATTATTTCAAGCTCTCTATCCTATGGGCAGCACACGTTCTAATCACACTTTTCCCCTCTTGCTTTCTTTGTATTTACACAAAACTAAAATAAAATATCACAAAAGACACAGAGACCTTTGAGGGCAAACTTGAGTTGAAAGGACAAGAATTGTGGCAAAGTACAATTAAGAATTTAAGTCGTTTTGAGAATTTTATATTAATAGTTATAAAACTAAGTGAAGTTCTTAGTTGCAATTAGAAAAAAAAAAACAAAAAACTGATTTCAGTCACTGTGAGAAATAATCTACCAGCTTTTTCATCATTAGGATCAACCAGTTAACACTGGAAGGTAAAGCAATAGTTCAGGATGTTAATGCAACAAGGGTAGCTCAAGTACAGCTATTAAATTGCCAAAATTTATTATTTTTCTCCAGAATGATTCTTATCTTAAATATACATTTTCCTATTGATTAGATATAGCTCATGCACTTTCCAGAAACAGTACTTTTCAAAACTTTTTAAGAGTCAGACTGCTAAGAAACAGAAAGAGTGAACATTATTAAAATAGCAATAAAAATAACAAATCATTATGACACTTTAGAAAATGCAGTAAATACGGTGTGAAAGTATACATATTGCTTGTGTTTTATTCTGAAAATGGTGATAGATAGTTTTATAACAAATTTTTAACTTATAATTATTTGGCTCAACAGAGTGCCAATACTGACATCATACATTCTCCTTCCTCAGTGAGAATGTTGGTATCCAAGAAATTAACAATGTCCAGGATATTTTTAAAAATTCACAAGTGATAAACTCTCAATGAAAAAAGCATTGCTGAAATGAAATTAAAAATTCAGGGCATATTAACCTGTGTTTTGTTGTGTGAAGTGCTTCACAGAGCTCAATATCAGAATTTTAATACAAATGATTTACAATGTTTATGCCCAATCCAGCTTTTAAATAATTAATGAGCATATGCTTTTACAAAATTAGATTTAGAGGATGTAAACGAAAACTAATTCATTGACGTTAAAGACTTTTTAAAACTTTCTTTGCATTGTGATTTTAAATAGATTTTCAAAAAGTACCTCATCAAGATTTTTTTTAAGGGACTATAATTTTCATTTTTGGTATCTCATAATGATCACGTTGAAATGTCAATGTTGAAAAAGACTTCAACTTAATCTTATAATTTCATTTATTCATGACTAACATTAGCACCTCGACTAAAAAAAATAATGTTTTCATATCATTATGACATCTTTAATAATTTACCCAAGAAAAAATAGCATTTAATTAAAAAATACTAGATTTTTGACAAAATTGATTTTTAATTAAAATAAATAAGGAACACAGCAATATATATAAATTAAGAACAAGTGTACCACTTCAAACTTAACCTACTTTCAAATATTTACAATCTATCATAATAGAAATACTCAAACATAAAACAAGAATCATCTCTCCAAACTCACAGCTATACTTCAGGTCAAGATGGAATCCCATTATGAATAGAATAAAAAATACATTCTGCATTTAAAAGCAAAACAAAGAAAAAAAAACAAAGAAAGACAATTTTAGTATTTCTATTGCTTGAAATTTACTTCTACTCATTTTTGTACCTTCTTGATTTCCAGAACTAAAAATTCTAAATGATCTGTAAACAGAGTTTAACTTATGAAATGATTATAGACTTCATTCTATGTCCAAAGGCATACACTGGTAAAATTTTATCTTGTTTTTTTTTTTTTTTTAAATCTCATTATTTACTATGGCAATAGTTTCCCTAAATGATGCTGAAGCGTTCCCCCATTTTATCGATGACTTTAGGCTCAGAGTATCAATCACTCTTAAAGTCAAGAAAATATAGTAGAAATAAATTAAGAAATGATTATGAACTGATTATTAAATCTATATACAGCAGTAACATCTTAAAGGAACTCTGAGTAGCCCATAATAATATTTTTAAACATTTTTAATACCTTATAAGTCCTTTTAAATACCTTATAAATGTCTTTTAAAATACTATAAATTTTTTAGCAACCTAGATGTTACAAAGTAAAAATAACAAAATTGGATTAATGGGAGTAATTCAACATTGTTTGTCAAATTCAATTTTGAATTGAATTTCCTTTCTTTATTGCCCACATATCATAATTTGTTTTGAAGGGTATATTTTTTTTAACTCTCTCAATTATTCCAAACACCAAATTTCTGGTTCTTGAGTAAGCATATTCGTTTCAAAGGACATGTTATATGTAATAGAGAACACAATAATAGTAATCAATTATTGATATTAAACAATGTTATTTTATTTTTTTTTTTTTTAAAGATTTTATTTATTTATTTGACAGAGAGAGATCACAAGTAGGGAGAAAGGCAGGCAGAGAGACGGGGGGTGGGGGGGGAAGCAGGCTCCCTGCTGAGCAGAGAGCCAGATGCAGAGTTTGTTCCCAGGACCCTGAGATCATGACCTGAGCCAAAGGCAGAGTCTTTAACCCACTGAGCCACCAAGGCACCCCAATATTAAACAATTTTAAAGTGAATATATTTTATTTATTTTTAAAAGATTTAATTTATTTATTTATTCTAGAGAGAGAGAGTGTGTGTGTGTGTGTGAGAGAGAGAGCGAGAGAGAGAGATCATGAGCAGTGGGGAGGGGTAGAGGAAGAAGCACACTTCCCGCTGAGCAGGGAGCCTGATGGGAGACTGGATCCCAGGACCCTGAGATCATGACCTGAGCCAAAGGCAGATGCTTAACCAACCAAGACACCCAGACACCCTAAAATGAATATATTTTAATAGAATTAAATATAAAATATTCCAAACAAATGTCTAACATTTCAAATCACACAAATAATGATTTATATAAAACATGCACACACAAGAACAATTTTACCACATGATGGCCTTGCCAGGTGATATTTTAATTAGTCTAATAAAGCTTTCTTTTCTTTTTTTTTTAAGATTTTATTTATTTATTTGACAGGGAGAGAGAGAGAGAGAGAGAGAGAGGGCACAAGCAGGGGGAGAAGTAAGCAGAAGGAGAGGGAGAAGCAGGCTCCCAACCAAGCAGGGAGCCTGATGTGAGGCTTGATCCCAGGATCCCGGGACCATGACCTGAGCCAAAGGCAGCTGCTTAACTGACTGAGTCAACCAGCTGCCCCTGAAATTTTATTTTTAATTAGCCTAATGAAGCTTTTTCTACTGGTATAAAGGTTTGCAACAGCTCATTCAAATCTAATGTTATGTTTATTTTTATATAGTCTGCATTACGACTTTGTATTTTCTTTGCACCTAGCATTAATATGTGTATAATCCATAAATATTCTTAGAATTCCATACAATAACCTAGAATTCTGTAAATATCTAAAGAAATCTTGTCAAAAAGTAGTATGTGCAGAAAAATATTCAAGTTTATTAATTAAGAAATTTTCAGTAATTGTATGTTTATTCTATTATTTATAAGACAATCAGGAAATTACTAACATTTGATGAAATGCCATTATGCCCATTACCCAAAATATTTAATTATTGGCAAGTCTGAATTCTGACTGTACTACTTACTGTTTGTGATATCATACTCTTTAGGAGTTAAAGAGTTCAAGGGTCATTGAACTGAAAGTTCATGAAATTTCTACTACTAGTCAAGGTAGAATACTGACATTTAGCACACTCAACTACAGAAAGCAGAAGGCAGTAATACCTGAGAAAAGGGCAGTAAACAAGTTGAGTTCTACCATTGCCTCAACTTGCTATCTGGAGAGAATTTGTGGAGGACAGGCTAAGGAAGGCGAACCCAAATAGATCCTGGCAGTCTCCATGAATTGAAGAAGAGAGAAGAAGGAAGATGAAAGAAGGAAGAAAAAAGGAAGAAG
Source organism: Potos flavus (assembly GCA_028534135.1). Classification (NCBI taxonomy): domain Eukaryota; kingdom Metazoa; phylum Chordata; class Mammalia; order Carnivora; family Procyonidae; genus Potos; species Potos flavus. The sequence goes on along the minus strand of CM052899.1, from coordinate 151,939,574 downwards.
AAGAATGGCCAAGTAGCTAGAATCTTTAGGACAGATGACTGGAGAAGAGAGCATTGCACAGACAGGGAGAGGTGCAGATAGATAGTTCTATGAATATATATAAAAGGAGCTACTGAAGTCTTCAATGAGAATTGATCAGACTCAACATGTGAGGAAACTACAAGCGCTGGAAGAAGAACCACCAGAAAAGAATAAACAGAAGAAGCCCCAGTGCTCTAGAAATATTGTGTGTTTTAACTAGTAATTATGGAAAAAGTCTCATAATATATGAAATATTGAATAGAATATTCAAAAGGTATTATCTCCATCTGTGAAAAATTATCCCTAAATTCTGCTCTGTTCTTGCCAGATAGATAGATGATAGATGACAGATAGATAGAGCAAGCCAGCCTGAAAAGTATCAAACTGTCCCAATTAATTTAACTGCATTCTAGTACAAAACACAGACATATTTAAGGTATTGCAAAAGTATCTCAAAACCACTAAAGTAAATAACAACATTTGGAGCCAACCAAAATTATGAGGCACTAAAAGAAGCAGAAAAATATGACCTATAATGAAGAATACCAATCATCAGTAAGATAACCAGACATAGATGATGATTTTTCCAATTAAAAATTACCCTGTTTAAGTAATTTTGAAAATATCAAATAGCAATAGTATTAATGATTATAGCTATACCCCATGCTCTAGTTTAAAAAATAATAAAATGTCTTATTTCTCATATTGCAATCTAGATATCATTCAGTACCCCTTTGTCCTTTGGAGAAGCTTCATTCCCTACTTTTCCAAGTCCTGTAGAATTCTACATTGGTAGAATAAATATTGTTAAAATGTGTTACCCAGAGCAATCTACACATTCAGTGCAATCCCTATCAAAATACCATTGACATTTTTCACAGAGCTGGAAAAAATAATCCTAAAATTTCTATGGAACCAGGAAGGACCCTGAATAAACAGAGGAAGGTTGAAAAAGAAAACCAAAGCTGTGGATCACAATGCCAGACTTCAAACTATCTTACAAAGCTGTGATCATTAAGACAGCATAGTACTAGCACAGAAACAGACACATGGATCAATAGAACAGAATAGAGAACCCAGAAATAGCTCCTCAACTCTATGGTCACCTAATCTTCAGCAAAGCAGGAAAGACTATCCGATGGAAAAAAGACAATCTCTTTAACAAATGGTGTTGTGAAAATGGGACAGCCACATGTAGAAGAATGACACTGGACCATTTTCTTACACCATACACACAGATAAACTCAAAATGGATGAAAGACCTAAATGTGAGATAGGAATCCATCAAAACCCTAGAGGAGAACAAAGGAAGCAACCTCTTTGACCTCGGCTACAGCAACTTGTTGCTAGACAAGTCTCCAAAGGCAAGGGAAACAAAAAGAAAAATGAACTATTGGGATGTCATCAAGATAAAAAACCTTTGCACAGCAAAGGAAACAGTCAAGAAAACTGAAAGGGAACCTATGGGATGGGAGGAGATATTTGCAAATGACATATCAGATAAAGGCTAATATCCAAGATCTATAAAGAACTTAACAAACTCAGGGGCGCCTGGGTGGCTCAGTGGGTTAAAGCCTCTGCCTTCGCCTCAGGTCATGATCTCAGGGTCCTGGGATCGAGCCCCGCATCGGGCTCTCTGCTCAGCAGGGAGCCTGCTTCCCCTTCTCTCTCTGCCTGCCTCTCTGCCTACTTGTGATCTCTCTCTCTCTCTCTCTGTCAAATAAATAAATAAAATCTTTAAAAAAAAAAAAAAAACTTAACAAACTCAACACCCAAAAATAAATAATCCAGTCAAGAAATAGGTAGAAGGCATGAACAGACATTTCTCCAAAGAAGACACACAAATGGCCAACAGGCACATGAAAAAATGCTCCACATCCCCTGGCATCCGGGAAATACAAATGAAAACCACAATGAGATATCACTTCACACCAGTCGAAATGGCTAAAATTAACAAGTCAGGAAATAATAAACGTTGGTGAGGAAGTGGACAGAGGGGAACTGACCTATACTGTTGGTTGGAAAGCAAGCTGGTATAGCCACTCTGGCAAAAAGTATGGAGGTTCCTCAAGAAGATAAAAATACAGCTACCCTATGACTGAGCAATTTCACTTCTAGTTATTTACCCCAAAGATACAAATGCATTGATCCAAAGGGGCACCTGCACCCCAATGTTTACAGCAGAAATGTCCACAGTCAAACTGTGGAAAGAGTTGAGATGTCCTTCTACAGATGCATGGATAAAGAAGATATGGTATATATACAATGAAATATTACTCAGCCATCAGAAAGGGTGAATACTTACTGCTTAAATCAACATGGATGGAACCAGAGGGTATTATGCTGAGTGAAATAAGTCAATCAGAGAAAGACAATTATATGATTTCACTCATATGTGGAATATAAAAAACAGTGCAATGAATCATAGGGGAAGGGAGGTAAAACTGAATGGGAAGTCATCAGAGAGGGAGAAAAACCATGACAGACTCTTAACTACAGGAAACAAACTGAGGGCAGCTGGAGGGGAAATGGGTGGGGGATGGAGTAACTGGGTGATGGGCATTAAGGAGGGCAACTGATGTAATGAGCAATGGGTGTTACATGCAACTGATGAATTACTGAACCCTACATCCGAAACTAATGATGTACTATGTGTTAGCTAATTGAATTTAAATTTAAAAAAAAAAAAGAATTCTAGGGGTGCCTGGGTGGCTCAAGTTGGTTAAGTGCCTGTCTTTGGCTCAGGTCATGATCCCAGGGTACTGGGATCAAGTCCGGAGTTGGGCTCCCTGCTCAGTGGGGAGCCTGCTTCTCCCTCTCCCACTCCCCCTGCTTGTGTTCCCTGCTGTGTCAAATAAATAAATAAATAAATAAATAAATAAATAAATAAATAAATAAATAAATAAATAATTCTAAAGCTACTCTCCCTTAGATCTTGTCAAGTAACTAGAGGATGACTTTCCCCTATCTTTCTCTTTCTCCTTGGTTGACTGTTTTTTTCAATAAGTGGGCCAGGTGTTCAAAATTCATCCCCTTGACTGGCTAACAAATATCATTCTTAATCCAAGAATTTAAGCAATTTCAGCAAAGATTTCTGAAGAGTTATACAGTAACAAAAGGGAGAAGTAGAAGACATTTTGGGCTCCTGACATCTCCGAAGTTCCATTTCTGCTTTTGTCCACCCGCTACCCTCTTTACTCCATCCCTTCCAGATTGAGCTTGGTAGTTCCAAATTCTCTTTTATGCCACCAACTTTGGTTTTCTTTTTCAACATTCCTCTGGCTATTCGTGGTCTTTTCTGGTTCCATATAAATTTTAGGATTATTTGTTCCATTTCATTGAAAAGAATTGATGGTATTTTGATGGGGATTGCATTAAATGTGTAGATTGCTTTAGGTAGCCCAAATTCTCTTTTATGTTGTGAACATGTCTGCTTTTTCCATATATTCCTCCAATGCCTATTCCGAAACTCATTAGAGGACACAGCAAAATAATAAAACAGACTTTTTTTTTCTTTTTACCTGACTCAGAATACCTGTCCTGGGGAAGAAGACTTCAAGCTGCCTTTTATTTTATTGTTTTTATTTAAATTCTTGTTAGTTAAGATATAGTGTAATATTAGTTTCAGATGTACAATATAGTGATTCAACACTTCTGTACAATACCCAGTGCTCATCACAAGTGCACTTATTAATCCCCATCACCTATTTAACCCATCCTCCACCCACACACCTCCCCTCTGGTAACCATTCGTTTGTTGTACTTAGAGTCTATTTCTTGGTTTGTCGCTCTTTTTTTTCCCTCCCTTTGCTCATTTGTTTTGTTTCTTAAATTCCACATATGAGTGAAAGCATATGGTATTGGTCTTTCTCTGACTTATTTAGCTCAGCATAATACTCTCTAGCTTCAACCATATCTTTGCAAATGGCAAGATTTCATTCTTTATAGCTGAGTTATATTCCATTGGGCGTAACCACCACTTCTTTATCCATTCATCAACTGATGGACACTTGAGCAGTTCCCATAATTTGGCTATTGTAGATAAAGCTGCTATAAACATCGAGGTGCATGTATCCCTTTGAATTAGTATTTTTGTATTCTTTCAGTAAATACCTAGTAGTACAATTACTGGATTATAGGGTAGTGCTATTTTTAATTTTTTGAAGAAACTCCATACTATTTTCCAGAGTGGCTGCACTGCTTTGCATTCCCACCAGTAGTGTAAGAGGGTACCGTTTTTTCCACATCCTTGCCAAAACCTGTTGTTTCTTGTGTTGCTGATTTTAGCCATTGCAAAAAGTCAATATCTCACTGTAGTTTTGATTTGTATTTCCCTGATGATCAGTGATGCTGAGCATCTTTTCATGCATCTGTTAGGTATCCATTTAAGTCTTCTTTGGAAAAAAGTCCATTCATGTGTTCTGCACATTTTTTACTGGATTATTTTTTTGGAGGAGTGATGCATTTTATAAGTTTTTAAAATATATTTTGGATATTAACCCTTTGTCAGATATGTCATTTGCAAGTATCTTCTCCCATTCCAAAGGCTGCCTTTTAGTTTTGTTGATTGTTTCGTTTCCTCTGCTGTGCAGAAGGTTTTTATCTTGATGATGTCCCAATAGTTTATTTTTGCTTTTGTTTCTCTTTCCTCAGGAGACATATCTAGAAAGAAGTTGCTATGGCTGATGGCAAAGAGGTTACTGCCTGTATTCTCCTCTAGGATTTTTATGGTTTCATGTCTCACATGTAGGTCTTTAATTCACTTTGAATTTATTTTTGTGCATGGCATAAGCAAGTGGTCCAGTTTCATTCTTTTGCATTTTCCTGTCCAATTTTTCCAACACTATTTGTTGAAGAGACTGTTTTGTTTTGTTTTCCCCATTGGATAGTCTTTCCTGTTTGTTGAAGATTAATGGACCATATGGTTGTAGGTTCATTTCTGGGTTTTCTATTCTGTCCTATTTCTCTATGTGTCTGTTTTTGTGCCAGTACCATACTGTTTTGATCACTACAGCTTTGTAGTATAACTTGAGGTCTGAAATTATGATGCCTCCAGGTTGGCTTTTCTTCTTCAAGGTTGCTTTAGCTATTCAGAGTCTTTTGTGGTTCCATGCAAATTTTAGGATTATTGGTTCTAGCTCTGTTAAAAATGCTATTGGTATTTTGGTAAATGTGTAGATTGCTTTGGGCAGTATAGACATTTTAACAATATTTGCTCTTCCAGTCCATGAGCATGGAATGTCTTTCCATTTCTTTGTATCATCCTCAATTTCTTTCATCAGTGTTTTATAGTAAAACAAGACATTTGCAGTATAGACATAACTATTTGTTTCTCCTATGTTCTCATGTCAATAATATATATGTGCCTAATAAAAACTTAGGAAATACATAAAAATACAAAGAAAAAATTCACTATCTCAATCTAGTTCTAAGATTTTGTCTATTTGGGTGATTTTATGTAAATATCCCACTATATGAATATTTACTTTGATTTTGTATCTAAACTTTTGGGAATGATCTCTTATTATTAAATGCACTTGGGGAGATTGATTGTATGGGCTCCAGAATATTTCATTATGTACTTTGGAACAAAATCTTATATCATATATATTTGGAATAATGTCTCAGGAGCTATGTGCACAATTATTAAGCTATTTTTCACATGTAAATTATAGAATTATCTTCCAAGGAAAATTATTCTTATATAATAATCAGAACAACTGCAGTTTGTGAAGAGCCATGCACCATGCTCATTCTTTTATTATATTAATAAAACTATTGTAGGCAGTCTATATTATATTCATTTAATACATGATAGTCCTGAAGCTTATAGTTATTAAGCTAAATGACCAAGACAGAATCAATTTCTATCCTGTCTTCCTGACATGTAACCCCACAATAATGTGTTTATATTTTTTCCCCAACATGGTATGATTGATGTGTATGTGTGCATTGTGTTAATTTTGTTTTTATTTTAGGGGCATTCAATTTATTTAACCAGTTATACAAACTTTGGGGATGGTTCTTATTTGTTTCTATGTCTGCAATTTAGACAGAGTTAGTATCAGACTAATCGTTTTTATGGATCATCATCAGCCTTAATGAAGTCTTATCTAAGCCTCATGATATTATGGGTATTAGCTATCATTGGTGAAATGAGTGGCCTATGTAATTAGTATACTAAATGTGAGAAATATGTTTCACTGGCAAAATTTAGGTGTTCAAATGCTGGGAATTGATTAGAAATATTGTAGAGATAAACTGTTATTGCACATTGAAAAATGGGCTTAGGTCAGTTGGTGACAACTGTTCTGTTAATTCTATGGTATACTGCTTCCATGTTGGAACTTATTAATGGGGTAAAAAAAACTAATGAATTTGTTTAGTTTATTTTGATGTGTTATTTTTCATAAAAATTTCTGGAAAGAAACTACAGATCAATTCTCTAAGTTTTCAGCAATTTATCCCACAATAGGATACCTTTTTTCACTTTCATAATTTGTGTAGCTAATTTCATGTTTCTCACTTTAAGGGTATGATTTGAATGCCCTCCAAAAGACTGAACACATCTCCATACAATGATTCGTAAGTTTTCTTAGGAATATAGTAATGACTTCAGAGCTAAACATAGCTCCTTGAGTTGTATGTCATAAATGTTCTATAGTTACTAAGTACTTCTCTGTTGGGTCACATATCACATGGAGGTCTCAAAACTCTACTTCTTCTTAAAGCTAAATATCTTATGTAATTTCTAATGATTAATTGTTATCTATTTAGATCTGCAAAGATTAAGTGCATTTTCTTTTTTTATTTCATTTTTCTAGCTGAATGTTCTAGCATATTTCCTTATCCTTAGAATAAATTTCTTTTTGACTTGCTTTTGTGTAATTTTACTCAGGAAATACTTTTACTCTTTGTCTTTTTAAATATTTGCTTGTGTTAAGCTTCTATTATTTATAAGTAAGAATCATTATTCATATCTAAAACTATTCTCATTTCAATCACTTTTGTGTTTTTCCCTTAATTAAGAGAAAACTTCAGAAGTTTATTCTAGACATCATTAAATGTTTTCTATTATGTTTATCGGACACTTTTCCATATCTGATAATTTTAATTGGCCATTTTCTAGTCCTCGCACTAATTAAAAAGTACATTTTCAAGTCATAAAGAAAAACTCAAATGTATCTCTTAGAAAATAGGCAAAAGATATACGAAAACACAGATCCCAGAATAGAATTAGAAATGAATAAACTACCATGAATGAAAATGTCCAATAACAGTGATAATGAGAGAAATGCAAATTAAAGTCAAAGTGGGATATCATTTTCTGCCCATCACATTGGCAAACATGAAACAGACATTTATTTATACAAGGGATCTGAATAAAATGTTTGTGCTTACATAAGGTGTTATGAATGTGAATCATTACACAATTTTTAGAAATAAATTTGACAACATCTATTATATGTAAGAATTGTATCATAAAATCAATCCCATACTGATACAAGCACAAGTACCTACATTTGCATGTATGAGAATACTTGTATCTACTGTAGCCTTTTTATAATAGAAAAAAGTTAATGAAGTGAATAATTGTTAATAAAAATCATAAAAAAACAAAAGAACATATAAACTGTTACATATTGTACAGTCACTAAGAATGACTAATTAGAGGATTATACTAATGAGATGGTGAAATTTCCATGAAATTAATTGAAAACTAAGAATTGCAAACTAAAAAGAAGTAGATAGAAATATCTGTATCCTATCTATGAATAGAGATTCAATACTTTAGAGGACTTTAGATGACATTTTTTCCAGAGTATTAATAGTTAAAGATGGCTGCTCCAAGATTTGACTTCTACAAATTCATGTCTTGGTCTGTATACTAGGGTGAGACAAAGATCAGAAAATCTAACATTTATAGGTATTTCTTATAGGGGGTAGGGAAAGAAAGAAAGAAAGAAAGAAAGAAAGAAAGAAAGAAAGAAAGAGAGAGAGAGAGAGAAAGGAAAGAAAGAAAGAAAGAAAGAAAGAAAGAGAGAGAGAGAGAGAGAGAGAGAGAGAGAAAGAAAGAAAGAAAGAAAGAAAGAAAGAAAGAAAGAAAGAAAGAAAGAAAGAAAGAAAGAAAGAAAGAAAGAAAGAAATCGATCAGCATGTCATACAAGCATTGGTAAGAGAGGACAGGTCAAAATAATACTTTGCTTAACTACTACTGTCTGTTATAACATGATAAGCAATAGCAGAAAGGTCTCCTGCCCTTCGCATAGAATTAATCCAAACAAAGTAAAGTGAGTTTTTTCTTTGCTATTGGCCTTACAACCCCTTAAAGTTTTCTAACAGATATAAACTTCAATGTGAGCAGAGAGGGTTTAAGATTTTTTTAAAACTTCTGACATATTAACAGAGAAATGGTAGAGAATGCTTGTTATGTTTTACCAGAAGTTCTATTTCAGATATTAAAATATCTATAAAAGGTAAATATTCCACTTTTTAAAACTATGTATTGGATAAAGACAATAGCTGTTAAAACTAGAAGAATTCTACTTTTCAGCATTCACATGAATGAAATAGAAATGTTAAAGATAAGTAACACACATATCCAAAAATTCAAAAACAAAAAAAAATAAGAGAAAAAAAGAAAAGGCAGCGTATTTTTTCTCCAGTGAAGCAGTAAATGTAATTTGGAATGAGGTCACTTTTACCTTTTTAGGCTAAAAATTTATATATTTATTTTTTAATTCATAAGACACACTATTGCCAAAGTTGGGGTAAAAATCAGTACATTTCTGGAGGAAATATATTTAGATGTTAATTTCATTAGCTATCAGTTCCATTGTTAGGCATTTAGCCTAAGGCAATAATCAAAGACATAAGCCAGATTTACTAACAAGGATGTTCATAACTTTATAATTAATTTATAAGTAAAAAAACAGTCGTAACAAAAATTTGGCAATTTGATAGGATTAATCCATAGAAATATTAAAAATCATTTAAAAAAATAATGGCATAGATTTATAAGGTAAATGATTTATAAGGTAATGCTAAAATCAGAGAAGTTATTTTATTTATACTCATGTATATATGCACAGAATCTGACTGAAAAAGATGTATAGAAGTTATGGTTGTATTAAAGTTAAGGCAATTTCCTTCTCTTGTTTTTAATATTTTCCAGAGAATACATATTACTTTTGAAATTATGAAAATGTTATTGGTAAAAAATGAAGATTCAAATTTGGCATCTCAGTTCAAAATTCCCAACATCAAAAGATTGTTTTCTGTGATTTTTTTTTCCCTGTGATGTCCCCTTACTGATGTTTAAAGTGGCTGTGACTAGCATTTCCCTATCTTTGATAAGCTTTTCCTTTTAGAACAGTTGAGGTACAGTGAATAATTTCTTTCAGTTTATCTCACATTAAAGTGTGAGATTTCCTTGTGGGATTTAAAAAGCCACAAAACTTTATAAACATAAGAATTACTTCCACATTAAAGAACTAAACGCAGCAGGATAGTACTGCAGGCCCAGGGAATGGCTTAGTCATTGAATTGAAATGGAATATTCCCCCCAGGTGATTTAGAAAATGTCATAATCTTTTCAATATGATGAACTGAACAGGCTTAGGGAGATCAAGGTAAAAGCCAGTTTGGAGGCTAAAAGGTGCAATCATCACAATTTGAACTTTTAATCTGAAAGACCTTCAATTTCCTCTCCCATTGGTGTCCACAGGATAGCGTAACTATAGGATTCACCTAATTCCAGCTCAACTATTTGAAGGTACCTTGAAAGCATCTATAAAGCACACAGGATCATTCAAGAAGCTAAGAGATTTGGGCATTCAAAATCTCCCAATGCTAGCATCACAGATTGTAACTTTTAAGTATCTTCATGCGTCAAATATAAGGATAGGCCCCTTAAGATTATTGCCAATGAAGACATAAATGTCAAAATCTGTTAGACACTTACAGGACTGCTATAATTGATGGGATGTGGATAAGGCCGTGTAGACAGATGCATGAAATTTGTGATCTTTTGGATGACAGTGTGCAACTGCTATAACTGTGACCCAGAATCCTTTAATTGGAACCATAAACTTAGCAAGTCAAATGAAATAGTGAGAAATAGCAGCCTTTCATGGGACATAGATTAAGGATCAATGTGCAAGTCTTAGAAAAATGCAATAGGCTGCAGTGACTGACAGGGATGTCCCACTTCAAAGAATGGATAAAAGAGCTCCCTCTGATGCACAGAACCTGCAGACAAAAACATAAAGTGATTTCACCCAATTGTCAGGAAAATGGAGTGTCAGGCACATTGTTACACTCAGGAAGACTAGCGAAGCACATCTGTCTGGCTAAGATAAAGTTCTGTGCTTCTAAATAGGAGACTGTGCCAATGATAGATGAAATATGGAAGAAATGTCTTTTGGACAAAAGGCAAAAATGGATTATAGGATTATAGGAAATACCTATCCCAAATAAAATACCAAGGTTTATTGGGTATCACTCTAAAGTTTCCTATGGAAATTAATTTGATTTCATAAGTATTCCAGGGAATACAGAAAAGTAGGACAAGGACTCTGTGTAATTGTATCCAGGAATACATACACACTATTAATTCTAGTAATGAATCCATAAAAATAAGACATAATATTAAAATTTCACTACCAGTTGACCCTGAACAACAATGGGTTTAGAGACACCAATCTCCCATGCAGTTGAAAATCTGCATTAACTCCCCCTAATTTAACTCCTAATAGCCTCTTGTTGACTGGAAGCCTTACAGATAACATACACAGTTAATACATATGTATTACATACTGAATTCTTACAATAAAGTAAGCTAGAGAAAACATGTGAAGAAAAACATGTCATTTTATCAGTGAAGAAAATCGTAACAGAACATATATTTGCAATATCTTATTTATTGAAAAATCCACATATGAATGGATCCACGTAGTTCAAACCTGTGTTGTTCAAAGGTCAACTGTACTTTTTATAAACTTTTTAGGTATTTCAAAAGTATTCATTTGTTTAATTCTCACATTAAACCTATGAGTATCATTGATTTCTCCATTTTATAAATCAATAACACAGGCAAAGCAATATTATATTAAGTAATCTGATTTCATACAGCTAGTGAGAGTTAGGAGTTCAACCCAGGCAGTATGATTTCATTTCCACAAGCTTAATCAATATTCTAGAGTCCCTACCCTGAGGAAACATAGTAAAGCCCATCTTCACTTTTCCATAATCAGCATCCACCATCATTATATCTTGGCTGTGAGAACAAAAACTAAATTCTTGGCAACCTCCTGGACTCCAGATTTCATACTGTCTGTTACATGTAGTTGTCATTACATTTGACAAGATCCAATTACTGTATTGCTTACATGGTATTTCTATATGTGGGGCAGTACACACACACACACACACACTGACCTTATTCTTTCCCTAAGTTGTTCTTTCCTCTCAGCGGTTCTCAGAAGACTTAGAGCACATAAGAAATATCCGGGAAACTTTATTAAAAACACAGATTGTTCAGTCTTATCCCATGAAAATCAGTTTCATGGCATGGAGTGGATCCAACAATTTGTATTTGAAATAAATTTCCAAATAATGTCAATATTGATGGTCCAGAAATCACACTGACCAGTGCTCTAGTGGAAAACTCATACAGGTTTCTCTTTCTCTTTCTAATGACTTTTCCATTAGTTCTGATTTTCTATGGCTGTGAATTCCCAGTATCTGGAATTTCCCCCTTTCAATTTTGAAAAAGTCACCGAAACCAGGTCCACAGATCATTCCTCAAACAATGGTATTCCTGTTTGTATTTATTTTTGGCTTAATCCAAGCAATGCACAAAGCAATTAGTGTCTGACATGGCTTCATGTAACTTCTAAGTGAGTTCATGATCTTTCTGACATCATGGGGTTAGCAACGTTCTTCTTATGTTTTAGTGAAAAGTTGACTGATTAACCATTATCTTCTAGATGCCTGCTCTATTTCTTTTATATATTTTATGATCTTGGAATATTTTCCTTTTTTTCTCATTTATTTTTGCCATTTTTTGGTCTTTATCTTTGTTTCTCATCCACTACTAGAGATGAATAAACCACAAACAGCAACCAATAGTAAAAAAAAAAAAAAAGGCAGAAGAAAGATGAAAGAGTATGATCCACAAACTATCATAATACTAAACATAAAATATACAATCATAAATCCTACATACAAAGAGATATTATGTATTAACTGACTTTTAAATTTAAGTAAATTTTATTGGAAAAAAATGAAAGCTTGAAAACAGGCTTAAGGAGCTAGTATAAGCAAAAGATGATCTAAACTAGTTTCTACAAGGCCTCTGAACCCAGATCCGGAGAGGTACACACTAGCCAATGCAGAAATATATTAGGGTTAATTGACACTACATACTTGCAAATTCAACAGTAGAGAGAAACAAGGGGACTATACGAGTTAGATTTTAACAACAACAAAAAAAATGTTCTTCAAAAATTAGAGTTCTAATAAGAAAAACAGAACCAGATGAAGAAAGATGTCCTATACTTGCTAAAATGCTAAACTACTTCCTTCCACTGGCCCAAGACTGTTAAAGCCACGTGATTGTTTTGGCCTGGTGTGTACAAACAAATCCAATTTAAACAGCAAATAATTAGATAAAAAAAAAAAACAGCAAATAATCAAATTGGAAAACAAGGTAAATTATTAAGAGATACAAGATTGTCATTAAAATATAAAGTATACTTAAATATCATAGGAAAAAATTACTAGAAAAATAACAGTTTTGGGTACAAAAATGATAATTCCCTAAGAAAGGAATGCAAATGTCTCAAACACCTAGGAATTATGAATATGACATTTTACACGTCTCAAATAGCAAAAGAGTAAAATATTAAAAGATAATAGCAAAAATAGGCATTTTCATCTTTCCAGGTCTTGGAAATAATTCTAGATCAATATTTCAGACATGTTATCATCCATCAGGTCCTAGAAGAGACTGTATTCTTAAATATTTTCCTCAAGTACCCAATTCATCTTATGTCACTTGTGAAAAAGTTATTTTTCTAATTCGCTGGAGATACATAGTCGATCCTTACCGTTCACAGATTTAATATCTGAGAATTTGATTACTCACTATAATTTACTTGTAGCCATAGACTCAAGGTTCATAATGCTCTTACCTTGGAGAAGATGCAGGTCAGGTGACAAAATATTTGTCTCTCAAAATGTACTTTCCAGCCAAGGTGGAGCAAAGTTATGTTCTGCCTTCTTGTGTCAGCTCTAATAATGTAAATAAGTGTCCTTTTTACAATCTATTTAGTACCTTTTTTTTTTTTTTTTTTTGCTTTTTTGGGGGATTTTGTTTTTCAAAAATGCTCCACAAGCATAGTCCTGAAGTGCTACTAGTGTTCCTAAGCGTGAGAAGTCTGTGGGGTGCTTTATACACATCAGATAAGCATAGTTCAGGCATGAGTTATAGTGCTATAGGTTGTGAGTTAAATGTTAATGAAACAACAGTAGATATTAACTAAGGTGTGTTTAAAACAGAAACAGACACGTTAACTAACTGAAATTTAAATAAGCACTTACTGAAAAAAACAGAAAAAGACCTAAAACAAGGGTATGTATGGGTCAGTTAACTAAATGTTGTGAACAGAGGCTCCGCAAAAACCCAACCCTGAATTTCCACATTTTCTAATTCACTGTCCACAAAACCTAACAAAACATAACTACCATGAATAACAAGAATTGACTGTATCTCTGATTTTATCAGTTCCCTCATTTCTCTCAAAAGTCCTGTTGTATTTTTTCACATTTAGAAACTTCCTTATTTCACCTTGATAACTGGATTCTATTTTCTAATCATGAAGGTCACATCAAGACCAAACAAAAATGATCAGCAGTAAACACAATGGAACTCTAAATGTGCCATTCTTGCCCAACTGTACACCACGCAGCCTGACTCATCAACCATTCCTGGGGAAGGCTTAATCACAAGATTTATGAGATAGGCTTAGGGACAAGATGCCTACTATATTCAGGAGGCCATTAGGACCTGGACTAGTATGCTAACTAAGTAACTAACTAATAGCTAACTAAATAGCTTGCACATTAAACATAGGGCAAAACTCAGCCTGAGTATTGACAAGTAACATTATAAGGTCACCACAAGGATTTCATCATTTTGTTATTCTTCTTTAAACCTAAAGAATTGCCAATTCAGCACCATAGTTCCTTTTGAAACTTTATGGATATAACTAGAGTCACTGTATTATCCATCAGGGATTATCATTTTAATCATAAAATTATTGTCCATCTTTTAATTGGACTTATGGAAGTTACAGCCAAGATTCTCTTGTCATTCATAAAGCTCATGATAAACTTTGGACTTTGTGCATTAGAATAATTGATGTGAACATCAGATCCTCTGGACCTTCCGGGAATTCCATAATTTGAGAGCAGGAGCTCAAAACTCCTAGAACATTTTAGGATTGAAGTTGTAAAGACACATTTCCAAATGCCTTCCATTCTTCTTTCCATTTTCTTTCATTTGCTTTCCAATCTCTAGGGCTTTAGAAAAGGCATTAACTGCTTTGAAAAGTGGCTCCTTAGTATATCTTTTTTCAAACAAATAAATGAATGCATTTTGAAAGACTAATGGAAGAGCCCTTTATTATACTTTACTATTTAACCCTAACAAGATATTTTGCATCTCTGTGTTTTTAAAGTAAGATGATTTCTTTTTTTTTAAGATTTTTTTATTTATTTATGAGAGACAGAGTGAGAGAAAGAGAGAGGCAGAGGCAGAGGGAGAAGCAGGCTCCCTGCCGAGCAGGGAGCCCGATGCGGGACTCGATCTCAGAAGCCTGGGATCATGACCTGAGCCGAAGGCAGACACTTAACCATCTGGGCCACCCAGGTGCCCTAAAATAAGATAATTTCTGCGAAGAATATCACACTCAAGGTGAGTATTAGCATCCACAAAGCATGTATCTTATCATTAATGAGACCCCAAAACACCTGCAGCTGGAAAGAGTAAAGGGTCAATTTGAAGTTGAAAATGAAAATCATCTTGTAGCTGATTTTAAATGACATGAAGACCAGAGTAAGTGGAGACTCCAGAGCAATACTGACCCAATATTGACAGGGTCACTTCTTTTAGGCATTTATCATTTGCTCATATAAGTCTTTAAAGTTCCAGTTCCTACATTTGCACTCCCTCCTCTTCTAAAACAATTAGTAGAAAGTTAATTTGGCTACATTATCCTCTGTATTTTGCTCTTTCTTACCTTGACAGGATTCTCTCCCTTTTGTCCCGTCCACTCTTCTTTCCTTCCAACTCCACATCCCTCTTCAGTATTTTTATAAGTCCCAACAGGCCAAATCAATGCCTTTTTACTTTAGCAGTTTCATTCTTTCTTTTCTTTCTTTCCTTTTCTTTTTCCTTCCTTCTTTCCTTCCTTCTTTCCTTCCTTCCTTCCTTCCTTCCTTCCTTCCTTCCTTCCTTTCTTTCTTTCTTTCTTTCTTTCTTTCTTTCTTTCTTTCTTTCTTTCTTTCTTTCTTTCTTCTTTCCTTCCTTCCTTCCTTCCTTCCTTCCTTCCTTCCTTCCTTCCTTCCTTCCTTCCTTCCTTCCTTCCTTCCTTCCAAATCCCTTCTTTTGCATCTGGTTCATCCAGTTATATAGTTCATGGAACTGCATAAATCCTCATTTACTGACATTGTGTATTCATTTACCCTTGTAGAGAATTTAGAATTCAGTCACCAAGGCTTGGAGGAGAAACTAAGAATTTAATCCAAGAAAGCAATTACAAATGCATTTTAAAAATCAGCTAAGCGGCTAAGACTACGTAATCAGCTAAAAGTTTGACATATGAGATTAGTTAAATAAATGACAGTAACTGCACACATTGATGCTATGTAACCATTTACATACAGAATAAAGAGGGAGAGAGGGATTAAAAAAGAGATTAGGACCTGAAGAATTGATGAGAAAAAGACCGCAAAAGGTAGGACAAATCTAGTATGTGACTCTCTAGAGGAACCTACTGAGTTCCATAAAGCAGAAACTCAGGGGAGGGGAAATGTCTTACCTGTGCCAGAAACATGATGTCAGGCTACATGGATCATCACTGATAACATGTTAAAACTGTTTCCAGAGGAGTTGGTTACAGGGGTTTGCTTGAATTACAGAAGCACGAAACTGAGAAGGCAAGGATCATTGAGGAGGAGACCTAGAGAAAACCTGAACAAAGGGCTTTTGAAGCATGACTGGATCCAGATGCTCCTTAGGCAATGAAGGAAAGTGGGGGCCGGTCTTGAGTCAAAATAATCAGTTATGAGTCAAAATTGACTTATTGAGTCAAAACCTGTCAAAATATACCAAAAGAAGAAAATGGCGAGGGGAAAAAAAAAGGACTATTAAAGTATGAATCAGGTTTTAAAATTATATATATGAAAACAAAAAAGAAAAATATTGATAGATTTAAAAGAGCTACTATTAATAGCAATGATAATACTTTTCTGTAATATTTTATATATAGATGAGATAAAATTCAAAATAACAGGTCTTACTTTATGTCAAGTGCTATACCAAACATTATGGTGAGACACAATGATGACTCAAAGCAAAAAAATATTCCCATCATAGAATCAGACATAGACACACACATGCACATCATACATATATCACACATACTCACACAGGAAATTTACAACTGTGACAACTGCTAAGTAAAATACATGGGGAAGATAAAATGAGTTTATATAATAGGGTGTCTTGAGTAGTAAATAGTCCTGGAAGAGTCACTGAAGCAAAATGGGAAGGTTTTATTTTTTATTTATTTTTTATTTTTATTTTTATTTTTTTTTAATGGGAAGGTTTTTTTTTTTTAAGATTTTATCTATTTATTTGACAGAGAGAGAGAGATCTCAAGTAGGCAGAGAGGCAGGCAGAGAGAGAGAGGGAAGCAGACTCCCCACTGAGCAGAGAGCCCGATGCGGGGCTCGATCCCAGGACACTGAGATCATTGCGGGGCACATCCCAGGACCCTGAGATCATGACCTGAGCTGAAGGGAGAGGCTTTAACCCACTGAGCCACCCAGGCGCCCCTTAATGGGAAGGTTTTATTAGGCAAAAGGGAAAAGCACCAACATTTGAAGTTGAGAGAACAATGGATAAGGAAAATATAAAGATCAAATCTAAGTGTCTGAGGAATGTTTAGTTTTTCTTTTATTTATAATTGAATCTAGCTGTGACATTGACAGCAAACTGAATAATGCTGACATAAGACTCTAAAGTCATTTATATTAAGATACTAATATGCTACTCTTCATCCCATTTCCCTGACCAAATTTTGGTACCCCAAGGACCATTTGGAGCAATTCACAGAATTAGGACACTTTTGTATTGCCACAATTGGGATATATTTTTTCTAGCATTTACTTAAAGGGCTATTCTGAAAGTTGATGCATATATTTTTATAGGACTTTAGCAGAAATAGTTTACTTTTAGTAGTGAAAAAAATCCTGCTCCACTCAAAAGTATAATGCTTCTCAAAATATAGTCAGTAAACATTCCCCCAGATGGTTAGTGGTCAATTTTATATTAATTCAATTTTAGATTCATCAGTGCTCAAAGGTATACTTAAAAGTGCACTTTATCAACGCACCCTCAAAACACAATCACTGCCCATGGATAGCTTATAGTACAACATATGACTGACAGTCTCGACAAAGTAAAGCAAAGGAGCAATATGCTTGTCATGGTCATTTATGTCTTATTAAATTGTCACAAAACTGCTGTGGCATGTTTTAATAATTTAATCTTCATTTTATAGATTTGGAATCTTAATTTGGGCAAATTTAACTATTTTAACAAATATCTAACCTACTACACCACAGCTAAATAAATAATAAAGGTATCTTAAAATCAAATGCCATAGATGTTTATTTACAGAATAAGATGGAGAAGAAATATAATAATTTAATAAAAAATCTAATAAATCTATCTAGGAGCATTATTAGGTGTTTGTTGTTATTACTTCAGGAAATTACATATAATTAAATAAACCTTGGGAAGCAGAGGAAGAAAATATTTTTATAAGTATGAAAACACTTAAAGAAAGCTTTTGTGTTTGCTTTTCTTGATTCAATATCTCTTGTGGGTTTTTTTTGGGTAATTTTATGTCACAAAGAAATCTATACACTAAAAAAGGAAAAGTATTCAGATAGAATCAATCAAAGAGGTAGTGTAAATTCCCCAGTTTATTTGAAATAAATCTACATTTGAAATCTACAGTTAAATAAATCTACATTGAAATCTATTTATCTGAGAGTTTGATTCATTCATTCTGCGACAAGTATAGCTTAAAACCCTAAAGATATATTGATGGGTTAAGGCAGACCTCTGACCTCACTAAGCTTACTCAGAAGCCAAATTTGTTACAAAATTTTTTTATACATTGAAATTATGGGAGTAGTACTATGAACCATTATCTAGTTTTTATAGTACGATTCTGGTGGCTGCTAATAAATGGATATTTTTAGAAATGTAGAGAAGTTTCCTGAAATCTCTTTTCTCATAGAAATCAAAATAATTTTTGCCCAAGACACCAGTATTTAATCTATCTCCATATTATTTCTCTCTCTAGAGTATTTTCTTCCTCTCTAACAGTGTACTCTTCAGGCTGATTAATTGTAATAGCTCTTTGCTCATGGTTGATCTCAATCCAGAATTCCTCTTGGGGAGTATCTGCAAGTGCATTAGCTCTTACCATTTTTTGGCAGAATGTGCTAGTACTTGATCTTTTTCCATGAGTGTGACTCCTGGGTAAAGAATAATCTTCACAAACAGGGAAAACTTTTTTGCAACAAAACACAGATCATGGGTATGACTCCTGAGTAAATAATAAACTTAAGAAACAGGGAAAACTTCTGTGCAACAAAGCATGACTCTGCAGTGACTGGTGACCTTTATTTCTACCTCCAAGTTGGCACAGAAGACCAAGTACTGTAATTGACATCATCATTACTTGGTGAGAATTAGCAAAGAAATATGGAATTCTAAGGATTATTCAGATTCTCAGAATAATAAGACACCTATCATTATTTGAAGAAAATAACAAGCCCTATTTCTTCAAAGGTAAACATCCATTTATACCCCCTTTTTTTTTTTACTAGATGTTTTGGTAAAATTGTACCTTTATCCACTAAGTAAATTACATTTTTCAGAGAATATAAATCATGTTGAAATGTCTCTTCTTCACAATGAATATTTTAATGTATTAATACAAATATTTAATTTATTATTTCTAATAAATATTTCTAATAAAAGCAGTAGAGTTTCTTTACTTTTAACTATTCACTTTTCAATTTTTTATTTTCTCTATACTTTACCATGTTCTGAATTTTAATAAAAGTCCACCAACCAGCAAGCAACACCCATGTGTCTGGCACTTTGAACACCACCTTTATTTTCTTAATAATGTGTTAATTACAAAAATTTGATAGCAATCAGCAAATTTAAAAAGTACTCTACTTGGCTAATTTCTTTAATAGGTAAAACAAAGAATAACATGTATGGCATGCCCCATATTTAGTCATATGTGTGTACTGAAACCAGTTTTATTTCCATAGATGGGACATTTTGAGGGATTATATAATTAAATGTCTCTGCTTAACTCCATGGCCACACATTAAAGAATCTCCATTTGCTATTCAACTTATGAATCAGAACTCTTCTGACATTTACAAAATTACTGTTGTTTTGGGGGCACCTGTGTGGCTCAGTCAGTTAAGTATCTGCCTTTAGCTCAGATCATGATCCTGGGGTCTTGGGGATCCAGTCCTGCCCTGGGCTCCCTGTGCAGCTGGGAGCCTACTTCTTCCTCTCCCTCTGCCCTCCCTCCATTTGTGCTCTCTCTTACTCTCTCTCAAATACATAAATAAAATCTTTAAAAAAAATATTGCTGTTTTTACTAGATTGTTTTCATGGAAGTTTTATTCTCAGATTAATTTTTATCTTTCCTCTCAATCTTCTTAAAGAGAAGTGACCAATTTCCCTGTTAAAAATTCCTTTAACCTCATTTTCCCCCTCATATTTAGCTGTTTCAGATTACACATGGATTCAAAGAAAATAACCAATTAAGTTTTATTTCTTCATCAGGTAAATGTCCACTTCTCTATATTTTTTTACTAGATTTTTCAACAAAATCTCCCTATCAATTAAGATCATTAGATTCTTCAGAGAATGTAAATCACATTGAAATGTTCCTAATCTTGATAATGAAATGTTTAATTTAATAATATAAATATTAAAATAATATAAACTTTAAAATTAAAATTTAGTATATTTCATAGGTTGATTAAATGGGGCAGAGCTAAGATATATATTTTATTGTCTAATGGTTCATATTCACTTAATCAGTGATCCAATGTTCAATAAAACTCTGCTTGATAACTGCAACAGGATTAGTCATACTCTCTGTTCTTTAACTTAAATGTTATAATTTCATTTTCATCTCATTTTTTCAATTTCATTTCATATAATTCAATTTTTCTTCTCATTTTTGTTCCACCCACAATTGTGAACTCTTTGAGCATAGAATATGTCTTTTCTCCTTTACATCCCTAATGTATAATGCAATGGAGAATGCAATAAATGTGCATTGCATGGTTGAGTAAATTAATGAATGAGTTCATCTGTTTGGTTATTAAACATCTTTCTTTTAGGTTGTTTGAGATGAATTTAATATTTTATTTAAAAGTAGACTAAAAGTTGCTCTACAGAGTTGTGTTTTGGTGGAAAATAAACATCCCGAATGATAATGATGTCCCCAAAGCCAAGTCCAGTCTAAATCTTATGTTTGAGGCATTTCTTTTTCTTTTCCAGTGGTAAATTCCTTACTGAGGACCTTATGAATTGTTTTCTGCTTTATTTTCTTGATTACTGCGTAGATAAGCAGAAGTAAACCAAAACGTCATTGAAATATTTGAAAAAAACAAAACAAAACACTGTTGTTGCTGAAAATTAATCTTCTAAAGTTCTTGTTGGCAAAGATGAGAGAAAAGCTTTAAATAATCTATGGGATTTTAGACTTTCACCGATGGGAAACGAAATATTGCAAATTTTACACATAAGTTTCCTGTAACTTCTGCACAGATTGCTTTTATAACTGTGTTTGTATTCTGGTCGTATAAAACAAAAAATGCATTTTCTTAACAGAAACAATGGTATGTCAGTAAATGTCATAAAGGGTTCTGGAGAAACTACTTATAATATATTGCTTAATACACAAAAAATTAGTATATTAAGCAATATATTATTTCTCTTTCTTTCTCTTTCTTCCTTTTTCACTCTTAAATCCTTTCTCCCCAGAGAAAGTCTATATCCTCCTACAAATAACTTTAAATTGGATATGAGTAAATCATTTTTGACATAGTTTCTGCCACAAAGTATCTTAAATTTCATTTTCACTGAGAAACACTTTAAGTCTTTCAGAAAATTTCATTAGGTATTTGGTAAAAATTTATTTTTTTAAAGACTTTATTTTATTTATTTGACATACAGAGATAGTGAGATAGAGAGCACAAGCAGGGTGAGCAGCAGGCAGGCAGGCAGGCAAAGAGAGAGGGAGAAGCAAGCTCCCTGATGAACAAGCAGCTGGATGTGGGGCTTCATCCCAGGACCCTGGGATCATGACCTGAGCCAAAGGCAGCCGCTTAACCGATTGAGCCACCCACGCACCCCAGTATTTGGTAAAAATTTATCCTATAAAACCAGTGCATACTAATGGTATAGTCCATATTTGCTGAGGCTGATACTTTGAGGCGTACATTTTTTTTCTTCTAAATAGACTATTTGATAAAGCCAAATGGATCTGTAATCCATAAAAATTTGACAGTTTAACAAAGTTAAATGAAGTTAATTAGTATATGCTGTAATGGTGAATTTTGGGGGTAGAGGGAGGCTACAAATTTTGAGATAGCCATAACTGAGAGTCTATCAAGCCACTGTTACTCTAAAGGTGATTTCT
Source organism: Potos flavus (assembly GCA_028534135.1). Taxonomy (NCBI): domain Eukaryota; kingdom Metazoa; phylum Chordata; class Mammalia; order Carnivora; family Procyonidae; genus Potos; species Potos flavus. The sequence goes on along the minus strand of CM052899.1, from coordinate 151,917,504 downwards.
TTTGAAAGTGGATCAACTTTGCTTCTTCCTCCCTAAGTGCACATCTTCTAAGAAGTTCTATGTCTTTCAAGCTCTGCCTTAGGGAGCACAAAGCAATGGCCTAAAGAGGGAGTAACATAGACATAAGAGATCTTAGGGTGATCCTACATAGTTTATATGTAAGATAAATATATATCAGGAACAGCTTTTATTATTATTTTATTATTTATTATTATTATTTTATTTATCATCATTTATTTTATTATTTTATTGAAACAATTATATTTGTAAGTTATTAATTAACTACATGCAATCACAAAATGTTGAAGTTATAATCATAACAAATTTCTGAGTATAAACTTCCATACATTTAATTGAGGACATCAAAGTTGTAAAAATAAATGTATTCCATGCCATATTATATATTATAAACATGTATTTTGTGTTGTTTTAATTCAGTATTAAACTCCGTTGTGCCAAAAAATGTCTTATACTTCTATTTTTATTTTTCAATTTTCCCTTTGTGATATATTTTTATATAGATTAAATATACATGACACATATATGTTAAATGCATGTTTTGCATATTTTTGTATCATGTGTTACATATTATATAATCATGCAGTATATATATTACATATCATATGACACTTTAGATCTTTTTTCTTTTTTTAATTTAATTTTATTTTTTCAGTGTTCCAAGATTCATTTTTCATGCACCACACCCAGTTTTCCGTGCAATATGTGCCCTCCTCAATACCCACCACCAGGCTCACCCAACCCCCCACCTCCCTCCCCTCCAAAACCCTCAGTTTGACACTTTGGATCTTTATCCTCATGATATTTAGTATAAGTCTTTCCTGAATCTTATATCCCTACTATGTGCCAGTGTTGTAAAAAATGTGTTGTAAACACATTTTTTAAAAATTTTATCTTCACAGCAATCTTATGTGGTAGGGAGCTACTGTTATCTTCCTACACTTTATATATAGAATACTGAGGAACAGAAAGGTGGCAGGTATTGATCAAGATCTCCTAGAATAATAGGGGAAACTGCATATCAAACTAGGTTGTTTGCTTCTGATTCTGTGCACTAACTACTACTCAGTATGATCCCATGATACTATAACGGCAAAGGTATAATTAGTTTGATTACAAGCTATTTTTTAAGTATGAATAAGAGATTATTTCTTACATATGGATCTCTTTTAGAAAAAAATGTTTTATGCAAAATTTGATGTAATGTTCACAATAGATAAGGAAGCTTAGAACATAAATATAAACTATTACATGCACTTATGTAGGATATCCAGGTCAGCTCCCCTGCCTTCCATTTAAAGCAGGTCATTTTTTCTTATTATTTGCTCATATAATCCAAAAGTAGTTATTTGAATTTGAATTTGAATTAATTTTGTCTAAAAGAATCTTAATATATTTTTCTTTCCGACCTCTACATTATTTTGTAGAAACTACCCTCAATGTGTAGGCTTTTAGGATGACTTTGTAAATTGAGATTTTTCAGTGTAGCTAATTTGAAATAAAGAATAAATCCACATGTTGATTTCTTTAGTCTATGCAGAGTCAATAGCAGTCTTGAAGCAACCTTCAAACTGCCTCACTCAGTATTAAAATAGCCCTGTGGATTTGCTCAAGTACAAACTGAACGTGCTATGGTTAAGGGTACCTTCACCAGACAGTTTGATATCAATTTTCTTGTTTGATTTCAATAAGCATTTTACTTTTCTTATTATAAAGTTAACCCTAGTACGTATTTTTAAAACCATTTCTATATAATAAAATTCTAATAATCCAGCTTGATTGAGTCCTAGTACAAACCATAAATGACAAAGTTCACCTGCTATCATGTCATTAGAACTCTTTCTTTCCTGAAACTTGTCATATGGGCATAATTGTTTTAGAGTCATAGTATTTCAAAATGATATTTGCTAAATGTATGTAACAAAACCTTAGACATCCTTCCTAGTATTCACTAAGTTTTAATGCAAGTTTCTCTTAGATATTTTTGATTTTCTGGGTGACACTAATCGGTGGCCAGATTGATCTATGTATCTATTATATATGTACATATACATCTACTACAGAGATATAAATGGCAAAGAATTTCTCACAAATAAATTTCAAAGCTGATGAATATTCTCTATAGTAAGGAAATAGTTTCTATTTTCAAAAAATACTGCCTTATGCTGTTTTCTTTCCATAAGTTTCACAACGATTAAAAAAAAAGTCTTCAATTTCAGAAGTCACCTTAGCATTATGGTCAAGCATTAGGAAAAGCTGACACGTGTACAGCACTTAACATAATGACTGGCACATAGTAAACACCCAATTGCAATTTTATTGCTGTTTCTGCTCTTGATGTGACTATTGCTGTTACTATCACTACTTGAAAAGGCAAAGAAATCGTTACTAGCAAAATCAAGGGTAAGTATCCACTGTTAATGTACTTGAAAGCATATGGGCTTTTATTTTTAATTTAGCTAAGGTGAGAAGACATAAAATTATTCCTCTTTGTTAAGATTTTAAAAACTCCCTGTGCTTCTCTGCTTCCTATGTATCAAGAGTCTCAAATATAGACCTTATTTATTCTATTGGGTAATTTGAAGCTATGAAGTATCAGAAAATATCCAATGTAAAACCTCATTTCTATTTCCAAAGGAAAATTTTCAAGTATTCTAATATAAGAATTGTTATAGTAAAACTTACATTCAAATCACTTAAATGATACAATTCAGATTTTATTTATTTTTAAGATCGTTTCTTCAGATATTTTATGGTTCCCAAATGCAGCTACAATTTGGGTGTACGTGTGTGTATGGTTTCTTGATACCACATTAAATAAAGGGTATTATATTTAATTCCATTACACCACTGCTTTAATTTTTATCAAATAATTTATCATTATCCAAATTTTAGTTTTGTCATAAGTATTGACACATAAAACATTTAAAATATTTTCATATTTTGCCCACTGTTTCTAAATTTGCTATTATATAAAAGCCTATGAATCATTAATGAAAAATGTTAAAGAAAAATTTATTGTTGTAAGTTGACACATTATTTGGATTCCAGAATACAGCCTGTCCCCATAGAAATGCAAAGCACAACGATCAATTTGTACCTCAATCTAACAAGATGTACTATAAAATGCCTCATCACAGTTAGTGAACATTCTGACCATCTGGTTTGCCCTCTGCTCTCAAGAGTCACCACCACCAACAACAAAAAAGAATCTCATGTTCAGCAAGCAATCAAGATGCAGATGCTGGGTTATCATCCTTTCATTCATTCTCTTCGATGCTTATGGGATGTCTACATTAGAGTCACTGTTCTGGGCACTTGAAATGCATCATTGAACAAAATAGATTAAAAAGAATCTTGCCCTGCAGAGCTTATATGAACAGCATAATAAACAATAAACTGCATAGCAAACTAGAAGGCTATAAGTGTCACCGAAAGGAATGAAATGGAGAAGGGTAAGTTGAATCATACATACCAATCTGTGAGGGGATGGGGAAAGGTCACAACTTCAAATAAGATGGTTAAGGTGGGGCCTCATTGAGAAGATGACATTTGTGCAAAGACTTGAAAGAGGAGACGTTGGTGGCTATTGGCGTATTGGAGGAAAATTCTGTCTAGGTAGAGGGGATATCCAGTTCAAGGGCTTTATGGCTGAGACATACCTGCAATGTTTGAGGCACTTCAAGGAGATGATGTAGGTGAACTGTGATTAAAAGAGGGAATAGTAGAAGATAAATCAGAAATTAAGGGTTCTATTACGGTCAAATACTACAGACCACCATGAGGGTCTATCCAAAGAGGTAAGATAGATATATATATATATATATAGATATATATATATATATATATACACACACATATATATACATACATATATATATACATATATATACATACATATATATATACACATATATACACACACATATATATATATATATATATATATTTATTTATTTGTTTATTTATTTATTATACTTAGAGTAAAAGAGATGCCTGTTCAGTTGGTCCTGGGATGGAGCCCCACATTGGGCTCCTTGCTCAGCAGGAAGCCTGCTTCTCCCTCTGCCTGCTGTTCCCCTTGCTTGTGCTCTCTCTCTGACAAATAAATAAATAAAATCTTAAAAAAAGAAAGAAAGATCGATCGATCTTGGGGCACCTGGGTGGCTCAATCGGTTAAGCATCTGCCTTCAGCTCAGGTTGTGATCCTGGGGTCTTGGGACTGAGCCCCGAGGAGCTCCCTGCTCAGCACAGAGCCTGCTTCTCTCTCTCTTTCCAGCTCCCGCTCTCTCAGCTATCTCTTTCGCTATCTCCTTCACTATCTCTTTCTCTAAATCTGTCTCTCTCTGAAATAAATAAATAAAATCTTTTAAAAAAGAAATAAAATTGATATTTAAAAATTAAGTGAAATTTAAATGAAAGAGATATCCAGCCAAATACACTTTTATAGAGCGCTGTTAATATCTATGTGGAGCTGATGCCTGAAAGCCCATTGATTTCCTGTGTGAAAGGTGAAAATTCATTTAAAACATCAAAAAAATCTTAGAATATTATCCTCTTGCTCCTTAAATGAACTCCTGAGCTATAAATTCTCTCTCTTGCTCCTTATATGAACACCTGAGCTACAAATTTTGTGAAAGAAACTTCACTAGGAAGAGATTTCTGTAAAAAGAAAACAAAAAGTTGTGTGTGTGTGTATACACACACACACACACACACACACACACACACATATATATATATATATATATATATATACCTCCATTCTCAGTGGAGCTGACACAGCTTTATTTTATACATTCTCCATCTGTTTGTCTGGCTCAGCTCTGGGCACTGGTATGTTTAAAACAAGTGATTCTGTTTGCTCAACAGATATCCATAGTCAGCAACCTCATTTCTATTTCTGTCTTCCATACTTGAGCCCGAGAATTTTGCATAAGATAAAAAGATACCACTGTGATTTGCCTATTTTTTAAATCTATATAGAGTTCCCCAAAAGGGCATGTAAGAATATTATCCAAAAGTATTAGGAAGATAAAAGGAAGAAAGGAAGAAAGATTTCTTTCTTTAGGAGAATACATAAATCAACTAGACAAAAGTTCATCATGAGGAATAAAAACTTCTCTCTCAAACCACGAAAGTAAGCACCCATGTTTAAAAATAGCTATCCTTGTAAGACATTCTTCTATGGCTTCTAGGAAAAAAAAAAGCAAACTTTTTTACCTACTGATATATTTTCATATCTACATAACTTTAACAGACTGTTGTGGATCATATATATTTCCTAACATTTCCTAGCATTGTTTTTTAGATTGGCTTAATCACTTCTTTAATTGATGATTCCCTAACTGCATATAATATACAGAGATTATTATCAAGTATGTATTAGACTTGTTTCTCCATATGAACTCTCAAATGCAGTTTTCATTATCTGTGTATTTATTTAATATCATTTACTACAAAGTTTCGCCCACCCTGGTTCCATCCTCATGTTATACGGGAACTACTCTCTTCAGTCATTCGATATATTTTGTAAACATTTTATAGTAATTTCCATGATACCTGTTGAAGATACAGCAGTGTAAATGATGATACAACACTTGTCCTAATGAAGCATAAAATATACACGATGAAAGGATAAAATGCATAAAATTAAGAATAATCACCTACTTTTGAAATTAAATATTAGAAAGCTAGATATACTACATGCCATGCAGGTCTACCTAGGAAAGTAAACTTATTCTGGGAAATTTCTATGAAGTTTCCCAAAGGAAGGAGCATTTCAATTGAGAATGGAAATATAAAATTATATAGGGGATTAAAAGAAGTAGTTTACAGGTTGAGACACTAGCATATATAAAAAAATGAAGTAGAGCATTGGGCCTATCCAAAGAAGTAAGATAATTTTTGTATATTTAGAATAAAAGAGCAGGTAGAGGTTATATACTATATAACTCAAACTATAATACGCTCTGGAAAAGGAAAAAGTATGTAGACAGTTGAAACATCAGTGGTTGCTAGGGGTTGGGGAGGTGAATATATAGAGTACAAAGGAATTTTAGAGCAATGAAACTACTCCGTATGATGTTACAACAGTGCCTTTATACATTTGTCCAAATGCATAGAATGTACAAGACCAAAAGGGAACCCTAAAGTAAGTTATAAACTTTTGGGTGATAATGATGCATCAATGTAGGTTCATCAATTGTTAACAAATGTAGCCACTCTGGTAAAGATGTTAATAATTATGAAGAGTACACATGTGCAAGAGCAAGGGTATATGGGAAATCCCTGTATCTTCCTCTCAATTTTAATGTGAATCTAAAACAGCTCTAAAAAATATTCTATTACAAACAAACAATAATGTCTAGGACAAAAAGTGATAAGAAAAGGAAAAAAGAGAGAACAAGTTTTATTATAGGGAACTGTAAGTATTAATAAATACTTTAGACTCTAAGAGAAATGGGAAATCATAATATAGTTTAATTTGCCTGGAGACATGCATAGTCTTTTACTTTACTCTGGGCGCAGAGTAGTGAATGTCTTGCAAGTGTCAAGAAAGTGAACATGAATGAAGATCAGTTTTAAGAGGCTCTCATGCTAGACAGGGAGAAAAATGAACGATAAAGGCACTGGAATTAGATTAATAAATAGATTTGTGAGATAACCAGGAGAAAAAACACTCAGAATTTAGTGACAAAAGGGTGAAGTATGAGGAATAGAGTCAAAGACGGCAGCCAGGATTTGGGCAGTTTCACCAGTGCTAAGGCTGGTGGCATTTGTCAAGCTAAGAGAACAATATAAAAGAAGCAAGCTCTGAGGACAGAAGAGAAGAGTCCTGAGTTTACTTGTTAACACTTAGCAGTAATTGTTAGGAATCTGTACAACATACTAGCAAACAAAGAACCATGGAGAGGTTCTGAAATTGAAAATTATAAGAAGTATTCCAACAAAAGCTTTGTTCTAGAGGAAGCAGCTGTGAACTAGGTATCTGGATGAACCAATGGTATCTAATGACCTTATACAAATCATTTAATTTCACCAAATAGTACTTTTCTTATCCTGAGAAAAATACATGGGTGAATATGAAATTGAATCTTCTTTTTCCTGCTATCAAGCGAAGGTTGAATCATTTCATCTACTTCATCTACTTCTGTTCCTTAATATCTATAATTAAAAGTTGAGGATATAATATAGAGCATGGTGACTTTAGTTAATAATCCTGTGTTGTATATTTGAAAGTTGCTGAGAGTGGATCTTAAAAGTTCTCATCACAAGATAAAGAAACTTGTACTGTGTGGTAATCGATGTTTACCAGATTTATGATGGTAATCATTTGGAAATATATATAAATATTGAATCATTATGCTATACATCTGAAACAAATATATGTCAATTATATTTCCAGAGAAAATTGTAAGAAAGTAATAATATGATTTAAGCTTCATCTTTCATATGAAACACAGTTGAACATAGTTGATGCCTGAATGTAATTTAGAAAAGGATTCTGAAACCATGTCCATATGTAACAGAAGTCTACTGATTCTCTCTAGGTATGGAGGAAATGGTAGGGCATGAATCCATCATTTGCAATCTGGGGACAAGTTTTTATGTTTCCATTTCTATATTTTGTGAGTCATTTATGATGCATTTGTGAGTCCTTATGTAAATACAAACACATATAACCAAATAACTATACAATGTATAAGAGGAAACATTTAGAAAACTGAAGAACACTAAGGCTATCTTAATATGTCACCAAGGTTACAAGACGTTATAAAGACAAGTGCCCCTAACAATAATCCTGAATGTATTTAAAGAAAACTTTCCATTATGGCACAATTTTATTTCTCCAAAACTCACATCATAAGGAAAGACGAGACAAATTTGTGAGTAACAGAAAAAAGTCTTTTCAGCTTGCCCCAGTGTATTTGTTATCAATGATCTAATTTTCTTTAATGTATGCCAAAAATCATCTGCAAATATAACTACAGAGTTATTAGTTATTATGTTACAATACCTTCTTAAAGTTTTGTGTTTTTTTTTCTGGAATTAAGTGAAACAATGTATGAAACTACCACTCACATAATGGAAATGAGGCTTATTTGAATTGCATTTTAAAAATTAACATGTCTGCAATTCACCCCTCCCTTCCCTCTCACAATTGGAGGGGTGAAGAACCATGAGAGACTATGAACTCAGAGCAATGGACTGAGGGTTTTGGAGGGGAGGGGAGTGGGGGAATGGGCGAGCCTGGTGGTGGGTATTGAGGAGGACACGTATTGCATGAAGCACTGGGTGTGGTACATAAACAATGAATCTTGTAACACTGAAAAAATAAAATAAAAGTATTTGGGGGAAAAAAAAAGAATTAACAGGTCTGTACAATCTGAATCCCCAAATCTTAAATGAAATTGCCAGAGAGTCTTTATATGCATGGTGCTTGTGTAACAGGTTTTATTATAATGCAATTTTTGTTCACTCAATCACATATGGAAAGAGAACTATACATGCAATTCTGTGTAATAATAAAGGGCTTATTTCCATATGTAAACTATAGATATAATGCAGAGAACCTCTGATTTCACTCTCTAGAAAGAAATGAAGTTCTTAGCTAGATTTATGTAGGAATTTTTTTAAATGTTCTGTTCAACTTTTGCATCTTTTTGTCTTTTTTAAATTTTTTTCTTGTTTTCCTTTAAGAGGCTTTGTGATTTTTTTTGTTTTGTTTTGTTTTGCAGTGAACATGGCATTAAAAAAATAATAATTTTTTGGTTCAAGTTTTTGCTTAAATAATTGTTAGTTAACATGAAGTGTAATATTGGTTTGGAGACTAGAATTTAGTGACTCATCACTTACATATAACACCCAGTGCTTATCACAAATTTCCCTTCTTAATACCCAACACCCACTGTGATTCAAGCTATTCTTATCCCATATCAATGGTATTGGGTTGTGTTGTTCTAGATACCAGTCTCCTGACACATAATTTACACCAATAATTCCTGCTTTTTTCTTATCTCCCGATAACTTTTTTTTTTTAAAGATTTTATTTATTTATTTGACAGAGAGGAGAGATGACAAGTAGGCAGAGAGGCAGGCAGAGAGAGAGGGAAGCAGGCTCCCTGCCGAGCAGAGAGCCCGATGCGAGGCTCGATCCCAGGACCCTGAGATCATGACCTGAGCCGAAGGCAGAGGCTTTAACCCACTGAGCCACCCAGGTGCCCCTCCCAATAACTTTTTTTTAAAAAGATTTCATTTATTTATTTTTGACAGACAGAGACACAGCTAGAGAAGGAATATAGACAGGGGGCGTGGGAGAGGGAGAACAGGCTTCCCTTGGAGCAGGGAGCCCAATGCGAGGACTTGATCCCAGATCCCAGGACCCTGAGATTATGACCTGAGCCTAAGGCAGATGCTTAATGACTGAGCCATCCAGGCCGTCCCCTCTTCAAGTAACTTTTAATAATTTCACCTCTAGCATTCTTTATCTCTGACTCTTCTTCTTTTACACTATTTAACCAGGCTCTCTCATCTATGCCCTCTATTTCCCAGCTATTAGGAAACCTCTTTTTGGCCTCTGAATTTTTTTCACTCAGGTCTCTCTCCTGGCTTCAGATACATTTTTTTTTTTCTTTCAGCTAATTAGTAGGACTAAGAGCTTGGACGGCTCAAAGACATGTTAAAGTTAACCTATACAGAAAATAATCTATCATCACTTTCCCTGAGTCATTTTGCTTTTCATATCCTCAATTTTTGTGCTGTAATCCTAGATGTCATCCTTATCTATATACGCAAAGCTGGGACAAATCTACAGCTGACTCTTGAATAGCAGGTTTGAACTGCTCAAGTCCATTTAGATGCAGATTTTTTTTCAGTAAATACAACACAGCATTGCAAACACATTTTTACTTATAATTTTACCATTTTCTTTTGTCTAGCTTACTTTATTGTAAGAAAACAGTATATAATATATAGCATACAAAATATGAGTTAAATGACTGTTTATGTTAACAGTAAGGCTTCCTGTCAACATTAGGCTATCAGTGGTTAAGTTTTTTGGAGAGTCAAAGTTACATGTAGATTGTTGACTGTGTGGGGGGTTGGTGCCCCTAATAAGACTTTTGGACTCTAACATTGCCCCATCCCAGTTCCCACCACTATCTTCTTTGGCCTAGATTATTGTGACAGAATTTTAATTGATTTTCTATTTTCTAGTTCTATTTTCTAGTTTCTATTTCTCCAATAATCCAATCTCTATACAGCAGCCAGAGTCCTTTTCATACAGACAAAATTTGAGGTCCATCCCCTCCTTAAACTCCTTCTTAAAATTTAAATTACTACTTAGATATTAAACTAGATGCCCCCTAAACTTACAAATCTTCCAGTTTCTAAGCCCCTGGCCTACATTTACCTCTCTATATCATCTCTTGCCACCAGCACCATTTTCTTCCCCGTCAAACCATACATACATAGCACTTTAAATTTCAGTCCTCATTCCACCACGTTAAAATTTATAATTATGCAGTAAAATATGTGGTTGCTAAGAAACTCTAATCACTGGATTTTACTTCAGAGTTTGCTCCCTCTGCCTAGAACACTTTTTCCACCCACTCCCCTACTTGCTTAGTTGACCAAATCATCTTTGTTCTTCCCTACTCTGCATTTTATGATTTTTTTCCAACCCCTGCACCCAGTCCATATTAGGTCCCCCTCACTTCCCATGGGATAGTGTAAACAATGACTGCAGTATTTCCAAACTTCACTATTGAGACTTTTTTTTTTTAAGATTTTATTTATTTGAGAGAAGGAGCTAGAGAGAGAGCAAGAGAGAGTGCATGCACAGAGGAAGAGGGAGGGGTAGAAGCAGACTCCTTGCTGAGCAGAGAGCCAGAGGCAGGGCTGAATCCCAGGACCCTGAGATCATGACCTAAGCTGAAGGCAGATGCTTAACTAACTGAGCCACCCAGGCACCCTTTTTGACTATCTTTTTACTCATCTTCATCTCGTACTCTCATAAAAGTTTCTCTTAGCATTGCACATTAAATGATTTTTAAGATGATTTTTTAACCACTCAAGTCATCACATATCATATTCTATTGGCTATTAGTCAATTTCTATATGTATACCACAAATCATCATGGAAATATATAGGCAGAGAGATATGTTTAATAGGTCATAAATTAAGAATATATTCTGTGAGACCTCTTTTTGGTTAATTTCCTATTTCTAAAATAGTAGATTAGATAGCCATGATAAATTATTATAAAATTTATCAGTAATTTGTTTATGGAGACAGAGATCCTAAGTATTTGGATGATTCTGAAATGTACTTTCCAAACTGTTTTCCAAAACAATATACCAATTTGGATGATCAACTATAACATATATAAATGCTCAATTCACTGTTCCCAATAGTAGGGATTGCACTTATTTTAAATATAGTGGCTAATTGGGTACTACAAAATTTTGAATTTTGTAGATTCCTGTACAAACTACAGAATTTTTAACTTTTATTTCTCAATTTACTGGTATAAGAACATATTCACTTATTCTCCCCCCATTTGTATTTAATCCTTCATCACCTATTACCTCACTTACCCATTCATGCAATGGACTGTGGAGTGATATATATCAATTTTTATAACTATATTATAACAAATGTTATAACAAATTTATTATAACAAATAATTTTCATGTTCTGTGCACATAAAATTCCCTTGACTATTTTCTCTGCATTTTATTCTTTAGTTTACATTTGAGTATAGTTTGAGTATAAGTATACATTGAGTATACATTGTAAGTAAGTTTACATTGAGTATAGTTTGAGTATAAGTATACATGTTCATATTCAAATCTCTTCATTGTACCATTTACTAAGTTTAAGAAAATTTTACCCATTGTAAGTTAGTAAGTTATTCCCCAATCTAGAATTTGAAAATATCAGTATGGTTATCTTCTATTTTTAACTGAATCATTTTAATTAATTATTTATTCAACTTAATAGATTATTTGAAGTTTATTTTCTTCTATAATGTGGAATTAGGATCTATTTTTTCAAAGTAATCTATTATCCAAGTTACTTTTTATTATTTCCAGTGGCACCTTTATGCTTTAATAAACATTTATGTATAAAGGGTCTTTTCCTGAACAACATCTCCTTTTCCACTGGTAATCCTATTTATTTCTAACCTATTATTACATGGCACTATTAATTTTTATATGTTATAGGGCAAGTCCACCATCTTCTCCCTTTCCTTTTGAAATGATTTCTTAAAGATAATTGACTTTCTTAAAGATCTACATAATCTTAACATCCTCTCAAAAAAGTAATTTTGATTGAACTTGAATTATTCCTTCAAATGCATGAGTGCAATTCCGAAATTCTCCCTTTAAGGAATTTAGTCTCTCTCCATTATTATGTATGTTTCCTATTTGGTAGTCAGGAAGGTGATCAGTCTTGTATATAACTATTTTTATTGTGTACATTTATTAGTTTATATAGAGTAAAATGATTTAATTGGGGTTATAAGTATTATTATTAAAAAAAGGCACTCTCCCTTTTCAATCTGACCTGTATCTATTGAGTTTGCAATTCTTGTCAGTAGAACATCCAAAATGTTTAATGACATATACAAAAAAATATTTCCAGATTATTTGTCTTAAAGACTTATTTATTTGAGAGAGAGAAAGAGTACACTGGGAGGAGGGGCAGAGGAAGAGGGAGAGGGAGAGAAAAACTCAAGCAGATTCTGTGCTGAGCACAGAGCCCCACAGGAGATCAATCTCAAGACCCTGAGATCAGACCTGACTTGAAAGCAAGAGTCAGAATCTTAACCAAATGCATCATCAAGTTGCCCCTAGGTTATTTCTGAAGTCAAAGAGATTTTCTTGAAATTTCGGTCAAAGATGAATAGCTATTCACTGAACTCCTAACCTGAATATTAATGATGAGATATGAAGGTGCTGCAATTAAATTATTTAAGGTAGACTAAAGATACACTATAATATTGATGAAGAATATAGGCTCTGGACCCAGCCTTCCAGAACAGATTCTCTTCTTCGTCTAATTTTTTTTTTTTAAAGATTTTATTTATTTATTTGACAGAGAGATATCACAAGTAGGCAGAGAGGCAGGCAGAGAGAGAGGGGGAAGCAGGCTCCCCGCTGAGCAGAGAGCCCGATGTGGGGCTTGATCCCAGGACCCTGAGATCATGACCTGAGCCGAAGGCAGAGGCTTTAACCCACTGAGCCACCCAAGCGCCCCAGTCTAATTTTTTTTTAAGATTTATTTATTTGAAAAAGAGGGAGAGAGAGTGCACAAGAAGGGGAGGGTCAGAAGTAGAAGCAGATTCCCTGCTGAGCAGGAAGCCCAAAGCAGGACTCAATCCAGGGACTTCAGGATCATGACCTGAGCTGAAGGCAGTCACTTAACCAACTGAGCCACCCACGCATCCCTCTCTTCTTCATCTATACCTACTGTTCCCAGAGTGTGGTCCACAGACCTTGGGGACTCCTAATAACCTTTAGTCCTTGACAACTTTCTCATCCTTGAGCACATGTCTTTTTAATATTCTGTGTGACAAAATGGGAAGTATACATGAAGAAACTTCTTATGTACATCAGAGTAAAATAAATGCTCATGGAAAACCACTTATGTGATAGTTTATTTTATCAGTTGAATAACTTTTTTCAAAGAAAACCATTTTTACTTGGAAGAATTACAAAACAGATAATCTATGAATATTCACACTGGGCTACTAAGCAAACAGATACTCAGATTCTTGAAAATGAATGAAGTGGCACTGTATCTTCAAGTAAAACAAGAGAAAACGAGTTGTTGTCAATGGTAAAATTCGAGTTTTCTCATAAAAATTAGAATTTTGGAAAACTTTTATCTGCCACTATGCACTTGACAGCTTCCCAACACTTGAAGATTTACTGATGAGATTGGTGATGATATTATCAAAATTGGTCTATTAAAATAAAACAAAACACCATAACAAAAGAAGTTGAGTATTGGAAGATCTATATACCTTAGTGATTCAATATTTTTCAAATAATCAAAGCATAGACTACAATACCAGACATGAGTATAAGAGTCATTGAAAGTACAATAAAAACATGGATTAAAAAAAAAAATGGAGTATAGAAGTTGATACGCTTTATCTTCTACATTACAAGTAACCAGCATTTAAGAAACTAGCATTTACTGAATTCTTCCATAGTATCAAAGAAGAATATATAAAACTATCTAGAAAGGCTAGTAATACCCTTCTCCGTTTTTAACCTCATCTATATCATGAGGTCATTTTTCTTCATGTACTCAACAAAAACTACATATAACAGATTGAATGAAGAAGCAGATAGAAGAATACATCGGTCTTCTTTTTAGCCAGATTTTTTTTTTCTCTAAAGCTTATAGCACCCAGTATTCCCAGGTGGTCTTCCATCCAAGTATTAACCAGACTTGACCATGTTTAGTTTTCCAGGTCAGAGATCAGACCTCTTCAGTGTGGTATGGCCATAGACCTAAGCCAGATATTAAAGAGATCTGAAAAATGTCAAAACAATGCCATTCTTTTCAATATTGTTTTTGCTTTGTTAAAAAATATATTTTGGCTAAACATAATTTGTATTTTAAGCTACTGTCTAATAAGTATTATGAAAATTGGTCAATTTCAGCTTCTAATAGATTAAGCATAAATTGATTAACAAATATAAACAAACCTTTTGGGGTACTTAGGAGTATAGAGAATTACTGAGGGAAAAAAAAGTCTAAGAGCCACTGATGCAAACCATCTGATCTATATATAGAACTAACAACAGTATCTATATCATGTGAGGACTGATGAGTAGATAAATGTACTACTTTAAGTGGATTAATTAAAGTATAGGAGTTAGATGTAACATTGAGGAACCTCATAGACTAAATTGCATAAATAATTGTTAAAAATATTAAAAATTGTTCTTTTTAAAGAGACCCTATCAAATATCACAACTTATTATAAAACTATTATTATTCAAACAGCATAAAATTAAAGCAAGTAGAACAACTATATCAACGTTAACAGAAGAGACAGTCCACAAAGAAACACACACGTAAAGAGTCATCTCATATATGACAAAAATAACACTTCATTGCAGCAAGAGATAGAGAAATTTTTCAATATATGGTGCCAGGCCAATTGGATCAAAAAAGGATCAAAAGGAATTCTTGTCCTTACCTCACACTCTAGCAAGATGGATTATAGAGCTAAAAATGTATTATTAAAAAATGAAGTTTAAAAAATAAATGGATTATAATCTTATGATTTGATTATGTAAGTTTATTACTTCTAAACAGGATGGAAAACCTCTAAAATGAAAAAAAATGGATTCTATTAAAAGTTAATTATTTTATTAATAACACAATAACATGGATTATTCTCACAAATATAACTTAAGTGAAAGAATTCTGATGCAAAACGCACATTTTATGTGATTTTACTCATATAGTGTTCAAAAAAGTTAAAACTGGAGCACATGGGTGGCTCAGTCAGTTAAGGTACCAACTCTTGGTTTCAGCTCAGGTCATGATCTCAGGTGGTAAGTTCGAACCCTGCCTCAGGCTCTGTGCTCAGCTGGGAGTCTTCTTGAGATTCTTTTCACTTCCTGCTCGCTTCCTTCTGTGCCCCCCACTCTCTCTCTCCCTAAAATAAATTTTAAATTTAAAAAAAAAAAAAAGTCAAAACTAATCCATAATTCTGGAACTCAAGATTATGATTACCTTTGGTAAGCACTGGCTAGAAAAAAGCATATGGAGGCATTCTGGGGTTGCGGTATTGTTTTGTTTCTTGACCTGGTTTCTAGTCACATAAGTATGCTCAGTTTTTGAAAATGAATCATATATGCTTCTGATTTGTCAATTTTTCTTATTAAATATACTTTAATAATTGTAATAAAACTGATACCCTAAAATATTCATTTTAGGAGAACACAGGAAATTAATAAAGAATATGTGGCATTACAAGTATCTGAATTTAAATGTATAAATACTTAAAGAATAAACAAAAATAAGAAATTACAACATGATGTTGGTTTCAACTTAGATATTCAAGATATTTGAGTATAAAACTACTGAGAGAATTGTTTTTGACACAGTGCTTATGTTCTGGATAACAAGAGTTTCCAGAATCTTAATTTTATATAGTACATGCTTAAGGTGTTTTATGAATTTTTCAAATTCTGATAATGTGTTTATAGTAATTTTGTTCTGCTATTAAAATAGCTAATATCAAATAGCTCTGGAGAATTTTAAATTTTGATTGATGGATGGGTGTTTTGACAACATTACTGATTAAAATATCTAGGAATCAAATGCCAGATGCATACAAATAAAACAATTTCAATTTCAATTTTAGTTATCTAATTTGTTTTAATATAACACACTTTACAACTAAACATTTAGACACAATTGAGACACATGTATGTGTGCACACATGCAACATAAAACAACATATGGCATAACCACATTTATATGTCATCATGATAAACAGTGTAGGTTTCCTTTTAAATGAAAACTGCATGGAACTGAGCAAAACCAGATTATTCATTCCAGAGAAAGAAGTCAAAGAAGTGAAACAAAATATTTCTTTTAGAGCTGTAGTTCCAAGCCTCAAAACTAGCTTGAGTGAACTATCCTGAATTAAGTCTCAGGTTCTATTGGCTTTAAGTAGTTAGACTTAAACAGCCAGATTATACCCCATCTCTAATCCAAAACTTACTTTTCTTTGAAACCATACCACCTCAGGTCTGGAAAGAGCAACAAAACAAAGAAAAAAAATATATAGAAGAGGACATTTGTAATAGTGCCTGTGAAGGGACTGGTCAGAGTACATGTCCAGTGACATTGAGAAAGTATCTGCCTTCAGCTCAGGTCATGTTCTCAGGATCCTAGGATCCAGTCCTGCATTGGGCTCCTCTCTCAGCAGGGATCCTGCTTCTCCTTCTCCCTGCCACTCCCCCTGCTTGTGCTCTCTCTCTCTCTTTCTGTTTCTGGCAAATAAATAAATAAAATCTTTGAAAAAGAAAATCTGTAGCACAAACAGGATGATGTGACCTTATTAATATTTTCAAAAGATCACTCTTGCTATTGTAAATAGAAAAGATTTTAGGAGACCAAGAGAGAAGCAGGGAGAACAGTTGAGAACTATTGTCATACTTTAGGTAAAAAATGATGTTGCCTTTGATTATGAAATGAGAAAAAGTAGTTGTATTTATATAGCTTTCTAAAAGAATTTGCCAATAAAATGTTGCAAGGTATGAAAGAAAGTGGAAATCCAAGGACGACTGCAGGCATTTGGGCCTAACAACTTAATGAATAGAGTTGCCGTGTACTGAACTGGAGAAAATAAGGGAAAATTGTGCAGAGAGTCAAAATTTCTATTTGGGACACACTAAGTAAGAGATGATTATTAGATGCAAAATCGGAGATATCAGCAGACTACCTAACTACATGGGTCTATAATTTATAGGGGAGAGAGTTTCAGTCCAGAATAAAAAATTTTAGAGCTGTTATAATCAAGCTGGTCTGAAAAAACCTGGCACTAGATGAAATATGAGAATAGATGTATGTAAAAGAGAAAAGTCTTTGGAGCTCAGTTTAAAACTTACAGCTGTGGATGAAGAACTATCCACGAAGGTCACCAAGAGAGTTAAGTAGGAAACCAAGGGATAGAAGTTATCAAGTTAGTGTATTTTATCAAGAAGTATTTTATCAATAAAAATTGATAAAATTTGATAAAATTTATCAATAAAATATAAAATAAAATATAAAAATAAAAGTGAAACAAAATAATATAAAATATAAAAACAAAAGCGAAAATGAACTTTTGGGACTTCATCAAGATAACAAGCTTCTGCACAGCAAAGGAAACAGTCAACAAAACAAACAGGCAACCCACGGAATGGGAGAAGATATTCACAAATGACACTACAGACAAAGGTCTGAAATCTAAGATCTATAAAGAACTCCTCAAACTCAACACTCAAAAACCAGATAATCATGTCAAAAAACGGGCAGAAGACATGAACAGACACTTCTCCAAAGAAGACATACAAAT
>CM052899.1:151881577-151898882 GCA_028534135.1 Potos flavus | reverse complement strand
AAAATCAACAAGACAGTAAACAACAAATGTTGGAGAGGATGTGGAGAAAGGGGAACCCTCTTCCACTGTTGGTGGGAATGCAAGTTGGTGCAGCCACTTTGGAAAAGAGTGTGGAGATTCCTCAAGAAATCAAAAATAGAGCTACCCTATGACCCCCAATTGGACTACTGGGTATTTACCCCAAAGATGCAGATGCAGTACAAAGAAGGGCCACATGTACCCAATGTTCATAGCAGCAATGGCCATAATTGCCAAACTGTGGAAAGAGCCAAGATGCCCTTCAACAGATGAATGGATAAAGAAGAAATGCTCCATATATACAACGGAATATTATGCCTCCACCAGAAAGTTGATACAACTTTTGTATCAACATGGATGGGACTGGAAGAGATTATGCTGAGTGAAATAAGTCAAGCAGAGAGAGTCAATTATCCTGTGGTTTCACTTACATGTGGAGCATAAGGAAAAACATGGAGGACACTGGGAGAAGGAAAGGAAGGGTGAATTGGGGGAAATCGGAGGGGGAGATGAACCATGAGAGACTGTGGACCCTGAGCAACGAACTGAAGGTTTTGGAGAGGAGGGGGGTGGGGGGTTGGGCAAGCCTGGTAGTGGGTATTGAGGAGGGCACCTATTGTATGGAGCACTGGGTGTGGTACATGAACAATGAATCTTGGAATACTGAAAAAATACATTAAAAGTAATTGGAAAAAAATAAAAAATTTAAAAAATAAAAATAAATTGATAAAATACACTAAAGTGTATTTTATCAAGAAGTTATCAAGAGAAGTTATCAAGAGAAGTTATCAAGTTAGTGTATTTTATCAAGAAGTATTTTATCAATAAAAATTGATAAAATTTGATAAAATTTTATCAATAAAATATACAATAAAATGTAAAAATAAAAATTGATAAAATACACTTTATCAAGTGTATTTTATCAAGAAGTTATCAAGAGAAGTTATCAAGAGAACATAAAAGAGAAAAGTCTTTGGAGCTCAGTTTAAAACTTACAGCTGTGGATGAAGAACTATCCACAAAGGTCACCAAGAGAGTTAAGTAGGAAACCAAGGGATAGAAGTTAGCCTGAAGGCCAAGTGGAAAAAAAAAAACACGATAAGGAAGGAGTGAAGACTTTGTCAAATGGTGCACATAATTTGAGAATGATGCAGTTGACAATTTGACAGTTATGGTGGGAGCCAAAGTATTATTGGAGTGTATGCACAAGAGAAAGGAAGCAAAGTGAATGGACATAGTATGATTAGATGGGCTAAGAAATAGACATATTAGAATACTGTATCCTATACTATAAAATGAATGAGTCCTTTATGGTGTGATCTTGAGAAAAGCTTTGAAGTGAAGAAAAATGTAGAGTATTATGAATATTTTCATCCTTTCTGGTTGGAGAACAGAGTAGCAAAATAAAAAAAAAGTTGTACATATTTATATTTAATTTTTGTGTGTATTGTTATGCTAATAGAGAATGGTTGAAAGATTATGTAAAACTTAGTATTTGTAGTCTCAGGATAGGGATGGCAGGGTGGTAGAGGAGAAGAGATAATTGACTTTTGGTTTGTTTAATTTACTTTTATGTTTTCTGGCTGATTTTATAGACTCTGCGTTGCTTTTCCAGCTTCAAATTGAATCTAATATAGGGTAAATGTATAGGTAAAATACACTAAGAGACCATTTGTTTTTTGATTATTCATTCAGCCCACAGATATTTAGTTGGCCAGACAATATATTAGAGAAACAGTTGTGAACATGGCAAATGCAGTTCCTGTCTCTTACCCTGGATGCACATTAGAATTGAACAATCCTGTTGTATAGAATTGAACAATCCTGTTTCAGAGCAACTGAAATGACCCCTTGAGGTTGATGTCTGGGCATCTGCATTTTTAAAGCTCACTAAGCAATACTGTGGCACAGGGGTTGCTCAAAGAAATGTTTTAGATTTTGTAAATATACCTAACCTCTAAAAGTAATATTTTGGAGAAAATTAGCATGCTCTCCCACAACCTTATCCCACCTCACTCAGATAAGTGAATAACTTACCTTCAATTCTTGCCTTAACATATTCTTTCTAAAATAATATATATTTTTGTATACTTTTTTATTGTAGTAAAATATACATAAAATTTACCATTCTAACCATCCTAGTTGTAAATGAATAACTGGTATGCTTTTAAAGGAAAAAGAAATTTGTGGACTACCAATAACTATATACTAGTTTCTGTATGTGGTAATGATGGAACAAAAAGTTAACAGTCTCCAAAAAAACTCCACTGTCTTCAAGTTTTTTTTGTTTGTTTTTTTGTTTGTTTTTGGTTTTGGTTTTGGTCAATTGCTTTTTTTGAGGGGCAAGAGGGGGCAAAGGGCAGTATGTGTTCTCTGTTCACTAATAAATAAATTGCATAAAATCACGCTGAAACTATAAATCGTATCAGTATAAAGCACAGAAGTGTATTACCTTTAGATTTTGATGAAGTACATTGGTAACAAAATAACCATAACTTACAAATATCATGGACCAAGCATTCATCATCTCTCAGGTCTCACATTTGCAAGGGTCCATACGGTTCATCTTCCTGAAATCATCACTTCTGTTGGTTTATTTATTGTTTATGAATAAGCACACTTAAGCCCAGAGAGATAAGGTGAAACAGAGGTCTTGCCTACATAACAGAACCAAGACTTGTGAATCCTGTGTTCTTTCCTCTGCTTACATAAGTCTCTAATAAATTCCCTGTATACGTCTGCGAATCAATGCAAGGCCAATAGAATTAGACAGATAGTTTCAGGTAAGCTATTCATTCATTTTTCACCTCTTCTGTTATCATTCCCTCTCTACTTGTTCCCTTTTGTCTTCTCACATTTTTTCTCTTCCTCTTTTCTTTCCTCACTATGTTACAATTCTGTATTTGGTTTTCTTTAATCTATTTTCACAGCAAGACTGCCTTTGGCTGCCAGCCAACCTTTACTTCCTGTGAGGGAGACAAGTGCTGTTTGTTATGTGTAATGTTGCTGTTTTCTGTTCTTGAAAAAGTCAAACTGAGAGTATATTCCGTCAGCATTTTTTCCAGCTCATTTGGACAGAGATGTTTCTTCCTCAGATTTCCTTCAGAAAGTGACTTCAAGCAAGCTCAGCCTCTGGCTCTCAACTGGACTTTGAATGTTATGATTGAATCTGGCTTTCTAGTTCAGACATGTACTAATTTAATCTGCTGACCTTTCACCTTCCTGCCTCATTTTCTAAAAACACTTAACCGTGGGCAGCCATTTTATCTTCAAGAGCTTCCAGTCTCCTGCGGCATGTTATCCACATAGAATACATCCAAACAAAACCAAATGCATACGATCAAATAATGCTTATAGAATCTATGGGGATTTTACTGACAAATTAATATTTGGAAAATATGTTATAATTAATGGCAATGGCCTGATAGTCACTGACTTCACACTAATTTAATGGAAAGACGGGAGTGGTTTTGCTTTTTAAACCTATTGTTTTGAGTAGTGGTACCCATAACCTCCTGTCAAACAAAAATAAAAAGGTTTAACAATAAACATAAGATGGATGCAACAAAGCAGAGGATTTCTGTTAATGAATTGCTCGGATATTTATATATACAGTAAACATTAACAAAATGTATATATAAAATACATTAATTATATATACATTATAATTGTATATGTAATATACATTAATGGGTACATACACACACATGCACATACATTATCTTTCAGTTAAAAGGGTTATAATTTGTGCTTTTCCCATAGTCTTTCTTACCCTCCATAAATAGACCCAAGTAAGCATTTTCTCAAAAATGAGCCTAAATATTTTAACTCTAAAACATTTATGTGTATTCAGCAACTCTGAACTATTTTTTCAATGTCTCCTAAGATTTTGTGTTTCTGCCTCCTAGCCACATTTTTACCTCCAGTGTTCTTTGAGATGGCTAAGAGTATTTCCTAATATTTTATTTTAATATTAAATTTAAATTTCTGCTCTGTTTGATAATGAAAAATTATGTGTTTTACTCTATATCCTTTTAGGCATGAAATTAATGATATTTGTCTAGGTTTCCACATAAAATGTTGTCCAGATATATACTTAACTTTTCTTCTTGACTTTAAAAAGTATGTTTGTATAAACTTCAATTTTGATGTATTAGAAGAGGTCAACTTTAAGTGTAAATTAGTTGGATTAAATGCTGGATATTTGCATAGAAAGGATTTGCTCTCCCAAAACCTGAGGCACAAATTAATTCAGAATGTTAGCTTACCTTTGAGCATAAGTGAGCTACAATTGAATATAAAATCCCTAATTCAATTTTCACCTGGGTGTTTTAGACTCAAATCCATTTTCTCGCTGCACTTGAAAAGTACACTGAAGAAGATTTAAAAACGGAATCAAAGTCAAGTGCAAATTCTTTCTGAAAAGAAACATCTTATTTCCATAATTAACTTGATTGTTTACAAAAATTTATATAAACACAGAGGGAGAGTTTTCAAAGCTTTTAGAAATTTCAGCCTATATTAGTAGATAGGCAAATGGCTAGAAGAATGGAATATCGATTGAATTCTTAGTTGATTTTTTTTAAATCACCTACAACCTGACCTTGTTTCTTCTATTTACCTTTGTTTTAAACTTTTCACTCAATTGTACAGATTAGGTATTGAAAAGTTTTAGATGGGGTGCCTCAGTGGATAGTCATTTAAATGACCAACTCTTGATTTTGGCTCAGGTCATGATCTCATGGTCCTGGGATTGAGTCCCCTGTCAGGGCTATGCTCAGCAGGGAATCTGCTTCTCTCCTTCTCCCTCTGCCCCACCCCCCACTCATGTGCATTCTCAATCTCTCTCTCTCTAAAATAAATAATTTTTTTAAAAGGTTTAGATATGTTTTTTATCTAGTGATCAGGATATCAAAACGATCTCTTACGGGATTTGTTTCTAGAACTTTAAAAATTTAAACAAATGGATGAATTCAACTTAGGCATCTGCCCATATGGATTTCTTCAACATACTTAAGCATAGAAAATGTCACATTTTGTTATATTTATAAACCAAATTTGATCTAATCAATGACTACCTGCTAGGATTAATAGGATATATAACCTCATCCATTGTGACATAGGACGTTCTTCTCTTTGACAAGAAGAAAAGAAAAGAAGGGGAGAGGAGGAGAGAGGAGGGAGTAAATAAAAGAATAAACAAACCAAGGGAACTGAGTAAAGAATTTTGACCTCTATTTTACTGTGGACAATTTTAAGACATTGTCCAACAGTAGCTTTTTTGAAATGTGGGTTGATTAAATTTTAGTCTCCATAAAGTCCCTATCACCACCCCAAAAAACAACCTAAGATATATTTTTGTTTGTTTACTATACAAAATCAGTTTCAAGAAAATTAAATCTCTTAACTTCTCTTTCCAACTTCATCACCAATGGTAAATATCTCCAGGGAAAAATTAAAATGTTACTACTCTTTATGATCTACTTGAAATTGAAATGACAGCTATGACCTCCATTCCAAGTCACTAAACAATTACTATAGTTTTAAGACCTAAGTGCTTATTTGCTCCCAAATCCCCAAATCCTCTGAACTTGAGAAATTCTGTGGGAGGAAGCAGAGGAACCTGACACTCCTGTAACATGCTATCCCTCCATTTATCTAATTTTGGAGAACTAAACTCTATTATATTAATACATTCACCTCACTTTGACCTTTCCCAGGTTTCATGTTAAGAACTGAGACTCTAGGAGTGTTGAATAAACAAACCAACTAGCCAGTTAAAGGCCAGGGAACTTTGTCAGAGAAAAAGAAGTTAGTTCTAGGTACGCAGGTCCTTGTCCATGGATAGTTATTAAATTCAACACAATACATGCTACACAGATAGTACTCTCTTCTTACATTTCTTGTGGTTTTTCTATAGAGCTAAGGAGAGAACTTACTCTGAAAAGAAATAGGTCCTATAAAAAGTCTACATCACTGGGTAATTCTTTCTTCCAATAGTGAGAAGTCTTTTTTATACATTTCAGTGTACTGAATAGAAGGTAAACTAACCCAACATCATTACCGTCAGTAGAAGGAGATGACAGTGCAGTGATATATAAAGTCTATAATTCTTTCTTTTTGTAAAGGTTTTATTTATTTATTTGACAGAGAGAGACAGACAGAGAGGCAACACAAGCAGGGAGAGTGAGAGAGGGAGACGCAGCCTTCCCGCTAGCAGAGAGCTCGATGTGGGGCTCAATCCCAGGACCCTGGGTTCATGACCTGAGCCTAAGGCAGATGCCCAACCGACTGAGCCACCCAGGTGCCTCTAAAGTCTATAATTCTTAATAAATGGCCACTTATTTACTTTTTATTGGCCATAATTAAAAAGAGATATGAACATCCATTTTTTCTATATTTTTCAAAATTTAGTTTCATATGAAAGTAAAATATATTTTAGACATTTAAAAAGTATTTAATGAAATAGTATAACTATTTTCTTAGTAAATTCACCAATAGCTCTTACAATGAATAATCTGGCTAAAACTCATTTTAGGGAAGCAAGACAATAAATTTTAATTTTTTTTTTTAAAGATTTTATTTATTTATTTGACAGAGAGAGAGAGATCACAAGTAGGCAGAGAGGCAGGCAGAGAGAGAGGGGGAAGCAGGTTCCCTGCGGAGCAGAGAGCCCGATGCGGGGCTCGATCCCAGGACCCTGAGATCATGACCTGAGCCGAAGGTAGAGGCTTTAACCCACTGAGCCACCCAGGCGCCCCAATAAATTTTAATTTTATAAGCCTACGTCACTTTGACCAAAGTTCCAAATATCATAGTCATTCACTCAATTCATTGAACTTGGCTTTACATTAGTTTTGTCTGGGGGCACCTGGGTGGCTCAGTCATTAAGTGTCTGCCTTCAGCTCAGTTCAGGATCCCAGAGTCCCGGGATCAAGCCTTGTGTCAGGCTCCCTGCTAAGCGGGGAGCCTCCTTCTCCCTCTCCCACTCCCCATGTTTGTGTTCCCTCTCTCGCTGTGTCTCTCTCTGTCAAATAAATAAATAAAATCTTAAAAAAATTAGTTTTGTCTGCTAAAAAGCCAACAAAAAACCCACAAAAATTCAAATATACTTCGAAGATCAATCTTTCTAAAAATGAAGATATTCTTAAAAATCAACTCATTAGTTAAAAAAAATCTAAGAGAATTCCACAATGTGTCAGACACTTTATAGGTAATTTTGGAAGAATTTTTCCCCCCAAATAAGGAATTTCAAATCTACTTTGTGTTCTACTATCAATGGAGCAGATATGTAGTCTCCCAGAGAGATCACACTAATGGGTACAAATTTAACTCTGATGTTTAAATTTTAGCCTACTTTATAACCAGGGAATCAATGATAAACACTTCTATTTATCCCAGATTTAAATAGCCATAGTATATAAACTCTGAAACAGATTACTTAATTGAATGAGAGAGTTACTAACTTTTCTGTTGGGGAGAATCTTTGCCTTTATGATGAGAAAATTTTGCTAAAATCTGATCCTATGATCAATAAGAAATTTAATTACTCCATACAATATTTTGCATTGTCTTGGCAAGCAAAGATTTTAAAGTTAATCTTTCATAAAAGCATATACTGTTCTGCCAAGTTTCTTCTGAGAATTTTCTTGAGATCCCAAAATGATTTTGATTAAGTTAGACTAGAAATGTCTTCTCCTCAGTAGATGGGAACTTATTTCAAATTTCAGTATTATACTATTGAATCAAGTCTTCCTATGAGAATGCCTCTCAGTGAAATTTTATTTTTAGTTTTATAGATATGCAAGTGCAGTATGAAATCTAGAATTAAATTTGCTCATGCTTGTGAGTTTATTTTTTTAAAATTGTATTAGATGAACATTATAGGGCAAAGGTTTTCCTTATTTGCTTAAGTTAGAACATAAATCTATTTGTAATTAAAGTATAACATATGTGCATTACTATAAGGCAGGACATCCCTCCCCCACGATCATCTCCGAAAAATAAAAAAGCCATCTTTTATTTAATTCCTTACCAAGTCTTTCATGTTAACAGCTTGCTCTCAGTTTATTTCATATAAATTTTGTGAAAGGTGCATTAATTTGATGTTATTTCGATCAAAGCTAATATTGGATACTACAGAGGTCTTTTGCTGAAATCCCATTAAAAGAAAAGATGAACAAGACTATCCCACAATCGTTACTGCTGGGCATGATCTAACAATTTTCAGTATATGTGGTCACTGTAAGTCAGTCTACATTAAAAATGTATTTAAAGGAAATAGAGTTTAGTTCTCATGGAGTAGCTTGCAATGAGCCACAACAATCACAACTGGAAAAGTTAGAAAAACAACCAACCAAACAAAATACATAGTTAAAGGAACTGTTGAGTAAAACAAATCCAGAGGCTATATCCCAGAGAGTAAGTAGGGAAGCAGGCAGAGGTGTGAAGGCCCTCTCTCTCTTCCTCCCTAAGGATATATGTTTATTCTTAGTGCTAATCCCCTCAGAGGAGCAAAGAGCAGAGTCCAATATTATATAACTGAAATATGATAGAAATAAGACTTGAAGGGGGCATTCTGGCTCTGATTACATGCTTTTGGTTGCTAGGCTACACCAATTGCTGATTAAAAAAAAAAAAAAAATCAAGACCAGTGTGTAGGAAACAAAAATATACTTCTAGGTAAGAGAAACTCAGGCAAAAGAAAATGCATACCATTTTCAGTTTCATAAAGAGGTCAGTTTTCTCTCAATTAAATTTTAGTTTTAATGTCATACCAATAGGCTTTTGGTTTTGGTTTTGAACTGGACACAGTTTATCTAAGTTTTTGTGGGGAAAACAAAAATCAATAATAATCAGGAAATGCCTTAAAAATAAGAACTACAGGGGTGCCTGGGTGGCTCAGTAGGTTAAGCCTCTGCCTTCGGCTCAGGTCATGATCTCAGGGTCCTGGGATCGAGCCCCACATCAGGCTCTCTGCTCGGCAGGGAGCCTGCTTCCTCCTCTTTCTCTCTGCCTGCCTCTCTGCCTACTTGTGATCTCTCCCTGTCAAATAAATAAATAAAAAATCTTAAAAAAAAATAAAAAATAAGACCTACACGATTAACTAAAATTAACAGGAATATATACAAAGAGAGAAAAGTTTAATTTCAAGTTCTAAAACATTGTGGTACTGTAACTAAACAGAAGTCTAAATACAGAACCAAATATATGTGGTAATTCAGTATTGATAAAGGTTACATCTCAAACCACTGTGTAACATCTAAGTTATTCAGTAAATTGTGTCAATTGGGAAGACCCTTGGAAAAAGTAGATTATTCATACCAAATTCCATGATTAACTCAAGATGAATTATGTTTAAACAAAATGTAAATAATGACTATTTCTTTATATCTGGAGAGAAAATCTTTCTAGTTATAGAAGCTATAAAAGATAAATTTACTGTTTAATACTAAAATTATTCCTTTGCAAAAGAATGAGAAGTGTGTATAATATGTGGTATGTTTAATTTTTAGACTTTTATGTACTATTAAGAACTATAAATTAAGATTCACAATTCACGTATTTGGAAAAGGGCAAAACCCTACACTATTAGAACTTAATAAAGAAAAAATCAGTAGAAAGCTGAGTGGAGAATATGAACACATAGAAAAGACACTGAAATGACTGAAAAGCTATGAAAAAATAGCTTATAATAGAAAAATACAATTTAATATTCTCCTATGACATTGTTCCCACTTATCACATGGACAAATTTCCATAGCACACTTCATTCATAAAATTATGGGGGAAACAGGTCATCTTATGATTATTCATTAACATGTAACTAATATGATTTACATTGAGAAGTGGGCAGATCCATTAAGATTTTTTATAAAGTATACCCTTTGACTCAGTAGTTTTACTTCCCAGAACTTGTAGAATAGAACCTTACACACATAAGCAAATATTGATCATAGTTTCTAATAATATTGAAAACAACTTTAATATTAATCCACAGAGTACTAACATAATAAATTAAGATCCATCCACATAGCCGAATGTATAGTACTTTGTAATAGGAACAATTATAATAGAAAAAAAAACATTGTATCTTAAAATATAATCTTAAGAGGTTATATAAAATTACCACAGAAAATTAATAAAAATTATTAATCAACCTCTATTTAGCAATATAAAAGATCCTACAAAGAGGTAGAGATAAAAATTTCTTATGAATGGGTAGAATCATTGATACATCACTGCTATCTTCAAATCAATCTTAAAAGCAGAATATCCCACTTTTTTAAAAAAAAAAAAAAGGCAAAAACCACACATGGCTGGATTCTTCCCTCAATCAATATCTGAAAGTTCTATCAAATAGAGAGATGGATATATCTGAAATGTTTAACATTTTAAGGTTCCAAAAAGAATCACTAACAGACGTAAGTGGTTATATGGTGGTGGTTTTTGAGAAATGCCACTCAGAGCTGCAGAGGCATGGACAATTTGGATGAAGGGTATACCTATGGAGAGAAAGAAGAAACTATGTTGCACCATACCTGGCACTCACTATGATTGTGGATTTCTCCTGCAAGGAAAAAACTGTTCTAGCAGCATAGGCAATTTTGAGTTTCAGAACCTGTTACTTGCAGTGTTAACACTTAAAGTTGCCATTTTGTAAAGGCCTACATTTTTAAATTAAGATTGAAAGAAGATTTTTCTTTCTGGGAAGTAGGAGTGGAAAATAAATGAGTGGGCTAATTAATTGCAGCCAAAACAGCTGAGAACAATAAGAGAAAGTTAAGTCATTTTAAGACTGTCACTATCCGGTGGCTCAGTGGGTTAAAGCCTCTGTCTTTGGCTCAGATCCTGATCTCAGGGTCCTGGGATCGAGCCCTGCATCCATCTCTCTGCTCAGCACGGAGCCTACTTCCCCTTCTCCGCCTACTTGTGATCTCTCTCTCTTTCTTAAACAAATAAAATAAAAAAAAAAAAAAAGAGTTATTGCTATTGCCATAACCAAAGTGTGTAATATCACAGTGTAGATGAGAGAAAGCCTAGTAAGTCATGAATACAAAACTAATTTTTGTCATGGAACCCATCACAGATTATAGATAATTCACACAAATATAAATTGTAATACTATTCTTGAACAAGAATTATTATTAAGGTAGAAATGCTGAACTCAACATTTAATATTATGAACAACTAGCAAAAAAGGAACAGAAATATAGATTATGATAAATTATTCAAGTCATGGAAACATATGCAAATCAACAAAGTTCGAAAACTGAATTCTGTAAAAGTAGCACGTAAGTTACAAGACAATATAGCCCTCAGCAGAAATGAAACATTAGTTAGAAATGCAAATAGGTGAAAGTTCTAGTCTTTATTAATGTTTACAGGTAGTAGAGTGATTAAAAATGAGAACACTATACATTTTACTCAATTTTAAGCAAAAATCCAAAATAACAATGCATTTGGAATAAGAATCTTTCATTATTCTGTCTTGAATGGACGCTGAGTCATAAGACAGGGAAAATTGTACTGTTAACTGAAGAGATGTATTTATCCAATTATAAATTCCTTAAAAACTTAATACATTTGTTATTTAATAGAAGAACAAACGTTTAAATTATGCAGTGGCTTTTTATTCAATTAAAGATGTGGATCCAAGTAAGCTAACGTCAAATAACCAAATCAAACTGACAATTTCAAGGCCTTTTCCATTACTATGTTTTTTGTTTAGGTTTTTAAGATTTTATTTATTTGAGAGAGAGAAAGAGAGAGAGCATAGGAGCAGGGGGGAGAGGCAGAGGGAGAGGGAAACGGACAAGCAGACTCCCTACTGAGGGGGAGCCCAACTTCAGAGGTTGGATCCGAGGACCCTGAAATCATGATCTTAGCCAAGTCAGACACTTAAAAGACTGAGCCACCCAGGCATCCCCTATCTTTTTATTTTAATTCTTTTAGTGAGCAATAAGGACAAAGCTAGGGCCTTTTCTAATATTTATCACTTTAAGTGCCAAACATTAGGATAACTGGAATTACTAGTTATCTTAATCTGTCTGGGATGCAATAACAAAACACCACAGACTGGTAGCTTTCGAACAACAGAAATGTATTTCTCACAGGTTCTGGGGGCTGGGAAATCTGACATCAGTGTGCTAGCATGGTCAGGTGAGGCCCTCTCCCATGCTGCAGACTTTTTGTATCCTTAATTTGGTGGAAAAGCCTAAGGAGAGCTATGGGACATCTTTTACAAGACCACTAAAATTCATAGAGCTCTACTCTCTTGGCATAATCATCTCCCAAAGGCTCCATCCACTAACGCCATCATCTCTGGGGGCTAGGATTTCAACCTGAATCTTTTGCAGGACATCACATTTCTGACCATAGTACCAATCTAAACTAATAATAAATTGTCCATATTTTCAGAAGTCACATCATTGATATGATAAAGAATTTGATAATTTTAGTAATGTCACAAGTAACACATTATTCAAGATATTTTACTCATTCTAATAAAGTAAAAAGTGCTCTTTATATTTAACTTAAAAGACTTTCTATAGCAATTTAGGGTCAATGAAATGGAAACGGAATATTTCAGATTAACACACCTTTTTTTCCCAGAAAAAAGAAAACATAAAAGAACATGACAAATAGGGAAAAAAGACCAGTGATATTAAAGAGGCCAAAAGAAGCTCTGACTTCAATACCTGAAAATAGAAATAGAGGGTTTTTTTTTTTATGACTCAAAGAGGAACTGATATTTTTGTAATTATGTATTCTCTTGATGTTTTTCCATTCAATCCTCAGAGGAATGCAAGGTAAGTATTATTTTGAGTAAAGAAGCTTAGAAATATAATAAAATTTTTTGACTGCTCTGAAGGAGGTAAATATTCGTATCTGTCTTGAATTGATTCTTTTGGTTTCATAGCTATAGTCTCTCCTTTAATTCACCAAAGCCCTTGGTGAAAGGTATGTCCAGTTAAGACAATAATTTATTCAATAATATTTGCCGATGGTATATTCTGAGCCAGAGGTAATGTTACAATTTGAGAATTTGAGGGGGGGAAAAACAGGCATATTTTTGCCCTTATCAGTTTGAGTATCGGTCAACACCCTTGCTTATCTTGCTTCAAAGTTACCACCTTAGTATTAAAACTCAGATGTTGACTTTTCCTGTGGTCAAAACCCATTATGTTCTTCAGTTCTTTTAAAATATGGACTCAGCAAGAATTTCATTGTAAACCTTTCACTGAAACAGTGCTTTAGCTCCATAATTGATGCCCTTCTGCTTTTCATACGCCCTGATTTTCATGTCTGAGGAATAGCATTTCATGCAATGCTTGATTTCATAGTTCATCCATATTCTGAAAGGCTGGTTTGTATTTCCTCCAAACAATAAAAAAGTTCCCTTATAAATCTGAATTACAGTGTTCTGATTGATGAAAATACACATTTATTAATATTTATGTAATACAAAATATATTTGTTATATCAATATGAATTCACCTGTCAAGAATTTACTTATAAAATATTTCCATATAAATATGTACTTATATAGTATGAAATAATTTCTTCTGAAGAATATGTCATAATGCTTCAGTCAATTTTCTAGAGTTTTTTTGTTATTTGTTTGTTTGTTTGTCCCCTGTTGTGTGACAAGCTCTGTATCACTGCCTCAAATTTCTCTTATTACCTGTAAGTGGGGCGGACCCCCTGACACCTGGCCCTTTTCAGAAGCAAGGAAAGTTTCTCAGTCCTTGTCTGTCCATGTCTGTGAAACCACTGTCTTTTATTTTATTACACCTGGTATAGAACACTCTACTGAGTCAGATTGTGATGAAATTAAGAAGAGATATTGTTGATTCATTATCAGGGTAGTAGGTACTGCTTCATATTAAACTCATCATTTACCTTTCCAAATAAAATAGAAATAAATGAAATTTAGGAGTTCAGAGCATGACCCTGAGGGACAGCTGTGGTTTATTTCCAAATGGTCATTTATTAGCTCTGTAATACTGACAATTTTACTTCTTAATAACCTTAGTTTTCCCATTTGTAAAATGGGGATAATTAATTATACCCACCACACATTATTTCTGTAAGGATGAAATTAAGCACTATGCTTAATATGTTTAACATAGTGACTAGAACTCAATAAAAGTCAACCATTTCTCATGCTACTATTATACAGATTTTGTATCAAATTCCTGCTTAAAATTTGTCAATTCGAAAATGCCAAATTTTACACTTAGTTGCAAAATAATAAAGATAAAAATATTTTAAAACATGGAGTGTTGGTGCATATCCTTGAACTTAAAGCTGTCATCTTCGACTCCGTGAAATCATCAAGACACATCATAGAACTTACTAGTATGACAACTGTCATGCTTCATTAGAAGCACATTCACTTTAAAAGTCTCATTTTAAATTTCAGATGATAAAGAGGACATTATGTGATTCTGAAAGCACTGAAATAAATATCAAGTGTTATCTTTTAGAGTATTAAAAAATAAACTGTTTTAAAAAAAAATGATCCTGCCTTATACTACCCTACTGTTCTTTCAGTTCCTTGTCGTCTCCTTTCCTAGGTGAATGTGAGAGTCTTAACAAATACTAGTGAGGGTATTTTATTTAAACCCTTGGGAGAGATTTTTGGGCAAAGAGTTCATCTGAACAATCCAACCTATGCCTACATTTGAAGAGTATCTGCTAACTTAATTTCTCATGGGCACCAGTGAAAATTCTACTATGCAATGAGGCTTTTACAACAGGAATTGGATAGTTATTACCTGACTATAGACTTAAAACTTTTCCATTCATATTGAAAACCATTGAAATAAAATTAGAAAATACAGTAATTTTGTGGTTTACATGGTGAGGATTAAGCCATTTTATTTTATTTTTTAAGATTTATTTATTTTTATTTAAGTGGGGAAGGGCCAAGGGAGAGTCTGTTAAGCAGATCCCTCACTGAGTGTGGAGTCCGATGCTGGCCTGATCCCATGATTTCGAGACCGGAGCAGAAACCAAGAGTCAGTTGCCCAACCACCTGTGCCAACCAGGCACTCCAAGTCATTTTATTTTTATATTGGCTTAAAAAGTAATAAAAATGTGGCAAAATAAAATACCATAAGTAAATGGCAAGTGACAAACTGGAAAAATAACTTCAACTTATTTCACAGAGGGTTAATACCCATAAATATATAAACACTTTCAAAAATAAAGGGGGAAAGACCAATAAAATGATACAAAATCAGCCTAGATAATTCAGAGGACAAGAAATATAAGCCCTACGAAAAATATTCATCCCCTCTCATAATAAGAACATTGCAAATTAAAACCACACAAAAGGTTGTAGACTGCCCATTTGTGACCCCCCCAAAATCTGTATGTTGAAATATAATCCTTGATGAGATGGGATTAGTAGGTAGTCCTTTGGGAGGTAATTAGGTTTAGCTTAGGTCAAAGAGTGGGTCTTCTTGATGGGATTAATGCCTTTATAAAAAAGAAGGTGAGAAAGATTTTCCCCTTTCCACGAGGTGAGGTGAGGATACAGTTAAGAAGACATCCCTCTGCAAAGGAGTAAGAAAGCCTCTCATGAGCAACCCATAGCCTGGTAACTTCATCTCGGATTTCTCAGTCTCTGGAACTATGAGAGAAATTTTATTGTTGTTATTTTGTTTAAGCCACCCAGTCTATTGTACTCTATTATATCAGCCAAAATCATTAAGGTACAAATTACCATTTTTTCCTCTATCAATACAATTATGTGAAAGTATACTCTACTGACAAGGCCTTTGGGGATCAGGCCATGTTATGCATTTCTGATGAGAATGAAAAGTGTTAACAAATCTGTGGAGGGAGATTATGCAATATCTGCCTAAAATTACATGCATTACATCATGTGATCCACAAATGTAACCACTGAGCAGGAAGCCTGGTATGGGGCTCAATCCCAGGACCCTGGGGTCATGACCTGAGCCTAAGGCAGATTTCCAACCGACTGAGCCACCCAGGCATCCCCCAGACTACTTTTTTAATAAAGAAGCCAAGACAGAAAAAAGCCAATACTGTACCTGAAATATAAGAATTTAATAAACTTACCCTTCATTCTATGAACAAAATTGTCCTACTAGAATTTGGAAATAAAATGTTATATTACTTATCCTAAAGAGTTGACACTTCAAAATGGTAACTAAGATCTGGAAAATATTGGATGATAAACTTTAGCTTAATTTCCCAAATAAAACTGTTCATTAACTAATTTGGTTGAGCTTTTGTTCAAACACATATTCATACAATTAAAGTACATGAACTTTTCTGTAATAGGTCATCAAATCAGTTTTAGTACAGAAACTATAACATTTCTAAGAAAGGATGGTTTTGCTTAGCTCTGCCAGTAGTAGACTTTACAAATGAGAAAACTTGGAGATTCAAAAAAACTTCTAGTTTTTGCTACAGTCACTTATCTAACACATTTGGATTCATGATTCATCCATAGGTAATGGAAGGTACATTAAGGTTATTTCTATACAGTAAAAAATGTCAGATGAAAGTGATATCAATGAGTTAAATTTCACATGTTCTAAAAAATTGCTTATATAACAATAAGCCATTTGAAACAGTAAAAATCTTCCAAAATCAGTGGAAAATTACTGTTTCTTAGATAGCATTCTCGTATTCTTATATTCCCGAGATTCACTGTGAACATTTGAAAAGCAGTTTTGCGTTTTACTAGATATCATTATTTTTTTATAAATCTAACTCAATTTTCAAAATTAGTAGTCACCTATTTTTGAAAATTAGATGAATACTATTTATTTTTCTTTGTATTCTTTGTATTCTTTGTATTTCTTTGTTAAATGCTTCTTTATTTCATTTTTTCCCTCAACCACTGTTATTTCATAATTCTGGGAACATTAATACTAATATTAATGAATACTTAAAACAATTTTATTTCAACATGCGGATTTGTGAGAATGTGTCTTTGCTGCTTTGTTAATCTGTATTTTTCAGTTCCTAGAACCTGATAGCAACTCCTATAAATAATAACTCAAGTATATTATATATGCATAAAACATATTCACTAATTTTTTTTTGAGTAACTTGAAACTAATGAGACATGAAAAATTAATTCAACATGCTATCCTTGATAGAATCATTTTGCCTAAAGGACTTTATTGGGACAGTCAGCAAAACTTGATGAAGTTTAAGTATTTGATAATAATTTATTTAACAATGTTATTTTTCATTATTTTAGATGGCCATAAGTCAGCAATTATTCCCAAATGGT
>CM052899.1:151847174-151881077 GCA_028534135.1 Potos flavus | reverse complement strand
GCATGGTGGGGCAGACTGTAACCCTTTCCAGAGAACTTGGAAGTCAGCCATTATCCACATGTTCAGTCTCTGCTATGTTCCAGAGGGCCAACGTTTCTAGGAGGGAGCTTTACATACCTTCAGTGCCCTGGTTTCAGCAGCTGCTACCCATGGGACACTCCATGATCTCCCGGAACTGTAGCCAGAGAGGCTTCATTCCTGGGTCCCCCAGGACTGCGGGATCCCAGGAAGAATTCTTGGTACGCTACCACCCTCGGGGCACAGTACAGAGAGTACATGCTCCCACGACTTTCTGTGAAAGAGGCCTCTTTGCTTGTCCTAGAGCTTTGGCCTGATAGGTAAGCTTCAGGTCTGGCACACATTTAATGACCCACAGAGCTGCTCTCAAGGAACATAGCTAAAGATACCACCTTAGCACTCTCCCTCTGCCTTGTTCCTCTTCACCAATACCGTTTAGAAAAGAGCTTATACACTCAACTAGAGGCCAGATTTCTGTTACTGCCAACCAGGCAGTTACCTCTAGATTGCCCGGCTTTGGTCACCATTGGGACTTCCACTTGCACTCTGTATATATTTGCATACTTTTAAAAGCCGATGCCTGGGAGCGCCTATGGCTCAGTGGGTTAAAGCCTTTGCTTTCGGCTCGGGTTGTGATTTCAGGGTCCTGGGATCCAGCCCAGCATTGGGCTCTCTGCTCAGCAGAGAGCCTGCTTCTCTCTCTCTCTATGCCTGCCTCTCTGCCTACTTGTGATCTCTCTCTCTGTCAAATAAATAAATAAATAAATCTTAAAAAAAAAATGATGCCTGAAGGTCTGGCTTCCAGTCAGCTTGAATCTAGGTGCTAAATGAGATTCCTCCCCTTGGATCACTAATAGGTCTTGGCCTACTCTCGACAATGGGGGTGCATCAAGAAAAAATAAGGCAATTTAGGCAGAAAGAAAGATTTGAAAGAAAACCAAGAGCTAGGGCAAGTTTGAATGAGAAAGATCATCACCTTGGCAATAAAAGAGATCAAGAGTACACTTACCTTGATGAGCGCTGAGAAATGTACAGAATTGCTGAATCATTATATTTACGCATGAAACTGATATAACACTATAGGTTAATTATACTTCAATTAAAAAAACTGAACTACCAAATGATCCAATAATCCCAATTCTGGATATTACTCAAAGAAAATGAAAGCATTAATTAGAAAAGATATATGTACCTCCATGTTCATTGCAGCACTATTTACAATAGACATGATCTGTAAACAACCTTAGTATCCATCAATGGATGAATGGATTAGAAAATTATGTTGTCATTACATATGTACATACATGTGTATATGTACATATGTGTATGTAATCACACCATGATTTTATATGATATATGTATATATGTATATATATATGTATGTATATATGTACAGTATGTATGTATGTATGTACAGTATGTGTATATATATATACACACAGTGCATAAACACACACATGGTTCATATACACATGGTGTATATACATACTCAGGATATATATATATATATACACATATGCATACGTTATATATATACAAACACAGTGGAATATTATTCAGCCACTAAAAAATAATATATCTTGCCATTCGCAACAACATGAATGTACCTTGAGGGCATTATGGTAAGTGAAATAAATCTTATTTATTATTCCACTCATTATTATTCCACTCTAATATGTGGAATCTAAAAAAAGAAATACCAAGCTCATAAATAATAGAGAACGGACTGGTGGTTGGGTGGTTGACAGAAGTAGAGGGTGAGGGATGGGAGAAATGGGTAAACTGTCAGGACACCTGGCTGGCTCAGTCAGTTAAGTGTTTGCCTTAAGCTCAGGTCATGATCCCAGGGTCCTGGGTTGGAGTCCCACATTGGGCTCCTTGCTCAGCAGGGAGACTGCTTCTCCCTCTGCCTGCTGCTCCCTCTGCTTGTGCTCTCTCTGACAAATAAATAAATAAAATCTTTAAAAAATAAAATTAAATTAAAAAATAAAAAACAGCATTGTCTTAGCATAATTTTGAGGCTTAATTTATATTATGTTCAATACTAAGAACTTTATATGTGCATTAAAGGAGAATAAATATAAAAATCTTTATTATAACAATATGCACATATGAATTATGCCTTCTAAGACACAATAACAGACCTATACAAGATTGTCTATAAACTAAATGACCTTAAAATATGAGAAACATGTCATCTTTATCTTTCTATAGTCAACATCTAGCATGATATTTGAGTATAGCTAGTATTTGAGAGATATATGAGGGTATATATTGAGCCAGCATGGTTTTCAAAAATGAGGTAAAACTAATGTGGCTTTATAAATTGGCATATAGAAAAAACAAAAAAGGAAAACTATCCCAGATTTTATTAATTTTTCCTTTTGGGATTGTTCAAAAATGGCTCAGCCATTGCATATCTATGCATTTATTTACTGTTAACATATGGTTTATGAAAGTCCTGAGTTTTTTTATTTCTTAATTTTTTTACATTTTATTCTTTTTTTAAGTTTTTATTTAAATTCCAGTTAGTTAACATACATTGTAATATTAGTTTCAGGTGTACAATATAGTGATACAACAATTCAATACATCACCCTATGCTCATCTCAAGTGCCCTCCTTAATCCCCATCACCTATTTATTTAATCCATCCCTCTACCCATCTCCCGTCTGGTAACCCTCAGTTTGTTCTCTGTAATCAAGAGTCTGTTTCTTGGTTTGCCTCCTTCTTCTTTTTTTTTTTTTTCTCTTTGCTCATTTTATTTCTTAAATTCCACAGATGAGTGAAATCATATGGTATTTCACTTAGCATAATACTCTCCAGCTCCACCTCAAGCTATTGCAAATGACAAGATTTCATTCTTTCTAACTGCTGAATAATATTCTATTATAGATGTGTGTGTATATATATATACATATATATACATTTTATTATATATGTAGTGTGTATATATATATATATATATATATATATATATATGCCACCTCTTCTTTATCCAGTCATCAATCCATGGGTATTTAGCCTGTTTTCATAATCTGGCTGTTGAACATACTGCTACTGTAAACATCAGGATGCATATATTCTTTTGAGTTAGTATTTTTGTATTCTTTGGGCAAATTCCCAGTAGTGTGTTTGCCGAATTATACGGCAATTCTATTTTTAACTTTTTGGGGAACCTCCATACTGTTCTCCAGAACGGCTGCACCAGTTCGCATTCTCACCAATAGTGCAAGAGGGTTCCCCTTTCTCCACATTCTAGCTAACACCTGTTGTTTTTAGCGTTGTTGATTTTAGCCATTCTGACAGGTGTGAGGTGACATCTCATTCTAGTTTCATTTGCATTTCTCTGATGATCAGTGACATTAAACATATTCTCATGTGTCTGTCGGACATCTGTATATAGTCTGAAAAACGTCTATTCATATCATCTACCCATTTTTAATTGGATTATTCATTTTTGGGGTGCTGTCTTTTATGTTCTTTATATTTTTGGATACTAACCCATTTATTGGACATGTCATTTGTGAATATCTTCTATCTTCAGTAGGTCGCCTTTTAGTTTTGTTGATTGTTTTCTTTAGCTGTGTAGAAGCTTTCTGTTTTGAAGTAGTCCCAACAGTTTATTTTTGCCTTTATTTCCCTTGCCTCAGCAGACATGTCTAAAAAAAAACAAGGTGCTAAGGTAGGTTGATGTCAGAGGAATTACTGCTTGTGTTTTCTTCAAGGACTTTTATGGTTTCACATCTCATATTTAGATCTTTAATCCATTTACTTTTACGGATGGTGAAGGAGAAATGGTCTCGTTTATTGCACTCTTTATCTCTGATTATTTTTTATTTTTTAATCTCTGTGGTAAGGCTCTCACTGATGTCTTTCTTTTTTTTTTCTCAAGTCCAGAGAGTATCTTTATGATAACTGCTTTAAATTCTCCATCCGTCATGTTACTTATATCTGTTCTGCTTAGATCTCTGGCTGTGGTAATATCTTGTTCTCTCATTTGGGAAAATTCCTTTTTTTTTTTTTCTCCTTTTGTCTGTCTCTGCCTTCTTCTCTGTGTTAGGAAAGCCAGTTATGTCTCCTCCTCCTGAATGTAAGGGCCTTATGAAGAAAACATCCTATAGTGCCCAGGGCCTGGCACTTCAGGGAGTGTCTCCAGTGTGTGCTGTTGGACACTCTGCTGTTTCAGGACATCATCTCAGGCATTGCTTATACTACCAACAACAACAACAACAACAAAAATATCCAGAGTTCAAGATACCCTGACTATCCAAGGATTAGGTAAAACTTGTGAAGCACAGAAGATCTTTAGGGCACTGAAACTACTCTGTATCATCTTTTAATAGTAGATGCATGTCATTATACATTTGTCTAAACCTATAGAATGGATAACGCCAAGAATGAACCCTAAGATAAACTATGAGACTTAACTACCATAAGAGCATGCCTCCACAACTTCCACAAAATTTTATTTTATTCCATTGATTTTTATTCTATTTTTTTGTTGTGCCAATGTAGGTTTATCATTTGTAACAAACATACCACTCTGGTGGGGGTTATTGATAATGGGGAGTGTATTCATGTGTAGGAACAGGAATTATATGGCAAATATCTGTACCTTCCTCTCAATACTGCTGTGAACCTAAAACTGCTCTAAAAAATAAAGTCTTTTTTTAAATGAAAACTTAAAAAAAAATCTTGAACCATTTTTGAATTTCTATAACATAAATTTCTAAGAATACAGGTTTTTATTTTTCATACTACCAAAAAAAGTTTGAGCTATAGGATTTATTTAGTAATATGGGGAAGAATAAAAGTAAAATCATGAAAATATCATCTGCTCTAAACTTGGTACATTTTAAACCTTTTTTTTTTTTTTTAAGATTTATTTATTTATTTGACACAGAGAGAGAGATCACGAGTAGGCAGAGAGACAGGCAGAGAGAGAGTGAGGGAAGCAGGCTCCCTGCCGAGCAGAGAGCCCGATGCGGGGCTCGATCCCAGGACCCTGAGATCATGACCTGAGCCGAAGGCAGAGGCTTTAACCCACTGAGCCACCCAGGCGCCCCTAAACTTGGTACATTTTAAAAACCTATATCATATGTCAAAAATTAGAGTATTCAGATCTCCACCCTATAACCATTACCACAGTTTAAACTGTTTCTTGTGAGATGGTAGATTTGTTTTTTCAAACTTCCATTAATTATAGGAGACAAATTCATCTAATGTCTTTCCAATCTTATTTTTATAGCATTAAGTCTGAGACTTTAGTATTTGTAATTCCCCCCCCGCCCCCCGATACATGCCCTATCATCGCTTTCCATTACTACTGAGATTCTTTATCACTTTGGAGTTCTCCCTAGGATATTTCCTTTTTAAGCAGTACAGAATCTGCTAGTCAATGTTCTCTTTAATTTGCAACCTCTGAGATAGTCACAAAAACTTGTAATTAAAAGCAGTTGAAATAGTCTGAATCACAGATGCAGCTGGATTGAGTTGAGTAGGAGTGTAGCTCAGATAATTATTTGCTAATGTTTTAATTTATTTTTAATGGACCAAGTAAAATTTTTCCTTGAATTTACATTTGTTTTTCTTTGTAATTATTTGTTATACCAAATTCTCACATTTTAAAACTAAATCTTCTACAGTTATGTAAAAAAATACATATTATTTAATGTTACTACATTCTTAGATTCTACAATAACGAATTGCCGTAATAAATACAGTTTGGGGATATGCAAGGATCCAAATCATTGTTACAAAAGCAGTAATAATGGTAAACTATAAAAATATTAAAATTAGCTCCCAAGAGTAGAGTTATTCACTTATCACATAATTATCTCCTATTAATAGAAAATGACATTATAATTGAAAAAGTAGGTAATCCTCTAAACTTTCTTTTCCAGGTTAATATTAAAATAAATGAGATTTTCATTCCTAGCAACAATTACATAACAGTTAAATTTGTATTGTGGACTATAATATATAAACACAATTATAAGGGAATTATTCATTATATTGGTTAGATATGTTTTTTTAAGTATGAGTAATGTTATATTTTACATTTTTCTTGAATATTACATGAAGTGATATGGGACTTCACTGTTCATAAGTCCTATCCACTGAATTTATCTAATTATATGTACTTATATATTATTTTACCTTTCTAATTTATGGGAGTGGCTATCTCCAATATCTGTAATTTGAGGTACCTTATAAAGAGAGCATAATAAATGGACTGCAAAATATTTTACCAGTGTATCCATTTTCACTGTGAGTCTATGCTGAGAATGTTTCCAATGAAAAATTAGGGGAGCACCTGGGTAGCTCAGTCAGTTAAGCATCAGACTATTGATTTCGGCTCACATCATGATCTCAGGATCATGAGATGAAGCTCAAGTCAGGCTCTGTGCTCAGCGGGGAGTCTGCTTAAGATTCTGTGATTCTCAAGGAGCCTGGGTGGCTCAGTCAGTTAAGCATCTGCATTTGGCTCAGGTCATGATCCCAGGGTCCTCAGTGCAATAGGCTTGAGATTCTCTCTCTTTCTCTCCCTCTGCCTCTTCCCCTACTCCTGCTCTCTCTACATAAGGAAATAAGTAAAATCTTAAAAAAAAAAAAAAATCAGGAAGACTAACTGGTTACCCAAACAGATCAAGTCTTAAGGTCATATCACTCTTGGTGAATTCATCATTATCATGAGTTTTGTTTTTAGTTCTGATGACTTTGGATCTTGATTTCTTCAGTATCACAGAGTGGAATGAAAACAGAAACTGATTCATATTCACAAAATGCATAAAACACCAATATACCAATGTTTAATCCAGAATGTCAACCTATCAACTTAAAGTATTTCAAAAGTAAATAAAGAAATAAATTGCCTATGTGCCTATCAAACACGTTTTCTGTAAGTGACATACTAAATGCATTTACCAAAATGCTTTTAATTATGCGTGGTTTTAGAAAAGAAAATACAGATATTATTGTTAAAAGTACTGGCTCTGGGATACTTTTAATTCATGATTTAAATAACTGTTTTTGACCAATGTCATGTTTGAGAAGCACATTTCAACAGAAAAAAACCTTAAAAACATTTTTAAAATATAAGAAGTTTTCACTTGTTTTTTGATCACCATACTGAGAAAAATTTAGATTATAGCAATATTTCTTGAAGCCTCCTCTGCCCTCCCTCCCATCTCCCCAGGTAGGTTCCTACCAAATAAAAAACTCTTCTCAGACTTTTCAGACTCTGAAATAATTAGAAGATCAAG
This sequence comes from Potos flavus, assembly GCA_028534135.1. NCBI lineage: Eukaryota > Metazoa > Chordata > Mammalia > Carnivora > Procyonidae > Potos > Potos flavus. Next base: position 151,873,791 of record CM052899.1, on the reverse strand, counting down.
AGATTATATATTCCCTAGGAACAGAATTCCTTCAGAAATAGTTTTTGTTCTGCTTTCACTGATTTTTATCATTAATTTGATGATACTGATATTGCTTCTGATGCTGCTGACTAATGATAATAAAAACCCACTACCTTGGCTCTTGTTATTTCTACCTATTTCCCTTCCATTTTTTTTTTTTTTTTCATGTAGGTATATCAGTGAACAAAGGCATACACACCCTACACACCTATGACTAAAGAGACTTAAATTTGTTCTCCAGTTTCACAACAAAAAACTTAGGGCTAGGAGGCTTTAAAAATTGCCAAATTTCTATCATTAATCAGCAGTTCTAGCTTTTAAATCCTATTTTTCTGGGGCGCCTGGGTGGCTCAATGGGTTAAGCCTCTGCCTTCAGCTCAGGTCGTGATCTCAGGGTCCTGGGATCAAGTGCCGCATCAGGCTCTCTGCTCAGCAGGGAGCCTACCTACCCCCTGCCTACTTTGATCTCTCTCTTTCTCTGTCAGATAAATAAATAAAATCTTAAAAAAAAATAAATAAATCCTATTTTTCTCTAACTCTAGCGTTTTTAGCCACCATAAGAGCATGCCTCCACAACATCCACAAAAATTTATTTTATTCCACTGATTTTTGTTCTATTTTTTTATTCTTTTTTTATTCTATTTTTTTATACTCCGCTTCCTGATTCTTCCTGATCCAGCTAATTAACCTATATAAAGCTGCATAAACCCTAACCCCTAACTATGGTATTGTTTGATGAACTCTGAGTAGTTTTAAGAACTCTGAATATAAGTAGGCATATATCCCATTGGCTTAGAATCAAGACAGTATTATTGGTATTCCTGTTCTGAATTTCTATCTGATATGTATTTTGTTCTCTTCTCTGTGTACCAGTCTTTTCAGAGCCAGAAGAACTTTAAACTATATTTAGAATAGCTATGTCCTTGCTACTTATGTCTGAATCTTCCTCATAACTCTTATTTATGTGATTTTTTTTATCAGTCAGGGTCCAATGAGGAGACAGAAATCACAAAGCAATTTGAACAGGGAAAGTTAATATATATTAAATATATAAAATACATATACTTAATGATAACAGTGAATCAGTATGAGGAAATGGAAGTAAGTAGGGAGGTCCAGAATGAAAGAATAGAAGATGTAAAAACTTCTTAAGACCTAAGCCTCCAACTCAACCTTCAAGGGACAAGTTTCAGATTCTTTTGCAGATGGAACCAGTGTCCCTCATTGGCCAAAAATCTGATATGGCACCATGTCAGGGGAACTTGTTGACTTGTTGAAAATATGCCACCCAGAAACTTCTGCAAATCTGCCACTTAAGAGTGTTGGGGAATCAAAAGATTTGACATGCATTTAATTATTTATTATTATTATTATTATTATTATTATTATTATTACTATTTGGTTACTTCTTTATCACCATCCATAAAACTTGGTAAAAATGAATCTTGAGTTCCACTCCTAGCTATGATGAGCAACCTCATCATAATCACTCATTGAAAACAACTGCTAAACATTTGTAAGTTATGAGACTAACAAGTGAATAAAAAATGTTCACTGAAAGCATCAGAAAGCAACTAAAGTGCGAGAACTGGAGAGTAAAGATCCTATAAAGTGCATCAAAGTTGGATTCAAAGCTGTTTTTCCCCTAAGGCTATTTGCTGACTTTATCTTCAGGTTGTTGACCTTGATTTGAATAAGATCTGAAGTTTGTGTCCTTTCCACTGAACTTGTATAATAGATATTGAAATTCATGGATACCAGAGCAACCCAGAATTGAAAGGCCAGAATGGCAGAGAAATGGAACCATGGAAGTTGACCCAGGACTTCTGCACACAATCACTACAAAGACATTTACCAGTTCCTAAAATGGATATACCTGGAATAAAAGGTCAGAACAACAAAGAAAAAACAGCTGCTGAGGGACAAAAGCTTTGCCAATGTTTTGGCAGTCTCAGAGTTCTGTGGTAAAAATAGATACAGCTGAAGTCCTAAAAAGGAAGTCAGGCCCTGCAATCACCCCAGGATTGTGGTTCATCCTCCTATAGGGTTATGCTCTAAGAGAAAGGGCATGAAAATAGAATAACCTTCAAAAACTCAAAGCTGCAAGCATTCAAGGTAATTGGTGGAGCAAGGTAATTTACGTGTGTACTATCTGCTTATAGAGAAAAAATAGTCTTTTCTGGAGGAAGATAATTTTATCCAGAGATGTTACAACCATTCACAGAGAGAAACCAAAAATTTTTACCAGCATACCAGCAAAGAAAATGGGGATTGGGGGCGCTTCAAGAGGAAGGTACAGAAAGACCCAGGTATAAACCAGATACAACTAAAATAACTATAATTTTTAAATCATAAGAAAATAGAAGAAAAGATGAGTGTCGTGGAGCCACACTCTGCTCAGACTCTGTAATCTGAAATAAATACACGGGATTGAAAAAAATATATCTACAACTTTAAAATGCTAAATCACTTGAACTACATTAACAAATAGCTTAAATGCAAGAGAAAGTGATGGCTTTCTTAACAAATCCTACTGTAATAATTTTATGATATGAAAGAAAAGAGAATTTCTAATTCATGCCATGTACAAAATCAATTCGAGATGGATCATAAATCAAAATACGAAAACTGAAATAATAAATTTTCTGCAATAGTACAAAGAGTAACATTTGAATAGGTTACTATTTCCTCAATAGGACAGAATAATTATTTACTATGAAGGAAAAGCCTGATAAATTTGACTTTAGTGAAATTAAATTCTGTTCATCAAAAGACAATTTTGAAAGAGTAAATGGCCATCCACAGAGTTGGAGGAGCTATTTCCAATTCAAGTAATCAGCTAAGACTCAAAAATACATGAAAACAAGTACAAATCAATAATGAAAAGATAGACCACTAAATTTAAAATAAAAATAAACAGATGAATTGAACAGACACTTAAGATATTATCCAAAAATAAACATAAAAATACATCCAACATACATATTAACAAAACATAAAATGATAATAAAATATTATAAAAGTATTAGAATGGCTACAATTAAATAAAAAATGTCAATACCAACTTTTAGTAGGAATATAGAGTAATAGGAACTCTCACACACTTGTCAAAGTGTAAATTATTATAAACTCTTTGAAACTGTTAAGCAGTATTTACCAAACTGAACATATGTATACTATGAATCATCAATTAAATTCTTAGATACTCTAAGAATTTATACATAATCAGCAGAAATTTGTATATATGTCACAAAGATAAGTACAAGAATATTGAAGGAAGTATTTTTCATTGCATCCCCAAACTAGAAATGACCAAAATTATCACAACAGTAAAACAGATATAGTAAAACGAAGAAATAAAGTTACAACTCTTACTACAATGGACTACTGTAGAGTAATAAAAACAAACTACAATTATATACAACCACTCAGATGTTTAGTAAAGAAAAATACATATATGGAATAGTTGCACTGATAATGTTAGAAAATAAGCAGGACCTTTTTTGGTAATGGATGTCCGAAGTGTGATTACATTTTCGAAGGGCTAATAAATGAGTAAAGGCATAAAGGATATTCTAAAGGTTAGTAATATGCTATATCTTGATATATTTGATAGTTCTACAAGAATGTTCGCTTTTAAAAATCCAGTAATCTATATGCTTATAGTTTATTCATTTTAATTCATGAGGAGTCTATCTTAATTTAAAAATATAAGAATAAAAATTGATCATATTTAGATTTTACCTCATTTGTTAAAAAGTGGTTGAATTTAAATATCAAAATTGGTGCACAAATTTCTGTGATTTTCAAATAAATGAGATAAAATCTTTATTATTTTTGACTACATTTATAATAGATTGCAAATTACTCTATTCCCAGATGATTTCCACCCCCCAAAGCATTTACCATATTGTCTTATTTCACCTATTTGATGTTTGTGTCTTAAAGAAAATTCTGTCTATGGACAAAATTTTAAAAATATCAATGTAAGTGTTTTTATTCCCCTATGAAAATCTATTTGCTTAGGGTTTAATTGAAAGAAACAGAGAAAAGGATCATGTAGGAGAAATGGTACTTAGTGCTTTCACAATCAGTATTTTATGTTGCTAGGAAAAATACATGTGTTTGTGTTTTAATAACTGGGTTCTGCATTAACCTCCAGTTGAAGATTTATGTGTTATTGGAAAGTTATAATGAAATTTGAAAATCACTGATTTCAGAGGACAACTTATAGCTAAAATCAGAGATTAGAAGATAAAATATCACAATAGAAGAAACCCTATTTAACCCTTTCTTGAAATGTAAATGAAAAGCTGATACCCTATATTGATAGTTATATACAGATCCACGTGATTTATCACCTGGGTTGGGGTTTATTTATCATTCATTCTTTTTATTCTCATTTGCCAAATATTTCTCACTGTATAACATCTACCTCTTAGGATCATAGAAAAGTTAACATACCTCCTTCCTAACTATAAAGTCACACACCACCTACTACTTCCAGGAACGTGACAGGTACAACAGTCAGACACAGACTTTCCCCAAAATACTATTTGGAGTTTAATAGCACACATAGTAGAACAATTAAGGCTTCAAATTTTTGTGCTACAATATGTGAACACACTTTTAGCTGGTGTTATTTTCTATCAATCAAACAAATTTTAAAATGCTAATTTTCATCAAAATGTATTCCTTTATATCATTTTAAAAGAGCTTTTAATAAAAAGCAAGAATTAAGCATTTAAAAAGAAATTAAAGGAAATGATTGTTCTGGTGACATTGGTGGTTTACTATTTTATAAATAAAACTTGAAACAATGTTTTTTTCGGGGCGCCTGGGTGGCTCAGTCGTTAAGTGTCTGCCTTCAGCTCAGGTCATGATCTCAGGGTCCTGGGATAGAGCCCCGCATTGGGCTCCCTGCTCAGCGGGAAGCCTGCTTCTCCCTCTCCTGCTCCCCCCCCCTTGTGTTCCCTCTCTCGCTGTGTCTCTCTCTGTCAAATAAATAAATAAAATCTTAAAAAAAAAAAGAAACAATGTTTTTTTCTTATCCAGAATAAAGTCACATTTACCTTCCAGTTGCCTCCGAATCAGGCTCATGCTAATATTTTTAAAATAATACTAGTTAATTCTATTGAGTGGTCTTTATTACGTGCTGGGTATTTTGCAAATATTAAGTCCTATATGGAATTATCTATGAAACAGCTATTCTCTGTATTACAGAAAGTCAAGGTATCAAATGTCCCATTATGTCATCACTTGACTGAAATCATTAGTAAGAAGCCTAGCTTGTTAAAGTTCACGGCTCCACTGGTTAGCACTGATATCAGACAGGTGTCTATGTCACGTACTGCTTTTTCATTGTGAAACTGTGAATGTGCTAATACTATTTGTTTCACAGGTAACTTTTCTCATTGCTTTGTTGTGACAAATACTAATGTGGTGAGGGAAAAGAAATACATGTCAAAGGAGTGATTTCCTTATATAGGATACAATGTATTACTCAAATACTGGAAAGTTTTCCTAACCAGAGAATGCTAAATTTAAAGGATTCCAAATTTACAATTTTGGTTCTGCTTAAGTGCTGTACAATTAACAGGCACATTATGTAATCACAGTCATTTAACTTCAAATGAAAGCTCTTTACATTTTAGAGCATTTTATAATGTAACCACTATATTTATTGGTTGTGGTGCAACTGACATATTTGTTTAACCACTCTAAAAATAAATTTTAAAAAATATTGGGGACTTCTGACTTTCAGTTACACATGTAGAGAGCTCAAGTGTCAGCACTTCAGCCTAAGTAAAAAAAAAAAAAAGGAAAAGACCGAAAAATCAACAGATGTTCTTGTATCCATAAAAGCGGAGAGGACACAGGGCAAAACACTGCCCCTAATATTGGAGAGACATACAGATGGACATAAGAAATCATTACTTACCAGAGCAGAGACTGGAGAGCTGAAACTGCCAGAGGAATCAGGGCTGGGTAAGAAAACTGGAACTGTAATTGATGAATTTCTGAAGGCTTACTGTCGATAACACTGAGTTAAAATTTTCAGGAAAAGCAGTTAGGTTGGCCTGATTCTTACAGTAAATACAGCAGAAAAATCACCTCCTGTTTCCTGCAAAGAAGAGGGGGGAAAATGAATCATTTTGAAAACCACCAGAGCACACATTGTTCTTAATAAGGTCTGCCCTCTGGTGAAAGTAGGTAACAGGAATTTAACCTGCTGGGGTATCTTCAGAGCCTAACCAACCCAGGGAAGGGAAATATCCAACCCTCCAGCCTGCTTGAGCTATCCTCTTCTACCCAAGGATTGTAGGAAAACAAACAAACAACCAAACAACTGAGAAATTCTCCTGAAGCTCACATTGCAGAGGCATAGGCTGATTACAAGACAGAGACCTAATCATCAGACTATAGAGCACTCCCCCTCTCCCCACACCTTACCTCCACCTTACTCCTACATTACTATTTATAGCAGTTCCTGTGACATAGTACATCATGCTTGGTTAACAAGAAAAAATTACAAGCTGTGTCAAAGGATAAAAAGAAGGCATAGTAAACATCAGAACCAAAAATGGCAGAAATGCTGAGTTATAAGACTGGGAATTTAAAATAAATATAATTAAAATACTAAGGGCTCTAATAGATAAAATAGCATGTAATGTAAGAGAGAGATGGAAATGCTAAGAATCAAAAAGACATATTAGAGGTCAAAAATACTACAATAGAAATGAAGAATTACTCTGATGAGCTCATTACTGAGGGACGATTCCCTGAGCTTGAAGATATTTTAATAAAAACATCCAAACCCAGAAAACAAAGAGAAAAAGGACTAGAGAAAAAACAAACAAAACAGAACAGAATATCCAAGGACTATGAGACAACTACAAAATGTATAACATACACATCATGGGAATACTAGAAGGAGAGAAAAGAGAAAGAAACAGAAGAAATATTTGAAGTATAAATAAATAAGAAGTTTCTCAAATTTATGTCAGACAAACAATAGATCTTGGAAACCCAGAGGCCGCAACATAGAATAAAGTAAAAACAAACAAAAAGAAATCCTGCAACTACACATAGTCATATCATTTTTGAACTAGAGAAAATTAAAAATAAAGAAAAAAACTCCTGAAAGAAGCCTGGGGGTGGGGGCAGGGGAAGGGGATAAATTACCTATGCAGGAAGAACTATAAGGATTACATAGAAAAGAGAGGAGTGAAATAGTGTTGAGAGAAAAAAATATACCAACCCAGAATTCTGTACTCTGAGACATTATCCTTCAAAAATGAAGGACGAATAAAGACCTTCTCAGACAAACAAAAATTGAGAGAATTGGTTGGCAGTAGTCCTACCTTGCAAGAAATGTGACAATTCTTTAGAGAGGAGGAAAATGACATTGGTCAGAAACTCTTAATTGATCTCGCAGTTAAGATATTGTTCAAAATAATTACAGCAAAGGTGTATCCAATTGTATATGTAAATGCCTGCATCCTATATATGCTTATGTAAGTGAAATGAGTTATAGCAACAAGATAAGGGATGGGAGAAAGGAATTAGGATTATTTTGTGATTATAAGGTACTCCCACTACCTGTGAAATGTTGGAGTATTATTTGAAAGTGAACTTGGATTACCTGTAATGTATATTGCAAACTCTAGGGAATAACTAAAAAAATAATAAAGTATAACTGATTTGTCAAGAAAAGAGAGAAAATGGAATCATATGAAATGGATTAAAATCAAAAGGGCAGAAAGAATGGAAGAAATAGGAACAAAGACTAAGGGCAATAAATAGAACAAAGTAGCAATATGGTAGATATTAATCAAACTACATCAATAATCATTTTGAACATCAAAGGCCTAATGTATGAATTAAAAGAGAGTTTTTCAGAGTATGTCAAAAAAACAAGACCTAACTATATGTGTCTACAAGGAGCCAACTTTTGATATAAACACACATACCAATTAAGAGTAGATGGAGAAAATATACCATACTAATCCTAATTAAATGAAAGAAAAAGTAGCTATATTAATTTCAGACAGACCAGACTTTAAAGCAAGGAAAGCTCTCAGGGATAAAAAAGGACATTACATAATGAATGATAAAGGGGTCAATTTTCCAGAAACCATAATAATCCAAACACCTATTGAACATGCACCTAACCATAGAGCATCAAGCTATGAGAAACAAAAACTCATAGAATTGCAAGAAGAACTAGATGAATCCAGAATCATTGTTGGAGACTGACACCACTATAACACAATTGGATGATCTAGCAGGTAGAAAATCTGTAAGGACATAGAGGAACTCAGCAACAATATAAATCAACTAGATTTAATTGACTTCTATGGACTACTTAATCCAACATCAGTAGAGTATGTGTTCTACTCAAGCTCACAAGGAATATTCACTAAAACAGAATACATTTTGGGCCAAAAATCACACTTACCACATTTAAAAGAATAGATATCACACAATGTCAGCTCTCAGATCACTATGGAATTAAACTAGATATTAATAATAAAGATAACTGAAAAATCCCAAAATACATAAATATTAAACAACCAACACATGTCTAAATAACACAGTAGTCAAAGAAGAAATCAAGAGAAATTTTAAAGTTTTTGAACAAAATGAAAGTGAAAACACAAATAATCAAAATTTGCAGAATTTTGCAACACTTAGGAAAGCAACACTTAGAGGAAAACATCCTACACTGAATGCTTATATTAAAACAGAAAGATCTAAAATCAATAATCTAGGTTTCCATTTTAGGAAAGTAAAAAAAGAAGAGCAAATTAAGTCTGTAGAAAACTGAAGAAAATAAATCATAACAATGAGAAAAGACATAAATGAAGTTGAAAACAGAAAATCAATAGAGAAAATTAACAAAACCAAAGCTGGTCCTTTGAAAAGAACACGAAAATTGAATCACTTCTAGCCAGGATAATTAAGAAAAAAAAGATAGAAGATACAAATTACTAATAAAAGAAATGAAAGAAGAGACATCACTACAGATCCTATGGAGATTAAATAGATTAAAAAGGAATACTATGAACAATTCTAAGCCCACAGATTTGATAACTTAGATAAAATGGACCATTCCTTGAAAGACACAATCTGCCAAGCCTCACACAAGAACAAATAGATCATCTGAGTATACCTATACTAAAGAAATTGAATCAATAATCAATATCCTTCCCAAATAGTAAGTACCAGGTCCAGAAGGATTCTCTGGTGAATTCAACCAGATATTTAAGAAAGAAATTGTATTGGGGCGCCTGGCTGGCTCAGTGGGTTAAGCCTCTACCTTCGGCTCAGGTCATGATTTCAGGGTCCTGGAATTGAGCCCCACATAGGGCTCTCTGCTCAGCAGGAACCTGCTTCTCCCTCTCTCTGCCTGCCTCTCTGCCTTCTTGTGATCTCTTTCTCTCTAATAAATAAATAAAATCTTTAAAAAAAAAGAAAGAAATTGTATTAATTTTCAACAATCTCTTTCACAAGGATAAAAACAGAGGAAATACTTCCTACCTCATTTAAGAAACCAACGTTACCTCTATACTAAAGCCAGACAAAGATATTACAAGAAAATTATAGATCAGTATTTCTCAAGAACATAGATGTAAAAATCCTCAATGAAATATTAGCAAATCAAATCCATCATTGTATAAAAAGAAATATACATCAAAACCAAGTCATATTTATCTCAGGTATACAAGGCTGGTTCAACATTTGAAAACTAAATTAATGTAATTTAGCATATCAACTGGCCAAAGAAGAAAAAAATCACATGATCTTGTTAATAGTTGCAAAAAAAGCATTTGATAAAATTCAATACCCATTCATTATAAAAATTCAGCAAACTAGGAAAACAGGCAAGTTCCTCAACCCAACGAAGATAATCTACAAAAACCTTCCAGCTAATATCGTACTTAATGGTGAAGAAATCAAAGCTTTCCCATTGAGATCAAGAGCAAGGCAAGCATATCCCTTCTCACCATGCTTTTGTCAATATCATTAAAATTTCTGATTCAGTTAAAAAAAAGAATAAAAGTTATGCTGATTGTGAAGGAAGAAATAAAACCAATTTTGCTTTCAGATGACGTGGTTGTCTACATAAAAACTTGTAAGAAAGAAAAGTCTTGGAACTAACAAACAATTACAGCAAGGTTGTCTGATACCAGGTTATTATACAAAAGTTAGTCACTTTCCTATACACTAGCAATGAAAAAGTGGAATTTGATGGGTGAATTAGGTGAAAGGGATTAAAGGGTACAATCTTTCAGTTATAAAATAAATCACAGGGATGAAAAGTAGAGTAGAGGGAATATAGTCAATAATTTTACAATAACATTGTGGTGACAGATAATACCTACACTTCTGGTGTTGAGTATTGGGTAATATATAAAATTGTTGATTCACTGTGTTGTATGTACACCTGAAATTAACATAACAGTGTATGTCAACTGTAATACAATAAAAAAGGAGCATTTATAGTAGTACCCCTAAAAATGAAATATTTCAGTGTAAATCTAACAAAATATCTGTAAGATCTATATGAGGAAAATATAAAACTCTGAACAAAATCAGAGAAAAACTAAATAGATGGAGAGATATTCCATGTTTGCAATTACAAGATTAAATATTTCCAAGAGGTCATTTCTTTCCACTTGTTACATAGATTCAAGTAATCCCAAAAAAAATCCAACCAAGTTATTTGGTGGACTTTTGACAAGCTGATTCTAAAGTTTATATTGAGAGACAAAAGACCAAGAATAACCAACACATTAAAAGGAAAAGTTGGAAGACTGGCACTACTTGACTTCAAGACTTACTATAAAGCTACAGCATCAAAACAGTGTAGTTTTAAAATAAATAGATTAATGCTTTTAGATACAACAGCAAAGGCACAATCCAGGAAAAAAGTAATGAATAAGCTAAATTTCATTAAAATTAAAAAAAACTTCTACTTTATATAAAGTAGAAATTCAAAAGAATGAGAAGCCAAGAAATTTTTTGCAAAAAATACATCTAACAGAGGCCTGTTACCTAAATATACAAAGAACTTTTAAAACTTAATAAGAAAATACACAACTAAATTTAAAAAATGGTCAAAACTTTAACAAATATCTCTCCAAAGAACATATGCAGATGAAAAATAAACATATGAAAAGATACTCCACACCACATACCATTAAGGTAATGCAAATCAAAACAATAATACAAATTAAAGCCACCATTACACATTCAAATGGCCTGAATCTGGAGCACTAAGAACACCAAATGCTGATGATGATAGGAAACAATAGGAACTCTCATTCATTGCTGGTGGAAATGCAAAATGGTGCAGCTACTTTAGAAGAAAGTTTGTTGTTTTATTACCAAACTGAACATACTAAAATAAAACTAAACATATTTTTCCCATGTGGTCCACTCCTTGGTGTTTGCCAGAGGAGATGGAAACCTATGCCCACACAAAAACCTGCACGTGAATGTTTATGGCATCTTTTATTCATAATAGCCAAAAATTGGAAGCAATGAAGATGTCCTTCAGTAGGTAAATGGATATATAAAGTGTGGTACATTCAGAGAATGGAATGTTATTCAGTGCTAACAAGAAATGAGCTATCAAGTCATAAAAAGACATGTAGGATCCTTAAGTGCATACTACTAAGTGAAAGAAGCCAATCTGAAAAACATGTATACTGTATGATCCAACATATGACATTCTAGAGAAGGCAAAAGTATGGAGACAGCAAAAAGATCACAGAGGTTGCCAGGGTTTGGAGCAGGAGGGGGATAAATAGCCAAAAACAGAGTATATTCAGGGCAGTGAAAATATTCTGTACGATACTAAAATAATGGATGCATGTCACTATACATTTGTCAAAAGCCATTGAATGAAGTACAATCTCAAATGTGAACCCTAATGTATATTATAAACTCTGGGTGATAATGATGTGTCAATATAAGTTCCTTGATCCTAACAAATGCACCATTGTGGTAGGGTGATATTGATAATAAGGGTAGCTATGCATGTGTAGGGGCAGGAGGTATCTAGAATGTCCCATAATTTTGCTATAAACATAGAATTGATCCAAAAAATTAAAGTCTTAAAAAACAAAACAAAATAAGAACAATTGTTTCTACATTTTTTTCCTTTTTCTAATTAGAAATAAATTGTGCAGTAGTCCACATGCCATAGTTTTCTAACACTTAGTTTCCCAGTGCTTTACAGGTATAATTCAAGGTATGGATTGTTGATTTTAACACCTATATATCACATAGATTTCTTAGTAATTACAAAAGATCAAACAAATGTCATTATGAATTATTTCCCAATTCTAGTTTTTTGGGGGGCCATTTGAAAATATCAACTCTTAGCTTATTTATTAATTTATTTACTCACTTTTCTTTCCCTTGAGGTTATGCTCAATACAATATAGAAATTAAAATTGACGGAAAAGTATCACTATGTTTAATTGATTTTTCTGACCAAATTAATTAACAAATCGATGGAATTAAAAATAATTTTCAATGAGATATTTAATAGATTTGAAAAGCTAACCACATATTGAAGGATATCAGGTAATATCTTTACACTTGAAAATATGCTAGAATATCAAATAAATATGAAGGAGGACTTATGTGAACTAACGGCTAACTTTAAAGCTTTAAAAAATTAGAGAAGATTTCTATTTTGCACCACTGAGGTGTCAGCCAGGCCAAATTCTTATCTTGAGACTTAGAGGAAGATTCTCCCTAAAAGCTCATTGAAACTGTTGGCAGAATTTATTTCCTCATGGTTGTAGGACTGAGATCTCCATTTGCTTGCTGTAAGCTAGAACACTCCACTCTTGGAGGCCACCTGCCTTCTTGCTATGTGCCCCACCTTATCTTCAAACCCAGCAATGGAAAATTTCTCATGGCTCAACTCCCACTCATGGGTCAAATAGATCTTATTTCCTCGTCTCTCACCTGCTAAACTCAGATTTAATGGGCTCCTGTAATCACATCAGGGTCACCCCAATATTACTTCTATTTTAGAATCGGCTGATTTGGAATCTTAATTACACCTTCAAAATCCCTGCACAGCAGTGCCTAGATTAGTGTGATGATGAATTTTATGTGTCCACTTGTTTAAGCTTTGATGCCCAGCTGTTCAAATACTAGTCTATATGTGGCCGTGAAAGTCTTTTCTAGATGTGATTAACTTCGATAATCAATAACTTCGAGTAAATCAGATTACCCCCATAATGTGAATGAGTCTCCTTCAACCATTTCAAAGCCTTATAAATAAAGACTGAAGTTATTCTGAAAAGAAATTCTGCCTCAAAACTGCAACATAGAAACCCTGCCTGAGCTTTTAAATTGTTGGCCTGTCCTAGAAGATTGCAGCATTATCTACCTGAATTTCCAACCTGTTAGCTTGCCCTGCGGATTTTTGACGCCAACCTCCTTAACTGTGGGAGCCAATTCCTTAGTCTCTGTCTCTTGTTCTTACCTACCAAAATTTACCTGGTTTCAACACATTCTATTTTTTTTTTTAAGATTTTATTTATTTATTTGACAGAGGGAGAGAGATCACAAGTAGGCAGAGAGGCTGGCAGAGAGAGGGGGAAGCAGGCTCCCCGCTGAGCAGAGAGCCCAATGCGGGGCTCGATACCAGGACCCTGAGATCATGACCTGAGCCGAAGGCAGGGGCTTTAACCCACTGAGCCACCCAGGCGCCCCAACACATTCTATTTTAATTTTTAGTCACTGATTTTTAATAGTAGGGCTTTGTATAAAATTGATGGATATAAAGAGGATTTTTCTCTGAGACAGGGTTGCTATATTTAGAAAATAAAATACAGGACACCGAATTAAATTTGAAATTCAGATACACAAGGCATAATGTTTACTATAAGGATCTCCATAATACATACTTAGACTAAAAAAAATCCATTATTTATCTTAAATTCAAATTTAGCTGGTGTCCTTTATTTTATCTGGCAACTCTACACTAAGAGCACTTCTTTTCTTGAGATTTTAAGGAATGCCCCCTCTTTTTTTTTATTTTTGTGTGCTTATTTAAGATTTGGAAAGAAATTGTTTAAATATTTAGAATGATACTTGTATATTTGATAGTTATGGCATTCAGCATATAATTAAACCAGTTTGTTTTAAATTGTAAATACTTCCGGAGGCAATAATACAGAAGCTCATGTTGTTTTGAAGTCATTTTTAAATACTGATACATATTTATGTGTATGGAGCTTACAGAAAGTTAAAGGATTCTATGAGATACTCTGAGACTTTAAAAACAATGGCACATATTGCTAAGCACACATTATCTAGAAAGCACTACAATTCATTTGTGTAATAAGCTGTTCAAACAATAGCATTATATACTCCTTGTCTTTCCCAAACACACTGAAAACACTGCAGCTTTAGTCTTCCCATTAATGAAGTTGGAGGCAGTGTGAGGTGGGTGAGTTCGCACTCCCAGAACTCCTGAAATGCAGATCACAGTCATTGTTGTAGCAATTTCATAAGCTTTCAGATTGAAAGTTGACCCATTTTTCAAATATGTAAGATAGCACCAACTTCACATAAAACAGAACCAACTTCTCATCACCCAGATTTACAATTACTTTCTGTTAAGCTGGATTGTTTCCCACACTGAAAAAAAAAAAAAAAAAAAGTAACGGTTGACCCTTACACAAAGGCAGGTTTGAACAGCATAGATCCGCTAATACGGGGATTTTTTTCTTTTTTTAATAAATTCAGTACAGTACTGCAAATGTATTATCGCTATGATTTCCTTAATAACATTGTTTTCTCTAGCTTATTTTATTGTAAGAATACAGTATATAATACATATACAAAATATGTGTTGACCCACTATGTTATCTTTAAGGCTTCTGGTCAACAATGGCTTTAGTGGTGACATTTTGGGGGAGTCAAAAGTTACACATGGATTTTCCACTGTGCAGAGGGTTGGTGTTCCTAACCCCTCTGTTGTTCAAGGGTCAACCATACTACCAAAGAAACTTTAAAAAGGTGGAAAAGCAAAATGACTGTCAATAGTGAGGTAGAAAGGTTTCTTTTTGTCTCACTTATGCTCAGATTAGCTTTAGTGATCTGGCCAATTGCAGTTGGTCCATAAGGTAAATGTAAACAGGCGAAGCAGAAGGCAGGTCTGCAAATAAGGATGATTGATGAAATTCCAAGTATTACTTGCTCACCTACCATGCTAACAGCAGGAAAAATTGCACAATTAAGGAATATTCTTACATTAAAAGATATTTTGGGGGGGCAGAGATAATGCTTCAAATAATTAAAAATAAATGTTAGGAATAATTAACATACCTGATCATAAAAACTCTCCGTATTTATTTTCACAGTCACTTCATTTTATTTTTTTTTATATAATTCTTTTATATTTGCATAAGACCTAAACGTGTTACCATCATTTCAGTTCATTATCCTTGCTACAGGACTCACGAAAATGGACTTTAAAGCCATTTTCTTTTGCTTCGATATATCAGAGGAAATCTCTATTTTACTTTACTATATCAAAGCTGATTAAGTGTTATTTTAACAGAGAAATAACATTATTTGACTATCAGTAGACTTACACACCAATACAACTTCATGACTTCTTTTTTGTAAGTTTTGAGATTTTATTCAATGTTTGAAAGGTATTTTTTTGTCTAATGGATACTTTAATTATATCATAATAAATACATATAATTGTGATTACCATTTTATAAGAATGTAATAAGTGATAATGCTATTAATTAAATAACTTAATCACCTATGAAAAGAGTGGCTTTGCTTTAGATTTGTTTCTGAATTTATTTATGGAAATCTTAAATTGCTGAGAAAAGTTCCAATATAGAAATATTTAATAGCTCTGGTTAAGGTTAATTAAAATCATTTTAAAAGCAACTGGGAAGAGCAGTTAAAATTTTCTCTCTCTCTATAGAAGTCATCAAATGCATTTGTGAATAATGGCAGGATATTTTGTTATGAAGTGATATTTGACCCTAAACCTCATTAGGATAAAATTTATACTTATGAAGTTACCTGTGGTGTTTAGAGCAAAACTGTTAAACTTCAATAGTGTTACATTTTCTGCATGACTAGTCCTTAATGACTATGAAAATTTTAAAAACTGTAAATTAATTTTAATTATGTTGTCCAAGAAGTTATATAACAAGATATTCATATTTCTATAGCTTCACTAATTGTAGTCTTTATACCTTAGTTTTTTATTTCATTGTTTTGAGATCAACTGAACTACTTTGCTATTTTCTAAGGATTTAAATTTCACTATTCGACTCTTTGGAGTATACTCTTGTCTTTATTCATATGAAAAATTTCTATTAGTCTTAATAAGAATTGCAGGGAGTTCTATCAAGGGAGTTATATCCCCATGTCTCTACCAAAGGAATTATTCATCCCTTTGATTGTAATAATTATCCACTTCAGCTACTTCCTTATATACACATAGACAACCATGTTCATCTCATGAATAGTTATAACATAGTCATGGTAATATCTTTATATAGAGAAGAACATGTTTTAAATACAAAGTAATGTCTCAGTTTCAGCTATAGCTGAATGAAATTCAGTTTATGAATATAACCTATAGTCTACCTTGGTGTAGACAGCATGCTTATAATTATAATTATATAAATGATTTAAAATAATATATTAATGGTGTGAGATAATGTTTTTTACTATAAGATTTTACAGTCACTTATTGTCATCTGTCAAATATAATAGAAGACACTTTTACAAGTCCATGAATACAACAAATGAATGACTTTAACTCTTGAAAAAGAACTATTAGATGAAACTCATAATTTTGGCAATACACAAAGTTTTTTTTTTTTTAAACTTTATAGACTCTAGTGAAATGATATGAAGTGTTCCATACCAAGAACCATGATCCTTAGTTTACACATTGACACTACAGCTAAGAACACTGAGACCAAGCTATTGCCAGGCAACTGGTGGAAGTTAGGGGCTGCTCTTCTCTTTCTCAATATGAAAAGGAAATAAATTAATATTTCAAAGCATTTATAATAGTGTTTGCCATAGAGGTGTCACATACATTTTTATTTTCAGCTAAATAAAAATTAGTTCATATGTTAATTTTTCACCTATTTGCTTTGAGAACATAAATTTAAAAACAAAAATGCATCGAAAATGTATACAGACCTAAGGCATGGAATTTAGAAATGCATATATTTAACTTACATCAATAAAAACAAAGAATGTTTTTATATCTCTGAATCTGATACCTATTAAATCAGCCCATTTCAGTTATTTAATACAGATCTGCAGTGTTATAGGCACATTTCCTACATCAAAAACTCATTGAAACCACCTGAGATTTCTATCCACATTTATTTGGAAACGTCACTTGACTTAAACCTTTGTCAGTGTGTCTTAGTATTCTCACCAGTTAGTCATATATCACACTGTAGTTTGGTGATAACACATTGTGTGTGTGCGTGTGTGTGAATGGCCAAGATTCTGAGCTTCAGTGCTGTGTGAAAATGTCAAAATGAGCGAAAGATCATAGCAAAAAGAAAAGGAAGCCTCTCTTTTTCATAGAACAGAAAAATAATTACAGAAGCTTGAATGTGTTATTGAAGGGAGGCAATTTACTGAAAATATGTGGTCAGAAACTAGTACTGTATTTAATTTAAAAAAATGCAAGTTGTTGAAGTTTTATAAAAAAAGATGAAATTAGTGAAAATATAGGGTAAAAAATCTTCTCACCTTGAGGTAGCCAGAAATTACACTGAAAATTTGCTTCAGTAATGTCGGATGAAAGCTGTAACTAATAATTTTCGGTGCTAATGACACAGCCTTCTACTGGTGCCATATTCTGGTAAAGTGAATGAATGAAACTTTTTAGCTACAATGTTTCACTTCAATATAAATTTTAAAATACAATCTGGGGGTTGGGCAAAATGGGTGAAGGGGAGTGGGAGATTTAGTCTTCTGGTTATGGAATAATTAAGTCATGGGAATAAAAAGTACAGCAGGGGGATATAGTCCATGATATTTTAATAGCTTTGTATGATGATTGCTGATAGCTATGCTTGTGGTGAGCATAATGTGTAGAGATACTGTATCACTATGTTGTACACCGGATACTAATGGGACTGTGAGTCAACTATATTCAAATAAAAAATTAAAATTAAAACATCTTAATAAGAAAATAAAACCTAACCCTTCAGTTTGATGAATTATGGCCTTGTATTAGTTCCCTAAGTCTGCCTTAACAAAGTGCTAACGTGGCTGAGCAGAGAACATCATCAGATTGTAAGCGTGGTAAAACCAGATTGGATTTCCTGGCCCCAGGCCCACACAAGAAAAAGATGGCAGTGATTGAAAAAAAGTCAATGCCTGAAACATTCAAGCAACTTTTCTGTGTATTATTACATGTGGCTGAAAGCATGAGAAACACGAGAAAAAATTTCAGCTGGATCAGTAGCCACTTTGTACCACAAGGGAAACTCACCATAGGCTGCTGAGACCGAACTTCATGTAAAAAATGTTTTCAAAATTTTCTTTTCTCCAAACTTGGCGTTTATAAAATAGCTATGTGACCAAGGAGATTTATGTCCCCAGGGGAGGCACTGTAAACATGTCTTTGGAGGGGCGCCTGCGTGGCTCAGTCAGTTGTGTCTGACTTCATCTCAGGTCATGATCTAGGGGACCTGGGATCAAGCCCTGCATGGGTCTCAGTATGGGTCTCCACACTCTCTGAGGAACCTCTTCTCTCTCTCCCTCTACCCTTCCCTGCTCCTGCCCTTTCTCTCTTACTCTCTCTCTCTCAAATAAATAAATAAAATATTTAAAAACAAAAGAGCATGTCCTTTGAATTGCTGCTTGCTGTGTTTAGCAGAGGGCTGGAATTTGATCTTGGGGATGTCACTCATCCCACTCCAAGCTGGTTTATATTGATTTATAACGATGTTTAAGAAAGAATCTGAATTCGAAGACCTTAGAGGATCTTGCCATACTGAGATGATATCAAGATTTATTATTTCCACCAAAAGTTTTTAGCCAAATATATACTTGAATTTGAAGAAGCTGCAAAAAATTAATTTTGGAGATTGACTATTTTATAATGAATTGGAGTAAAATATGTAAAATAACCAAGAAATAGATGAGCGTCAGTGACAAAGATCATGACTATAATCATAGTATTGAGACTGAGGATAAAAATATTACCGTAGAATATTGAACAAGGTACATGTGTTAGTGCTCATTTAAAAAGCAACTTAGACAAAAGTGATGTTAAAGGAGTCAGAAGATACTAGAAGAAGTCTTAAAAGTAGTCTGTCACTTGAGAAACCTACTTAAGGCCTATTATTTGGTGTTCTCTTCAATTTACTGAGTAAATAGACCTACTCTTTTCAAAATCTTTGCTCAAACTGACAGAATAAGCACTTCATTTTACTGCATTAAATATGCACAGTATTTAGTTTCTTTTGATTTTTTCACATTTATTGTTTTACATCTTAAGGATATTTCCCACCTTTATCTTGTTTTCTTTAGGAATTACAATATAAAAAAGCAGCAAATAAAATCTACCATTATGTATAGTCTTCCCATGTCATATGGGAAGTTTATATGATTATGAAGTATTACCTGAGAACCATCTAGGAATATATTGTAAATGCCACTTGAAGCCAAGGATTTTACATAAAAAAGCGTGGACCTCTTTTAGCTGCCGGGACCGCAAAAGGAAACAACATTATAAAAGTAAATATGTCTTGAATGCACAGCTTTGACAAATTTGCTGGGTGAATCTGCAGTGATAAGATAGGCTAGCAATCAGTATTTATTTTAGAACAATAGATCTGTAGGTCCTAAAATTCACCCCATAGATTTATCAGATTGGCAGATTACTCTTAATATCTATGGATTACTCTGGATAGGTTACATTTTTAATCCCTTAGCTATCTCCACTCATAAATATAAATTCTCAAATATTAATAAATCTACAAAGGTCTAAGGCACATTTAGTTCAAATTAACTTCCAAACACTTCCCTCCAAAAATATTTTCTTCAGTGGCCAAAGATTAAAATACAAGCCCAGTGAAAATTAGGTGGCGTTAAGCATCATTTAGAGTGGATGAGGATAAAGGTCTGTATCACTGAAAAATTATTTCAGATTGTATCTTCTAGTTCCCTTCAAACTTATAAACTAAAGTATAATTTAGTTCTATTACTCTGTTTATAGAAAACTGTAGAGTGTTCCTAAATTCTGATCTTCTGATATTTTTTATTATTTAATATGTTTCAGAAATTCTTCTCTAAGAAATCAAGCTTCTTGAAATTATGAGGTTTCCCTTACAGTTTCCAAATAAAAAGAGCACTGCATGCTCTCTGATATCCAAATACAATGAGGTCTGCATGGGGAAAAGTTGTTGTGGTGGGTACCATGCGTAATATTAAAAGACTTGTGCATTTTCAATTGACACTCTAAATCTAAAAACATTTTTCTCAAACTTGTTTGCAACCAGGATTCTAGATGTATGGAAGAAGGGACACACAGAAGACTGGAAAGTAAACAATTAGAAATGCTTGCAATAAATTGATTTATCTTGCCAGCATGTTTGGAGAGGTTTAGTTTTATCTGAGATAATCAGGCAGACATTATAGTGTCTGGTTCCTATTTATTTATTCCCTATTCCATATTTAACATGTGCTAAGAAACTCCAGATATTTTTAATATTCACTCACTTAGTCCTTACAATTTTAAAGGATAGTCACTGTTACTATTTTCATTTTAGAGATGGAGAGAACTAAAGCATATCTGATTTCCTAATGAGGCTAAGGTCTCAGGATTAATAAATGGTGGAGGCAAGATGTGAATTCAGCTAGACTTGTTCCAGAGTCCATGCCCTCAACCACAATGCTATGTTACTTTTTCATTTATCTTTCCTAGCATCCCTACAATTTCAGATGCTGAGTAAAGTGTCAGTGCATTAATGAGATTTCTAGAAGAATTTTAGGATTATTATTGTGTGGTTGTTTACCTTGGTTGCTACTGTTCCTAGCTATGCAGTATCAAAACTGCAGCTATTTGGGAGATTCTAAGATACACTGAAGATGGTCTTTCATCATTAATTAGCATGTATGTTATTCCCTGAAACTGGGAAATGTAAGCAATATAGTAATTGATTACAAAAGGTGCTTTCAGAAAAGACACTCTCAATGAAGTCTAGGATTAGTGATTTCACAAGGTTGAGATTAACTTGGTAAGGACCCAATTAACACAAAAGGATAAGACACTAGTAATCCATGGCATGCAGTGGCAAACTATTTACTTGGCATTCATTGGCTTGTACACATCCTCTAGTCACATGACCATCTTCTCCCTGTGTACCTTCATAATGCCTTCCCTCTGTACATCTGGCCATGTCCACATTCCCCCTTCTATAAGGACACCAGTCACACTGATTTATGGCCCATCCTAATAACCTCACTTTATTACTTCTGCAAAGAACTTATTTCCAAATAAATTCGCATTCTGAGGTGGGAGTTAGGGCTTCAACATATATTTTTTGAGGGATACAAATCAACTCATAATAAGTATAAACTAAATGCATAGTCTTTTCAAATATTCTGTTAAATTAGGACATTTACTAAGAGAAAGTAGGATGGTGAAATTTGGAAAGATATAATTTGATAGGATTCCATTGACATGGTTAGGATTCCCAAACCCCTCCAAAACCCTCCGCCAAAATGTAAGACTGTTCCCATCTTTTTCAAATAAATATAATGGATCTATATGAGGGAATAATCTTGATAAGAATGCAAATCCTCCTCATACTCCTCTCTTGTTTTCCTAAATTGTCACCAGGCCTATAATAAACACATCCAAGATGTTCCAAGGGAGAAATTGCAAAGCCAAAATTTTGTATAAAATTGTTTATACACCAAGGTAATTGTAAGAGTTGGCTCTTGTATTAGGGCCTGTAATCCAGGAGTTATGTGTGGAGATTTGGAGGTTTCTAGATGAAGAAGGGAATAATATAGTTGCACATTACGCCAAATTTATTAATGTGGAACACCTGCCAAAAATTCTTGAATTAATGTGCCAGCTTGAGAAATTAGAAGTGGCTTTAATTGCTGGTTCATTCTGTCGATGTTGTTTGGAAGTCGATGGCTCATTCCATATGAAGCTGAAATTCCAGAAACTCCATGATAAAACATAAAAGAAGGTATTCAAACATTGAGTGAATTAGAATGTTGGCAAGATTATGTTTAGTTTTATAAGAGTGCATCAAGAATAGAGGAATTCTCCTGGGGTGTCTCTTATTATTACCTTGCCCTGTGATTAATACCAATGTAAAACTATAAAAATCCAATTCAAGCAAGATGACTAATGACCCAGACTCTCTAGGAATTAAGGTTTGGGTAAAGAACCATGATCAGCTCAGGTGCTAGCTAAAAGCAAAAAGTATACAGAATTAGGTAGTGGAAGAAAGAAGTTACAAATACAAGCTACAATCATATAATAAGTTACAGAAACAAAGACTAAGTTCTATTTCTTCCTTATTGAATTATGAAAATGTTTGTTTCTTTTATCTTTGTTTTTTTTTCCCTTTCTGATCCTCCATCACATAAAATATAATGTATTGACTTTATATCATAGTATTGAGGTACTGTTAACTTTATAAAATAGTATTTAAGTTATTACAGTATATCAAGAAGAAAAGTGGCCATGATCCGGGGTCTTTGCCTCCTCTTTTGAGTAAGAGATTGTGTATTTTCACAGTTTGGAGGACAGTATACAACATGTTAGGCAGAAGCATAAATCCTTTTTTGTCTTTATTTGGAAATTAAATATGGTTTAATGTAACGTATATAGGTGCCAAGTAGACAAAGAGTGGACTTGTGATAGTTAATTTTATGTGTCAATCTGGTTAGGCCATTGTACTCAGATAATTGACCAAACATGTCTGGATGTTTCTGGGAAGGTGTTTTTTGAATGAGAATAACATTTAAATCAGTAAACTTTGAGTAAAGCCAATTAACTTCTATACTGTGGGTTGTCCTCAGCCAATCAGTTGAGGAGCTGAAGAAAAAGATTAACATCCCTCAGGGAAGAGGGAACTCTGCCAGCAAACTCCCTGAGATCTCAAGCTATAATATTAACTCCTCCCTGGGTTTGCAGCCTGCAGATTTTTGAACTTGACAGCCTCCACAATTGTGTCAGCCAATTCCTTAATGTAAATCAATCAATCTCTCTCTCTCACACATATAAATACACATAATTATATATAATAGATAACATATAATTGTATACAACAGATAATTTTATACACATATAAGTAACATAATTTCATATGTTGTAGGCGTGTTTAGTGAGTATGTGCATTTCATTCACTCTGTTTCTTTGGAGAACCCTGACTGCTACAGGGCCAATCCATTCATATGAACGCTTAAAATGTAGATCCTTCTCTGGCTGGTGACAAGGGAGATGAACAGAAGTGGTGGTCAGAGAAATTTAAAATGTGAGAAGGACTCGACCCACTACTGATGACTTTGAAGCTATATGGGGGACTATGAGCCATAAAATACAGGCGTCCTCTGGAAGTTGAGAACAACTACTGCTGAGAATCAGGACCTCAGTACTATGTTCACAGGGAACTAAATTTTACTAACAAACTTAATGAGTGTGGAAGTAGACATTCCTGCAGGGTTTCAGATAAGTGTCCAGGCCTATAGATCCCTTATTCTCACATTGTGAAGCCCTAAAAAGAAGTACTCACTCAAGACTGCCAAACTTCTGACCTATAGAACTGTGAGGTGAGGTGATAAATCTGTGTTGTGCCAAGTAGCTATATTTTTGGCAATTTGTTTCTCAGAAATAAATGAATAATACAGGAGGTAACCCATGGATCACAGTAAAATGTCTAAAGGTCCATTTGTCTCGGTTTTATTTGAAGTATTATCTCCATTAATGAGTGCTAAATAACTTCTCTGACAGCCTTACTTATAAATTGTTGAATTGATCATTGAAGATAAAGCTATAACTCTGTAAGATCCCAATCTCTCAAGCTTAGGGTGATGGCATACAGGATAAGATATATTTTTGAAGAAATCACCATTATATAATCTCAATGTCCTTAAAAGCAAGTTATTAAGATAGTAATATGAAGAATATAAATAGGAGTGGAACAATTCATTAATATACCCAAAAGGTCTACTTGAAAATATTTGATTCTCATCCCTACAAATATTCATTCTGCTGAGTCAGAGGGCTTAGTATCCAACAGTGTTGCTGCCACTGAAAAATTCTGTGATGGTTCTGTTTAGAAGAATATAGAACAGCTCAACATAACCATTTTGACTTCTCATTCAAAGGGGGAAAGGAAACAGAAAAATAAAGTGATTAATATTTTGGCTGGGGACCTTGATCCTAATTATCAAGAGAAAATAACGTAACCGCATAATAGATTCACTGAAGCTGGCGCCAGTTGGAAGTGATCATTGAAAGGACATGACTCCTGGTTGACCCGTGAGCTGGATGCAGACAGTCAGAAGCTCTCACTCTTTCTCCTGTCCTTGGGATGTGCACTCTACTTACCTTCCCTACAAGGTAAGTAGGGAAGCTACGAGCTGCCTTGCCCAAGAGCACAGCATTGATAGTAGTGTGGTGTTGAGATCATCCAGACGGTACATGTCACTGAGCCTGGTTAAATAAAGCCTCTATAAATTTTTAAGATTCTGGCAGGGAGGTGGTGGAGATAGGGTGATCTTGCGACTGCCCACGACAAGCCTTCTATGTGAGTTCCTTTACTTTTTAAAACTGTGACATATCAGTCTGGAACAGTCTACCTCTTTATTTGGTCTCTTTTTGCCCTCCATGTACAGGGGCCCATCTGTAAACTGATAGAAGCCTGGAGTTTAAAGGATCCTCTGGGATATCACATCAAATTGCATATCTATTAATAAAATGCAGTTGAAATTATATTTAATCCATATAGGTTAGACTACTGAGACCTCATAAGAATATCTGTTTGAATCAGTCCTACAAGTACAGCTTCTTGACCATTGGAGTTGTTGCATGAAGACAAATGGAGGAGTAAGTAAGGAGAAAATTATAAATATTAATTTTTGCCTTAGGACTTATTTCAGAAAGGAGAAATGTAAGTGCCAGCCAAGTGTGTTCCCTCATTTATTATGTCGTATTTATATTCATTAAACAATTATCCCTCCCTCTCCTTTTCCTCTATAATTTTATTCAAGGTATGAAGATTGTTACTAAATATATAATTTAGTCCTCATTTACAGTATTATAGGATTGCAACTGAGCTTGTGGAGGAATGAATATTAGTCAGAGACTGATAGAGTAACTGTTGAAGCATCACCAAATCCAAAATATTGGATTTTATTTTTATGAAGTAAAACTGTGTTTTGTTAGACAAGGACATAGTGTTGTTATTTTTTATATGGTGACTATGTACATAGATGTTAAGTGCTCAAGCGGTAAAGTGATTCTATGGATTAGCTTATTCAACATCTATTCTACTCCCCTTCAAACCTGTATTTCAGTAAAACAATGTTTCTCAGGCTTCCTTGACACTAGAGTAGGTTCCAGATGTGGTCTAGGTTAGGCCAAGCAGTAGCCCAAATAAAATACTTGGAAAGAAGACATGAGCAACATGGAACATTGGATGTGAGTGGGAAGACACGTATTTCTTTTAAGCATGCTGCTATAATTATTTAGCTCTTTTGGTTCAATTCTGGTAGAAGGTCACTGTTTGGTCTATAGCATCATTAGTGGCAAATGCAATAGCATGGAAGACTGGTTTCCTGATGGAAGAATTTTGTGGGATGAAAGGCATTTTCCTTGGCTTCAATTGTTTTTTCAATTGATGTAGCATTCACATCTTATTTTCCATTTCTTCTTTCTATTTTTCATCGGCTAGTTAAATAAACTGTAATATATCTGTTTCTGCTTAAACTATTTAGAAAGGTGTGATTATCTATAACTCAAAATCCTAAGCAACACAGAATGAATAGATTTTCTATATTATAATAACTGAGAATAAATGAGATATCATTTCACACCTGTCAGAATGGCTATTACTGAAGAGATAAAAGATAACAAGTGAAGATGTGGAGAAAAGGAAGCACTTGTTCACTTTTGGTGCAAATAAATTGGAAAACACTATAGAAAATGGTATGAGGGTTCCTCAAAACTTAAAAATAGAATTGTTGTATCATCCAGCAATCCCACTGTGGGTTTTTATCCAAAAAAAATTAAATTGGTATCTAGAAGAGGTATGTATACATGCATGTTTATTATAGCATTATTCACAATAGCCAAGATATGGAAACAACCAAAGTGTCCACTGATGGATGAATGGGTAAAGAAAATGTTGTACACACACACTAGAATATTATTCAGACATAAAGAAGAAAGAAATTCTGTTATTTGGAACATGAGGAACCTAGAGGTCATTATGTTAAGTGATATATACCAGATATAGAAAGACAAATACTATATGGTATCACTTACATGCTGAATCTGAAAAAAAAAAAAAAA
>CM052899.1:151810070-151846674 GCA_028534135.1 Potos flavus | reverse complement strand
ATAGAAATGAGTCAAAATGACAAATCTACTGATTGTAATAAAATTCTTAGAATTTTATTCTATTATCATTCATCTATTCATCATTTCAAATGTAACTTTTCTAATGAAAAAGAGTTTAGATTGGTATAAGTGTGGGTTAGGAGTAAAAGAGAGACTCCCTCTTCTTAATAGATCAGTGTGGTGATTCTTCACAATTCAGAACCTGTGTTAATATTACCTCACTGACTCAGGATAGGACAGAGTCTTGTGTTGCATTATGTGGCCAAATTTTCTTACTTGTTTGGGCAGTTGAGACTGACTTTATTTCTTTGTTCAGTACATGTACACAAGAGTATTCATCTTAGCTATCATGTGGCCAGATAGTAATCTAGGTATTTTTTGGCAGAATATGAGTTACTTTTAAGTATCAGAGAAAATGTGTGCCGGCTTTAAAACATAACAACTTTGGATGCTATAGTGAAGAGTATTTTAATTCTATTTCCAATTTCTTTGTTGCTCACATATAGAAATACAAGCATGCAAACATACACACAACATAGATAAGTGGGAAGATTGATCAATTGATTGACCAATCGATAGATAGATGCATTGATGAAATTAATGACATTTTCCCACACATCCAGGGATTTTACTGTGTAGAATTATTAACTGTTTTTCTATAGATTTTTCTGGATTTACTATACTAATTGTCATGAAGTCTTTCTTTTTAGTGTACTTTTCCAGGACCTCAAATGAATGTTAAATAAATGTGGAAATTCCAGACTTCAGGGGAATGCTTTAAATATTTCACTCTTTTTGCTATTAGTTTAATGTTAGCATTTCTATCTGATTGAAAAACCTCTCATCTTTCTAATTCAATAAGAATTTTAATTACGATGGTCTGTTTAAATCTGTCAAATACTTTTTTGAATGTTTAGAGAGGGTCATGTGGTTCTCTTTTTTACTCTGAAGCCAACATCTTATAGTGATTAATTATAGATTGTCACATGTTAGCACTTGTATTCCTAGAATAAACTCCACTTTTTCATATTGATGACTTTAATTTGCTAACATATTATTGTATTTCATGGCAGTGTTATGTCTGCACTTTTCTCTCCTGTAATGTTCTTATCATTTTTAGGTTACAGGGTTTTAAAACTTTCTAAGATGGGTTTTGAAATTTTCCCTTTTTGTTTTTCTCTGAAAGAGTATGTAGTAGATTAGTGTTATTATTTCCACATGTTATTTTGGAGCATTAACTAGTCCATATGGGGCAGGGATTTTGTTTTCAAAATGAGATTTAGTAGCAGATTAAGTTATTTATTTATTTTATTTTTTAGATTAAGCTATTTAAATAGATATTAGATATTTCAGATTATTTCTCTCAATTTAAAGTCATTTTTTTAAAAACCATTTAATCAAAATTGTCAAATTTATTGCTGTAAAACTGTTTCTATTATCTTTTTATTTTATTTAATGTCTTCTTGATCTATAGTATGTCCCTGACTTAATCATTAGTATTAGTATTTTGTTCTCTTTCTCTGTCCTTCATCAGTCCAGTAGTTAGGATTTTACAAATTGGCTTAATATTTTCAAAAACTCAACTTTTTGTCTTTGTTGATTATGTCAATTCTATATTTGCTTTCTATTTTGTTTGTGTTTTTTTTTTTTATCTCTCTTAGTTTCTATTATTTTGCTATTCATTTTCTCTCTTTTCTTTTTTTAGATTTATTTATTTATTTGGGGGAGATTGAGAGAGAGAGAGGAGGGAGAGGGGGCAGAGGGAGAGGGAGAGAAAATCCCCAGCAGACTCCTCACAGAGCGTGGAGCCCAATGTGGGGCAGAACTGGGGGGTGATCTTACAGCCCTGAGATCACAACCTAAAGATCATGACCCCAGCTGGAACCAAGGGTCAGATGTTTAACTGAATGTGCCACCAGGTGCCCCCATTTTCTTGCTTTTAAAGAGAGTAGCTTAGTTTACTGATTTTTAGCCTGTATTCTCTACTAATATATGCATTTAACGCTATTAGTTTATTTTTAAGTACTATTGCAACTGTAATGATTTTTTTTTTTTTTTTTTTGGTTACATCATCATTACCCAGCTCAAAATATTTTATTTTACAAGTTTTTTTTTTGGACCAATAGGTTGGTAAGAAGCATAGTCATTCATTTTCAGCCATTTTTTGATTTCCTTGTTTTATTTTAGTTACTATTTTACAGTTTAATTCTGTTGTGAAATAATACTTTGTTTCAATCCTCTGAAATTTATATAAGCTATTTCCATGGCTGAGAATAAGATAAAGTTTTGATATAAAGTATTTGAGTTTTGTTATTGTTTTATATTAGTTGTATTCAATTAAGCCTTTTTTAAATTTCCAGATCTTCTGTAATAATATTGAGATTTTTTTTCTTCAAGTTTTTATTCCTCTTTTTAAAAATTATCCATTGAGAGAATTGTTTTTAAATTTACTATTTCTTTCTTTAACGATGTCCATTTTATGGAGTAGCATTATTGGTTACATTCAAATTTATGGAAGGTGTTTTATTCATGGGAGATTGGTTATGTTGTCATTATTATACATCCCTCTTCATTCTTGGTAATGTTCTCTTCTTTGAAGTTATTCTGAACAATCTTATAATAATTCCTCTAGATTTGTATTGGTTATTGTTTGCATGATGAAATCTTTTGATTTCAAATTTTCTACGCCCTTCTATTTTGCTTACATTTCCTGTAATCTTTATCTTTTAAATTTCATCTTTTTTTTTCTTTTTCTTTAATCAACATTTGTTTCAGGGGTTAAATTTCATCTTATATTTGTGTTTTCATCAGAGTATCAATTCTTGTTTATATTTAATGCAAATTCATGGTATATTTGTACATAAATTTGCTGTTTTACCCTGTTTTCTATTTGGTCCAGCCATTGAAGTCTTATGTTCTAGTCTCTCCACTTGACTTATTTTGGCATGTATACATATGATTTTATATCTTCTCAAAGTTAGAGTCAAC
Organism: Potos flavus; assembly: GCA_028534135.1. Classification (NCBI taxonomy): domain Eukaryota; kingdom Metazoa; phylum Chordata; class Mammalia; order Carnivora; family Procyonidae; genus Potos; species Potos flavus. Next base: position 151,843,686 of record CM052899.1, on the reverse strand, counting down.
AGATGTCACTGTTTTATCTCTTTATATAGCCATGTTCAAAGCTTGTCTTCTAGTTTTTCTACTTCTGAAAGAATTACCATTTCAAGTCTTAACTGATTTCCCTCTTAAGAACACTTTTCCCTGTAGTTCTGTTTTTTTAAGAAATGAAATGTTGTCCTCTTTTATTGAAGGTCTTTAAATTCTTTTTTCTAGAAATAATTTCTGGAATCAAATATAATAATTTTTATAAAATGGAATTTAGGTTTCCAATATTCAATTTCTTTTGTCCTTACGCACATTTTAAACTGCTTTAAAGAAAGCCATTTTAAAATATGTACAAAGGGCACCTATCAAAATATTGGATTAGAACATTTCTTGATTTAATAATACTATGACTTCCACAAAGGAACAACAGAGTACAGAAGAGATTGTATTTTGAAATAAGATTGATGATGTGTGTAGGATTATGCAAATAAGCTCCGCTAACTGACAAGCACCAGCAACCCTTCCTTTTGCCTCAGAAAAAAATGGACTCTTCACTGCTCTCTGAGCTACTTCCTCCTTGAGTTGAAGGCTTAGTGAACGCCATTGATGTTTGGTGCCAATTATGGTTGCATAAGTTAGATTTTAAATTTTAATTGCATATTTTTATAAAATATTTGATTAATAGTTGGAATGAGAGCCTGAAAAAAACAGAGAATCATTGCAATTAAAAATAAACTAAATGTTGAGGGAAATTCAAGACAGTTAAGTTGCTAATAAACATGCTGTGAAATTACATGTGGGCCAATAATTGTGAAATAAAATCCAGAAATAAAGTAATAAAATTGAAATCAATTCTTCTGTCAGTGTGCTATTAAATGTCTTTAAGATCTAACTCTTGGAAGGAAACAAACTGGAAATGATAAATGAGTCATGGTTATGTTAATATAAAAATCTAGGCACTCCTGGTGGCTCAGTTGGTTGAGCACTGAACTTTTGATTTCAGCTTAGATCATTATCTGAGGGTCATGGGATCCAGCCCTGCATGGGGCTCAAGCTCAGCATGGAGGCTATTTAGGATTCTTTCTCTCTCCCTCTGCCCTTCCCCCATCTGCTCTCACTCTCTCTCAAAAAAATAAATAAATAAATAAATAAAAATAAAAATAAATAAATAAATAAATCGAAATTAAATAAAATTAAAATCTACCAAAGGACAATCAGTAAAACAGATTCAATGGAAAAACAACACATAAAATATCCTTTGACTTATGTGAATGTTTGGCAAATGTGAATGCACTCTTAAAATCGAAATGAAAGAAAGAAATGTATACATATTTTTTCATGATTTCTTATTCTATATTCACCTTTTTAAAATTAATCTACCACCTATGGCTTCTGATCCTATTGGATATAAAGACTTGTATTATAGTAAAGATGGATAATTTAATAAAACACAAAAATAATTTTTTCTTGGAACAGTAGCTTGCAGGTTCTGAATTAGCTAGATGGAGGAAATTTCAAAACAGAGCAGGTTTAAAGCAAAATAGAAAAGGTTTAAAAGCTTTTTTCCTGTCACTTGCATGGCTCTCCAGTGAAAACCCTCAAATCAGTAGTTAATTAATACAGGCTTTGTCAGAGCTTTCTCTCTAAAGTTTTTCTTAAATTCTGGAAACACATTCATATATTTGCTGGCCTTTACTTATTGGATTTTATAAAATATGTGAATATCAGTCTAGGAAACACTTCCAAATATCTGTTAAAATATATTCAGAGAACACTCTGAACATGAGAAAGTATGGAAAAGGGGAAGTGACAGCAATCTCTTCAAAAGTGTCACTTAAGATTCTCTTTCTTCAATTAAAAAATTTTCTAGTTGCAAACATAATTTGGCTAGTTTTGCCTTCATCTGTATTGATAAAGATTAGATATCCTGGCATCAAGAATTTCACTTAAAATGGAATCTAATTTCCAGATTGGGGAGTGAAGTTGCAAACCTACAGTTCCATTTCTCCTATTGCATAAAAGCAAATAATTGTAAAAGTATAATTCTACCAGTAATACTACAGGGAGATTTGACACATTTTGTTATTAGTTAACTGGAATTTTGGAGAAGCATCAAAATATACAAACTTTACCTTCTATGTTGACACATTAATAATTAGATAATTTCTCACAGAAGTAAATATATCTAAATAAGCTAACTAAACCACAGCCAGTCATTCAAGAATTTAATTTCCAAGAAAAATAGAATCTGGGTTTCTGGAAGTTAGGAAATACATTTATACAGGCTACATGTAGTTTTACAATGATAAATAACTCAAAAGCCAAGAATAGTAGCCCCAAAGTCTTTCTCTAACTCTATCACTAACCTGCATTTCCCAGTGTTTGATGTTAACATATTTTAAATTAATTTGAAACTAGTGAAGTTTCTAGTGTCCTTAGGGTCCTAATACCTTCAATATCTCTCTTGAACCTGACAGCCTCAATTCAATTGAAATTACTTGACATCATTTATGAAAAGTCTTTGAAGTGCTGCTTCCTTAACTCAGGCTGAACCTACTCTGAAGTTATAAAAAAAAAAAAGTGGTGGGAGGAACAAAACATGATTTTCAAAACCTCTATTTTTAGTCTGACTTTGTAATTTATCTTTTTGTTTATGACTTCCGAAGCATAATTCATTTTGAGAAATAAAATAATTTGTGTTCCATTTTTTATGGTATAATGCATTTACTTGCTGGAAAGTGACACATTGTGAGAATCATAGTATAATTTTTGGCTACTTTCAATATATGTACATCAACAGTATATTCTTGGTTAGGATCAAATAAAAAATTTATCAAAGCCTATAGCTTATTGCCTGGGTTATAATAGGGACTAAACAATACTGACTAAGAATGCATGATCTCTTTGCTAACTAATTATGTAAATCATTATAACATTTGTTTTTCTTTTTCTTTTCAGAAAAAAATAATATTTTAAGGAAGTTTCAAGGAAGTTGTGTCATGCTATATTGCTCATTAAAAAATTAGTAAAATAAAAATAAGTAAAAATACCCATCCTCAAAAATTATGCAACATAGTTTCTATGGGAAGTTTGTTGCCTCTAGACATATGTTGATATTACAGTAGCAGATTTAGCTATTCACTAACTTATTTATTTATATTAATTCCATAACCATAGCCCCATGCCATTTGACCAAGAGTTTATTTTTCTCATCATCAAATGAAGTAAACTTGTAATAACCTCAAAATAGAAGGTCAGCATTTTATGAGACATTCCACCTAAATTTAATTTTCAAATTTGTCCTTTATAAAATACAAATCTAGTTTCTTTAAATGTATTTTCTGTTATTACTACACCAGAGAACATTGCAAATCTACTAGAAGTAATATTAGTTCATTCGTGGTTCTAATCAATATGTCATAAGCTATTGACTTTATGAACATGAACAAATGTATCTGTTGAGTAGATTACTTTCCTAATTACAGATATTTATATGGAAAGTCTATCAATAGGACTTTCAGTGTCAGGCCAATGGAAGTAGTAACATGTTTAACAACTAGGAGTTGTATGGCAGATGTGGCAACATCTCTCTTTAAAATTTCCTAGTCATCTTGGGATGCCGGGGTGGCACAGTCAGTTAAGCCTCAGACTCTTGATTTCAGTTCAGGTCATGATCTCAGGGTTGTGAGATCGAGCCCTGCACTGAGTTCTGCACTGAGTGTGGAGTCTGCTTAAGTTTCTGTCTCCCTCTCCCTCTGCCCCTCAACCCCAGCTCTCTCTCTAAAATAAATAAATAAATCTTTAAAAAATTTCCTAATCATCTTAACATAAGTAGAATATCATGAGCACATAGTACATGCTCCCAGCTAATTTTTATGTATATTCTTGGTAGATGTTGTACTAATTTTTTTTTTTTTAAGGTACAGAGATTTCCCATATGCCCCCTGCATCCACCCACATGCACAGTCTCCTTCACTGTCAGCATCCTGTGCCAGAGTGATACATTTGTAACAAACAATGAACCTACACTGACACATCATCACCCAAAGTCTGTAGTTTATCTTAGGGTTCCTTTTTGGTGTTGTACAGTCTAAGGGTTTCGACAAATGTATAAAAACATGAGTCCACCATTGTAACAACATACATATTAGTTTCACTATCCTAAAAATTTGTGCTTTGTTTAATCATTCCGTCCACTCCTAAACCTGGCAACTACTAATCTTCTTTCTCCATAGTTTTACCTTTTCCCCAAATGTCATATCGTTGGAATCACATAGTATGTAGTCTTTTCAGATTGACTTCTTTCACTTATTAATATATACTTATAGTTTCTCCATATGTATTCATTACTTGCTAGCCCATTTCTTTTTAGTGTTGAATAATACTCCCTTGTCTGGAAGGACCGTTGTTTATCCATTCACCTACTGGAGGACATCTCGATTGCTTCCAAGTTTTTGATTATGTATAAAACAGCTATAAACATTGTATACATGCTTTTGTATAGACATAAGTTTTCAATTCATTTGGGTAAATACCAAGGAGCACAATTGCTGAATCAAATGGTAAAATTATGCTTAGTTTTGTAAGGAACTGCCAAATTATTTTCCAAAGTGGCTATAAAGTTGTACATTCTCAACCAGCAATGAATAAATGTTTTTGTTCATTGAACCGTTTCCTCACTAGCATTTGTGGTGTCAGTGTTTTGGGTTTTGGCCATTCTAATAGGTGTGTTATCTTGTTATTTTAATTTTTAATTATATAATAGCATATGATATTGAAGGTCTTTTCATATTCTTATCTTCTATCTCTAAATCTGTGGAAGATAGAAAAGGCAAGGAAACAGATTCTCCCCTACAATCTCTAGAGGAAATGAAGAAATGCTTACTAGTTTGGCCTTCCAATCTCCAGATATATAACAAAATAAATTTGTGTTGTTTTAGGTCACTAGATTTATAATAATTTGTCGTGGAAGGAATAAGAAATTAAAACAACCACTCTCCACTATATCACTGGGAGATGACATTGGAAATACTAATTGGTCATTGGTTTGTCCTAGAGAATATTTCTAATATTTAAGGCAAATCCACACTGTTGTATCAGTTCGTCATAAAGAATTGCTTTCTACTTTAAGAGGTGCCTTTAAAAAAAAAAAAAAAAACAGGTGCCTTTTTTTGGAGGGACTTGTATTTATTTGACTCATCTATTTATAAAAAACTATATAACTTGGAGTTATATAGTCGCATTCAACAAATAGAATAGACCTGTTGCTCCACCAGATTTTCCAGGGAGCACAATTTTAACCACATCCATTTCAATTATTTATCAAGAGTTCAGCTGAGAAAATAGGTTGAATTGTTGAAAAAAACATAATTTCTTCTCACTTGTGTTAAAAAGATAGCAAGATTTCATCATATCAACTGATATCTGGTTTCCTATAAAGTACTGCTGTTTTCCACTTGTATTCTGGTCTTCCTTTACATTTTTGTTTTTTAAAGATTTTATTTATTTACTTGACAGAGAGAGAGAGATCACAAGTAGGCAGAGAGGCAGACAGAGAGAGAGGGGGAAGCAGGCTCACTGCCGAACAGAGAGCCCAATGCGGGGCTCTATCCCAGAACCCTGAGATCATGATCTGAGCCGAAGGCAGAGGCTTTAACCCACTGAGCCACCCAGGCACCCCCAGTCTTCCTTTCCATTAAGTCCCATGAATAATCCTCTTTGCTTAATAAAGGCTCTGTTGAGTCATGCCTGAATGATAAATCCTGGTGGATCAAATTTTTAAAATATATTTTGTGAATATTTTAAACATAAGATTTCCTTTCTGAGTAATCTTTTTTGTTTTAATATTTATTTATTTTACGGAGAGAGGGAGAGAGAGGAAGAACAGTAGGGAAGACGGGAGGGGGAGGGGACTAAGCAGACTTCATGCAGACTTCATGCTAAGCGTGGAGCCCTGTGCAGGGCTCTGGTGGGACTTGATCTCCCAAACTCATGACCCTGAGATCATAAACAGAATCAAAACCAAGGGTTGGAAACCTAACCTACTGTATCACCCAGGTGCCACTCTGAGTAATCTTTTAAAGTCTGTAGAGGTGAGGTTGTATTTGATACGTGTTAAGAAAACTGTGTCTAACTTTGCAATCATTGTTTCATCCTCATTCTTGGTTCTAATTCTTCTCAACCCTATTTTTATATCTTTCAAATTATGTTTAATTTGTTAATTTTCATCACATTTTATGAACTCTTTTATAAGTCAATCTGAAAGATTTAGAGGCATAAATAATAATTAAACAAATAAATCTAGTGAAAATATATAATACTGAGCCCATGTTTTTAAAAGTTGGGTATAATGATGGTAAAATAACAGAATTTGTATTAGTAAAAATTTCCAGAATGGCAATTGAATTAGAATCATACTGTCATTTTTCTTAATGCAAGCATTATTTATTATAATTACCCCTGAGTTTTTTATCCAATTTCAGAATTTTCCTTGATTCTTTGATATGTTCATAAATATATGAAAGATGAACTTCATCTGGAAACTTACTGACTCTATTAATAATTATTTTGTATTTTGAAGTCACCTGTGATATTTTACTGAAACTTTTTTCTTTCAATGTAAAATTTGAGTTCATGAAGACAAAAGCTATTTCCATTTATATCTCTTTTTCTTACTCTCTTATTGTCATTTTCTTGTTCACATTTTTGTTATTTGCTCTGGATGTTAGCATAGTGTATAAACCAGGCCAGGAGAACAGAATTTACCTAGGCATTCTCAGTATAAAAGGTTTAATATAGGAACTACAAGTTAGGTGGCTTTTAGGAAAGCTGGAGATTGGGGTAAAAGTCATTAAGAACTTCTGCAAAGTTCAGAAAACTTCCAACCAAGATCAAGGAAGCCCATTCGAAGATGTCCCTTGAAATGACAAAGAATCTAAGAATCACACTGAAAATTGCTCTGAGTCTCACTTTTACTCAATCAATGCCTTAATTTGAATATAACAAATAAGCATGGCTGTGAATTCAGTTTGCATTATAATTCATCCACATAGAGGATCAAACTTTAGAGCTTTGCTCAGCAATATCAACCAACAGAACTTGTGTGGAGAGAGAGACACACACACAGAGAAATTTATTTTAAGGAATTGGCTCATGCAGTTGTTGGGGCTTCATAGGTTCAAAATCTGCAGGATAGATCAGTAGGCTGGAGACCCGGGAAAAACCACAGTTAGAGTAGGCTGGCAGAATTTCTTCTTGCTCAGGGTGAGTCAGTCTTTGTTCTGTTAAGACCTTCAAATCATGGATGAAGCCTATCTGCATTGTGGTCACTGATATACTTGAAGTTCATAAATATAAATATTATTCTCATTCAAAAAATCACCTCCATAGTAACATCCAGAACATTTGATCGACTATCTGGGCATGGTGACCCAGCTGAGTTGACATGTAAAACTAACCATTACAACCATACTATAAGATTTGTTTCTCTGTTTATTTCTTTTTCTCAGAACTTAAAGTCATGAGCTTAATGCTGTATTTCTTTGACTTTTCCAGTATAGTCAGAATTCATCTCCTATCATAATCTTCTACTTTTATTTTCATCCATAATATTCTTTTTTTAAATTTTTTATTATTTTTTTTATTTTTTAATTAACGCATAATGTATTATTTGCCTCAGGGTACATGTCTGTGGATCCTCAGGCTTACACATTTCACAGCACTTACCATAGCACATACCCTCCTCAATGCATCCATAATATTCTATTATCACTACAAAGTGATACCTCAAATCTCATCCTTTTTTAGGTCCTTCAATACATACAAATAAAATTTATGTAACTATTTTGGCCCTTACCTTCCAGGATCTCATTTAACATTATTAATGAGGTCATCACTGTCTTCAATTCTAATCCAATCCATTCTGTTACTCTGGATCCCCATACTTAAGGTTCTACTCCCTTGAGACCACTTTCAGTGCCCTGGTTTTAGACAGAGGCCAATTAATATATTCTGAGTATAGAGGATTTAGTATAGGAATTATAGAATTACATAAATTTGGAAGAGCTGAATAATGAAGAACAGGGATATAGGTGCTGGAGATTGAGGAAGCCAAAATGATCTCATATTTTTCACATTCTCTCAACAGAATTGTTGTAGTCTTTGGGAATTAATGTATGACTATAGAGAAAATGGGTTTTAGAGAAATATAAATTCAAGATTCTCTTTTACAATGCAGAAGCAACCTTTGAAAGGAATGACAGTGATGCCAAGTTTATAACTAACAACCACATACACAAATGTCAAACGTGAGGGGAAGTCAGTAAATATGTATTAAGTTAAATTCATTTGGTCCACTACTCTAGGTACTATAATGCAACATTTAAAAATATCTGGGTCACCTAATAAAATGGAATGGTCTACTAATTATTTATGCCAAAATATGCATAATCAAAATATCAGTATGACATTTTCTGATCATGATATATGGTATTGTCTACAAAAATTATTTTGTTATTAGTACTGTTCTTGGAATAAAAGTCTACCTCCTGTATTTGATTCTTGGCCTAATGTATTTCTCAGAGAATACAAACCGTTCTGAAGGAGAAGCCTCCTAATAAAAAGTCTGGTACCAAAGACTAAAATTCTCACTGTATGTATCATTAAAAGCTAGATAGCCATACCAAAATATCTACCTAGCAAGTGTCTCATTTCTTTTGACCAATTTGACAAATTCAAAAGAAATTCAGCAAAATTATCCAGTGCAAAGAGTTTTATGACAGTTTACTCTAACGTCTTACTTAATATTATTGTTCCCTGCCACAAACTGATGTACTAAAATTGCAAACTCTAAACTCTTTACATATTTTGGTATCATGTCTTACCCCTATCCTATCATTTCTGAGTCCAGTATCAAGGAATAGGGACAACGTCAGTTAGTTTGGTTTGAGTCTGTTTGGCCTGAGGGGCTGACCTTGCAAAGAAATTCTGAGGCTAGGAAGAAGGCATAATGTTCCAGAGGGACACACTGAGAGAGAAAGGACACTCTCTGAAGCAGAAGTCACACATGACAAGCCAGAGGTCTAGAGTTAGAGAAGTGCTTATGAAGAAATAGAACGGAAAGAAACGGGATGGTTGAGAATACAGAAGTGGCTATTAAATAGGCAGAGATGAGGGAAAATTTGCCTAAGGACAAAACTTGCTGATGCCCTCAATTCAGGCAGTGGAATTCAGTTGATTAGGCCTACTTAATATTATATTCTCTCAATACCCCTTTAGAACCTTTATACATGGAGAAAAGTAAGGCCTATGAGCCATGCTTTCCGAAAGGATCCAGTACGCTTTTTCTAAGCACTGCTATCTCCTTTAGCCATGAATTCATCAATTCAATTCCAAGTAAGAAGACACTTTTTGTTCCCCCCTTTTATTTTTTTTTAAACTTGATTTAAACACCTCTCCTTCAGCTCATTAGTCTAGCATGTGAATACGATGAATAGATTCTGGGCTTATTAGATAGTGTCTAAGACAAAGCACATTAGTTTTTGAAGTTCAAGTTATTCCTCTGTTTGAAATCTTGCAATATTTTCCCATGTTATTAGAATGCTTTCAGATTCCTAGAGAATCTTAGCACGTCATCATGGTCGTACATAAATTTGCCATTGCCTGTGTCTACCATCATTTCCATTACTGTACTCTGGTCACACCAGCTTGCTTATTCTTCAAATATGCCAAGCTCATTATTGGCTCAGGCCTTGGCATATGCTGCTCTCTTTGTGTGGAATTAATGCTCTTGGAACTGACCATGTCTGACTTTATAGAGTCATTCGGATCTTAGCTCAAGCAGACAATTTTCAGAGAGGCTTTTCCTGATCCTTGTATTTTTGCCTCTTCCCAGTGATTTCCTCTAGACCAATCCCCTGTTTTTGTCTGAAATTGTCTCAGTTGGTTGTTTATCACTGATTGTCACTTCTGTATTAAATGTCAGGGATGAAGCTTGTTTACTTTTGGGCTGTTTTCCTGGTGCCTAGATCAGTTCCTAATGCAATCTGTGTATATTGGTGTGCGTGTGTATGTGTGGTTATCTACATATGTGCAGAATAAATATAGATTTAACTAATTAATTAAGTACCTGTGTCTTAACTTTTTGCATAAAACCGCAGACTCACTGGAGACTTTACTATTTGCCAAGATCTCCTTGAGATTCTGGAGGCCACCCAAAGAAAACATATTATCTAACCAAAAATACTGTGTTTGCATTTTAAATGCAACAAGGAAAAACCCAGTACTGAGATACTTCTTCCAACTGTATAATAGATGCTGGCCTTTTTGATATAGAACTCTTGGAGCTGCTATAGACTGCAGATGCTCAAATTGCTTAGCAAATTTTCATTCTGTGTATTTACCCTGGTAAATGCTTCCCGTTTCCCAAATCTGGCCCGTAGGTTTGTTGACTCAGCCAGCTGCCTGACTCATGACCACTGCTGTTTTTCTCCCAGAGGCCATTTCTCACTTTTCTGAGACATACTCTCTGATTTCTATAGGATAGTTTCTCTTCAGTTGCTTATTCCTTAATTTCTTAGATGCAATTGTGGACATAGAACTGCCTATTAATTGCCAATAATTATAGCGGCTTCACATTTAGCAGTATTTTAATCAAAGCCAGGAGTGACACAAGGGAAACATGAGCACGCACACACAGAAACAAATTTACAGATGCTATTGGATGGAGCTTCACTAACAGCCTACAGGTCCACAGACCCATGGACTACCACTGGTCTCTGTCGGCCCAGGAAGATGCCTCCCTCACTATTCCCAAGACAATACTATGTGACAACAACCAGCCTATCTTGTCTGGAGACGAATATCTTTGAATATGCCTAACAAACTTTGCAGATCAAACTTTTTTATCATTTTATTTTATTTTATTTTATTTTTAATAACATATAATGTATTATTTGTTTCATGGGTACAGGTCTGTGATTCATCAGTCTTACAGAATTCACAATGCTCACCATAGCACATACCCTCCCCAGTGTCCATTACCCAGCCACCCCATCCCCCCCACCCTCCTACACTGCAGCAACCCTTAGTTTGTTTCCTGAGATTAAGAATCTATTATGATTTGTCTCCGTCTCTGGTTTTATCTTGTTTCATTTTTTCCTCTCTTCCCCTATGATCCTCTGCATTGTTTCTCAAATTCCACATAAAAGTGAGATCATATGATAATTGTCTTTCTCTGATTGACTTATTCCACTTAGCATAATACCCTCTAGTTCCATCTACATTATTGCAAATGGCAAGATCTCATTTTTTTGATGGTTGCATAATATTGCATTGTATATATATACCATATCTTCTTTATCCATTCATCTGTCGATGGACATCTAGGCTCTTTCCATAGTTTGGCTATTGTGGACATTGCTGCTATAAGCATTGGGGTCCACATGCCCCTTCAGATCACTACATTTGGAGGCACCTGGGTGGCTCAGTGGGTTAAAGCCTCTGCCTTCAGCTCAGGTCATAATCTCAGGGTCCTCGGATCAAGCCCCGCATTGGGCTCTCTGCTCAGTAGGGAGCCTGCTTCCCCCCTCTCTCTGTCTGCCTCTCTGCCTACTTGTGATCTCTCTCTCTCTCTGACAAATAAATAAATAAAATTTAAAAAAAATCACTACATTTGTATCTTTGGCATAAATACCCAGTAGTGCAATTGCTGGGTCGTAGGGTAGCTCTATTTTCAACTTTTTGAGAACAGTATGGAGGTTCCTTAATATTTATATATTTTTTTACAGTTTTGCTGAGGTATAATTGACATGCAGTAAGCAATGCATTTAATTATATAATTTGATAAGTTCTTACATATTTAGACTCCCATAAAATCATCAGCTTAATCAAGATTTCTAGTACTTTCTTATTGTAAGTTTTAGCTTAAATGTCCCTACTCAGATATATGTATTCTCTGACCATACTATTAGAGTAAAACATACCAGCTAGTTTTGTTTTGGCTTTTTTTTCTCTTTCTCTTAGGATTTCACTGATTTCCAAATTGCATGGTTTAGCACCTTTTCTTCCCACCACCTTTGGAGTGGCTATTTCATACAATTTTAATACAGTTAGATTCTTTTGTCATTGTGTATTTTACATTGGGATCTACCAATCTCCTGAGTGATATTCTTTAATTTGCATACATTAAGGTTTGCTATTTATTCTGTAAATTTTGCTGGTTTTTGACAAAAGCATTATACCATATATCCACCATTACATTGTCATACAGAATAGTTTCACTACCCTAAAAATTTCTTCATTTTCCACAAATTCAGCCCCCCTGCTTCTGATCCCTAGGCACTCACTGATCTTTTTATAGTTGTGTTTCCCCAGAATATCCTATTAACGGGAAAATATAGCATGTAGCCTTTTCCTCCCTGTATTTCATAGCTTGACATCTTATTTTTTTATCTTTTTTTAAGTTTGAATTTAAAATTCAATTAGTTAACAAACAGTGTAGTATTAGTTTCAGATATACAACACAGTGATTCGATACTTCCATACAATGCTGGGTGATCATCACAATAGGTGTGCTCCTTAATCCCCAGCACTTATTTCTTTATATCACAAAATCATATTCCTTGATACGAAAGTACACAATTTATCTATTTACAGAATGAAGGTGATTTTGTTTGCTAGAAGTTTTTTGCAATTATGAATAAAGATTATATAAATCTTTGCATGAAGTTTTTGTGTGGACATACATTTTTAAATCAGTTAGATAAATATTTAAGAGCCCAATTTCTTGATCATATGGCAAGATTATATTTAGATTTATAAGAAACTGACCAAACTTCAAAGACGCTGTGCCATTTTGCATTTAACCAGCAAAGAGTTTCAGTTGCTCTGTATCTTCATCTGCATTTGGTATTGTCAGCTTTTTGGATTTTTGCCATTCTAATAACTGCATAGTGATATCTCATTTTTGTTTTTGTTTTACTTCACAATTCTCTATGACAAGTAATGCTGAGCATCTTTTCATATGTTTATTTGTCATCTGCTTATCTTTTTTGGTGAAATGTCTATTCAGAGCTGTTGCTTATTTTGTAATTGAGTTTTAATTGGGTTACGAGTTTTCTACAGGAGAGAATTAAGAGAATTAAGTACTCTTGGGTATTTGGGGTACACTCCTTTATCAGATATATGTTTCGCAAATATTTCATGCCTGTCTGTGATTTGCGTTTTGTTCTTTTAACATTTACTTTTGCAGAGCAAAAGTTTTTAATTGAATTTTAATAAAGTCCAACTTGCCGATATTTTATTTCGTGGATCAGGTTTTTGATGTTTTCTTTTGAAACACATCACAAAACCAAGGTTACATAGATCTCTAGTGTTTTTTCTACAAGTTTTTTTTTTCTTTTTTATGTAACATTTAGGTTTATGATCCGTTTGAGTTAATTTTTGTGAGTGATGTAAAATAAAGTCTGTGAATTGGTAGTGAGTTGGTGGGTATGTTAATTATCTAGATTGTGTTAGTACCAGGTATACACATCTGTCAAAACTTATAGAACTGTATACTTTATATCCAGTTTATTGCATGTGAATTTTGCCTCAAGAATTACTGTATTGTGAAAAAAAAAAGAATTACTGTATTGTGGATGGCCTGTACTCCTAGAGTTTATTGGGACTTTTTTTCTTCCTTGTTTTCTGTATGACAGTTTTGGACCACATGAATGAGAGAGTCCTTCTGGGGTAACTTAAATCCTGTTCAAAGAGTATGTTCAAGAGTATGGTCTGATGGGTCCAAAGAATCCTGATTGGATGCATATGTGGAACAATATAAGATAAATAAATCCCCATCACAAGCTGAAAGCTTAGATTTGGATCCATACATATATAAGCAATTGAATTTTGACCAAGGCACCAAGTCAGTCCACTCGGACACAAAAGTCTTTTTAACAAAAGGAACTGAAAAAAAAAAAGAAACAAACAAACAAACAAACAAAAAACAAAAGGCACTGGAACATATAAATAGATAGATATAGATATAGATAAACATGAATTTTTACCTATATCACTCTTTGTATGTAAATTAATGAAAAAAATTATATGCCTAAATGTAAAAGCTAAAAATATAAAGTTTTTGGAAGGAAATACAAGACAATATTTGTGCAGTTATCAGATAGACCAAGATAATTAGAGAAAATCTATTATGCACACATATAAAAAGAAAAAATAAATTATATGTAAAATTTAAATAACTTCTAGTCAAAAGGAATCATTAAGAAAAAGTATTAGGCAAGAAACATAATTAGTAAAAACAATTCCAAAATTATTTTTTTGACAAAAAATTTCATGTCAAGAATATATAAATGTCAAGAATATACAAATATATAAAAATATATAAATTATGTGAAGAATTTATACAAAAATAGAAATGGGTAAAATAATCAAGTACTTCATAAAAGAAGATATACAAATAGCCAATAAACATAGGAAAATATGCTCAATATCAATATTTATTAAAGAATGTGAATGAGGACCATAATTTAGTACCATCTGTCTCTCTCTGTCTGTGTCTCACATAGGCACACACACATACACACACACTGGCAAAGTTACAATTATTTTGGACAACTGATAGTTTATTTAAAAATGAAACATATACTTAGCATTTCTAAGTAATAATACAAGGGAAATAAAAATATATGCCTGCAAAAATATTGTACAATGATGCTAATTATAGATAGAAAATTGGAAACACCCAAATTTCATCAAGAACTGGAAAATATATTGTGATATATTCGTATGATGGAATACTGTTGAATAATAAAAAGGAATAAACTAATGATGTATAAAAGAAAATAGATGAACCTCAAGTGTTAAGTTGCTTGAAAGTTGATGCAAATAAATGTATTCTAGTAACAGGCAAAACTAACAGAATTAGTGGTGATGGGAGTGAAAAGGTAGTAGCCTGTGCTTCATAGTTCAATTATAACATCATCTCTCTGCAAATGGATTCTCTCAGCTCTTATCTGTGTCTGAATATTCTTATTTACCTTTTGTTTTTGAAGGATGTTTTCAGTAGATGTAGAACTGTAGGATGACTTTTTTTCAATATTTAAAAAAGCATTCCATTGTCTCTGATCTCCCTTGAATCTTATAAGTCACCTGTATTTCTTATTCATATTCCCATTTATATTTATTTATTTTCTCCAGCTGCCTGATTTTTAAATATCTTTTTACTTTGGTTTTCATAACTTGACTGTGAAATGCCTAGGTGTACACATATACACATATTTGAGGTTCACAGAGCTTCTCAGAACTATCTTTTCTTAATTTTGGAAAAATATGTATCATTACTAATTTATCCCTTCAAATATTTGCTATGCCCCATTCTCTCTTCTTCTGGACCTCTGATACCGTATATATCAGACTATTTGATTTATCCTATCTCCCATATCCTGGGTATTATTTTCCTGTCAATTCTCAGTGTCATCTTTCCTACAGAGAGAAGACTACAGGACATTTATGTATTTGGTGGGTATTTACACCATGTTAATCACAATATAGTATATGTATGTGTAGTACAATTACAAGTCCATGTCCACACACATATACACATTCTTATATGCACAGAAACACACTTTCAGTAATATATTACTGTCTTAGAGAAAATATAGACTCGTATGTATTATTTACCTAAAAATGTAACGGAATGCATTTAAAACAATTAATCTTTAGTCCTTCCTTTTTCCTTCTTTTGTATTCTATTTATATTCTTCCTTTACCTTTTCTTATCTCTATAGAGATAATGAAATATCTAAAGAACATAGTAATTAGGTGAAGCACAAATATATTAAAGGTATAGAATGAAAGAATGTCATATGAGTATGATGCTAGTTTAAGTATAAGCTGTTTCAGAGGTATTTGACTATTTGTTTCTACTCTGACAGCGACAGAGAAAACCCATTATCATTTACAAGTTAAGGTAACCACAACAAAAAAGCCCAATTTGAAGAGCGATGTTGCTGTTTATAACATTGTATCTAGAAAATTGCATGTTTGTGGTATTTATTTAAATGACACTATATTTAATAATAATTTATTCTTTACTATCTTTGGGTGGATTTACACAGTGTTAAAACTTATTGAAAAGTGTTACTTTGCTCATTCTTATTTTGCTTTTTCAATTAAACACTTGCTTTGATAATATGTTCACTGATTTGTTTTAATTTAAGTGATAAGTCCTTTGGTGTAATAGAAATATTATGCAAAATGTAAATATAATTTTTTATAACAAGTGATATTAAAGGCAGAGGAATTATATATGATGATCCATTTTTTCCTTTAAAAAGATATCAGTAGAATTGGGGAAACTGGACAGCTTACATAGAAAAGAATGAAACTGGACCAATTTTTACACTGTATACAAAAATAAATTCAAAATGGATTAAAAAAAATAAAAATAAAAAAGACATCAGCTAGGGGTGCCTGAGTGGCTCAGTCATTAAGCATCTGCCTTCGGCTCACGTCATGATCCCAGAGTCCAGGGATGGAGCCCCGCATACGGCTCCCTGCTCTGCAGGAAGACTGCTTCTCCCTCTCCCATTCCCCCTGCTTGTGTTCCCTCTCTTGCTGTGTCTCTCTCTGTCAAATAAATAAATAAAATCTTTAAAAAAAAAAAAAGACATCAGCTATAAAGCTAGTTTACATCCAATCGAATCTACTATCTCTCAATGACCAGGTTTGTGATGTTTTATATATCTCTAATGTTTTTGGCCTCAGTTTCTTCAACATACAATGAAGATAATGCTTATTTCAGAAAGTTTTAAGGATTAAACTAAAGATTATATTTTTCTTGTTATACTGACAATGTCAACATATGGAAGCTACTGGTAATTCAAATACTTGCTCAGATCCTGTTTTCTTTCTGTTTTCTTTTTTTTTTATACGTCAAGAAGTCACAAAGTAGCTCATCTCCCAGTAAAAAGAGATGAAGTAGTTCCTACTATTATTTCAAACTTTCTTTTTTATTCTGTGATTATAATATTTCAGATGAGATATGCATTGGTGAAACTGAACACAAACACACATGCGAGTGCACACACAAACACACATAAGCATGTACAATAGGTTTACATAAAAGTTCTAACTTAATAAACCGAGTTTATAAGATCTAATTTTTTTAATTTTTTTATTTTTAAAGAATTTATTTATTTATTTGACAGAGAGGAGAGAGATCACAAGTAGGCAGAGAGGCAGGCAGAGAGAGAGGTGGAAGCAGGCTCCCCGCTGAGCAGAGAGCCCATGCGGGGCTGGATCCCAGGACCCTGAGATCATGACCTGAGCCGAAGGCAGAGGCTTTAACCCACTGAGCCACCCAGGTGCCCAAAAGGAGGTGATCTTTAGAGCAGAAGAGACTGACATGATAGAATAAAGTAGCTTAAAAGCCAGATGATGGTACATTATTTGAAAAATGTAAATTCAGGGTGCCTGGGTGGCTCAGTCAGTTAAGTATCTGCCTTAGGCTCAGGTCATGATCTCATGGCTCTGAGATGGAGTCCTACATCATTGGTCTCCCTGCTCAGTGGGGAGCCTGCTTCTCCCTCTTCCTCTGCTGCTCCCCCTGCTTGTGCTCTCTCACTCTCTCTGGCTAATAAACAAAATCTTTAAAAAAGACTCATTTTTTTAAAAATGAAAAATGGAAGTTCAACTAATTGGCAAGCTTTAATTATTGACTTAATACTGCACTTTTAAACTCAAAAATTATATTACCTTTTTAGAAGACTTTCCAATGACAATCTGTGGGCTTCCTTTTAAAAAAATGTTGGAAAATTTGTAGAGTTTTAAGAAATGCCTAGTCATATTCTCTGCTGAAGGAAGGAAGAACAATTAGTGGTGTCATGTCTCTGATAATATTTCAACTTCTATATTCCTATCTTTCCGGAAGACTTACCCTCATGATAAAGGATACATTATGTCCTGAATGTAAGGCCTTTAATTATTCCCTTGTATCATCCTATCACTTAGGTTTGAAGTACCTGCATGGAAAAAGTCTTCTTTTCCATTGGATGAATTCAATAAATATTTGCATAATTTTTGATGGATTTACTTTCAAGTGAATTTCAATGCAAATTATATCTGCCAAAATAGACTCCTAGTGTAAATATATTTTGATTAACACTATTAAATGTATTCCACTTAGCATAAATGTTTAGAAATCATTTTTCCCATATTATTTAAAATATATGTTACAACTAAAATATATGTTTACAACTTTTCATTTGTCATTTCTTTATACTTCTGTTAATATTCAAATTATTTAAATGTTTAAACATCAAATATGTTTCTATTTCTACAAGAGCACTTTATTGCTCTTATTGGATATCTTTCTGATTTTATTAATATTTTTGATATTTCATCTGTTCATTTATAGGTTCTAGAATTTTAATAGAATTCTACTTTGAAAAAAATCAAAATTAGAGAAATTTCAAAACACATAACATATACATTTCAGAGGGTAATTATATTTAATAGGCAAATTATCTACCACAGTACAAAACCTCCAGTGCTAAGAGAAAGTCTGGCCAGATTGTTAAGTATCCAGAAAGTTTATTCAAAAAGCAATTGAGCTCCTATACAATAACAATATTTTATTATGTCATCTATTCTGCTTGTATAAATCCCTGGATTATGTTTGTTCTTGAGTTGTATTGCTATCACAAATGAACATTTGGTATTCCTAGTTAGTACAAAAAAGCATATGAAGAGTGGTTGGAAGTTAAATTTATTTTCACATTCTCAAAAGCACGTGGAAACAGGAAAAATAACTGCTTCAGAATTGTCTATTATGCAGATTATAATTTCACAGTTGTTTCTCACATCACTTACATCATGCCTGCTAATAAAAAAAAATAATTCTAACATAACTCTAACAGTGACTGAGCTGCCAAAAATATCACCGCCAATGAATTAAATCATGTTGTTTACAATAATTTGCTGACTTTTAATCTGAAGAAAGTATTTTGTGGAACTAATGCTGATGCTAATTCTGTATTTTTATGCTCTGAAATGACAATGATATAATGAAAAATGAATCTCATTTTAGTGTGCATTTTGGATGCAAAGCACAAAAGACATTACAAAAGAGATCTTGATTGAAGTCTGTTAAAAAGTAAAGTTTTTAGAAAAATTAAATATTACTTCTTAACTGCTTATGCCTGTGAACCTTCTACACAGTCAATTTTTTTCTGGGTTACGGAGCTTATGATAAGTATTTGGCACAAAAAGAAATAAATATTTATTTTTTATGGCTATAGGCAAATTTATACTAAAATATATGTGCAAAATTTAATAACACTAACAATATAATGTGAAGCTTAATTTACAAGGTAAATATCATACTGTAATTGTAGCATTTTAACAATACTAGAATTTGCTCTTGATTATTTGGTAGCCGATTTTTGATTCAGTTGATTTTATGGTTCTTTGGCCATTGTTACTCTTTAGCTTATGTGTTACATGAAAAGCACAGAAAGAAATAAACAGCAAACTTAAATTACCTGAAATTTTTATTATCAAACTTTGTTTCCATTTGTTAACAATTCTATCATTATGCTTGGTGACAAAGCTGAGTAAAATGAGATTTGGAGAAAATATGTCAACTGAAAATTAGCATGTTCACAAATGTCAAAGAAATCAAGACTAGAATGAAGAAATAGCTTTCCAAAAAGAAGTGGTGAAAATCAGAATTTTAAAAAAGAACTCAAAATAGTAAGATGTTCCAACTGAAATTGTTTTCTTATATATTTAGTCATCCCTCCAACAGAAAAGTTGGATATTTTTTAGCAGACTCTCATGGGTTTCTCAGTTGGAGATTTAGAATTACTTTTTAGAATGGATATATCATTTGGTTCAAGTTTAAGCTGTGTCCAAACCTTAAAAGTTTCTTAAGAATAAAGTTAAATTAAAATTCTGTAATTTGTAAAGATTCTTAAAATGTATGTGCTTTATTAAAATCTATATTAATTTATTTTACTTGTTTGACAATCATAAATACAAAAATAAACCTAATTACTCAAACATATGTTCTTTGGGTGTTTCTTTGTTTTTTAAATTTAAATTTAAATTTGTTTTTTAAATTAAGTTTTGTTTTTAAAATTAAATTTTAAAAATTTAAAATTTTTAAAATTTTTAAATCTAAGCCAAGCATGTAATAATTATGGTAATAAAATTATAAATATTTAAAAATTAAGAACATGCATGGTATCCAATAAGGAGTTAATTTTTGTTACATATATACTTTCTATTTAAAGCTGCAATTGCTCAATAAACATGTTTAATTTGTTTAAAATGAAACTAAGAAATTTCTATTGACCACAGTATAGCATAGCTATTAATAAAAATGAAATGATAAAATCTGGTTGCCTTGGATTCTATACACATATAAACATGTTGTGTATAAATAAATAAACACTGTTTTATTTTGTTCCTTCTTGTATGTATAATTTCTACTTTTTCTGGCCGTTTGTAATGTTTAGGATGTACACATTCTTGCTGTATCCTGAGTCTCAGGGGGGACATGGTTGCTCTTTCACCATTAGATATGATTTTATAGTTTTCTACTCCTGTGTAACAAGTTACTGAGAACTACCGGGTTGAATCAATACATACTTTTATTATCTTACACTTTCTTTTAGTCATGAATCTGGGCATGGGTAAGTGGTTCTTCTGATCACCATCAGTCTGATCAACTTGTCAGCTTTGCTATATTCTCATCAGGAGGAACCAATGGGGAAGAATATACTTCTAATTTCATTCAAGTTGTTGGTAGGATTAAGTTCCTTGTGAATACAAGACTGAGGCTCCAGATGCTTTTGGCTGTTGACTGGAGGCTATCTTTAGCCTTGAGGCTAGATGTAGTTCTGAGTCAAGTGAGGTTCTCTATCATGTCTGCTTATTACACTAAGCATGCAAGGATAGTCTCTGTCTTCAGAGTATAATATCGTATATTATGTATAGAGTACACTCTACTGGAAATAATATCATATCACCTTTACTGTATTCTGATGATTTTAAGAAAGCCTCATATTCCTTCCACACTCAGTGGATGGGGACTGCACAAAAGCATATACACTAACAGGTGGGGATCAGTGGGACTCTCCATATGAGGCTTGTCTATTACAGTCTTGCTAGCTGTAGGTTTTATTACTTTGTCTGTTTGAGAAAGTCCTATCTATTCCTAGTTATAAAAAGTTTTCAGTCATGAATGACTTGTGCTTTTCTACATCTAATAATGAGTATAACTTTTAACTTTTAAGGAAGTACTGGGGTGGATGACATTGATTTATTTTTAGATGTGAAACCCATCTTATATTTTGGGAATAAATTCCATATAATTATATGCGTATTGCTGAATTTCATTTGCTAATATTTTGTTAAGGATGTTGAATTAATATTTATGATTTATGTTAGTCTTTCATTCTATTTCTTGTAATATCATAGTAATCTTTTACATAGTTTTATTTTCATAAACAGTTTAAAAAATATTCCCTCTTAATTTCTTTTTTTAAAGATTTGTTCATTTATTTGTGAGAGAGAGAGAGAGAGACAGAAAGAAAGGGCACAAGAGGGAGGGGCAGAGGGAGAGGGAGAGAGACTCCTAAGTAGACTCCACACTGAGTGGGGAGCCTGATTCTGGGCTCAATTTCACCACCCCGAGATCATGAACTTAGCTAAAGCCAAGAGTCTGTCTCTTAACCAAATGTACCACCCAGGTGCCCCTCACACCCTATTTCTTAATATTAATATTGTTTATTTATTAAATTACTAATATAATTTATTAGGAAATATCCATCCTTATTCCTGGTAATGTTCCCTTTTTCTAAATCTATTTCTCTAATATAAATATAGTCATTCAAGTGTATAGTGCATTCTTGTGTTGTTGCTTTTTCTGTTTTGACCATCTGTTTTCAATGGGAATCATTAGATTATTTTTAATAGAATTTGTTGCTATGTTTAGATATAAATTTCCTATTTTTCTGTTGTTTCTATATCTTGATTCTTTTTCCTCAATCCTTTTCCTATCTTCATTTGGATTATTTTATTAAATTTCATCTTATCTTTACTCTCAATATTTTTTCCCATTTTTTAGTCAGTATGCTAGACAGAATTTACATATATATTCTAATTAATCACAATTCACCTTGTAATAATTTTATGACTACATGTAATAACCTTCCAACGGCATATTTCCATTTTATTTCTCCAATTTTTTGTGCTGGCATAGTCATACAATTTCTATTTTATGTATGCTATAAACCTTACTCTCTGTCTCTCTGTCTCTGTCTCTCTCTCTCTATATATATATATATATTTTTTTTTTTTTTACATACACTGCTTTACATATACTGTTATCTTTTAAAGTAAAAACAAAAAATCAGAAAACTAGGGGAAATTTTTATTTTTACCTCCATTGTTCTTTATTTCTTTGTTATACCTAAATATTCAGACAGTGATATACTCCTTAAGTCTGAAAATACTTTTTAAAAACATTTCTTGTAGGGAAGTTGTAGTGACAATTAATTCTCTTAGCTTTGATTTATTTGATATTTTATCTAAAATTTTGAAACTAGTTCTCTGGGCTATAGAATTCTTGGTTGATAAGGTTTTGTTTTCTGAGTTTTATTTTTGTTTTTATTTTAGTACTCTACAGATGTTACTTCATAGTCTTCTATTATTGCTTACAACAAAAATTCTGCTGAAATTCTTATCACTTTTTCTTTGGTTAATTTCAAGATATTTTCTTTTTCTTAGTTTTCATTGGGTTGACTATGATGATCCCAGATGTGTTTTAAATTTGTGTTTGTTGTTTTTTCAGGTTTTCTGAATTTCACAGATTTGTGGTCTGCCATCATTTATTATTGGGCAAATAATGAGTCATTGTTTTATTTTTTTGAGGGGGGTGAGAGGCAGAGGAAGGGGGAGAGAGAAAATCTTAAGCAGGGTTCATGCCAAACAGAGCCTGACTTGGGGCTTCATCTCATGACCCTGAGATCATGACCTGAACCAAAATCAATAGTCAGACACTTAACCAACTGAGTCACTCAGGCACCCCAATGAGTCATTATTTTTCAAATATTTCTTCTACCTTGTTTTTCTCTCTTCTCCCTCTGAGTTTCCAATTACATGTATATTAGTTATCTATTACATCTCAAAGGTAATGGGTCTTTGATTAATATTTTTACTTATTTTCTTTTTCATTTTAGTATTAATCACTTCTATCAACTTAGAATCATCTTCTCTCACTTTTTCTCTTCTGTTTGATTGGCTTAAAAAGCCATTAAAGAAATTTTTCATCTTTTATGTAATGTTTTAATTTTAGTATTTATATTTGACTATGTCTTCCAGTTTCCATTTTTCTGCTTAAATGCTCTGTTAATGCATTTTGTTTTCCTTTCCAAACATCTTTTAGCATAGTAATCCTAGTTATTTTTAAGTCTCAGGAAGTTAGCATCTGGCCCAGTATAAGGTCTGTTTCTATAGATTACTTTATCTCTTAGCAGTTTTTTTTTGGGGGGTACGGGTTCTTTTTTGTTTAGTGTGCATTATAATTTATGAATGAAATTGTATATAGAGAAACAGAAGAGGCTGGAATAAATAATAGTTACACACAGCAATGGGTATGCCTTATTTTGGATCAAGCCATTAATGAGGGAAATTAGGTCATTTTAGTAAGTAGTCAAGCTGGTTTGGGTTGAATGGCTTGGTATAACTACATTCTCTGTTTTACAGACTTCAAATTCCTTCAGTGGTACACTGGTAATACATTGCACTTAGTTTCAGATTGGGAGTTCCGTTTTTCTCTGTTCTTGTTCTACTCTTAGCTTTCAGCAGGTTTTTCGTTCCTATGCCAGCAAGTTCTCTCACCATGCTTTTGCTGCCCGCTAGCTATAGAATGCAAGGTTCATGATAGATGCAGGAAGGCTTTCTTGGCTCTTGTTCTAGTTTAGGTTTTAGTTAGTTCCTGAACACCTGGACTAGGTTGGGCTTTCTTAGCATTTTTTCCCACTATTCCTTGTATTAGCCAGACTCTACCTTTTATAAATAGAGGATCTTTTTCCCTCTTCCATGAGCAGTAGATGTCCTCTTTGTATCAGTAAATGATCTTAAACGTGAGCAATGTTTTTGCTTCACCCTGTGATGGTTTTGCTTATATCCTATGTTACATGGAGTAATTATGTTACTTAAATTGATTTTTTTTTTTTTTTGATGATCCGTCAGGTCCGAACACATAATAACATCATGGAGAGGTGTTTGAAAGTGAAATAGACTTATTATACTCACAGGTCCTGGAAGAGGAATGGCATGTCATTCAGGGGGTCATATAGAGGAGTACCAGGGGAGTGGGTTCAACAAAGAAGGTAAGCAGCTGAGAGAGTGAGGACTCTGTGATATCTCAATGTTATTAATAATACTAATTGTGATACATAACACTTGTCACCATGATTGTGAAGATGTTAAACATAAGTTTGACTTGGCCATGGAAGGCAAACTATGACAAAGGTGGCAATCAAGAAGAGTCATATTGGGCATATGATCCACAACCAAGGATAAAACTTTGTGGGCAACAGCCAAGAGAACAGGTCAGACATCTCTAATTTCAGGGAATCTGATGGAAGATTTTGGTTAGGTTATGAAAGATTTTTAGCTCTTAGGCTATTTCTTGTAGTTTTGCCTGTACTTTTTCAGAGTTAAAAATGCACACGTAGGGGGCTCCTGAGTGGCTCAGTGGGTTAAGCCTCTGCCTTTGGCTCAGGTCATGGTCTCAGGGTCCTGGGGTTGAGCCCCGCATCGGGCTCTCTGCTCAGCGGCGAGCCTGCTTCCCTCTCTCTCTCTGCCTGCCTCTCTGCCTACTTGTGATCTCTCTCTCTGTCAAATGAATAAATAAAAAAAATAAATAAATAAAAAATGCACATGTAGCAGGATGTACCCTGAATGGCACAAACCCCTTCTTTCCTAACTGGTAGGTAGTCAAGAGCCAGTATGTCATCCTTTACCATTTGGGCCAGTTACTCAATGGCTAGTTGCATAAAGGATAAAATTTCACATGCCCTTTGAATATGAGCTCAAGAGCTACTGGAAGATTTTGGTTGGCCATTATACTTTGATTTTGTTTGACAAAGCCTGTTGTACTGGGGTCCAGGTTGGTGGCTCCTATGACAAGGGAAAGTCTTATTAAGATAGAAATAAATTTTCCCAGGTTTGGTTCCCTCCTGTCTGAAGGTAGCTATGTCGAGCTTATGGGGTGCTATTTTTGTAACCCAATATATATACTTGATGATCTTAATTCGTAAGTAAAATTTATAAATGAGGAATATGTTGCCACCAGAATTCACAAAGGATTAAAAGATGCTACGTTTTTTTTAATTTTTTATTTTTTAAAAAATATTTATTTATTGAGAGAGCACATGAGCAGGGGGAGGGGCAGAGGGAGAGAGAGAGAGACAATTTCACAACCCTGAGATCCCAACTTGAACTAAAATCAACTGTTGGATGCTCAACCAACTGAGCCACTGAGGCACTCCAAGATGTTACATTTATGAGTCATTAATAACTATGTCAAATGGATCTCTTTAGGGGAGGTTGTTTTCAATTTAATGCTATACTTATTTTTTTAAAGAAAGATGGAAGCAGTCAAAATCTTGTCTGCAAAGACTGTGATGGCAGAGCTACTGAGGTAGTCTGTGGGTAGTTTCGAATGGGTGTGTTGTGTCCCTTCAGAAGTAGAGGCAAACTGAAGTTGAAACCCTGTTGATTATATGGTTTCACTTACTTGTGGAGCATAAAGAATAACATGGAGGACATTAGGAGAAGGAAAGGAAAAGTGAAGGGGGGGGAAATCAGAGGGGGAGACGAACCACGAGAGACTGTGGACTCCAAGAAACAAACTGAGGGTTTTAGAGGGGATGGGGGGATGGATGAGCCTGGTGGTGGGTATTAAGGAGGGCATGTGTTGCATGGAGCACTGGGTGTTATATGTAAACAATGAATCTTGGAACACTACATCAAAAACTAATGATATATTGTATGGTGACTAACATAACACAATTTAAAAAAAGGAAAAGAAATAGACACTGAGTAGAATTTGTTAGCCAACTCTACAGGGGCAAAATATTTACCTGTTATTGATTGAATAGAATCAATAATTTTAATAATATTGTTTTTTGGGGTGTTGAGGGGGAATATAATGTTAAAGTTATAGTAATTCACCATAAAGTACCCT
Source organism: Potos flavus (assembly GCA_028534135.1). Taxonomy (NCBI): domain Eukaryota; kingdom Metazoa; phylum Chordata; class Mammalia; order Carnivora; family Procyonidae; genus Potos; species Potos flavus. The sequence continues at coordinate 151,817,456 of CM052899.1, read as the reverse complement.
GTATTTTTCCTGGATTTAAGAACAGGAAAACTGGACTGGTGAATGGGGAAGCAATGGAGATAATCACTTTATTAATTAGATTTCATACGATAAGTTTTAATTTTCAAAGACCCTATTTTAAATTATTTTGTACTGCATTAACTCGGGGATCCATGTGGTTCCATTTATCAAGACAATATGTTAGTGTCAAAAACATACTTTAATTTTCATTTATTATTAATTATGTTAGAGCATCTATACTCTAGAGCAATCAGGATAGTGACTATGGGAAATGTTGATAAAGCTACAATTAAAGTAAGGCCTATATATTTTTCCCTATTTTATATTTAGTTATTTTTAAAGATGATAGTGGGCACTGTGTTTAAATTTAGTCGAAACCATAAATATGATGTGAGCCCCAGCATTAGGTTTATGCAGTTTTGTTAATGTTAATGTTAATGAGAACCTATGTTGTATGGGCACAAAATCTAATGTGTTCCCTCTTTATCTTTTGCTATACAAATTCTTCAGTATATACATTTTATGTATAAATATTGGATTTCTAACTGAATCAAAATTATAGAGGTTTATTTTAATGTTACATATACTATATTTACATACATACAATTATTAATTACATATTTTAATTAAATATTATATATTATATATACATATTTAACTACCTATTTTTATTGATACAAGTCACATAACATTATATTAGCTATAGATGTACAGCATGATGATTTGATATTTTTTTTGTATTGCAAAATGATCACCACAGTAAGTCTAGTTAATATCCATCACCACATATAGTTACAAATAGTTACAATTTTTTGAGAACTTTTAAGATCTATTCCCTTAGCAAATTTCAAATATACAATATAGAATGTACAAATATAAAATTATATAATACATCATTATTAACTATAGTCACCATGCTATACTTATTGACATATTTATTTTATAACTGGAAGTTTGTACGTTTTGACCTTCTTCACCCATTTCACTCTCTCACCTCCACCTCAAATTGACAACTACCAATCCATTGTCTATGAGAAGCTTTTTTCTTTTTTTAGATTCAACATATAAGTTGATCATATGGTATTTTTCTTTATCCCTCTGACTTATTTTACTTAGCATATGCCTTCAAAGTCTATCCATGTTGTCACAAATGGCTGAATAATATCCCATCATATATGTATACCACATCTTTATCCATTCATTTATTGAGGGACAGTTTGTTTCCATATCTTGACTATTATAAGTAATGTTGCAATAAACATGAGGGTGCATATGGCTTTTCAAGTTAGTGTTTTCATTTTCTTTGGAATAAATATCCAGAAGTAGAATTGCTAGATCATATGGTAATTCTATTTTTAATTTTTGAGGAAACGCCATACTGTTTTCCATAGAGGGTACATCAATTTACATTCTCTCTAACCGCGCACAAGGGTACTCTTTATTAATCTTAATAAACAATAACAACAATAATAATACTCATAAAAAGACACTGAAATATAGAAATTGCATAGGTTATCTCCTTATTTTTTGTGTATTTTTTGACACCGCGAAGCCTACTTTAAAATAAAAATAGTATGCTTACGTTGTTAGTGAGGACTAAGACTGTTTCTATGCATCCAGTGTTTTCTTCCATCTATGTACTCTGGACAATATACTTATTTAACAAAACAAAATAATAAGTTATCATAAAGGCTGTCTTCTCATCATAGAACCCAAGATTTTAGAACTCAGTAGAACTTAGTGATAATGTTGCAAAAACTCTTATCTTGCAGAAATAGGAACTTAAACAAATACTTAAGTTCTCTACAGAAAATTACTAATGACCTTTGCTGACAGACCCAGGATTTAGCTTAATGGCTGTTAGATATAGATTCTGTTGATTTCTTTTCATATTCCAAGCCCAAAAGATCAAAGCTCATTTTAAATAATTCAAAGCAAGAGAAATTAGTCCTTGAGAAAAAAATATTATGAAAATCTATTTTTGGACTGAAAATAGTTTTAATTTGTTTTGCGCAGAATAATTTCTTGAGACTCAGATGCACAAATATTTGATAAGTGTATCAGTACTACTATCATAGTTTGATTGAGTAGAATGTTTATTATGGCTCAAATCATCATTTTGTCTGTAAATAATGTTAATTTGCAATATTACATCACAAATTGCTTAAGTTTGATTTTTTTTGTGTTTATGTTCACATTTGAAGCCAAAGACATATTTAACTTTGTATGAAACAAGAAAAGCATAATCCATTAGATATATGACAGAATGCTTGGTTAAAAGAATTTGGCATGGGAAGGTGGATAGAATTACAAGCTGTTAAAGCCCCTACGACTCTGTATGTGATTATTGGCTACCTCTGAAATCTTATTCATTCATTCCACAAGTATTTATTGACTCCTTACTGTATTCATGGCTCTGGATCCATAGAATGAGAGAAACAGCCACCATGAGGCTTATACTCTAACCAGAAAAGAGATGATTTGGCAGTTTCTTCCACCAAATTGTAGAGAATGTTCTGCATATAAAATCAGCTTAAAATGAGGGGATGATATTACATATAGATCAAGGAAGATATCCTTGATAAATGATGTTTAGTTTGCAATCTGAAGGACAGTCATGTATGATGCCCTCCCCTGGATTTTGTCCTAAAGAAGAGAGAAAGCATGTTCCACAAAAATAGGGTAGACCCTGTGACGACCAGGAGAAAAGAGAAATTTGGTATTTTCATTCATTTGACAAATGGTTATTGAGCACATATATACCAGGCAGTGTACCACGCTGTGGGAGTTGGAAAAATATGTAGAATGTGAAGAGGCACATTTTGGGTAATACTAATGAATACTGAAATAGAAACCAAGTTATCTTGATATATACCAAAAAGCTCAACTTATTTGTCTTCACATTCTGTGTATGTAAAACAGCCAAAGCACTGATGTGAATATGAGAAGCCTTCTGTCTCTTAAGTCTAGGAAGAGAGTCACGTCTCTTCATTCAGATGAATGATCATGGAAAGGATAGACTCTTCTTTAAGAGTTAAAGTCTAGGTGGGGGAAAGAGGTATAGAATCTGTAAGCTCTCCCTTAAAAAAAAAAAAAAAGGCCTACTCAGAGCTAACATTCAAAAAAAACATTCGAAAAAAATTCAGAAAAAACTGTTCAATACTTAAGGTGAAAGTGAATCTTTTCCAGGGGATGAAAGAAAAATTTAATCTTTTCCAGGGGATGAATTTCCTGTGTGTCAGGAAAACAGTATTTGGAACCTTTGAGAATAAAGAGTTTGCAGACTATGGCAAGATTACTAGGTCATTGGTGCCTTGTAAATCCTGTTGGGAGAAAGCCAACTAGGCTTCCTGATTGTATCCCAATGTTTTATTGTTTATGTAACATTTCTTGCCAAAATTTACACAATGTTTTTATTCATGACAAAGCCGCCTGGGGAAATATTAATATAAAATTATATCTGACAGTTGTAGGCTAATCAGTTGATGAGCAGCAGAGTTGTTTTACATACTAAGAAGTCATAATTTGCCTTAGGAATTCGTCAAGAAAAATATTCCATGTAATATTAAAAATTTTGTCATCATTATTAATAATATAAATTTTTTGATAAGTATCTTTCCTATGAAGGCAATAGGTTATTAACTATTTTTACCACCAATAATGCTTTCCTAAAATTGTACGCATTCAGTTTAACTAGAATTAAATTTAATTCTTACAAGTCCCCTTTGCATATTCTTCACTGAATAATAGAACCATTAATCAAGTGTTCTTACTGAATGATTTCCTAGTGTTCTTCAAATTACATAGAATTCATGATTAAAGGTTTTGAGAGAACTACTGTGCATAGATATGTGATTACATATATAGAATTCAGAACCTCCTCTATTTGACTTTGAAATATTTGGTCCTTTACTTGATAAATGAAAGCTTGAGTGCAAGATAGAAGAGAAATCTATGGCTAACTCAGAATATTCTTTCCCCCACTGGTTTTCAACTTAGAAACATTGACTTCTTAAAATGGTCATGTTTACTAATTGCAAGTATTCTCACCAGCATTATTCTTAATTAGATACTCTAGTTTCAGACTCCTACAGAATCTTTATACTTCCATTACTATAAAAGGAGAAAGAAAAAGATTACATGACTCTTCCCATTGGCTCTCTCCCATTGATAAATTTATGAGATTATCATCACTGGTAACCAAAGGATAATTTAACACCAAATACAAATGCTTTGGCTATTTGGATGCTTATGGAATTGGCAAATACTATAGATAATTTTATAAAATAATACTAGATAAAGGAAATCAGAACTAATGCATAGGACATTTTAAAGGAGTTGGTTTCTAAAGATTTGGTTTACATAAAAATAATATGGAGAATAAGTTTAATATTATGACATTTTATATTTTATTAAAAATACTTTGACTTCTTGGGGCGCCTGGGTGGCTCCGTGGGTTAAGCCTCTACCTTTGACTCAGGTCATGATCTCAGGGTCCTGGGATCAAGCCCCGCATCAGGGTCTCTGCTCAGCAGGGAGCCTGCTTCCCCCTCTCTCTCTGCCTTCCCCCTCTCTCTCTGCCTTTCTGCCTACTGTGATTTCTCTCTCTCTGTCGAATAAATAAATAAAATCTTAAAAAAAAGTTTTAAATTTTGACAAAGTACAAATTATTGATATTTTTTTCTTCACTACCCATTGTGATCTAATTAAAAAATCTTTGTTTCTTCTCCAAAATTACCAAGATATCTATCTTATTTTTCTGGATATTTTATAGTTGTGCCTCTCTGATTTAAATCTATGATTTACTATGAGTTATTTTCTGTGTTAATGTAAGACAAAAGTCAGTGTTAACTTTTTTTCCCATATGAATATATAGTTGTTCCAGAGTAATTGGATGAAAATGAAATGAAAATTTTCCTGTTGTGTTTTTTCCAACTTTTGTAAAAAAAATTAATTGAACATATATGTGTTCATCTCTTTCTGCACTTTATTCTATACTATTGTTCTCTATGCTTGTGTTTTGACCATTACTACTCTGTCTTGATTACTTTATTATAGATATATAGTAGTATTTATAAAAAGGCAGTAAAAGTTCTTCAACATCTTGTCCTCTTTTTCAAAATGTTTTGCTGATTCTAGTTTGCATTATCATATAAATTTTACAATCAGCTTGTCAATTTCTAAGCAAGAATATCAAATCAATGGATCAAGTTGTGGACAACTGACATCTTAATACTCTTTTCCAATATGCACATTATATATATATTTAGATCTTTATATATACACACATATATATATAGTTAGATCTTTAGCCTTTCTCAGCAATATTGTATCATTTTCATTATAAAGATCTTTTTTTTTTTAACACTCCCTTTAGTAAGTCCTGAGACGCTTTTTATCCCATCTTCTCCACATCCCAGGAGATTTTTATTTTTTAAAGATTTTATTTATTTATTTGACAGAGAGAGACAGAGTGAGAGAGGGAACACAATCAAGGGAAGTGGAAGAGGGAGAAGCAGGCTTCCCAAGGAGCAGGGAGCCTGATGCGGGGCTCTATCCCAGAACCCTGGGACCATAACCTGAACTGAAGGCAGACGCTTAACTACTGGGCCACCCAGGCGCCCCTAAAGATCTTATTTTTTTTTTTTAATATTTCTAAATAGTTTATTTTTAAAAAGTATTAAATGCAATTTAAAAAATTTTATTTTTCCAATTGTTTGTTAGTCATATGTAAGAATACAATTGATTTTTAAATTGACACTTTACCTTTTCTTCCTTCCAATTTTAAATTCTCATTATTGTATGGGCTTTATAGTTCTTTCTACATACACAGGATGTCAATTGCAAAATGAAACAGTTTTCATTTTCACTTTCTAATTTCTATTACTTTTATTACTTTTCTTATTGCAATGGCTGAGGTCTTTAACACAATGCTGAATAAAAGTGATAAAAGCAGACTTTTTCACATTGTTTCTGATCTTATTGGTCAATTTTACTTACTGGTATTAGCTAAAGGTGTCCTTAGTATATTATGGAATTGCTTTTGTATTTCTAGTTTTCTGAAAACTTTAATCATGAATCATTGATTTTCCCTAATGCTTTTTCTGCATCATTTTAAAATAGTATCATCCCCACCTTTATTCTGTCAATATGGCAATTACTTGGCAAATTTGTTTTAAGTTTTCAGTTTTTATTAATTCCTAGTATTACCCCATGGCAAACATTTTTTTTTAAGATTTATTGATTTATTTATTTGTCAAAGAGAGATTGAGAGAGAGCACAAGCAGGGGGAGGAGCAGACTGAGGGAGAAGCAGGCTCCCTGCTGAGCAAGGAGCCAGATGTGGATGCGGGACTCCATCCCAAGACTCTGGGATCATGACCTGAGCCGCAGACACTTAACTGACAGAGCCACCCAGGCGTCCCCATGGCAAACATTTAATAAATGTAAGAAAAAAATAAAAACATTACATGTAAATCATTATTTCCTGCAAGCTAAATAATAACAACTAAAGAGGACATAGGTAATGGCATACAGAATCATTCTCCGAGTTTTCATATGATCCATGTGCTTATCAAAGTTTCTCTCTTTAGGGGCCTCTGGGTGGCTCAGCTGGTTAACCCACTGCCTTCTGCCCAGGTCATGATCCTGGAGTCCCAGGATTAAGTCCCAGGGTCAAGTCCTGAATAGAGTCCAGCATCCCAGCATCTATTTAATTAAATAGAATTAGCGACTGTAGTTCCCACAAAATACTTTAATGATAAGTGCCTTACTGAGATAACATTTTGATAGTTTTGTTGAGGTTTCCAAATTAGCATTATATATCAAGGAAGAATAAACACCAAATGTGAAATGATCACTTTTTAAGGAAAACTAAATTTAAAAAGGGAAGAGAGTATATCCAAATATTACCTACCTAAATAATTTTGAATTCCTCAGATTCTTCTTGATCATGAGACTCTTTGTTATATATTAATGGATTCGATTCCTTAATATTTTGCTAAACTTTTGTGTTTGTACTCTTGAAAGATATATATATATATATATATATACACATTTCTTTGATTTCAATGATATATATATATATTTCTTTTTCTTTTGGTAATATCTTTGTCAAATTTTGACATTAGGACAATCTTAGTCTCATAAAATGAGATGGGAAGTGGTTCATCCTCTATTTTCTGAAAGATTTAATATAAAATTGATTTTATTTCATTTTGATAATTTTATATAATTTATGAAACAATTGGGCCTGTAATTTTTCTTGTTTGTTTTGATGTTGATGTTGTACAGAGTTTTATTTACAAACAAAATATCTTCAGTGATATAGAGCTATTATAATTTTCAGCTTCATCTTGTGTCAATTTTAACAATTGTATTTATCCAA
>CM052899.1:151631535-151782340 GCA_028534135.1 Potos flavus | reverse complement strand
GGGCTCGATCCCAGGACCCTGGGACCATGACCTGAGCCGAAGGCAGAGGCTTTAACCCATTCAGCCACCAAGGCACCCCATAAAACTTTTCTATCATCCTAAATGGAGGCTTTGAAACCATTGTGCAATAATTCCCCATTCTTTCTTCACCCCAGCCCTGGCAATCTTCAATAAACTGTCTTTCTCTATGAATTTGCTTATGATAGGTTTTTCATGTAAGTGGATCATACAATACTTTTCTTTCAGTGTATGGCTTAAGTCACTTAACATAATGTTTTCAAGGGTTACCCATTTTTCAGGAAATGTCAAAACTGCATTCCTTTTCAAAACTGAATATTATTTCATTGTACATACATACTACATGTTTTGTTTATTTATTCATCTTTTGTTGGACACCTTGATTGTTTCCACCTTTTGACTGTGATGCATAATTGGAATACAACCATCTGTTTCAGTCCCTCTGTCTACTTCTTTTGGGTATATATTTAGGAGTGGAATTGTTGAGTCATATGGTAATTCTGTATTTAACTTTTCGAGGACCATCGGACTGTTCTCCACAGAGGCTGCACCTCTGTGGTTTTTACATTCCCACCAGTAATACATGAGAGTTTCACATTTCCCATGTCCTTGCCAACACCTTTTTTTTTTTTAATTTAAAAATGTACTATATACTAGCCATCCTAATGAATATGAAGTGGCATCTCATTGTGGTTTTCATTTGCACTTCCCTAATGGTTAGTGACATTACGCATCTTTTCTTGTCCTTATTAGCCATTTCCATGGAGAAATGTCTGTTCAAATCCTTTGCCCATTTTTAAAATTGGATTGTTTGTGTTTTGTTGTTGAGTCATAGGAGTTCTTTATATACTCGGTATATTAAACGCTTATCAAATGTATGTTTTGCAAACATTTTCTTCCATCTTATAGATTTATTTTCCATTTTCAATTCTCTTTGATTCACAGAAGTTTTATTGTTTCAAAGTCCAATTTTTTGGTTTGTTTTTATTCATGTTTTAGGGGTCATGTCTAAGAATCTCCTGTTCCAAGTCCATGAAACTTACCCCTATGTTTTCTTCTAAAAGTTAATTATTTTAGCTACTTATACTAGGCTATTGCTGTATTTTAAGTTAAATTTATACATGGTGTGAGTTAGAGGTTTAACTTTACTCTTTTGCATAAGACAATCCATGTGTTACAGAGATTTTTTCCTTCTCCATTAAAGAGATGTGGCATCCCTATGACAATCAATGGGCCACAGATGCCTGAATTCATTTCTGGATACTAATCAATTTCACTGGCCTATATATCTGTTCTTATTTCAATACCACGCTGTTTTGAGTACTGTAGTTTTGTGGTTAGTTTTGAAAACAAGAATATGAGTCCTCCAACTTTGTTCTTTTTCAAGATTGTTTTAACTATCTAAGGCTCCATGCAAATCCTTACAAATTTGAGGATTGGCTTTTCTATTTTCTCAAATACTTTTGAACTATTTACACTATTAAAAAATAATTATTGGCAAACTTTCCAGATAAGCAAAATTAGGTCAGAATTTTCTATATTTTAAAGAACAATCAACAACACTCAGGTCCTAGCATTTCAACCCCCATCATTTTCACCTTACTATGGCAATCTTCTTATTTATTTATTTATTTATTTATTTATTTATTTATTTATTTTTAATTTCTCATGTTAAGCTAACAATCTTCAGATGGCTTTGTATACTCTTTGTTGTTGTTGCTGTTTATTTATTTTAGAAAGAGAGAGCACACAGACACATGAAGTGGGGAAGGGCAGACGAAGAGGGAGAGAAGCCGACTCCCCCCTGAGGTCAGAGCCTGACACAGGGCTCCATCTTAGGACCCTGAGATCATTATCTGAGATCATGACCTGAGCCGAGATCATGACCTGAGCCGAAATCAAGAGCTGGACACTAACTGACTTAGCCACCTAGGTGTCCCTTGTTTTCTTCCTTTCTTTCTTTCTTTCTTCCTTTCTTTCTTTCTTTCTTTCTTCCTTTCTTTCTTTTTTTTCTTTCTTTCTTTCTTTCTTTCTTTCTTTCTTTCTTTCTTCTTTCTTTCTTTCTTTCTTTCTTTCTTTCTCTCTTTCTTTTTCTCTTTCTTTCTTTCTATCTCTTTCTCTCGTCTTTCTTCTTTCTTTCTTTCTGATCTTATTTATTTATTTATTTATTTGAGAGAGAGAGAGAGAGAGTGCAGGCATAAGAAAGCAGAATGGTGGAGAGTTCTGGAGAAGCAGGCTGCCCATGGAGCAGGCAGCCCAATGCTGGGCTTGATCCCAGGACTCTGGAATCATGACCTGAGCTGAAGGTAGCTGCCTAACCAACTGACCCACCCAGGTGCCCCATAAACCTCCTTTCATCCAATGCTCTTTGCAGATTCTGAGATAATTAGGTATACACGGAATACAGTTGGTGGTATGTCACTGTCAAATCATTTTCTTTGCAGTCGTCTAGGAGGTGCGTAGGGGCACCTGGGTGGCTCAGTTGGTTAAGTGTCTTCTTCTAGCTCAGGTCATGAACCTGGGTCCCGGCATCTAGCCCCAGATAGGGCTCCCTGCTCTGTGGGGAATCTGCTTCTCCCTCTCCCTCAGCTCCTCCCCACCACTCATGTGTTCTCTCTCTCTGCTCTCTTTATCTCTCAAATACACAAATAAAATCTTTAAAAAAAAACAGAATATGCTGCACAATTCTTTTTGCCCTTCCATTTTACTGTTCTCCTGCTATTATGATTTTTATCTAATGGCACAGTAAGCAAAATTATAAGGATGATTTAGAGACTGGTATATATTCAGATGTTCATGATAAATCATCAAAGGTAAGCTTTTACACTTACTGATACTAAATGTGTCTGGTATATTGTACAGTTTAAAAATCTACCTAATAAATGAGTAAAAACTAAAAGAGATGAAAACTGTAAGTCAGATGTTTATATATGATCAGGAGCATCACAGACACTGAGTTATTAAACAGGTGTTTATGGGGCACCTGAGTGGCTCAGTCGATTAAGTTAATGACTCTTGATTTCAGCTCAGGTCATGCCCCCAAGGCTGTGGGATCCAGCCCTGTATCTGGCTCCTTGGTCAGTGGTGAGTCTGATGGAGATTCTCTCCTTCTCTCAGCTCCTCTCCCCCAACTTGTGCACTCTCTCTTTCTCTAAAATAAATAAATAAATCTTTAAAATAAAAAGGTGTTTATTTCAATAAATTAAGTAGGTGTAAATCTACTTTAAATAAGTCACTATTTTATTTAAATGCATTTTATATTTATAGCTTGTATAGTATATGTAATTATATTATGTATTAATTTTAATAACTTTATTAATTAAATTCTTCTATAAATTATTTAATTAATAAATCAACAAATTAAAATATATTATTAAAATATTTAATAATCGATGTCATTATTTAACTCCCCATAGCAAAGGGAAATATCAACACTGTCTCCCAGAAACTATTCTTAAATTAAAATCTTAGAGTAGATTTATCTAAAGTTCTTAGTCAGTCAGAATATATTTTCTTGCCTTCAAAATGCTTGAGCTTTCCATTCTATTCATTGTCAGTACAGGTTATCATAGCACTTTACTATGAGCTGCTTTAATAAACTATGAAATTCAGAAGATCAGAAATCAGGACAATATGTGTTAAATCCTAGCTACATGTTTCAGTTACTAAGTTGTCCTTCAAAAGTTAAAACTAATATCACAGAATGACAGTTTTGTGGCAAAAGTACTATCTTTCATACTCTTTTTTTGTCTGTTGCTCTAATAATATATAGGTTAAAATAAAATAAGTAAACATTTCTTTCTCTTAGCCAAATTCATATCTTTTAGTGAATAGGGGCAACCAGAATTCTACTTAGCTGCAATCAGGAGAAAAATTAAAAAAAAAAAAAAAGAAGAAGAAGAAGAAGAAGAATACAGAGGTATTCAGAGACAGAAATAAGGCTTTTAAAATTGATTTTAGTGAAACAGTATATTTAGCAGCTATTATCTGGGAATATCTGTTCTCCACAATAATATAGTAAATAAGTGATCCTCTGTCTGTAGCATTGAAATGCCTGAACTTTGAAAGTCCTGCACAAAGATAAACACATCTACTATGATACCTAAGTTGCCCCATTTTGCTTTCTAAGGGGATTCTCTTTTCTTTACATCTGTAGTGACTACATTTTTCTATGAAGCGTGAAATGTAATCATACTGAGATTAAAGAGCATTACCTACAAGTGTTATAATTGCCCATGAATTTAGCAATTTTCTACTAAAAATTACCTACAGTGTTAATTCATTTTTATTCATCTTGCTGAACTGGAAAGAGTTAAGGTTCGTAGTTTAGATTAAATGATTAAAAAGGAATTTTTCAAATCTCATGTTATTGCTCTGTAGTTTTACTTCTTTACTAAAGAAAATTAACTGTTAGATGCCATGTTTAATTGTTTCGATTTGTATTCATTAATACAAATTTGTTTGAAATCCCTAGCTGAAGTTTTGTTAAAATGTCATCTGTCCTAATGAATATGTATAAAATAAAGTGCAGAATAAATTTGAGAGGCTTTTTTTTTCCAAAGTACTAGGGGCTTATTTGAAATTGAATGCTCTTTTGCAGTTGACTACATTGTCAAAGTCACAATGTGCACAGTGTCAAACTGTCTATTTTACTGGATAAATCCAGAGGGTGAATGATTGTTGTGGGGAATAAACACAATGAAAATTTCATGTAACAGAGAGGAATTTAGAGTTTGGTTGTCAGTTGTCCCTACACCCCTCACAACAGAATATTTTACTGTATATATTAGAAACCTAACAGCAACTTGCTTTTACAGGGACCCAATTACTTCAACATTCATTTGAAAGAGAATGGAAAGAAATATCTTCCTTCTCACTGCCTCTACCTTAATTGCAGGCCATTATCACTTGCTAACTAGGCCATGGCAATCATTTGCTAACACTCCCTTTCTTGAGGTTATCTCCATCCTGTCTATACTTTGGACTACCTCCAGAGAGGTAAACTATACTTTTGCTCATGTGACATTCGTCATTAAAAGGCATCAGTTAGAAATTGGCTCCTTAGGTCCTCTTTACCGTGCCAGATAGTCAGGAAGAAGGAATCTTCCGTAAGCAAATAAAGACTGGAAGTAGTTAGGATTAATTAGAAAGGAAGCATCCGGGGTGCCTGGGTGGCTCAGTGGGTTAGGCCTCTGCCTTCGATTCAGGTCATGATACCAGGGTCCTAGGATCGAGCCCCTCATCGTGGTCTCTGTTCAGCAGGGAGCCTGCTTCCCTTCTCCCTCTTCCTGCCTCTCTGCCTACTTGTGATCTTTCTCTCTCTGTCAAGCAAATAAATAAAATCTTTAAAAAAAAAAGAAAGGAAGCATCCAAGGTACTCTGGAGACTGAAGTCATATAATGTAGGGGAGGGCCGAGCTACACAAATCAGAATAATGAATTTGAGTAATACCTATACAATAAAGCCTTGCTTTTCTTTCCCCACTGAAGTGTGAGATCGGTGTTCATGTCTAGTAGCCTACAAAACAGATTATTCTTTTTTGAGAAATTTAGGAGCACAGAAATCTAGTTTTTCTGATAGCTGGAGTTTTCCCCCAAAATTCATACAGCAAATGAGCCACTGTATGGAGTTTAACCAGTTTATAAGTTTCCTCCACCTTACATAGATTCTAGTCAGCATTTTTTGTGTGTATTTAACACTTATTATAAGTAACAGCCGAGGTTCACTTATATATAAAGAATATATCCAACATAAAAAAATGAGACCAAAACAATGAAAAAACTTGTAGAAAAAAATGACAATTTTGGGAAAACAATTTTTTAACTTTTTTTAATTTCAATTCCAGTTAATTAACATTGAGTGTAATATTAGTTTCAAGTGCATAATACAGTAATTCAGTACTTCTATACATCACCAGGTGCTCAACGCAAGTGCACTCCTTAATGCCAATCACCTATTTTACCCATCCCCCTCACCCAGCTCCCCTCTGGTAACCATCAGTTTATTTTCTACAGTTAAGAGTCTGTTTCTTGGTTTGCCTCTCTCTGTCTCTTTCTCTTTTTTCCTCCTTGCTTGTTTTATTTCTTAAATTCCACAGATGAGCGGAATCATATGATATTTGTCTTTCTCTGACTGGCTTATTTCTCTTACCATAATATTCCCTTACCATAAGATTCTCTAGCTCCATCCATGTTGTTGCAAATTGCAAGATTTCATTCTTTTTTATGGATGACTAATATTCCTTTGTATATAATGGAATATTATATATATTATATAATATATAGTGATATATAATATAAATATTATATATCACCTCTTTTTTATCCATTCATCAGTCATTGGACACTTGGTCTGTTTCAATAATTTGGCTATTGTAGATAATGCTACTATAAACATTGGGATACATGTTATCACTTTGAATCAGTATCTTTATATTCTTTGCGTAAATATCCAGTACTGTGATTGCTAGATTATAGGGTAGTTCTATTTTTAACTTTTTGAGGAACCTCCATACTGTTTTCCAGAGACCTTACCAGTTTATATTCCCACCAACAGTGTAAGAGTGTTTCCCTTTCTTCACATCTCATCGACACCTGTTGTTTCTTGTGTTGTTGATTTTAGCCATTCTGACAAATGTGAGGTGATATCTCATTGTAGTTTTGATTTGCATTTCCCTGATGATCTGTGATGTTGAGTATCTTTCCATGTGCCTGTTGGCCATCTGTATGTCTTTGGAAAAATGTCTACTCATGTCTTCTGCCCATTTTTTAGTTGGATTATTCATTTTTTGGGTGTTGAGTTTTACAAGTTCTTTATATATTTTGGATACTAACCCTTTATCAGATATGTCATTTGAAAATATCTTCTCCCATCCTTTGGTTGCCTGTTAGTTTTGTTGTTTGTTTTCTTCACTGTGCAAAAGCTTTTTATTTTGATTAAGTCCCAAAGTTTATTTTTGCTTTTGTTTCCCTTGCCTCTGGAAACATATCTAGAAAGAAGTTGTTATGGCCTATGTCAAAGAAGTCACTGCCTGTGTTCTAAGATTTTTATGGTTTCAGGTCTCACATTTAGGTCCTAAATCGATTTTGAATTTGTTTTTGTGTATGTTGCAAGAAAGTGGTCCAGGTTCATTCTTCTGCACGTCACTTCCCACTTTACCCAAAACCACCTGTTGAAGAGACATCCTAAGAAAAAGAAAAGTTTTAAAACAGAAATACTATGCATATCTTCAGAATCCTTGGAGTTAAATGGAGCTATTATATTCATGATAATAGCAGAATGCAATGAATAAAATACATCTTGGGAATAGTAAGATGTTCTTTAGTATAAATTATTGTCTATTTTTCCTTCTGAGTGACAAGACTCAATTCTTACTGTCACTACAATTAAAGGCTAGCTTTTCCAAGGATCTTGTATGGACAAATGTATCCTGTGAATAAATTTTGGCCAAGAAGGGGTGCCTGGGTGGCTCAGTTGGTTAAGCATCTGGCTTCAGCTCAGGTCATGATCTCAGGGTTCTGGGATCAAGTCCCACATCAAAGTGGGTGGTCCCTACTCAGCAGAGAATCTGCTTCTCCCTCTCCCTCTGCCTCTGCCCCTCCCCTACTGTGCATGTGCACACACACACACACACACTCTCTCTCTCTCTCTCTCTCTCTCAAATGAATAAAAATATCTTAATTTTTTTTTTTTTTTTTTTTTTTTGCCAAGAAGATGTAGGCAGAAGTGTTGCTTTGGTACTGGGGCGAAGCTACATCAATGACCTAATCAAAGTTTTAAAAGTATGGTGTGATAAATAAATAAATAAAAATAAAGTATGGTGTGTAAGCAGTGAATGGTGTCTCAACAAGAACAAAATACAGAACTCTATTAAAAGTTATGGAGTTAAAGAAAGCATATACATTTATTTTTCATGGAGGTGAAGAGATGAATGGTAAAAGCAAGCTACATTGCCTTAGTCATTTTTATCTGCATACTTGTATTTTATATCATGCATATTACATTTTAAAAATTACAGATGTGATACAAATTGCCAAAGATTTAACTTGAAGTAGTATAGGACTCTTTACAGGTCCCATCATTGCCGAACAAATCCAAGGAAAATTCTCCCTGAGTAAAACATATTTGAATTGAATACTGAGTAGTAAATAGTGTTAGCCATGTGAAGAGAGTAAAATATCTAAAAATAGAGGGAAATATGAGGAGGTCTGGGGATAAGAATGAAAATAAATATGCTGTGAAATCACAGTAGGTGGAACATAAAGAGTTAAGAATTTTTTTTTAATGAGAGAAAAGAACAGAAATAAGGAAGGGAGGGAAGGAGGGAGGAAAGCCGGCAGGCAGGCAATATTTGTTAAGTAGTAATAAGAAAGCCAAAGAGTGATCAACTATAAGAATCAGAAATTATATATATATATACAGTTGTAGCAGTTCTATTCTTTTCCATTCCTAAATTGGGACAATTTCATAGAATTGGCCTTTTTCTGCCCAGCTTCATTGAGATATAAATGACATATAACATTGTATAAATTTAAGGTATATAGTGTGATGATTTAATCTATAAATCTATATCTATAAAATGATTATCATCCTAGGAAATTTCTTACCCTTACTACCCTATCAAAAAGTAAGTTTTAGATTTGAAGTGACTGAATTTCTTGTACATAGCAGACTTGTTTTTCTCCATCAATGATGTGTTTAGTTACATTAGGAGGGAGGTTTGTTAAATGTAGGCAATTTTGTTAAAACGATACTTGCTTTCCATACTATTCTTATTCATGTAAGATAATGGAGAAAAAAAGATTTGATCACTTTTAAGATTTTTGCATATCTTCTTCTTAAGTTGTCAGCAAATGTACCAAATTCATGCCTCTTGTACTTAAAATATGTATCGTATCTTTTGTGACATGTAGTACCTATAGATTGTTCTTGTTAAATATTTTCTGATACTATTTTAATTAAGAAAATAATAAATAAATCCTATGATGTTCCTTTGTCTTTAGTGGAAACAAACAAACAATAACAACAAAAACCTAGAAGAGGAATACAAGTTATTTTGTCCTAATGGGAGAAAAAAATCATTATCATTTCAGTAAAGATTTAAATATAACTGTCTCAAAAATATATTTAAAAATATAAAAGAATAAAATAGGCAAAAAAAATCATTGGAATTGTATCTATGAAATGTGTACATTATCTAGTATACACTTAAGGGCTGTCTTATTCTGTAGGAATCTGTGCATTTCATTGGTTTGATCTATTTCAAACTCATTAGAAATGGAATTAACCAATGGAGAGAGAATGGTGCCACCTATGTTTTCTCGTGGTTTCTGCCATATTGAATCGTCTTTTAAACTAGCTTTATCATCTTACTGGAGTTTTTATTAGTTGACTATTTCAATATTATCTTTAACATTTTTATATACATGCATGATATACATAAATATATATATACTCATATATACACACACGATATATGTATATATAAAATAGCCTCTGAACAAATACATATTTAGTGAGTTTTAAATTATTTATCAACTCATCAATTGCTAAAATTGAATGCAGGGACAGGAAGGAGTAGGGATAGAACCTTGAAAGTTATTTAATTTTTGTCTTTATGAAATGCATAATGATTTATATAATATTTTGAAATCATGCTCATTTTTTTCTGATTTCATATACTTGAATATGCTTCCTCATTTTTATTATGTCCAATGGAATTTCATTCTTGTTTGAGCGAGCTCAGAAATTATTTATTACTCCAAATAAGCTCTAAAATGTGAATTGCTTCCTTATTTATGCCAAGTCCACCTTGTACACATTTTTCATGTTTTCCTTTCCATCAATATTGCATTTATTTTACATCTCTGTTCCCACTGAAATATTAATTCTTTGAGGGCATGTATGGTCTTACTTATAGATATTACTATAATTAACACATTACCTAACACATATTACATATCGTCAATGGCTACCATAAATATCTCCCAAAGGGTAAGACTAATAAGTAGAAGGATGTTTTCTCTTCGTTGTTGTTGTTTTCTAGGTTGTTGTTGTTGTTGTTGTTTTTTAAATACAGTCATTTTTCCTAGTTAAAGAAAGTAGATTTTTTCCATGATATTATTTGTATCTCCATGGAAGCAGAATGAGTATTTCAAAGCCATCTGGATCAAAAAAAACAAACAAACAGACAAAAATGAATGTAGCTGTGTTCCAATAAAACTTTGTTTACAAAAAAAAAATAATGTATAAAAGCACCTGGCACATGGTAAGCAATCAATAAATACAAGTCCTCTTAATCTTAAAAAACAAAACAAAACAAAGCAAAAAAACCAAAAACAGCTGTTAAGTCTTTCAGAGTTCACTTCCTGTTTGGAACACTTGTGGCCTCGGTTGGTCAGAAAAGTGGCGAGGCAGCTGAAGGTGTTCACTTTGAACCATGGCGTCTGCAAAGAAGGAGATGGATCAGCAGAGACTTAAAAGGAGCAACACTGCTGGCAAGCCTAAGCTAAAACATTAGTCAAATAAGCAGCAAGATTTGAGAAATACTAACAGACAGACAGACATTTATATAAGTTGAAGCAAAACAAAACAAAACAAAACAAAAAAGCCCTCACTTTACCAGGTGGCTTCGGGGCTCAAATATCCAACCAAGATTTGGAAGAGGAAAAATTCTGAAGTCAATGATCTTAGAATAGCAATAAGTACAGCCTTCAGCTTATGTACTTATGAAGTTTTCAGCAATGATTTTATTTTTAATTTTTACTTTGTTTAATTTAGTCCATCCCCGAGGCGGCTTCTGAGAGTTAAAGACACTTGGAAAACCATTGAAAACTGTGCAGGAGTTAAGCTGTTTCCTTTAGGCAGAAGTTGGCCCTTGGTGTGTTGGATGATCCCTCTATAACTTCAATGAATTTTGAATATTCTGAGTCATCGAAAAGGCCTTATTACTTATTGCGTGTGTCATTGAAAAGACCTTATAACTTATTGCAGTACGCTACAAAGGAAAAACATAATTTTTTTGGC
The DNA here is from genome assembly GCA_028534135.1 of Potos flavus. Lineage (NCBI taxonomy): Eukaryota > Metazoa > Chordata > Mammalia > Carnivora > Procyonidae > Potos > Potos flavus. The sequence continues at coordinate 151,771,297 of CM052899.1, read as the reverse complement.
ATCAGGCATGCTTCTGCAAAGATCCTGGCTTTGCTGAACACCTTGTCTGTAATAATGAGCAAGAGAATCTCAACTTGTTTCTTCACTGGCATCGTGGGCAACCTAACACATCCTACCCTTATTCGTTTTATTAAATAAGATAAGGTATGCAAAGTCCACAGACATTGAAGCATTTCAAAACTGGTAATTACCCTGGAGCACCTGAGTGGCTCAGTGAGTTAAGCATCTGCCTTTGGCTCAGGTCATGATCTCAGGATCCTGGGATGGAGCCCCGCATCAGCCTCTTTGCTCAGTGGAGAGTCTGCTTCTCCCTCTCGCTCTCCCTCTGTGCTCTCTCTCTCTCAAATAAATAAATAAAATCTTAAAAAGAAAAAAAAAACTAGTAATTTTCCTATTCTCTAAAGTCACTCACTCTGCCTAATGTGCTGGACTTCGTGCTACCCACTATTGTATGAATTTGGTTTCTGGTAACAACAGAGGTACCTAGCAAAATAGGTTCTTGTGGAAGATTTTGCATCAATGGCTTTTAATTAGACACTTTATCATGTGACTTGCTTTGGTCAATGGACAATAATAACACATGAATAAGAAGAGACATTTAAACAGCTTGCACTTTGGAATTTGTTTTCTTCTACTGTTCTGTGAATCCTGAAGCCTCCATGTGAACTAGCCTGGATTCACATATTGAATGACGAGAAAGAAGTCCCAGACTAATTTCCATCTTTCAGTCTGACAGCCAGACAGCAGCCAGAAATGTGTGCGAGGTCACCTGGGACCAGAGAGCCTTTTGCCAATCTGTCAACTGACTACAGAAACATGAATAATTCCAGTTGACTCTGACCCAGATTAGAAGAACCACTTAGCTGAGTCCAGACCAGTGCCAACTTGGAGAATTATGAAGTAAATAAATGGTTGATTTTTAGCCATTAAATTTTGGTGGTTTGTTACTATGGAACAGATAAATGACATATCTCTCAACACATTTCAATGTATAAATTGACTGGCTGAAGACAAAAAAATATGGAGAAGAAAGAGAAAGGAAGAATAAAAGTAATGAAGGAAAGAAAAAAAAAAGGCGGGAGAAAAGACGAATAGGAAAAAAGGAGGATTTGTATCCTGAATCTTGACATTTTCCCAAGAATGAGCAGAAGAGTGCTTATTTGCCATAATTTTCTTCTTGCTCACTCAATAAATTAGCATTCTGATACAGAAATGCCAGATATATTAATTTAGGGGAGTTGAGGTGATAGCTGGGGGAGAAAAAAAAAAAACTCTTCAAGAGCACCTTGGAAAGGCTTTTGTCTTAAATATACTGAGAACATGATTTAACATTTAAGAGCATTTTACTAACATTAATTAGCATAGATAACTTACTCCATCCATCTAAGAACTCATTGGCAAAACTGAATGTCATGGTAATAATGAAAAGAGCAGTATGCTGATTTGTGCAAAATTAATCTTGAAGAGAGCAGGGAAATTTGAATAGGAAAGATGAACTGTACTGCGACACTAGTGTGTACATATTCCTGAACTGATAGTAGATACATTTCAACCTTTTCCAGGGCAACATGGCATTATAGAAGGATAAAAAGGTATCCCTATGGTTCCCTAGCATGTTTTATAAGGAATTGATTATTCTTTCCCCAAGCCAACAAAAATATGCTTTCTGTTTTCAATTACCATCTCATACTGATGCCATATGTCTTAGTAAACTGAAAGAGAAACAGAATGACACTTAGTCTGCAGTCACAATGAAAAATTGGAAACAATAGGGGTGCCTGGGTGGTGGCTCAGTCTGACTTCTGCTCAGGTCATGATTTCAGGGCCCTGGGATGGAGCCCCGCCTCAGGCTCCCCACTAGTGAGGAGTCTGCTTGTCCCTCTGCCCCTCCCCCTCTTCATGCCCTCTCTCTCTCTCTCTCAAATAAATAAAATCTTTAAAAAAAAAGAAAAATTGTAAATATCAGAAACTATACATTTTTAATGGTTGCTTTTCTCTTGGGATAATGGGTCATCATAGATGTAGGTAGGTCACTTTTGCAGTACTTGGCTATTGTCTCTCAGAACCCTAGCCTCATTATAAAAAAGTAAAAACTTAATTAAAAATTCTATAAAATGTGAACGTACACAAACTATAACAAAAACATTTTTTTAAAGATTTTATTTATTTATTTGACAGAGAGAGAGAGATCCCAAGTAGGCAGAGAGGCAGGCAGAGAGAGAGGGGGAAGCAGGCTCCCTGCTGAGCAGAGAGCCTGATGTGGGGCTCGATCTCAGGACCCTGAGATCATGACCTGAGCCAAAGGCAGAGGCTTTAACCCACTGAGTCACCCGGGCACCCCATAACAAAAACATTTTTCAACCACTGTGATAGAATTTAGGTTATTACATTAGTATCCCCTTTATAAATGATTACATCAGGAGGCTATACAGTTAATAATGTTGCTATTTAATATAGATACTGTTAGAATTGCTTCTGGAGCCCCATGTTCAATTTCTGTAATATTTATCAATTTGTTAGAGAAATACAACTTCTATGTTGCATACTCCTATGTCAGTGAACATATGCTATTCATATTGTTGGAACTAATGTTCAAAAAACCTGCAATTATCTCTAGCATACATTAAACAGACCCTTCAGGTGCTAGGAATATGTGGTTTGCCTCAGGGATAGTGTCTCTGTGATGCTTTCGATCTGTAGTAGAAAGCAATATGAACACTGTATATCCAGAATCTTCATTTACCAATGTTCACCCATCCCAATCTAAAGTCTTGAGAGTGGTGATAGTCTCTGCCAACAAACCATCACTTAGGTTCCAAACATTTTCTACTTGGATTCTTTGTATTTTGACCACAAATTCATTTGATTGCCTTCCCTCTATGTGCCACATTCACTGTGCTTTACCACTTCCACAAAGTGCAAAGAGGGCATGAAAATAAATTTACCTGTCACTACGATTGGTGATTAATGGAAAGAGCATGAGTTTTGGAATCAAACAAAACACCCTTCAAATCCCATGTTAGGCACCTGCTCCATGATTTCACACCTACCTTTCAATGTTTCTTAGGAGGATTAGAAATGGCATATATAACTTATACAGGGGCTTTGCGACCAAATGGCTTTATAATTTCATATTTCAGGATACCTCCATCTTTACATGAGGCCATGATCAATAAATTTAAAAATGGTAAAAAAAAAAATTAAAAATGGTGATAATTGAAAGAACACAGTGCACTAACAATTATAAGTATCTTTAGATATACAACAGAAACCTAAAATGTTAATCAGGAGTGAAGTTACAGATATAATGAACCCCTCATACAAAAACAAGCAAGACAACTTAGAGGCTTTTATCTTGAAGGAAAATTTTGACTAATAATGCTTTAATGGATTATAGTATTAATTTATTTCACCAGAAATAAATTTATCTCACTTTTTTATTATTATGACTTATTTTCTTAGATAGTTTTTCTTTCCTGTTTTTTTGAATTTTATTTATAAACATATCTATACAGGGAATTTATGTGAAACTGGATCTCACCCGACTATATGACATCAAGGCATGGGGTAAAACTTCCTCAATCATAAAATGAAGCTAAGGGGGAAAAGGTGAGTTATGTCTGTGCCCCCGACAATCTGATTATTAAGAGAAGCAGAAAGAAACAGATATGGAATGTCAATCAGAATTTGTACCATGACTGAACTGAAATTACTAGCTCAAGGACTGGATCTTTGATGTCTCTGTATTACTGTGTAGGACCACTGTCAATATAAGTCACCATATGGAGGGGTTGGGGAAAGAACTTTGAAACACCAGACAAGATACGGTTAAAGAGAGAACACACCACTCTCACTCAAAATGTACCTAAAGACAGAAAAGGAACACTGATACTAAAAAAGACAATATGTATACATGTGTACACACTCGAAAGTCAAACTGACTCCGGGGGAAATATAAATACTACAACAATATGACATCAACACTCATGTTCATATCTAACCTTCCAAAAAAGAACCATAGATAAGAAACAAAAATAAAGTACACAGTAAGGGGGCAAAAATCAACTAATCATGAAATGAAAAAAGCATAGATATTGAAATTTGTAAAATTTAGTGTATGCTAAAATTATAGGCTCGACAGCATTCAAAAGAGAATTAGTGAAATGGGAGAGAAAACTACAAATGTTAATCATAAAGAATTGAGTAAGTGAAATAATATACCATAATGACTGACAGGAAAACAAAACAAAATCCTTAATGATAATAGTAATGACACAACACCAACAATGACAATGTCACTGAGTGCCTGCTATGTACCAGGTCTTGTTCTAAGTGTTTTCCACATATTGCTTTAAAAATCACAAATTTTCTTTACGTACTGTTATTATACTCCTCTTACAAATGAGAAAGCTGATGCAGAGATTTGTGGTTTACACAGCTAGTAAGTAGTGGATTTTGTAGCTAAGTTCACTACTCCTCATGATCTTAATTAGCACACCATACCGCCTCTATATAAATATGTCATGAATTTCCCAAAGTAGTTTATGTATTAATTTAATTGTAATACAAACTCATCTTTTCCTTTTCTTTTTTTTCCCATTTATCTAGTGAATTTGGCCATTGAGTTCTATATTTCACATAAAGAAATCAAGATAAATTAAAAAGCAAAAGCAATTTATATAAGATTAAGAATGGGTGGTGGCATAACTTTACCTTATATTGGGATTTATCATACACTTAATTTGCCCATTATTTATCTGCACTGATAAATAAAATCACATTTTCCAGGCCACCATACCTACTTGCCTTAGGTTAATGGATGGTATTCTGAAGAATAAAAAATGAGAGTTGGGGAAAAATGGATTATTTTTTCTCCTTTCTCTCTGCTTCAATGAAGCATTTCTAGCAGTAGTTGCATCTCCCCCAAGGTTCTGGTTATATCCAGATCAAACATTTCCTGCCATCATAACCACAGAATCTTACAAACACCAGCTCTCCTGTGGCTCTCTCCAGCCCTACAAATGGTAGTGCCCTTTTGCTGTTGTTAAACTTTGAGTTGTCTCACCATTTCCTTTTTGCTCTTTTAGTTCTGTGAACTTTACAGATAATTTGCATATTAAATTCACTTCATTGAACTGTCTGGCTTGGCTTTTGTTGTCCTGATCAAACCCTGGATAATACAGCAATACTAATTAAAACAGTATGGAATTAGCATACATATAGACAAATTGGCAGAAAAAGACCATATATATCCATGACAAGAGTTTGCTTTAATAATCAGTCAGGAAAACCTTAACTATATAATAAATTCTTTTGAAAATAATTCATCACATGTAGGAGAAAAAGTATGAAATTAGTTCTTGACCTCATACTATACACCAATATTTTCTCAGATATTAAAAAGAAAACTGAAATACAACTTTAACATTATCAAAAAATAGAGAAATGTTTTTGTTATGCAAAAAGGAATTTCTTCAGTAGGACACTCAATTCAAAAAATAAAATAGGAGCTTGATAAAATTGCTATATTAACATTTCATATGAAAAAGACACATAAAGTTGAGAAAACAAAACAAAAGAAATTATTTGAAAGAATTTGGCATCAATAATATTTAAACAATGTCTAAAATCTATTAACAAAAGACAATTCAACAGAAAAAAAATGGGAGAAATGATGTACAGTCAATTCCCAAAGAGGGTGACTCAAACGGCCAACAAAAGTGTGAAGTGACATTTTGTCCTACTAATAACCTAGAGGATACAAATTCAAAGAAAATGAAATATCTTTTCAGGTTTAAAAAATTATATGAAATGCTTTTAAGCATTATTTGTAGGATATGCTATGGACATAATAGGAAGAAATGGAAAATGGGATACTTGCATTTTTGTTGGTGAGATGTAAACTGAACACTTTGGAAAGGTCCTCAGCAATAGTTAACACAACGAAAGACACACATAACCTAGGAGTAGGAATTCTGTGGTAGGCATGAAATCTGAAGAAAAACTTTCACACTTGCACAAGGAAATGCAAAATTTGGTATGGCATGGCTATAATGGAGAATTGGAACCATCTTGCATTTACACCAGTAGAACAATGGAAATAGGTTGTGTGTGTGTGTGTGTGTGTGTGTGTGTTCTATGTAGCAGTAAAAATTAATGACTAAATGTATATAAACCCGAACAGATACTTAAAAAAATGAATTTAGAAAAAGGGCAAAGTACAAAAGATACTTTCAGATGATAGCATTAAGGGAAATTTTAAGAAGACAATACAGTGTATTTTTACAATTTGCATGTGTGGTAAATACAGTAACAATATTAATTGTATCATTAAATTAAGTATGCAGCTACATGTTGAGTTGGATGGAGAGGAAACAAAATAATGACCAGAACAAAAGGGATTTTTTTTTTGTATGGATCTTCTCACATCTTTTTAAATACACATAGGAAAATTGGAAAATTTTAACGATATAGATGATCTTTGTATATATGATATATAATAAAATTTAAGTTAAATTTATAAAATATACCCTATATATAACTTGTATTATGGAAATAGAAAATTAGAAAGATAATGCCCAAAACTTACATTATTTTTATAAATTTCTGAGTAAAGAGATTATGAATAAATATTAATTTCTTCCTTTATGCTTTTCTCCATTTTATGTTAAAATATTTTATCTTTTTCGTTTACAATAAGTAATTATTTATCTTACAAACATCATATAAGTTAATTATCTCACAAAGAACTGAAGGTATTTTAGACTGTTTTTATACTAAATAATGCCAATATCACTTGTTTTCTATGTATTTTAATATAGGCTGAGGTTATATCTCTAACATAAACTACACCTGCATTTTATATATAAGAAACTATGTAAATGGGTTGGCATAAATCTGTCTTTTTGATTTTTTCCTACAACTTCACAGATTTATTTATTCAGTAGTTGTTTATAAAAATGGTAGATAGCCAAGATGGCCAAATAAAGGACACATTCTAGTTGCATCATTAATCAGCCTCCTTCCAAATACAATATTTTCTTCTAATTATACACATATCTTACATAATGACACTTTGATTCCAGTATTAAAATTTAATGCTTGGTAGATCTTTGGCAAATTAGATACTTTAAGCTATCGTGTGACTATGAATATAGTTACAAAACTCCTTCCCAGATCAAAGTGGTATGTTTGTAGGAATAATAAAGTAAATGTGTTTTATTAGACTATGACTATGACAAAAATATGTGCCAATCTAAATTATTTGGCATGTCTTTTTTCTCTAGGTTTTAATAAATTCCCTTATCAAAGCAGAATATATTTTCACATTTTATAGCATTTTTGAAAATAAATCTATTTCCAAGATATTTCTGAATGAATTTAAATAGATTTTGTGCTGAAGAAATAATTCTTCACAGAAATGAGTTGCATTGAATGATGACATTGAATACAGATGCCTTCTCTAATAATAGTATTTTTCTCTATGATCTTAGTTCAATAAGATCTGTTAGATTTAAAGGAACTTCTCGAGTAACTAACATTTATATCATTTTCTTATATTAGTGTTAAAAGGAAAGTTTCTTTGGTTTTCCTTTCCTTATTGTCTAGAGCTAATTATTTCTTTTTTTTTCAATTAATTTTATTTAATTTTTTCAGTGTTCCAAGATTCATTGTTCGTGTACCACACCCAGTTAGAGCTAATTGTTTCTTAAATCACCTTCCAAATGTTCATTTTTGGTCTGGTATGACAGACACTTAACTATTCATGTGAACCTAGTTTATCACTATTAATTCTGGTTTCCAGTTTTGGTTTCTTTTTTTTTTTTTAGATTTTATTTATTTATTAGAGAGAGAGAGAGAGAGTACGAGCAAGGGGAATGGCAGAAGGAGAGGGAGAAGCAGGCTCCTTGGTGAGCAGGGAGCCCAACGTGGGGCTGGATCCCAGGACCTGAGCTGAAGGCAGACACTCAACCAGCTGATCATCCAGATGCCCCTGGTTTCCAGTTGTTATATTAGATAAGCATACAAATGACACAAAACAAATACAAAGAAGACCTAATTTCCTGGAGAGTAACCTTAAAATGTTTCATGTCATCAAATACTGTGCTAGAAACTATGGAATCAAAAAAGAATATATAGACACTGTTCCAGCCTTATGATTCTAGTGATGTTATCAGTCCAGTTGATGCTGCCTGATTTTAAATACATTGTGCCACCTCCTGATGGCGCACAGGAGAATAAGGCACAAACAAGTCAGCTGCAAGAGAAAGGGAGCCGGGGACGACAGTAGAAAAGACTGTCGCCTGAACAACTTCTTAGTCTCATATTTATTAGAAAGTGGGTAACAACCAACAAAGAAGCAGGAGTAGGTTACACATTGACCATAAGTCTTGTAGATAAGTAGGAAGAGAGGCAAACTTTGCCTGGTCACGTAGTGCATGACCTATAGTAAGCAAACCCAAACAAAAGGGTTATCTAACTAACTGCAGGTGCTCTCTGGGGCAGGCGAGATAACGGAAAAATGAAGCAGGCAGCTATCCACCCTGAGCGAGCCCGGCATTCCCAGCTGCTCAGCTTCAAGGACGTATATTGCCCTCTCCCCCAGAGGCCTATCGCCAGTACATGTTTTTCTTATGTCTATATCTAAGCACGCTTAGTAACTACTATAATTTCTCATGGGTTATATTTTAAGCAGTACGTTGTTCTGAGGGACGGTTACAATATTGTAAAAATTTTTTTAAACAAAAATTTCTATTTCCTTCATAGAAATAAGTTCAAAACTGTAATTGTAAGGTAGTCAACAGAAATTATTAATAGAGATAATTGAAATGAGAGATAGTATTTTAAAAACAACTTATCAATTACTTCTCAAAAATGAACATTGCATTTTTTATTTGATTATTTTCATTTTTACCATATGAAGGGTAGGGTTTGGGTTGTTTTTTAAGGAAAGGAAAAACATAACGAGCATAAAAATCCAGGGGGAGGAGGGGCTTCAGCAATCTTGAGTCAAATGACAAATGGTTTATCTCAAGTGTGCAAATTCCTTTACACTCAGAAAAGAATCACTCATAGCTTGAGTACTAAAACCTTGTATTCACATCACTTTACAGTAATACTGAGATGAAAACTGATTCTCATATATACATGGAAAATAAATGTGCAGGGATACAGTATATATCTAATGGCTATATGAAATGGTTCACATCTATGTTATACACACACAGAGAATGGGCTATGGATGTATATTTGTAGATGGAAACATATAGACAGATGATGGGTAGATAGATAGATATAGATACATCAACTAGCCAGTTATGTTCATATCATTTTGATAAATTATTATTCCTCAAAAGGAGAAAGAGCTAAGAATAATTTCGTAACCTAATAATTCTGAAGTGGATGTGTGAATGAAAGTGATATTCAGATGTTCAAACTCCTGGAACATCAGCTGAAAATAGATGTGTGAGGGCAACATTTCAAACAAATGTATAAAGAGTGCAATAGACCTTTAGCATTAAATGTTATCAAACCATCCTAAACCTTCATTTTTTTTGCCAAAGTGTGTGGATAATAAACTAAATTATCTTCTCTAGAATACAAAATCTAAGTGAAAGATACTTTGTTTTATTCAATACTGCCCAGTTCAGACCTGAACATAGTCTTGGATATAGTAAATGTTGAATAAACATTAATGAATAAATAAATACACAAAAATCAATCAATCAATCAATGGGTACCTTACCTAGAGAATTTTTGAGTTGCTCTTTGCTAACCACTTTGCACAGTGTCTACCATATACTAAGCATCCACTAAATATAACTTATATTATAATTCTAATAGTAATTTTAATAATATAGTTTTCTAGGTTTATATTGTAATGGAGGTAGGGCTTATAAAATTGGATGTCATACCCCTTTTCTTAATAAGATTTGATATATTTTCCATTTAAAATTTATTGTGGGTTATATTCAACATGAATCTTCATGTAAATACATAATTTTATTAAGTATTATCTGTGAAGTACAAGTGGAGTGAAAAAGTGAATGAATGGGCAAAACACAAACAAAAAGTAAGCTATCCATAAAAATTAGTTTTCTTGTTTTAAACATTTAGGATGAAATGAGAAATCTGTACAAAATGAGTCTGCACAAAATGTTTTCGAATGGCAGGTTAAAGAGTTTAGGTTTGACTTCATAAAAAATTAATTATTCTTTAGCTGGTGGCAATATGATAAATATGTCAGTATAACAAGAACAATCTGGTGCAAATTTAGCAAAGATTTTTTACAGCTTTTGAAACAATTTGACATCTTATGTCAAAATTTTGGTATTTGGCTTGATTTTTGCCTCAGCAATTGTACTTCAAAGAAATCCTTTGGAACTCATCTCAAAATTTAAACTGTTCACTGTAGTCAAAACATTGCTTATATTGCTGAATCATTTAACTCGCCCAATAATTAAGTTCCTAAACATATTATGGTAAGTCCATTAGGTAGATTGATTTGTGGTCATTAAAAAGATATGAGGGAGGGTTCTTAATGAGGTTAAAAAAGGATAGTGTGGGGCGCCTGGGTGGCTCAGTGGGTTAAAGCCTCTGCCTTCAGCTCAGGTCATGATCTCAGGGTCCTGGGATCGAGCCCCACATCGGGCTCTCTGCTCAGCAGGGAGCCTGCTTCCCCCTCTCTCTCTGCCTCCCTCTCTGCCTACTTGTGATCTCTCTCTCTCTCTGTCAAATAAATAAATAAAATCTTAAAAAAAGAAAAATACAGCTCTGTCTTTAAAAAAAAGGATAGTGAAATAAAGGAAGGAATTGCAAAATATGATTGTAATGATCCATAATTTCTATGAAATATATGTATTTCTACCTAGTCATAGCATAGATGTTTATAGAAGGGAGTTTGGAAATGTTAATACAGACATATAAGAAGTTCTTTGTGTTTATCTATATATTTTTTGATTTTCTGGTTCAAATATGCTTTGCTTTTATGGTAATATTTTTAAAGAGTCATTTTAAAAGGAAGTATTAGGCAGCCTCATACAGGGTGGAATTTAATAAGGTAAAAATTGAACCCCATACTGGAGCAATGTGAAGAAGGATTGTGGCTACAGTAAAGATTTGTGAGTCCTGTTGATCTGCTATTAAGTTGCCAAATTGGGACATATGGTTCTGTAGAAATTTAAGGAATATTTGCTTTTATTGCTCTTGTTGATGTTTTATTCAATATTCTTTATATAAAGAGTTTAAATTTCAAATGATAGATAAATATTTAATTAAGCCCTATGTGTGGAGTAAAAAGATGTTTTCTTATCTATATAAATTAATACATGTTTATGTCTTAAGTTTTCAGAACAGTTTGTTTATATTATTTATATATATTCTTGGTGCAAAAAGGTGGGGGGCTGACTAGAGTGACATATCATATAATAAACATAAATTCAAATAACAAGGATAGATAATATTAGGGTTGAACCATATCATGTCATTAACAATGAAGATAATACAAAACAATACAAATCCATGTATGAGTAATGGTTAGGACACAAATTTTGTTTTTATCATTCCATGAATTCCATCATAATGGAATTCTGAAACCTGAAAATAACTCAGGTTAGTTGAAAATATCTAATGCTTATAATATCAATGGGACAGTTATTTTAGAGACTTTCTATTAGACATTTTTTACCAGTGAGCAATCATAAAACTCAAATTCTAGAGTATAGTTAACATCATCCTCAATAATATTCTTACAGTGGATCAAATAAGAATTTTTCAGGTCTGTTTCCTATAGCACTTTGAGAAGGACATATTCCCACATTGCTGTGCAACTCAGTAGCAGTTCATTTTCATTTTGTGTGTGTTGAGTAGGTTGTGATGACAGAGAATAAATAGAATATTAAAAAGCCCACATACACATCCCCTGCTTATATGGATTTAACATTAATTTTAGAGAATTGAATGCACTAGTCCTCTTTCATTTATTGTTTCTTAAAATGTACTCTTGAAGGTGAGTAGAGTATCATACCTTGATGGAAACTATTCTGTATTGCTCATTAACTATGGACTTAAACACCTTCGTGGTACTTGATAAAACATAACAATTTGACATATTTGTGAAAAGCAGAGTGAGGAAAATCTGTTAGAAAATAACCAATTAAAAAAAAAAAGAAAAGAACCAATTTATTACTTACCTATCCCTATTACTTGGTAACTTGGCCACTTTAAATCCCTGCTATCATGGTGTTTATCAGTCAATATTGCATTAGATGTTTCATATTCAGGTGATTGCAATGTAGTATGAAAGGAAGAATTGTTTAAATATTTCCACATTGATAATTAAAATATGACTTATTTTAGAAAAGAAACAATAAAACCAAAAGCTGTAATTATCAATAGAACATTACTTCCTGTATTTTAATTTTCATGAAAATATGTTCTTCAGTTTTTAAATATGTATGCTTTATTCGTTTATTTATTTATTTTTACATCATTGCTCAGCTGTGAAACACGTTGATATCTTAGTAAGATTCTACCTTACAGATATGATGATCTAAAGCCAATTAATTTCAAGAAGCAATGTGCTTAATAGGAAAAGGGCTTTTAATTTGATGCTTGTGTACTTTAGTCTCATCACATATTCTATCATTCACCATGGCCCTATGCCTTATGAATCTACTCCTTATTTCTGAGAGGGATCAACAGAGAAAGAAGATTAATCATTACAGACAACTAGACAAATTATTCAAAGATGATGTCATTGTTTTAGAAATTATTAGTAAATGAAAGAGAGAAAAAAATAATAAAAGAAAAGGGACCCTTGGGTGGCTCAGTTGTTAAGTGTCTGCCTTCGGCTCAGGTCGTGATCCCAGAGTCCTGGGATCGAGCCCCACATCAGGCTCCCTGCTCCGCTGGGAGCCTGCTTCTCCCTCTCCCACTCCCCCTGCTTGTGTTCCCTCTAGCTGTCTCTCTGTCTGTCAAATAAATAAATAAAATCTTAAAAAATAATAATACGAGAAGGAAGCCTAATAGAAAGTGCAGAAGAATACGAGAAATGCAAAATTGGGAGATGATGGAATAACCCAACATGAAAAATTTTTAACATATTTTCTGGATACTACATTAGTCCTCCCAACTGGTTCCTGACCTTGTCAGTTAAATGAGGGACAACTAACTTACTATAAAAAAAATTCATCCCTTCATTCCATGACGTTCTTTGGAAGCAGCTGCTCAGTTAGGAACTGTTTTCCAATAACCTTTCTTCTAGATTCTCAAGTAGAAGGTGAGCTCTGAGTAGAACCACAAATGGAAGAAGACTATGATTCCTAATAACTATGTCAAGGAAACCATTGTGCAGTTTTATTGTTCTCCAAAGCACTTTGCTTCTAATATACTCTATACGTGTGGTTTTCAGGCAGAAGCTATTCTGTTCCTTAAGGGTCATTTGATAATATCTGACAAAAATTTTTGGTTTCCATGACTAGGGAAGGAGAGACACTGGCATCTAACGTGTAAAACCAGGGGTGCTGCTGCTAAAAAATCCTATAGTACACAGGATAGACCCCCACAACAAAGAATTATCTGGCCCATGGGGCGCCTGGGTGGCTCAGTGGGTTAAAGCCTCTGTCTTCGGCTCAGGTCATGATCTCAGGGTCCTGGGATCGAGCCCCACATCGGGCTCTCCGCTCAGCGGGGGGCCTGTTCCCCCCCCCCCACCTGCCTCTCTGTCTACTTGTGATCTCTTTCTCTCTGTCAAATAAATAAATAAAATCTTTAAAAAAAAAAAAAAAGAATTATCCGGCCCAATATAAAAAATGCCAAGGTTAAGAAACTGTTCTGTATTTTACTTACTTATTTTGCATATGCTCTATCTTTTCATGGACTCCAGGATTTATAGGAAAATATACCCCTTTTATCCCTGGTTCCTAGAACACTGCCTGACACACAATAGAGGATCAAAAGCTAGTAGTTAAAAGAATAAATGAAGAAATGAATGAATGGGAACTTTTAAAATTTACATATAGATATTTCTAGATATTGAATTTTGCCCACAAGCTAATAGTCCTGGGAACCTTGCAAAAAACAAAACAAAACAAAACAAATGAAACATATCTAGAAAAACTCTTCAAGAATTTTATTTTAAGAAATTAGTTTTATAGTTATTTTCAGAGGGAACATCTTTTAAGATTATGATATTTGTGAGAAAATGTAAATAAGTAAAAGTGCTATATTAGCAACAATTAAGATCCCATAGGGGAATTTTGTATTCAAATATTTCTGTAGCATGCTCATTTTATCCCTTTGAGAAAGTCTTGTCTAAATGACTCATTTCTTTCTTCTTTGAACTGCCCTAATATTTTTAGCCACTGCCACCCATATTAATCTTTAATAGTGTTAGGATATATCCATGTTTTAAAGAATGGCAGCAAGTTTTATTAATACAGATATACAGTGGCAGGTTTATGGTAAGAACTTCCTGCTTAATCTGCTTAAGACGAAGCATCACATCAATAACTCAGTGTTAGCATGACTCATCTTAATTTTCCATAAAACACATACACATTAAATTTGATCACCTCTTCGAATTACATTAAGGGATATACACTTAATATGAGAATCACGTTTCAACTGGATTCAGTATTTTCAATGCAGAAGTAATTGATTTTTCATCTTCATTTGGAAGCATAAAGCATGAGAGAAAATAGATATATTGCCATTAAATCAAAGAAGTATATGGGAACATATTGAAAAGGTTGGTGAAAATTGAGATAGAAACTTTGAAACTTTAGTAACTGTGTTTTGACTATGAAAGGCATTACTTTGGATTCTATTCATTTTTTTTATTCACTTTTTTTTAATGTTCTAAACTTAGCTTTGTTCTTTTTGTAGCATTTGAGGTTTTAGCTATTATTTAAATTTATTTATTTATTTATTTATTTATTTATTTATTTATTTATTTAGTAGTGAGTTATTAAACAATAATTGCTTCAAATCCTTGTGATTGCTTCTGGGCAGAGGTGACAGGTTAATAAATGACACAAGCTCTCCATGCAAAAGAGTTTTTGTTCTAATGAGAAAAGCAGACACATATAACACAGACCAGCATGTAGATTCCTGGATAATCACATATTCATATTCACTTTCAAGCTTGATCTTACTAATGATTTCTGATCATTACATAGCATTTTCTACTAGTAGAGAATAAATAGATTTAAAAGGCCAGTGTTTCTGAGTAGTTTTATCCTAATTCCTATGGCCTATATATTTTAAGAGTACTCAAGGAATATAGGCTGATTTTAAGTCCTGGTTTTTGCCTAATATCTGATAGCAACTATCTCTTTTTGAACCTTTATCTGTTATCAGTTCTAATTTTCATTGCTTGATATCTGTGTAGAATCCTACATTTCAACATTCATGCCTTTGTTAGATTACATAAAATAGAGAAAAAGTGTCCTTGAGGCAAGCCAGAACAAGTAGTTGAATAAGTAAGAATGAATGGAAACTTGGAAATATTATATTAAAAAAGTAGTTTCTGAAAAATATAATTAACACTATAATTAAAATTCATATGAGCAAAATAGATATCCAAAAGCTTAGCTCAATAAGAAGGAAATGTAAAAGACAATGTGTGAAAGATAATTTATTCTCTTTAAATTAAAAATCACTGATGTTAAAAAAAACTTTTTTATAACTGAATAAAAAGCACAGATGCACTGGGGAGATAAAAAATTGACTACATTCGGAGTAATGCAGAGAAGAAAATAAATGGGAATGTCACAAAAAGTGGAAATTAGGTCACGTCTCATGGTAAAAGTCAGAGAACTATTCAATTGTGTATTAGAAAGGAGATGTAGTATAGAGGAGATGGAAAGTAACAAGAAAGCATTTTTTAGTTACGTAACACCAGCAGGTCATAGGAGAAAATTTCGTCAGCCTAATACAATAAAGACAATATAGATAACAGCAAGCTTAACTATTGCTATTACTTTCTAGATTTGCAGTTATTTCCGTTCTTATTAAATATCCTGTATAAATATTAAACAGGATGTAAGATTGGAGATACAGAGTTGGAAAAAATTCATTAATTTTATTCTCAACCCATACCTTAATTTGGAAAACTTCTTTAATTCAATGTCTTATTCCTTAAAATTTTGCCTCATTATGCTACATGTCATTATCTAAATCTGACTTTTCCTTACTATGTACGCTGAACTGTTCTAACGTCAATTAAGTTATTGGCATTTATGTTCCCCAGGTTCTTATTTGTAAGCAGAGTTGGACAAAAGTGAAAAAATGCAATATTTGGGAGATAAAAATAAAGCAGCAGCATTTTACTAGAAGGTTGTTGTTGATTAGAAGAAATGAAAGATAAGTATAGATGTGCTGGTGGAATCCAGATCTTGCTCTTTTGTGCATCAGGAAGAACTCTCTAATTGCTGGCCCTGCAGATATATCACCCTTGGCTCAAAACTTGTGTTTCGGTTTTGTTTTTTTCAAACTCAGGAAGGCATTAGCCTTAAGAGATCAACACAAACCCATGATCAATAAAATTAAAATAGGGATAATTGAAAGAATAGAGTACACTAAAAATAATAGCCATCTTTAGAAACATAACAGAAACGTACTACATTAGCCAGGAGTAAAGACACAGTTATGTTGGATTCTTCACACAAAAACAGGCAGGAGAAGCTGGAAACGTTAACCTTGAGGGGAAATGCTCACTAATATGCTCCAGCAGATTGTATATAAATTTATTTCAGTGAGAGTACATTTATCTCACTTTGTTTTTCCTCATTATGTTGCCTACTTTCCTAGCATTAGTATTTCTTCACTTTTTTTTCTTTGGAAGTATATTAACAAGCATTTGGGCAGAGACTCAATGTGAAATAAGAGTCTGATCCTCATCAAACTCTAGGAGGGAGCAACCACGACATCCTGCCACAGACGTGTGCCCCATGTCACCATCACGGTTCTTCCCTAGCAGGGAGATGTACCTAGTTCCTAGATTTTCTTGGAAAGGCTCACTCTATCACCTGTGCCAGGGCTTGTTACGGACTTCCCTTCGATATTTCTAACCCTCTTTTCAGATCTGGATTTTTCTGGTTCTTCCATGATTGTGTAAAGTGGAATTCCTTATTTCTTTTTTTTTATTGTTATTTATTTTTATTATTTTAGTGTTCCAAGATTCATTGTTTATGCACCACACCCAGTGGGATTCCTTATTTCATTATACCTACAGTGTCCATGCTTTGGTAATAAAACCCTGAATAACTCAGTAAACTAAACATCACATTCTATTAAGTTCTATCATCTACAGCTTCTTGTTCTGTCATGGCTACCTTTTCACCATTTTCTCTTGTCTTAACTCAGTTGCACCACTAAAATAATTTTCTCTCTAATTAGCCTAAACCAAGTGTTGAAAAGAAATACCACCAAACGTGTTCCTGCTTTCAAATAAGGTTATTCATAGGCTCACTTTGGCAACTTGCAGAAAAACTTAGATAAATGGGCCCCATTCCAGACTTTTTAATATCAGAATCATTTAACGTAGATGCTGTGAAATGACATTTTTTTAAAAGAACTCATCAAAAAATAAACAAAAGTAAGTATGTAAGTACGTAAATAAATAAATAACCCATCAGTGTGATTAAAGTATCAGCAGTGTTACAAATTACATCAGTATTCAACTGTAATTAAATTTATGTTCTTAAATAATAATGTTATTATTATTTGAAACCTGGTTTATCCACTATACGATGTGTATGCTTTCACTATATAACATGTATATTTTGTTTATTTTATTTATTTTTAAAGATTTTATTTATTTATTTGACAGAGAGAGATCACAAGTAGGCAGAGTGGCAGGCATAGAGAGAGGGGGAAGCAGGCTCCCCGTTGAGCAGAGAGCCCAAAGCTGGCTTGATCCCAGGACTCTGAAATCATGACCTGAGGTGAAGGCAGAGGTTTTAACCCACTGAGGCACCCAGGAGCCCATAGTTTCCTCCTTTTATTTTATTTTATTTTATTTATTTTTTCTTAAATTTTGTTTACTTATTTGACAGAGATAGAGAGAGATCACAAGTAGGCAGAGAGGCAGGCAGAGAGAGAGGGGGAAGCAGGCTCCCCGCCGAGCAGAGAGCCCGATGTGGGGCTCCATCCCAGGACCCCAAGATCATGACCTGAGCTGAAGGCAGAGGCTTTAACGCCACTCAGGCGCCCCAGTTTCCTCATTTTAAAATAGAATTAATAATGCAGCCCAACAGAGTTAGTAACAGGGTATTTTACAAAGTAACCGTAACTTTGCCAAACTGATCAATTGTTATGACAAAATAAGGTAATGATTATGAAAAATAATATAAATTATTAATCATAGTGAGTAAGGGAGAAATGGGGCTAGGTAGGGAGAGGAGAGATAAATAGGGGTCTATGTGATCAGGCTCACAGAAATCCCAAAAATGTGGAGGTGTGGGGAAAACCAGAGATAAGGGAACAAAGTGAACCACCCTGCTCTAGGCCCACCCTACCCTAGGTGTGGAGGGTGGGTGTCTTTTATGATAATCGCCTGTGACCAACAAAGAATAACCAGACCCTAGGGGGGAGGTGGGCCATTGAAGATGTTATCACTAGTCCTTGCTCAGTGATGGTATCGGTAGAAATGTTAAAAGGATTTAAGTTTCCTGGTTAGCTTTCTACAAAAGACCAACCTTAATGGCTCTGGTTGGCAATCCTTTCGGGACCCCTCTCACTCGAGAGCTTTTTCTGTATCTTCGCTTAATAAACTTCTATCGTTTTCTTCACTCTCCGCTGTCGGAGAAATTCGTTCTTTGACTCCATGAGACAAAAACCTAGTTCTCCAGCATCAACAGTACAGTAGCAGAGTCAGTCTAAAACATCATACGAACAGCGCACTCTACACGTTATATCCCGCCAAGTGCCAGGAATGGCCAGCAATCCGTGTACCGACTGATGAAAGATTACTCCAGACCTTGCAGTGAGAGAGAAGGCTTAGAGACCAAGACCCTGTGCCCTTCTTTGCTTTCACCTTTATTCGTGGTTCAGGATAATCATAAATCTTTATAACTCTGTTTCTCAAGCAAATGATGTGTGACAAGGGGTCTTACTGGAACTGAGAGGTTCGGTTTATGGGAATGATACAATACAGTAATCTGTGTGTTCTAGGAGTTTTGCTAAACATAGCCTAGAGGAAAATGCATACATCTCTTAGATCACAGGGTGATGTTTGGGCTAAGAATGCTCCAGGGAAGGCAACTCTCTGAGGCACTCTTATGGCAATGTGGCAGGCCTGGGCATTGCAAATGCCTATGCCATTCTTTGAAACCTTTCTTTGCCCCCAGTGGCCTCTGTGTTACATTTTAGCAAGCCATGTATTATGAATGATTTCATACTCTATATTAACCCCAACATCCAAGTTATCTTATTATTACCACTGATTAAAAAAGAAGCGACATTTCCCTATATCCTTTGACCAAAGTTAGTTATCCTAGTAATTCTATACTGCTTATGCTAGAAATCTTGATATCATTCTAGTTTTCCCTCTTGCTATGATAAACATTTGTTCTGAACGCCAGAGTACCACAATGATAAAATAGACAAACATAAAACAAACTCTCTTGGATCTTAGATTTTAGTGAAAGAGAAAAAATGAACAAAATGATTAAGAAAAATATAATATGCTAGGAAAAAGCATTGCTAAACATTGTTAAGGAAAAATATAAAGCAGAGGAGGCAAGAAGGAGTGTCAGTTTTGGCGAGAATAAAGTCAGATGGATGAATGTTGTATTTGGGCGAAAGGACCATGAAAAGTCACATTATCTATCTTGATAACTGATACACACAGGAAAGTTCACATTATCACTTCATTCTATCACAATACTAAAAGTTTTCTTGAGAAATGTATTGTTAAAATACTACATATGAATTAATTCATAAACTGATTTTTTTTAGTTGGCAATTCCATTTATGAAATCTAAAAAAATTTACTCTGGATTATAGACATGGGCATCTGCCAGCATTAAAGTAGAATTCTAAAGAGAGTTGTTAAATATTTATTTTTTATTCCCCATAACAGTGACTAATCTCTTTCCAAAACTGAAGAAGACGCAGCAAAACAAATAGCATGAAGCAATAACATTCCACTCCTGTTCCTGATAAAAACACAGCAAATTAGAAGGAGAAAAGAATTTGCCAGATTTAATAAGGGAAACCTATGAAGAAAAAAAAAGAAAAAAGAAAAGAAAAAACCCCCAGAAAACAACATACTTAATGGTGATAGGCTAGAACTCATTCTTGGAGATCAGAAATTAGATAAGAATGCTTATATATCTCTGCTTCTATTCCAGTTCCCTGGATGTTCTGGACTCAAGTAAGGGAAGAAGAGGTATAAGAAATGGAAAAGAAGATAAAGCTATATTCTCAAATTACATGATTATGGAAGCAGGAAATCTAGAAAAATCTAAAAATACATTATTACAACTTTTGTAAGTTGGTGAATTAGTGAGAATTGCTGGATACAAGGTAACTGTAAAAAAAATTCCATTCTGGGGTGCCTCGGTGGCTCAGTGTGTTAAAGCTTCTGCCTTAGGCTCAGCTCATGATCTCAGGGTTCTGGGATCGAGCCCCGCATCGGGCTCTCTGCTGGATGAGGGAGCCTGCTTCCCCCTCTCTCTCTGCCTGCCTCTCGGCCTACTTGTGATCTCTCTCTGTGTCAAATAAATAAATAAAATCTTAAATAAATAAATAAATAAATATTTCCATTCTGTGGACACTTAATTAAAAAATAAAATAGGAAAATAAAAACATTTAAAATAACATTAAAAACATCAGATAATAGAAATAAATCTACTCAGAAAAATATAAAGTGCCATTAAATGATGACGAAAACCTAAATAAATATAAAGATATACCATATTTATGGATTTATAGGCTCAATATTAGAGAGATAACATTATCCCCAAATAAATGATTTGGTGCAATCCCAAACAAAATTTCAAGATTTTTTTTTTCTGTTATGATATTGGCAAGCTCATTCTGAAACTTATATGGTGATTCAAAGACCAAAGAATAGCTAAGGCAGTCTTAAAGAGAAATAAGGGGGTGAGATTATTTTACTCTTTTAAATATAAGTATTTATTAGGAAGCCATACTAATTAAAATATTGTTTTATGGGTAGTACAATAGAAAAATAGATTAATGGCAAACAATAGAGTGTTCAGAAACAAACTCATATATGTGAGGGCACATAATTTTTGATAAAAGTGATGTGGTAGAATAGTGAGGAAATGGTCATCTAATAAATTTCAATAAATATTACATGTACAAAAAATGATACTTGACATTTATTCTACAACATACACAAATCAATTCCAATTTCAATGTTTATAAGCATTGTAAAGATGGAGCAATAAAACTTCTGGAAGTGTCAGAGGAAAAATTTCATACTTGGGTAAGCAAACATTTCTGGAACAGTACAAACACATACATAAACAAATATCTATAAAAGAAAAGACCGATAAATTAGATTACATTAGAATTAAAAATTTCCTTTAATTGGAAGAATGAAAAAGCAAGCAACAGAAGGAGACATAATTCCAATACATATTAACTGAAAAGTTCTCATATTCATAATATATAAAGGGTTCTTATTAATCAATATTTTAAAGTAAGGCAGAAATAGAAATAAAAACATATACAGACATTTCACAAAAAAAATATTCAATGACTTCTAAGTATTTAAAAAGATGTTAAACATTTTCACAGTTCATATTAAAGTCATATTTCATATTAAAACATACAATTATATTACTATCCACACACCTGAATTGTTGCTAATAGAGACTGACAATTCCTAGTTTTGATGAGTTTGTGAAGTTACTAGAACTTTCCATTACTGATAAAAGTATGTGATGGAACAACCACTTTGGAGCACTGTTGGGCATTCATTTAATAGCTTAGGGAACAAAAGCAAAAATAAACAAGTGAGACTACATCAAACTGAAAACCTTCTGCACAGCAAAGAAAACCATCAACAAAACGGAAAGGTAAGATATTTGCAAACTATATATCTGATAAGGGATTAATATCCAAAATATATAAGAAACTCATACAACTTGATAGTGAAACAACAACCCAATTGAAAAATGAATAGAGAATTTAAATAAATATTTTTACAAAGAAGACATGCAAAAAGCAAATACGTATATGAAAAGGTCCTTAACATTGTTCATCATTAGAGAAATGCAAATCAAAACCACAATGAGATATCATTTCAAATCTGTTAGGAGGGTTATTACCAAAAAGATAAAAGATAAGTGTTGAGGAGGTTGTGGGAAAAAGAGAACTCTTGTACATTGTCAGTAGGAATGTAAATTGGTATAGCCATTATGGAAAATAGTATGAAAATTCCTCAAAACATTAAAAATAGAACTACCATGTGATTCAGCAACCACTCTCAGGTTGCATAGCAAAAAGAAATAAAATCAGTACCTCAAGAGATATTCATGTTTCTATATTCATTACAGCATTATTCACAATAGACAAGATATGGAAACAACTTGTGTCCATTGATAGGCGAATGGATATAAAAATATATATATGGAATATTTTTCAGCCTTTTAAAAGAATCATGCCTTTTGAAACAATCTGATGAACCTGGAGGATATTATGATAAGTAAAATAAGCCAGATATAGAAGGAAAAATGCTGTATGATCTTACTTATATGGAATAAAAAAAAGTCATATACATAAAAGCAGAGAACAGAATGGTGGTTATCAAGGGCAATGAGGAGGAAAAAGTGGGGAGAGACTGGTCAATCAGTACAAAATTGCAGTTATGTAGGATGAATAGTTTTAGAGCTTTAATGTACAGCATAATGACTATAGTTAATACTACTGTATTGAACACTGGAAATTAGCTAGGAGAGTAAATTTCAGATGTTCTAACTATACACACACACAAAAAATGATAACTGTGTGAAGAGATGTATTGTTGATTAGCTTGACTGTAGTAATAATTTCACTATATAAAGTCATCATTTGTGCACCTTACATATATAATTTTAATTTAAAATTTTAGTTAAAAAAGCAAATACATACACACACACACATCCATCAGTGGACACTATATATATATATATATATATATGTATGTATGTATATATATATATATAATGTCTATATATAGTCTGAAATATATAATATTTCAGATATTATATATAATATTCAGACTATATATATACACATATAGTCTGAAAAATGTTAGATGTTAAATAAATGAATGGAAGTCACTTCACATTTCAAGCTTTGTTGTAAATGCCTAATAAATGACATTTATTATCATTCCATATCATTTAATGATTATGTACTTCATTTTTATCTATAAGGATATTTATTTTTTGAGTTCTTTAATTTTTTTATTGCAATATAGTTGCTTCATAATATTACATTAGTTTAAGATGTATAACATAGTGATTCAACTAGTTTATACATTATGCTATACTCACCAGAAGTGTAGCTACAATGTCACCATACAATGACCATGTACTTTTAATTCTTGTAGATGCACATAACCTGAAGAAGCAGAAGCAAAACAAATTACAGGAACACCAAACAAAAAGAGTGAGGAATCATGAAGAAAATTGGTAACACTTGAGAAGCATGTTATCTAGTTAGTTGCAATGCATGATGCTTTCTTTTTCTTTTTACATAGTAATATTAATTTTGCTGAGTTCAATAATTAGCAGAACTGTACATGATGTAGACAGTGAAAAATAAAATGGACTCCTTACATTAAATTTTTTTTAAAGATTTTATTTATTTATTTATTTATTTGACAGAGAGAGAGAGATCACAAGCAGGTAGAGAGGCAGGCAGAGAGAGGGGGAAGCAGAGAGCCCGATGCGGGGCTTGATCCCAGGACCCTGAGATCATGACCTGAGCCGAAGGCAGAAGCTTTAACCCACTGAGCCACCCAGTGCCCCACATTAAATATGTTTAAAGAATACAGGGGGAAGAAATAATGATGGTAGGAAGGATTATATAGAAAATGCGTTATAATATTTTTCCACATTTCCTCGTCTAGAGGAAAATGGAAAATTAACTAAATGCTCTCACGAAGAAAGCGGTAAGAACTGTATTTGTTATTCTACGTTTTAACAATATCTATGACTTTCTATCTAGACTTCATGAACCAACCACTTCCTGAGTGATTCTATAAAGTTGTTGGCAGATCACTCCAGGGAAGAAATAGGGTTGTTGTACATTAAGGATGAATCATTCTTTGCAAATTCCTGCATCTTTATCTTAACAATCTTCTCACCAACCTTTCAAGGAAAATTTATCATCTCCATTTTATAAATAGACAGGCTATATTATTTGCCCAAGTTCAAACTAAAAATGAATGGCAGAGCTTGTACTCAAACCCAAGCTTACGTGATCCTGTATCAAAAGCCCTTTCTGCTCTGCCACACAGGCAGCTAGCTAATATTTAGAAATTAATGGTGTCAAGTGTAGGAGAAAGAGAGCAGAAGGAACTTTCAGATAGTGTACCCTCCTGTGGGATAATGGGATGACCTTGAAGGAAAGGACAATTTTAAATTTGACTTGTAAGAAAATGGTTATTGAAAGCAGAACATTAAAATATTCTATGGGGCATTCATCCTTCTATATTATGTACTCATACAGGTAGTATAATTTTTATAGTATAATTAATACGCACGTCCAGGTTAAGGAATTTAGTGTTATAGAAAAGTGTATTTCTTAGTCCTTAATTGATCTTTAGGAAATTCAAGTTCATTTTTAAGATTTTTTCTTAAAGTTTAACAAAAAAATAGTGTTTTAAAGGTATATGTAAAGAAAGAGAAAGCAACTGTAACTGCATTAATTAGTGTTTAACCAGCAGGTTTCCTTGTTAGACCTCAGAAAATGATTATCTGTTTTATTAGAGAAAATAGAACATAAAAGCATCCCTTCTCTCTAGCAAATTGTATATGTTAATAAAATTCAATAACTTAAAACTTAGATGTTAAATAAAATTAAATCTGGATTTAGGTAAAGAGAGACTATTCAAAGGATTATTGCAATAAGGGAAAGGGACAATAACATTGTGGGAGAATTACTGAAATAGATTGATAAAAATCTCAAAAGACAGGAAAAAAAGGATTGTCTGTTACAGGGAAGAGCAAGTAAGCCTAGAAAGAATGGGGTCTAGGGAGTGGGTGCCATGATTGGAAGACAGTTCTTCAGGGAATCTTTCCTTGTGGTCCACAGATTCTCTGTAGGTGCCTTAAAGAGGAGTTGTATGCTGAGGGTGGGTCAAAATTCAAGACTTGGGAATAAGGAGAGAAGAGTTTAATTAAAGTTTGCTCAAGTCTATTGAGGGCACTTTTCTTCCCATTTAATAAGTAGGGATCAACAATTAAGATAGTTTTTTTATGAGGCAAAGAATGGGAACTTGGAGGGTTTCTGTCTGGTCTCATCACACATAAACAAGGAGAATATCCATAATCTTACCTAAATTCTTTTCAGTAAGTCAATTCCTGGAACAAAGGAAGGTTTTTTTGTTTTGTTTTGTTTTGGTTTTGGTTTTGATTTTGGTTTGTTTTGTTAACTTGGCTATTTCTAGGAGTATAGGACTCAGTCTAACAAAATTTTGTATTGTCAATGTCTATCACCTTTCCCATGTGCCATTTTTCACAAAACAAAGTCAAAACATCCTGCCAACTTATAGCATGCTTACAAATAATTAAGACATGAAAATAATATAAACTCTGTTAAATTAGTCAAACTTGGAGGCCATTAGACTGAGGTGGCTCAATGCCTTGGGAGCCTTTTAAGTAAATCACAATCTAAGCCTGAAAATGCCTCAAGATTATGAAACTGAAACCTAAGAACAAGTAATCACAAATAGCCAGTTAGGCTTTAATCTATAGTCAATCAATAATTTCCTAACTTTTTTTCCACCTTTTCTCTATAATAGTGTCTCCATGATTCCTGTTGGTCCAGTACTAACTACTTCCAATTCCAACTGATTTTTGCTCAAATAAACTCTTAAAAAATTTTTGGTGCCTCAGGTTAGCTTTTAAAAAGCTTAAATCTTGATCAGCTTCTTAGATCCTATGCACTTAATCCAACTCTACAGAGATGTCTGAAACTCAGGCTATTGTTTCAAGCTTACTGTGCCTGGGGCAAATCACTTCGCATCTTCATGGCTATATTTTTGAGTCATGCTGTCCAAAAGTGCTTTCTGAGAGTCAGAGGGAGTGCTTTTGGCCAAATATTTTAGGAGGTGGAAAAAAATGCAGTGTAATTGGTTTTAAAAATATTTATAAATCTTGTTTGTTCTTTGACGTAGGTTTTCACCTTAATTAGTTTGAATTGCACCTTTTACCACATTATAAAGATGTCTATCATAAAAGCATTTGTCATTAGTCTATCAGTTAAATAAAATAGATAGTCGAAAAAGTTTTTGAACTTTATTTTTAACTTATTTTCTGAATCAGTCTGCATTAAAGTTGCAGAAATATTTGACAGCACATGCATTCCAACCCAGAGGGGAGATTCAGAGAAGAGTTGGGAGAATTAAAATGAAAAGAAGGAGGAAGAGAAGGGGATAAAAAGGAAGAAGAGGAAGGAACGAAGGAAGGAAGGAAGGAAGGAAGGAAAGAAGGAAGACAGGCAGAACACTCCTTTACACAGAAAACAATAATAAAAATAATAAATAATAGTCATCAGCTCTGGTGTGCTTGATTTGTGATTGGTCCTGGTCTCATGCTAAAAACTTTACGCATCACTTCACTATCCAAGCTTCCTTTGCTTTTCTGGTCTGTTTTGAGGACACTTGGCTGCACGTAACTCTCAATCATTTGTTCTTCTAGTCCAGACACCAAAAAAAGCCTCTCATTTCCAATTCTGAAAATCCCAGGGAAGCTAGCAATGATATGACTTGCTTCAGATGTTCTCTCTTAGGCTGCCCTAGCAGTAGGATTTGGGTATTACTGCATAGGTGATGCCAATTGAATCTGATACCCATTCCACAGTCTACTCTTTTTTTTTTTTCCCCCCACAGTCTACTCTGAGAGTTGCTTTATTACGTAGTTGCTTCAGATATAACCTTGAAAATAGTGAGAAAAAAAGAGTCATTTCCATCTAAATTCCAATGCATGGTGTGTGTGTGTGTGTGTGTGTGTGTGTGTGTGTGTGTGTGTGTGTGTGATATAGTATGTATATATAGAGAAAAAGAGACAAAAGTAATACTTATACTTGCTTTTACACTACTAAAATTTTATTTTCCACTAGCACTCATTGTTGGCAGTATGGTATATTATGCTGATTAGCTTTTCTCTGTCTTGTTTCATAAAAAATTGATAAATGGAGCAGATAGGTATAAAATTTAAGATGTATGTTGTCTACTTCCACAGAAAAAGTGATTGTTATTATTGAAGATCTTAAAATATTTAAATATGGGATTTTAAATGAATTATCTCAATATACGTTCACATTTTTAAGAAGTCTATAATACCTTATGGCTGCAGAAAATTACTTCAGTCAAAGTTAATTCTTCTGAATCACTTGGGATATTTATTTTGAAAAGAATTTCTTTTTTTTTTCTTCCTTTTTAAAGAGTTCCATCACAATGTTAATTGTGTATTTCAAATTCTAAATTTTATATAAAACAATATCTAATGAGCTCCCAAAATAATGTCTTTGCCATTCAGCACCTGAAGCAAATTGTTATTTGAATATTATGCTGATTCATAATTTTAAGGTTGTGGAAAGGAAACAAATATAATAAAATCTTGAACTGAGAGGACAAGTTAAGGTTACATGTTTGATCATTTAATTGGAAAAGAAGCTCATATCTTGAAATTTTAGTTATTCATGGTCTTACCAATTTTTAGAGCCAGGAATGGAATCTAGGTTTCCTGATACTTAGGCCAGTATTCTTCCCAACACACGTTCTGTTACTTGAATTGAAACAAACTGTTAGGCAACCACTAACAGAAAACTTGCTAAAAGTGAACGGGTGATAGCTACCAAATCATTGTTCCCATTAACATTCCTCAGAATTACATATATTGTTATTGTTTCTTGCTCTTCCAAATGGTAATAACTAACTCCAAAAATTGTTAGGAGAAATATGTAAAGAAAATTAAAAACCAAGAATGCAAAATGAAAATATATAAATAGGAATTATATCGCTTTTTTTTTTTTTTAAGATTTTTATTTATTGACAGAGAGGAGAGAGATCACAAGTAGGCAGAGAGGCAGGCAGAGAGAGGAGGGAAGCAGGCTCCCCGCTAAGCAGAGAGCCCGATGCTGGGCTCGATCCCAGGACCCCGAGATCATGACCTGAGCCAAAGGCAGAGGCTTTAACCCACTGAGCTACCCAGTCACCCCGGAACTATATCATTCTTTATTTGACATTTGGAGATTAGGTTTAGGTCCAAGAATTGAGATAAATAAAATAAATTAAGACAGGGAAAATAAAGCAGATGACCTTGGAAATTTGGTTGTTGCAGTAATGGAGAATTTATTTATTTAGTTATTTTTAAAAATTAATTAATTTATTTGGGAGAGAAAGAGAGAGAGTCAGGAGAGGAACGGAAGGCGGAAAAAAGTCTCAAGCAGACTCTGCACCCAGTGGAGAGTTTGGCTCAAAGCTGGATCCCATGACCCTGAGATCATGACCTGAGCTGAAACTAAGAGCTAGATGCGCAACTGACTGAGCCGCCCAAGTGCCCCAAAATAATGGAGAATTTAAAACAACATAAATAAATTTCCTAAAGTATATTAAAACATGAATAGCTTTAACATATTAAAAATGAATCTGATTTCCTTGATTTTTATTCTATATAGAGGATTGGCCAAACATCAACACATGATTTTTTTTTTAAGATTTTATTTATTTAATTGACAGAGAGAAAGAGAGATCACAAGTAGGCAGAGAGGCAGGAAGAGAGAGAGGGGGAAGCAGGGTCCCTGCTGAGCAGAGAGCCCACTGTAGGGCTTGATCCTGTGACCCTAAGATCATGACCTGAGCCGAGGCAGAGGCTTTAACCCACTTAGCCACCCAGGCGCCCCAACACATGATTATTTTTAATGAAATCAAAAGAGATGCCAAGAACTGTTTTTTTTTTTCCAGAAGCAAATGATAAATATGAGGGGATGTAGATGTCAGACAAAACAGCTAAGGTAAAATATGGAGAGCCATGCAAGGAAAATGAGAAACTGGCTGGGGCACCTGGGTGGCTCAGATGGTTAAGTATCTGCCTTCGGCTCAGGTCATGATCTCCAGGTCCTGGGATGGAGCCTTGCACCAAAGTATTGTGTCCCTATTGTATAAGTAATTTTAGAAAAATTAAATAAGCATAAATACTTACCCAATTTTCTAACTTGTAATATAGTTAATGACCAACTCAGATAGGAAGAACTAGTCTTCTGACATCTAAGTTACTGTGTTATTATCACAGTGCTAATTTAAAATTGGACTTGCTTTAGGCATGGCTTACCTGAAATTTTAGAAAAGATTATTTAAAATTTTGTATTATTTCCTATTTCTTCAGAAAGCATTCAATAGATGGACATATCTTCAAATCATTCACTTAATGGATGATAATCAATTACTTATTATGAACAAGCTATTTCATGTGATTTTTCCTATGTATTCCTAACAATAAACCCATGGAGCAGGTAAGTTGTGCCCGGTCATTATGCTGAGAGCACTGAGACTCAGAAACATTGAGCAAAATATCCATTACATGGTTAATGGTTAAATAATATTTAACCCATTGAGCTTTAAAGGAGAAACTCTTTTATCAGACTTTATTCCAGAAAAGATTGCAGGTAGGAAGACAAATCAAGAGATTGTTGAGGTAGTTTAGGTGGGAAAAGATGGTATTCTAAACTAGGATATTCATCATAAGTAATGAAGAGACTGAATAAGATCTAGGACATAAAAGCACAAAAACTTGTAAACAGATGTGAGGATTAAGAGACAGACAACAGTAAAAGGTTTATCAGATAAGAAATTGATGGATCACAGTGTTCACAAATTATATAAAATATGAAACAAGAAAGAAAATTTATAGGGAAGACATTAATTTGATTTCCGTGGTTTAAGTTCAAGAAAGGGAGAGTTCCATGGAGGTGATCTAGGAGGGAGATAAAATTTGCAAAATATTAGCACATAGTTATTAGATCATGGCATGGATTTAGTTGACATCACATAGGGAGATGATAGAATAAATAATCATTTGGCTTTGAATAGCATTCTGTAAAACAAAAACAAAAAGTGGTGGGCCAAAATATAACAAATGTAGTGGACAAAGAAGATTTAGTCAGAAAATATGGGGCGCCTGGGTGGCTCAGCGGGTTAAGCCTCTGCCTTCGGCTCAGGTCATGATCTCAGGGCCCTGGATCGAGCCCCGCATCGGGCTCTCTGCTCAGCAGGGAGTCTGCTTCCCCCTCTCTCTGCCTGCCTCTCTGCCTACTTGTGATCTCTCTCTCTCTGTCAAATAAATAAATAAAATCTTTAAAAAAAAAAAAGAAAAAAGAAAATAATTTACAGTATGTTATAAACAAGAAAAGTAGAGGGTCTCAAAAAGGAGTGAGCAAAGGTGCCAAATGAAGCAGAAAATTGATATCTAAAAATATCCTTGAGATTTGACATTTGAGATTTGACTCCTTTGGTAAATACATACCGAAGATCTACTATGTGCTGTTTACAATGAAGACAGGTGAACGAAACGGACATACTCTTTTTCATCATGGAGATTACAGTCTACTGGGGAAGAAAATCATAAAAGAAAAAAGTATTATCCTAAATCATGATGAAGGCTCAGTAGAGAATGAGGAAAGGGGACAGAGAATAACAGGGTATTCCTAATTGATATTAGAAAGTTAAGACAGTCTTCTCTGAGTAAATGGCATTTAAATTGAGACCTCAAAAATGGCAGCTGAAAAGCAACCCCAGAGATTATATTTTCAAGGAGACATGAAGACTAAATTCAGACTACAGTGGGATGAAAAGTTAATGTTACATGAAGAATTCAATTCTATTCAAAGATATTGAAAATAAAAAAAAGCAAAAGTTGGTAAAGGTGATCTGGAATTCAGTGGAGGCTGGTTTCACTGAGTCAGTGAGAATTATGGGATGAATGTCTTTGAGAAACTCAAAGGCAGGAATCTACAATCAAGTGGAGGGTCTGATTCTAAAAGGACCACACATACTTCATTTGGTTTACATAGCAGAAATAGTTTTAAATGGTGGGAAAGCACAGTAAAGTGTGAGGCTACATATGCTGATGGAAAGAAGTGAATTTAGTGAGTATATAGACCAGGGATTGACAAACTAGAGCCTGTGTGTCAAACCAGCCTACCACCCAATTTTTTAAATAACTGTTAATGGAACAAAGCCAAGTTTGTTCATTTACACATTTTCTATGGTTGCTTTCATGTTACAACACAAGGCTTCAATAGTTTTGATGGCAGTGTGCGCCTGCAAAGCCTAAAATATTTACTTTCTGGATCTTTATCGAAAAAAAGTGTGCTGGCACTAGGTACAGACTATACTTGGAAGTAGGGAAAGAAATTTGATAGTAAGTAAGGAAGATACAAGGCCCAGGGATTTTTGTTTGTTTGATTATTTTTAGAGGACAAGGTATATGACATTTATAGGTTGAGAGGAAGAAGGAAGTGAAAGGAAGAAATTGAAATGATACAAAAGTATAGAATTAATGAAAAAAATAAGAAAAAACAAAACTCTAGAAGAGTCCACAGAGACTAGGTTTTTAAGGAGAAATAGCAGTAGCAGATAGACTTTATCAAAACAACAAAGGGGGGTAGTGT
Source organism: Potos flavus (assembly GCA_028534135.1). Lineage (NCBI taxonomy): Eukaryota > Metazoa > Chordata > Mammalia > Carnivora > Procyonidae > Potos > Potos flavus. The sequence goes on along the minus strand of CM052899.1, from coordinate 151,739,437 downwards.
TGGTAATGCTTGATTTCCAGATCTGTATTTTGCCTCCATGGGGATAAAGATATTCCCTTGTCTTGTGAGGTCATTTTCTTTATAAGTACTCAACAGACTTTTGCCATTGATTTATTTAATGTTTTAAAGCTGAGTATTTATCAGTGTGGTTTACTGGGCTGGCTTTGAAAATATATTTACCTATTTATATACTCATTTGATATGATCCTCTTCATCCAGCCATATTTTGAGGAAACCACTTCAATATGTAATATCTACTAGTTTTAAATAACTTCTTTGTAGACTCAAAATAGAGTTGATTAGAAATTTGAAAAGAAAAATTGCTCATTTGTTAAAAGAAAGTGTCCAGAAAACAAAACAAAACATGAATAATTCCACCAAAATGTGTAGTTTTCCCAGGTAGAAAAATACAGAATTTCTTTGGATGAATCAAATTGAATGACACTACTTCCTGCCTGAGAAGGCAACACCTGTCCTTTCATCACCAAGGGATACTTATGACACTGGATTACCCCTCTTGGACCTCTGCTAACATGCTGATAGATTTCTGACCTCAATTCTGTCTGAACATCTCCAGCTCTCATGTTCACTGAGAACAAATCTCTGGCTTCCAATCAACTTTGTAGACTGTCCTCTGACCCACTACATATGTACTGTCATTGCTCTGACATTACTCATCACAATAGAGTGTGCTGCTCTCTTCATCTCAGACCCTGGCTGGCATGACCTTTGTATGCATACTGGCAGAGCACAAAGCTCAGACCACACCATCCATCAACTCAGAACTCCTGATTTGAAAATAGTAATGTGAATACCCATGCAATAATCTGAGCAGAGTGGCAAAATGTTGAATTGAGGCTATGACACTGTTCCACTAATAAGATGCAAGGTTTGGAGTATTAATAATGAGTGAGATGGAAAAACAGTGAATTGTGCAAACAGAAGAAATTGTAGAGTTTCTATTTGTCACTTTCTTCCTGCCAATCATTTTCATATGTTAGTTTCTCTTTTTTTAGCAGCAGTCTCCTTTCGTGCCATCCCATTCTGATCCATGCTCTCACGCTCCATCTGCTTCATTGTGAGCACACTGCTGAGAGGAGGACCCTCAGTTTAATCTACTTTCTCTAAGTCATTCAGTTTCTGGCCACAGCCACTAGATTTAACTCCAATGAGGGTCCTCAAATTGTGCCTCTTGGACTTTTCTTTACCAAAAACTGTTCCTATATATATTAACTGGAAATGCTACTTTTTCTATATTGTAGGTTTTCTGTTCAGGTTTGAACTCTACTACCAACCATCTTAGGAAATGTTCACTGCCTAATTATTTCATTGTCTAGAGTGTATATTTTTAGAGAAACCTCAGAATTATTTTGGAAGTTAACAGATTCTAGTAATATGACTTTTTTTTCACAGATATATTTTGTTTGACTCATAATGGCTTTTTGTTTGCATTTCTTATTATGGCTGTTTTTAATTATTAGCCTACTTTTTGTCGGAGTGCTGCATGTCAACTATAGATTTCTGATTCCTCTTAAAAATTTATTTGCTTATCACTGTAGGCCTCACATTCCTTTATGGAAACAATGAGCGAAAGCAATTGTCTACTTTAGACTTCTCATGTTCTGTATAGAACCCAGCACTCTGTGCTTTCTTCTGAGTTTTATTTAAATTCTAGTTCATTAACATACAGATAATATTAGGTTCAGGTGTAGAATTTAGTGATTGAACACGTCCACACAACACCTGTTTCTCAACACAAGTGCTCTCCTTAATCCCCATCACCTATTTAACTCATTCCCCTACTCACCCCCCTTTGGTAACCATCAGTTTGTTTTCTATAGTTAAGAGTCTGTTTCTTGATTCGCCTCTCTCTTTTTTTTCTCCCTGTTTGTTTTGTTTCTTAAATTCCACACATGCATGAAATCATATGGTGCTTCTCTTTGACTGATTTATTTTGCTTAGCATAGTACTCTCTAGCTCCATCCATGTATTTGCAAATGACAAGATTTCATTCTTTTTTTTTATGGAGAGTTATATATATATATGAGATATATATCGAAGATATATATAGGAGATGATACTTTATCCATTTGTCAGTTGATAGACATTGGGCTTTTTCCATAATTTGGCTATCGTTGATAATGCTCCTACAAACATCAGGGTGCATGTATCCCTTTGAATCAGTATTTTTGTAACCTCTTTGGTAAATACATAGTAGTGCAATTGCTGAATCATAGGGTAGTTCTATTTTTAACTCTTTTGAGGCATCTCCAGACTATTTTCCAGAGTGACTGCACCAGTTTGCATTCCAACCAACAGTGTCAGAGTGTTCCCTTTCTCTGCATCCTCGCCAATACCTGTTGTATCTTGTGTCATTAATTACAGCCATTCTGACAGGTGTGAGGTGATATCTCATTGTAGTTTTGATTTGTATTTCCCTGCTGAGTAGTGATGTTGAGCATCTTTTCATGTGTTCTGCCCATTTTTCACTAGATTTTTTTTTCCATTTTTCCCTAGATTATTTGTTATTTGGGTGTTAAGTTTTGTCAGTTCTTTATAGATTTTGGGTGCTAAGGCTTTATCAGATATGTCATTTGCAAATACCTTTGCCCATTCCAAAGGTTGCCTTTGAGTTTTGTTGATTGTTTCCTTCATTGTGCAGAAAGTTTTTATTTTGATGAAGTCTCAATATTTCATCTTTGCTTTTGTCTGCTTGCCTCAGGAGAAATATCTAGGAAGAAGTTGCTATGACTGATGTCAATGAGGTTATTGCCTATGAATCCTCTTGGATTTTCATGTTTTCAGGTCTCACGTTCAGGTCTTCAATTCATTTATTTTTGTGTATGGTGTAAGAAAGTGCCCCAGTTTCATTCTTTTGCCTGTTGCTGTCTGGTTTTCCCAAACCATTTGTTAAAAAGACTTTCTTTTTCCCGTTGGATATTCTTTCCTGCTTTGTGGTCGATTAATTGGCCATATAGTTGTGGGTTTATTTCTGGGTTCTCTACTCTGTTCCATTGATCTATGTGTTTATTTTTGTGCCAGGATCATACTGTCTTGTTCACTTCAACCCTGTAACATAACTTGAAGTCCAGAATTGTGACGCTTTCAGCTTTCCTTTTCTTTTTCAAGATTGTTTTGTCGCTTGGGACTTTTTGTGGTTCCATACAAATTTTAGAATTGTCTGTTCTAGTTCTGTGAGAAACATTTGTGGTATTTTGATAGGGATTGCATTAAATGCGTACATTGCTTCAAATAGTGTAGACATTTTTACAATATTTGTTCTTCTAATCCATGATCATGGAATATTTTTTTCTATTTTTCTGTGTTATCTTTAATTTCTTTCATCAGTGTTCTATAGTTTACAGAGTACAGGTCTTTTACTTCTTTGGTTAGGTTTATTCCTAGGTATCTTATGGTTTGGGGTGCTATTGTAAATGGGATTGATTCTTTGAGTTCTCTTTTTGAGGCTTCATTATTGATGTATAGAAATGCAACAGATTTCTGTACATTGGTTTTGTATCCCACAACTTTACTGAATTTATGTATGAGTTCTAGCAATTTTTTGGTGGAGTCTTTTTGGTTTTCTATATACAGTATCATGTCATCTGCAAATAGTCAAAGTTTTACTTCTTCCGTGCTGATTTGGATGCCTGTTATTTCCTTTTGTTGTCTGACTTCTGAGGGTAGGAATTCTAGTATGTTAAGTAACACTGGTGAGAGTGGAAATCCTTGTCTTGTTCCTGACTATAGAGGAAAAGCTCTCAGATTTTCCCCGTTGAGGATGATATTAGCTGTGGGTTTTTCCTATATGGGCTTTATTATTTAACTTTCTGTTTTAAGGCTACAATGTTTCTATAGGAAAGAAAGTTTAATTAAGCAGATGTTTCTCTGAGGCTTTGCTTTGTGTAAATAACAAAGTGTTTTATTGATTTGTGAGAACTCTCAGGATAGAGTGCAAAGAAGAACATACCCATGAGGGTGTATAAGTACTATTATTAGTACAGCTATTTAAAAATATTTAAATAACTTATTGCCATTAGTTACATCATTTCAATGTACACACTGTGTAGAAATGCATAGATACTTTTTTAAACACTGGCAATAAGATTTTAGATATGTGGCCAGCTGTCAGTTGTCTCATAATCATTAAGGGAAAAGTCCATTAAGTAAATTGAATTATTTATTTTAGATGCCTGATGATACCAATTATTCATTAATTGTAATTGGAACTAGTTAACAAAAATATAGTTCATCATAATTTTAATGTGTATCTCATTGTTGTGTCTTCTTTTATTCTTGCTATGGAAATGCACCCTCCCTTTCATCAGTGTTATAAATCTGCCCCAAACCAGAAAGGAACTTATTTACAAACTACATGTATGAAATAAGGTTATTATTTTGTTTCTCATTTTCTCCACGCTGCTTAAGAGTCATTGTGCCTTACTATGTGTTTGTAATTCCTGAAAGGTGAGTAGAGTGATTTAGATATGGTAGGTACTCAATAAATATCCACTAAATTGCTTAGACAGCCAGAGGAACATAAGCTGCACTTCAGAAAATAATATATTGGCTGCTCTAGTTGATGGTTTATGAGGTAGGAATAAAAAGTTGTACTCCTTTGTGGAGGCTATGAATTTAATTCTGCAGTTCAGGTTAGTGAATTTCAATAAAGTCCTCATTGCTCTAAACTATGCAGATGTAAATAGCCCAACTTCTTCACCTTAGCAAGCATAACAGCACTCCAAGTACTAAAACTTATCAAGACAATGTTTCTGGAAAGTCCCATGACTTATTCAGTGATTAATGATAATTATATCTGAAGATTTGTGGCAAAGAGACATTTAAGTGTGAATAAATCATCTGACACTGATTTGAGTTTTCTTTAAAAATTTTAGAAGCAAAATGCAATATATAAAAATTCACAATTGTATGTGTACATGTTGATCAATTACTGCAAAGTCAACACAACCATGAATCATCACCCAGACCTGGAAATCAAGCACTACCAACATTCTATAAGCTGCTCTTTGTCCATTTCCCAACCACTAACTTCTCCTCCAAAAAGAAATTATCCTGATTTTTTAATGCTTATATATTAGTTTTTGATCTTTAATATCTGGCTTCTGACTTTCAATATTATATTTGTGACATGCATTATCCCTTTGTGTTATAACAGCATTTCATTCATTTTCATGTTGCATATTATTCTATTGTGTAAATGTGCCAGAAGTTATTTTTAATTAAGCTGTTTTTGGACATTTAGTTTGTTTCTCAGTTTTTGGACATTACTAGTATTTCTTCTATACATTCTTAAATGTATGTTGGTGACTATATCTGGGTATATTATTGGGTATATACTAAGAATGGATATCCTGATACACATGATATGTATAGGGTCAACTTTAGTATCCATTACTCAAAAATGTTCCAAAGCAATGGTGTCAACTGACACTACCTAAAGAATTGTATGATAATTCTAATTGCCTCATATCCTTAACATGGAGTATCATAAGTCTTTTAAAATTTTAGCCATTCTGTTTTCTGTGTATTGATTTGTTATTATGTAAGTGCTAATCTTTTTACTGAAATAATCTACATATTTCTCCCTTTTCTCAGGAACAGGAGATTCTCTGTTCATATAGTTAATCCATTCTTGTGGTTTTCAGATTAGAGATCATTTCTTTGTTATTTTTAAGAATATGCTAAAACATTTTCTAAGGAAATTTGGAAAGTAATAGAAGTGTAGAACTAGGAGTCAGAATTGATATGTCTAGAATATTTCCCACTTAAAAAGAAAAATAATAACCCCTAAAGTATCCTTGTGTCTAATATCAAAACCTGAGTAGCGATCGCCCAGTAAGGAAAGACCAAAACCAGGGAACGGCTGTTGAAAGAACCATGAGTCATAGTAATTCAGACAATCAGAATGATAAATCACAGAATCCAGTTAAGGAAAAGAGAGGTTGTCAGAAAAAACACATGTAAGTAAGCAAAGATTTATTTGAGAAAAACAAGCAAAAATAGAAAGGATTAAGGAGAGAACACTAAGAAACTTAAAACCTAGACCCCAAAACAAAATTTTGGTATCTGAAGGTCAAGGTAACAATAAAAATGACATTTAAAAATTTTTACCCTGAATCAACTATCATTGAACTTGATTCATCTCTAAGCATGAAAGTGCAAATTTTGACAAGTACATTCATCTTATTGGAGTTGTGGGTGGCTATATCTAGGAGTCTGGCAGTAGATCTCAGCACTAATCACAATATAGGAAAGAATAGCCATGTTGTGGATACACTCTTCTTTAGAAATAAGCAAAGATTTAATCATCAAGGGCAGAACTCCATTTTTCTGCAAATTTATAGAATCCTAATTTTCTACTGGCTCATTGTTATTCTCTTTCCACTGAATTAAGTCAATTAGAAGGTTTGACTTTGCAGAAAGCCAAACCCTTAGAAAGTTCCATTTTAACTATATTGAGTTGCCCTTGCAAGTTTTCTAATAACATAGAAATGGTGTCTCATTCACAGGAACTATAGCAGTGAATGATTTTTTTTTTTTTTTGCAGGGAATGATTTTTAATAGGCAATAACAAAGTAAACTGTAACAGGTAAGAAAAGGCTTTATTCTACATTCACTAACATGTCCACTGGGGTAAATTTGAAATTCTTTTATAGCAGGATTCCTGCCTCAGAAAATAGAACGAAACTGAATGTTTATGTTTCAAAAGATTTCTACAGCATCTCCCAAGTCAGTTCTTAAAAGCCCCCTTTAGGAACTCAAGGAGAATTTTAAAGTTTGAAAGGCTTAAATCTATATTTTTCTTTAATCTTTTTACTATTACCCCTGAATAAAGAATGTGATAGCACCAGAGTATTTTCATTGTCTAAACATAAAAATAAAACCTAATATCACAGAAAACTGTGTTATTCATGCCAATTAGTCACATTTATGCACCAGTTTATAATATTAAAATAGCACCATATAGATTGAAAATACCTTTCCTTAAAGTTATGCTAGCATCTCACAGTTGCATTATATATAAATGTATATCATCTTTATATCTTTTAGTTAGAATTAAATTATGTAGGAATTTTGAAGTTACTTACCCCTATATTTTTTTAAGTAATAAAATCATATACACACATAGTATATATGTATACCTTTCAAAAACTACACATATGTGTGTATATATGTATATGTATGCTTACTAAAATATGTATACCTTTTTGAAAATGATAAAAATCCTTGGCTAACTTAGATATTAAAAGTAAACATTTTATATTTTCCCTACGTATGGATATGTTTAATTTAGGTTGTGAGTGATAGAACTCCAAGATAGATGTTTACCTCTCTTCCATGTAAAAGTCCAGATAAACCGTACAGAGCTTGCATGTGGCTTTACTGTGTCGGTGACTCACATTCTTTCTATGTCATTTTGTCTTTGTGAGCAGCCTCCATTCAGAAGTGGCTCAAAATGTTTTTTTCTGGTTACTAAAATTCCAGTTGATGTTGAAAGAAGACAAAACAGAAAGAAAAGTGCACTCTTGCTAAGATACTTCTTAGAGTTTGCATGTAGAGCTTCCACTGACATCCTTCTCATCACAATTTAAACTTGTGATTAATTATGTCCCAATAAAGAGACTGGAAAATATGGTACTTATTCTGAGTGGCCATAGGTATAGGCAAAAATGTTATTACTATGCAAGAAGAGATCATGGTGACTGAGGAACATTTTGCAGTCTATGCTACAATCTACTATCAATAGTGGTCATGTTGACAAGTGTATTTAAATATATATATACATATTTATATATATATTTATATATATTTATATATTTATATCATGATATAGTGAAAAAAATAAATAAATCATATATCAACCATAGTTAAAAATAGTATTGTTTGGTTGTTGAAGTTACTGAATGGGAAGGCTGATGCCTCAATCGATTCACTTAGAAATGTATTTCTATGCATGTATTTAGGGCAAAAGTAATGCTAAGAAATTTTCAAAAAGCAATGTTATTTCTTTAAAACTAATAATTAAAAATACTCTTTCAATGTTGCTTTCAAGGTTGACATCAGCTTCAGATGAAGATATAACTTTTAAGAGTCATTCAGATATTATAATGAGAAAAAGACAAGTAAAGATCTATAAAATCCTCTAAACAAAATACTTTATTTTTTTATTTTTTTAAAGATTTATTTGTTTATTCGAGTGAGAGAAAGCATGCACGCAAGTGGGGGGAAGGGAAGGGGAGGAGGGAGAGAGAAGCCTCAAGCAGACTCCCTGCTGAGCTCAAAGCCTGAGGAAGGGCTCCATCCTAGGATCCTGAGATCATGACCTGAGCTGAAATCGAGAACCCGCTGCTGAATCAACTGAGCCATCCAGGTGTCTCTAAACAAAATATACTTTAATAAGAGTAGAAGGAAGGAAGAAAGAGGCTGTAATTGATTTCAAAATAAAATTTGGGATCAAAGTCAAACATAATTTTTCACAAAATTTGATCCAGAATTTACACATGTGAATATAAGCACAAAGATAAGAGTTATCTAGATGTTCATTATAGCGTTGTTTGTAGCAGCAAAAATGTACAGAAACTTAAACAATCAATAACAGGCAGCTTACTGAATAAATTATAGCACACTGGAAAATGGAATATTACCCATAGAAATGAAGCTGTGAATGTAGATGTGTTGGTATAGAAATATATTTAGGCTATCATACTATTTGAGTGAAAAAAAGTATGAAACATTATGTGCAAGACGATCCAAATTTTGCAATATATGTGTGCAATATAACATGTGTGCACGTGCATTGACATGTCTAGAAAGAAATATACCAAATGTTAAAAGCCATTGTATCTGTAGTGGAATTCTGATAATCAAGATTTTTTATCTTTTCATATTATGAGATTAACGCTCTGCCTCCTGTGCTGAAAAGGCACTATGGATTTCTAGTTTTTTCAAAACTTAACATAAATGATCTGAAAATTAGTACAAAAAGTATGAAATGTAAAGGAATACAGTATGATAATGAAGTAGAAAATATTGAAGATACATAATTCAGTGAAAGGCAGATGATATACCAATATGGATTTAGTAATAATCTTTAGTAAAAGTAATGTAATATTCATTATGATGCAAACTATAGTATGTACAACAAAAGTTATTGTGGTTAATTTTGGAATTAGGGTCCTGAAATGATTTTTCTAATAAAATAAATGCTATGTGTTTGAGAATTTAGTCATATTATTAAGCATTACTTTATGATTGCCAAGTGCTACGGCTTCCAAGAGTTTTTGCTAGAATCACAAAATAAGTCCATTGCATGTTCCTTCTTGTTCTTACCATCCGTCCTCATATTAGACCCATGACGGCCTAAGGGAACTATTTATGTCCACATAATTATCAAATGCTGACAGGAAAATTCTAGGTAACTGGTATCCTGTAGTCCTGAATATATTAATATTAATATATTAGTTTATAATATAATTATATAAATTTTAAAAATTTATAGATTTAATAAAATTTAAAATATAAATTATATTAATGTATATATAAATATATAATGTAATTAATAAAATAACATATTGATATATATTAATATAAAGTACTTGCATTAAAGAAAATCTAATGGAATTACATCATTTATCATTTATTGTGAATCAACTGAACCAGCTAAACATGTCTGGTGGCAGGAGTGCAGCAGATAAGGAAGTGTGCAGGTACATCAGCCCCTCCAGAGAAGTAGTACTGTCTTCCCCTTCACTCTTTAAGCAGAGGTCAAAATCTTCTCTTTACAAGATTACAGTTTAGCCAGGAGCTTACACATAATGCCAATAGCCAACAGAAAATAGTTTCTGTCTATCGAGTGCGTTACCTCTAAAGCCATTTACATTTGGAAATTTTGAGTCTATACTGTATTAGTGTTTTCAAGAGCTAGTTGTAGAAACCTAAGCAAGAAAATGAAAGCAAATATAAAGTGAACTTTTTTTGGTTCACCAAAATAGAAGTGCCTAGGTAGAATTTGTTTCAGGAACCTCTGGATACAGAGTCTAGAATGACCTGTCCTGGTTTCTCTCTCTCTCTCTCCCTCTCTCCCCGTCACTCCTTCCACCTGCAGTCATTCCTTGCCTCAATTTCTGCAACAGTTTCTAATTGGTGGATCTAAAGCATCTCCCTCACCCTACCCTCCATACATGGAGAATTCTCTAGACTTGAATTAAGCCCCAAGTCCTCCCACAAAACACACACAGGGCACGCGCACACACACACACACACACACACACACACACACACAAATCGTTCTCCACAGTGAAGTTAGAGAAGTATTTAATCATGTCCCATTTCATAGTTTTCTGTTAAGATGCATCCATGGCTTCCCAGAATCCTGAACTTGGCCTGCAGGGCCCTTTACTCTATGGCCACTTCCTCCCTCCACCTTCTTCTTTCAGCACTTTTCCTTTGTCTTTCTTTAGAAAACAGTGACTTCTCTTTTTCCTTTCCTCTTAAATGGACACTGTCTCTTGCTAAAGGATCTTCCCCCATGCATAAAGTTTTCTTTGCTCTTCTCTTTGACAAGTCAATCCTGACTAGGTTTTAGATCTTAGCTAAATGTATTGGTTTTGTATTGCTACTTAACATTACCACAAATGTAGTGGCCTAAAACAACAAAAGTTATTATCTTACAGTTCTGGAAGGAAGAAGTCCAAATCAATCTCACAGGGCTAATGTCAAGATGTTGGCAGGGTTGGTTCTTTCTGAAGGCTCTAGGGAAGAATTCGTGTCATTGCTTTCTTTAGTTTCTAGAGGAAGCCTTGATTCCTTGGCTTGTGGCTCCTTCATTTCCAAAGCCAGCAGGATTATATCTTCAAATATTTCTCTCTGACTCTGGCCTTCTGCTTCCATTATCACATTGATATCTCTGAATCTAATTCTCCTGTTGATTCTTATGAGGACTCTTGCAATTATAATGGGCACACCAGAATGATCCAGAATAATCTCTACATCTCAAAATTCTTAATTTAAGGATATCTGCGAGGTCTCTTTTGTCATGTAAATTACCATATTCATAGGCGCCAGAGATTAGGAAATGGCCACCTTTGGGGGAGCATTATTCTACTCTGCTACTTTTCATACTTATTATAGAAACCTTCCCAGACCTCCTTTATTTGATGAGATCTCTCTAATATGCACTATTGATCTTCATTTAATTGTATAATCCCCAATACTAGACTCTAAGTCTCATGAGAGCAAACATTAGATCTGTTTTAGGAACCATTCTAACTACAGTGTCTAGTACAGGATCTGAAAAATAGTAGGCACTAAATAAATATTGTTGATGAGCAAATTAATTTTTCCTGTTAATGTCACTTTCCTAGATTTGGTCTTATCACTGTAGCCACAGATATGTAACACAATGATTGGCCCATCTTAAATCCTATGCCCATTTATATGATCAGATGCATTGGATCTGTTACTTGAAAGATTAGGACATGCTTGACATTTACAAACAAAAGCTATTATACTGCCATTTTGTATTTGTCTTCTAATTTTCTAAAATTAACACAACTTTCTTAGAGTTAAATAAGGCCAATAGTACTGAAAAGTGAAACAAACTTGAATTACCAATAAATATGGACTATAAATTTCAGGAGTTATTCCATTTTTAAGAAAATTATTAGAAGTTCTTCTGGGAAAGTAATCCATATAAGAATAAAACTTGGTAGTTTTTACACATTATTCAATCAGATATTCAAAGTTATACTATTTAGGGGAACTGAACTTGGGAGTCTCAGCATTGGGTACAGCCAGGAAAAATATGAAACTATAGGCAGAATGACAGGTATTTTCTTGATTCTTAAGAAAATAAGATGCATTTTAAATCAGAGCTTTAGTGTCCCAACGAATATTGATAAAACAAAGGCAGGACCACAGTTAGAAAATACTGAGAAAACGGACAAGGCATTCAATGAAGTCCCTAATTAAAGCCCATGGCTTTTCAGGTAAGCTACAAATTAGAAGCAATCACGTACAACAAACAACACACATACACAGATAAACAGATATACTTGTTTCAGTTCCTAAATAAATGAATTTAAAAAAAATGAAAGTAAGGCCAAAAGATACCCTGGTGGGTATATATGTACAAGACAGAGTTCTGCTATAATGAGAAAAGCGGCAAATTCTTAATATACCACAGATCTTTTATACTCAGAGCCAGAGGTAGATTCACCATGAAGCCTAAGAAGCTTAAGTATCAGGGCTTCTTACTTTTTGGATGCCTTCCAAATACCTTGGAGGGACCCTTGAAATGTGTTTACATGGCCACACTTTTATGTAAAATAGGGAAAATCAAGATTTTTGTATTATAATTGATTAAAACAACACTCCAAATTAACCTTTTTTCCCCTCATTTACCATTGTGCTAATGCATTAGAAGTGATGAGGGCATTTGAGGATCCAGTTAATGGGAAGTTGAGTTGAGAATTCAATTTATGTCTGTATCTTGGATGTATTTGAGGCTTTAGTTGACTTTGTCAACATTTACATCACTGTTAGGTGCCTGATGTAGAAATGACTTCGAGGAATAACCCTGACCAAAACTGCTGGTACCCCCTCATTGTGACATGATAGTTCATGATGTGTCACGAAAAAAACATATCCCTTGACAATCAGCACCAAATATATATAGGTATGGAATAGAATGAAGCACGTACAAAATGGAGCCAGAAGACACTTTAGCAAACATTCTTATAATTAAAAGGTAAAATAAATTTTTATGGGTTTTCCAAAAGTTTGCTCTGGTATCTCCAATAATGAGTTAAAAAGATTTAAGAAATAAGCTATCAAGAAAGAAATATTTGTCAAACTATACTAGAAGAATTTTATCCAGTCTTCCCTCAAGAATTGCTGAACAAATATTTCGCCATTCCATACACCAGCATTTTATATACTATTTTACATGTATATAGAATATACTAACAATTTTTTACTTCAGTTTGAAAGAATTTTTTTCACACATTAGGCTCTCTTGATTCCTCAGCTAATCTTCAATAGCAAGGTTATGAGTTCATTAGAAGAAAGAGAAGAGTCATTGCTCACATGCCCACAAAAGTACTACTACTTCTCGGTATGTAGTGTTGGAGAGGCCTTATTTCCCAAAATACCCATGGTCTACGTTATGACTGTGCCTTAAACCTATTGATTCTGATTGGCTAATTCACTGAATTTGAACCAAGAACCAAATAGATTTTCCATAGAAACAAAGTAAAATCTATACTTTGTTTCACATAGAAAAGACTCATTTTTGAGAAAAATGATGGACCACTCTCATTTTTGGAAGAACTGTCCCATACCAGATGTACAGTATATCCTGAAGAATAGATAATGATGCCATCACTGCTGATTTGTGGGAGAAGAGATGAGCCACAATATTATTAGCTTTACTCTGGGCCAATCAGAGTTGGGAGTCAAGTGAGTAATGTGACCAATGCTGTTCATCTGAAAAGGTCTCAAACTCATTAGTTATATATTAATATTTTAAAATTAAAATATATATATAAATGAGTTTTACATATTGAGTTACAGAATGTCAGGATTTAACTAGGATGTTTCTCACAAAACTTTAAATTTTATACCCTAAGTAATTTTACCATCTAGAGATACAATGAACTAATTTTATAAAAATATTAAATCAAATAATTATCAGTTAAGGGAAAATAGTATTGAATTTTATAATACATATACATTAAAATATTATAATTACATAATAGACATAAAGATAAATAATAATTTATTTCTAAATAACAAAGGACATTAGGGAAGACCCAGACAGTTCTAGTCAGAGCTGAACCAACTCTATTGGTTGAATGAAACCATCTCTGTTGGTTACATGCATTTAATGAACTCATCTGTGAAGAACTAATAGAGGAGAGATGGTAAATAAAGCAAGGCCTGGTATTCTAGAAGGTTGCCAAACTGGTAGTAGATCTCAGGTTTCTTAATTTCAAGTATAATATAAATAAAGAGAGAGACCTGATTGTGAGAGGAAGGGAGGGAAGGAAGGAGGGGAAGAGAGAGAAAGAGGGAAAGGCAGAGAGAAACAGATACTACCCTTCAACTTAGAGATATAATTACAGGATTTGCTTGCTGGGAAAGCATAAGTGAGGAGAGAAAAAATATCATAAACACCTGAGAGTATCATGGAAGTAAGAAATTTGAGCTAAGATTTGGATTTATGCAGTAAACATTAAATGTAGAATCCAGACATGTAGAGGTCCAAAAATATTAGAAAGATTTTAGAGTACATCAAATTCATTCTTTGATGGTCCTTCTTCCATGACACTCTTAAGGTGTTTATGCTATTTTTTTCTTTGTGAAAGAAGCTGCTTTGTAGTTATACTTTAAGTGTATGATTTCTAGGGTTTGGATTTTCTTAATTGTTTTCTTATCCTGTGTTTATGGTTTTCTAAGTCACATGGAATGTATCTAGAAATGCTCTTAGAGTCATCTTGTGTCTGGTTGCATAGTTTCCTGTGGATTAGAAGAAGAAGGTCTAGATGGAAGGATTGGGATGGAATACAGAAGAGGTATACATTTAAGGGAACTTATGGTTTCTTATTTTCAGCTTGAAGAAGATCCAGATCAACTGAGAACTGCATTTTTACTGAAAGCTTAATTTATGTCATGCTGTGTCCATAAATATGTCAATGCTGATTATAGTTTTATGATTTTTTGATACCTATATGTGAATAGGTCAGAATTTCTCAGAGCATAGTTCTTAAATCACTGACATCCAATGTTTTTCATATCTAAATTACTTGGATCCATTCCAAGAGTACAGATTGAGGCTTGCCGGTACTGGAATTCAGAAATTAGCATGTTTTGTTTTTATACTAATAGTTGCAATTCATTAGAATGAGATCATAATGCTAACCATAAATCATCACTATCAAGCTAAATAAGATCATACTATTATAATCTAAAATGTAAGGTTAAAGAAATAAAATTCAAAATTGAAATTCAGTTTCCGTACATGAGGGCATCATTCATATAAATCAGTATTTTGTAAGATATTTTTGGAGAAAAAATTCAGTGTGTTATAAACGAAAGAGAAGCAACTACAATAACATCAAAAATGGGTGCATGTTCCCAGTGAGATAATATACTTGTATGGAGTTAAATTAGGGCCA
This sequence comes from Potos flavus, assembly GCA_028534135.1. Taxonomy (NCBI): domain Eukaryota; kingdom Metazoa; phylum Chordata; class Mammalia; order Carnivora; family Procyonidae; genus Potos; species Potos flavus. The sequence goes on along the minus strand of CM052899.1, from coordinate 151,724,240 downwards.
ATTTATCAAGACGATTTTTGAAACTATCCATCTATTTCTTTTTTTTTTTTTTTTGACAGAGAGAGAGATTAAAGTAGGCAGAGGAAGACAGAGAAAGCGGGAAGCAGGCTCCCTGCTGAGCAGAGAGCCTGATGCGGGACTAGATCCCAGGACCCTGAGATCATGACCCAAGCCAAAGGCAGAGGCTTTAACCCACTGAGCCACCAAGGCGCCCCTATCCATCTATTTCAAATGAGAAAATGTTCCCCAAACTGACCTTATAAAATGAAACAAAAGTGAAGGTACATTGAAAAGAAAAAAAGTGAAACTTATGGGGGAAAGAAAAACAGATTAAGAATTTCCGAAATCTGACAGTGAACAATGATAATGGGTGTATTTTATGACTCTGTATGAGCAAAAATTATTATCCTTGGTGAAATACAGATTAAAAATCCCCAGACTTTCAGGATAATTTAGTAAGCTTTTACTGTTTTTTTGTATTTATATATTGTGTTAAAAAACACATAACATAGAATTTACCTTCCTAGCCACTTTAAAGCATACAGTTCTGTAGTGTTAATATAGTCATGTTGTGAAACACATCCAGAAATTTTCCATTTTGCAAAACTGAAACACTATACTCCTTAAATAATACTCCTTCCTCACCCCTCCAATTCAGTCCTTGGTGATCACCATTCTTTCTGTTTCTCTGAATTTGATTAATTTAGATACCACATATAAGTGAAATTCTATGGTGTTTGTCTTTTTATGACTAGCTTATTACACTTAGCACAAAATATAGTATACATATACAATAGAATATTATTCGGCCTTAAAAAGGAAAGGACTCCTGTTTCATGCTACAATAGTTAGACTTGTAAATTTGATATTTTTTATTGGTTTAAACGGGCATCTCAATGACCCTATCTTAAGAGACAAAAACATATGACAACATTATCCGAAATCCAATATCACTTAATATCCTCTTTAAGTCATCCTTACAGTTTATCAAAAACTTCTAGATATAGAACAAAGTATAGATAGATGATAGATACATAGGTAGGTAGATAGTAGATAGATGGATAGATAGATAGATAGATAGATAGATAGATAGATAAATAGATAGATAGATAGATAGACAGACAGACTCATCACCAGATCACCAATTTGAACATTTTATTGAAGGTTAAGATAATATCTTGTATTGCTTCTCAGGTACCTTCAGAAGTTAGTGCATTCATTATATAGTGAATTATATAATGATTCATTATATAGTGACTCATTAAGTACAAATATGATGGATTGAATATCATTCCAACACCCTAAGTCCCTTACATTTACTTGTATAAGACCTGAAGACATTGAACCTACAAATGAACAAAGTACTACCATTGATGATTTATGTGTTAGTTTAAGTGCAATTTATGCTTTTGAGCATACCCCACTTGGTAAAAGTCATTTTAGCAAATGAACTTTAGGATATGCAGCTTCAATATCACTGTGTTTACTTGATAATTTGTAAATTCTCTGGTGGAGATATTATAGCCTACAATGGATTCTACTTAATTGGCACATCTCAGTGGAAACTGAAATATGCCAATTAGACAATGATTGTCTCATTTAATTACACAATTGCTCATATGAACTATCAGATACATTTAAATTAGAAAGGATTTTTGAAATGCAAAACATTGACCAAATTGTATATGTACATAATTAAGACAGATTAGAAATGCAGATGTTGGACATGATACAAAGCATTATCATGAAGGCACATTCTTATTTTTTTTTTTTTTTTTGTTCAGCAGTTTAATGAGTATTATAATCCATCTGGTCAACACAAACCCAAAATATACCTAATAACCAAAGTCAAAAACTGAATTTTAAGTCTGTATTGATACTCAATGCTATTATTTCAGAAACCCAACAAAGCCAAAAACTGAATAGAGTTGCTGCTTTTTCATATTTAAGTGTTCCTAATTGAGGCATTGATTTAGAATGAATTAATTTCTTATACCAATGACAAAATAATTTTTAAAATTTCAAAAGAGTTACAGTGTAAGTCAATAGGATAGTCCTCTGATACAGAAATCTATGTACTAAGATAATTCTTATAATACAGACAGTATAGACAAATATAGTACAATATAGACAAATGTATTTCATGCAAAAATTTATTTGCTAATATGAATCTTTATAACCTGGATAATATGAAGGCCTTCATGAAGGATGTAATATTGACAGTTTTCCGTAATTGTTAGGAAGGCATTGATAATGATTTGCCAAGAATTTGCTCTTATTTCACTCCACAACTTGAAATTTTAGTTTGTAGCAATTTGTATTTCAGAGTTTATGTATTACACAATATGAAAAGACGATGTCCTGTGTTGTTTAATCAATAATTTTTTTAAGATTTTATTTATTTGTCAGAGGGAGAGAGCACAGCAGGGAGAGCATCAGGCAGAGCAGGCAGAGGGAGAAGCAGGGTCGTTGCTGATCAAGGAGCCCAATGCGGGACAGGACCCCAGGATCATGACCTGAGCTGAAGGTGACACCTAACCGACTGAGCCACCAAGGGGTCCTTCAATCAATAATTTTTAAGCAAATTATATTTTATATTTACTTAGAAATATAGTGTGTATTAATTGCAATTTGTACAACACACCCAAATTATCTTATTAAAACAGCCTAAACAAATAATGCTGTAATATTATAGTATTTAAAAAAAAGTAAATTTAGAATATAGCCAGTAGATTTAAGCAAATGTCCATTAATACGGCCACATAGAACAATCATTTACTAACATTTTCCTTTGTATAACATGCATATTACTCTCATTTTTTGTCAGCGTGTACCTATTATTTAAAATATTGAATCATCGGGCTTACACGTTTCACAGCACTTACCATAGCACATACCCTGGGGCAAATAATACATTATATGTTAATTAAAAAAATAAAAAATAAACTTATTTTTGCTAAAAATAAAATAAAATAAAATAAAATTTTGTGACACGTAAAAAAAATAAAATAAAATATTGAACACACGATTATCATTACTGTGTGGTACTGAAAATCTATATAGTCATATTTCCTTGAACAATTGATTTATTGATCTTATCTTATATTTCATAAAACACTTTAATAAGTACCATAGCAGATTATTTCTTCAGAATAAATCTTAAAATATGGAATTTCTAACCAAATGATATCAAAAATGCAAGAATTTTGATGCGAATTTTATTTTTAGAAATTTTTTAAATCAATTTATAATCCAGTTTTTTAATCTCTGATAATCACTGTCTATCATAGACAAAATTCTAAAGAGGCCCAGAACAATCCTGCTCCCTGGTGTGTACTTTTTGTAGAATTCCAGCACTTGAGTGCCTAGGGAACCTGACTATGATGGCATAGTGGTTATTTTGATTAGTTTATGTTATGTGGTGAATGATGATGAAATAGTCATTACTTTGATTACTTGGTGCTAGAGAAGGCTGTTGGAGCTGATTGCAAGGGGAGAAGTCAGAGAGAAAGGATCCCACTGGCCGAGAAAAAAACCAAGAAACCATGCTGTGAACTGCCTATGAGAGCTACATGGCAAAGAACTGAGGTCAGCCTTTGGACGGTGAAAGTGGTCCCTAGCCAACAGCTAGCATGAAAATGGGGACCTCAGTCTCACACCTATAGGAAACAAAATACTTACTGCACCATATGTGCTTAAATGAAGCCTCTAGACTCCATAATTTAGGCGTTTTGAATCCTAAACAGAGAACACAGCTATTTAGTGCAGGGATATCCAATGTAGTCTACCTGCTTGTGCACGTTCATTCAGGTCAATGTTAACTACAGAAATTCACTGCATAAAAATATCACTGTTTTTGACCACAATGTCCTCAATTTGTGTGCTTAAGTAAATGCTTCTTAAACCTCATCAGAACCAACAGTACATTAATTCCTCTAACTACATCTTGTCAGCCTGCTCCTGCCTTTCCTTTCTTCCTTATTCAATTCAGACTCGAAGTTTAATCATTTAATAAGAACCTACAAAGCTACTTTCATTTTCTATTGCTGTATAATAAATGACCACAAACTTAGAAGCTTAAACACAAAACACATTTATTATCTCACCATATCCATGGGTTCTGGGGCTCCTCTGCTCAACTGTCCTAAGGCTGCAAAGTTTTCACCAGTTCTCATCTGAAACCTGGTCCCCTTTCGAGCTCTCGGCAGAATTCATTTCTTTGCACCAGTAGACGTCATCGTAGTTTGCTTTTTCAATGCCATTAGCAAAGTATCTCTGAATTCAAGGAAAGCTTAACTTTTTTTTTTTTTTTTTTTACAGGGATCAACAGATTAAGCAAGTAGAATTTACGTAATTCCTATACAGTTAATCTACCTTTAACTGAGAGTCAAGCTGATTAGAGCCTTAATTATAGCTGTAAAACCCCTTAATCTTAATCTCTGCCACATAATGCAACCTAATCACAGCGACACCAGAGGTGGGAATCTTGGGGGCCCTCTTAGATTCTTGCCTACCACAAAATTGGTAGCTATTATATATATATATATTCCTTTGACATTCTGTCCTTTCTATTTTACTTCCCTAGCAAAAGAACAATTGAGTGAACACAAACACCTGCCTTTTTAACTTTATGCATTGTGCTAGGTCATGTAAACATAGCTGCATCATGTTACACATCTTCAACCCAGATATCTCTTTGTATATAATGTCATATTTACCATTGCCTTTGCATAGATCTTCCTAAACATCTCGGTGAGACTTTATAGTCAATATTCACATATCTAATTCATATTCACTCCCCTAACAATTGATCCAACTCCTGTGCTCCTTCACATAATAAAGAGTGCTAGCTATCAGATACTTAGGTCCTCAAACTAGAGATCTGGTACTTAATCATGAAATCTGGAGATGTAGAATGCATGCCCATTGAGCCTGTGACTATTAGAAAAAAAGATTGGAAAAGAGAGTCAGAGATGTGTATATTTGATCACTACTGTCTATATTTAGTAAGGTATAAGAAGAAAGAGATGAACTCATAAAAGGATAAGATGGTTTGAAAAAAATGGAAGAAAAAATTATAGCACTTGAGGATGGAATCTTACAGATTTAGAAAAAGTTCTGCTTCTAGATTCCAAATAATAGGAAATAGTATTGAAAACTTTGTAATAATAAAGGCCCATTAAGACTCACTTTGCCAGCAAAGACCAAATTAAGCTTGTGGCTTTTCCACCCAAGTACCACCATTGAATAATGGAGAGGGGAACATTGAGACTAAAAGAAATAATAGTATTAAGAATTGTATGTAGTAGGGCGCCTGGGTGGCTCAGTGGATTAAAGCCTCTGCTTTCGGCTCAGGTCATGATCTCAGGGTCCTGGGATTGAGTCCTGCATTGGGCTCTCTGCTCAGCGGGGAGCCTGCTTCCCCCTCTCTCTGCCTGCCTCTCTGCCTACTTGTGATCTCTCTCTCTCTGTCAAATAAATAAATAAAATCTTTAAAAAAAAACAAGAATTGTATGTAGTTAATGAGTTTGGTGTGATAATTTCTATGTTACTGAATGGAGGTCAGTGGATCAGAAACACTCATATGTAGATTATCTGACCTCAAAAAAATAGAGTATAACTTTCCATTTCTTAAGTGTTTGTTGCTCATAGTCACTTACTTCCAAAGTATACAGTATAAAGCCTAAGGGGAGGAAGAATAACTTTATAGAAGAGAAACCTGACAAACACTAGTAATGTAATCAAGGTCAACATCAACAATTGTAAGTTATGTTGATTGTAGGTACCCTTGATATGTTCTGATGCAAATGGCATTTAACATCTGTCATCTTTCTCTCTAAAACTTGTAACTCCGATCAAATCATAAAAAAATTTCAGCCTAAGTCCTATGGATGAGCATATGACAAAACACCAACTATAACTCAAAACTGTCTAGGTGATTAAAAGCAAAGTATGAGAAACTGGCACAGTTAAAAAAAAAAAAATTAAGGAAATGGACCAAAAAAATGTAACATGATATTATTCTAGGTGGAATCCGGAGACAGGAAAAAATTACTAGGTTAAAATGAAGGTATTCTGAATAAAGTATGACCTTTAATTAACAATAATATATAATCAATAAGGTTCATTAACTATAACAAAGTTACTATATTAAGGTAAGATGTTAATTATGAGGAAACTGAGTGGCAAGTATATAGAAACTATACTACCTTCAAAATTTTTAAGTATAAACTTGTTGTAAGAAAATAACATTAGTTTGAAGGATCAGCACAAGGAATTCTAGGGTGTTATGAGCCTGATACCCACTCATCTCCCCCCGAACATTAGTATGCAAAACTGACTCAAACATCAGAATAATATTGGTGACTTTTGTCAAAGTCAACTTATCAGTTGTGAGGTATTAGACTTATGTAAGATGTAACCATTGGGAGAAGCTGGTAAAGTGTACATGAGATATTTCCATTATTTTTTACAATTCTATTTGAATTTATGGTTACTTCAAAATTTTTGAGTTTAATTAAATAAATTACATGGAAACAGAGAACTCATGGAATAGCCAACAATTTGAAAAGGAAGAATAAAGTAGTAGGACTTATACTATCAGATGTCAACATTTATTCAAAATTTCAATAATCAAGATACTTCAGTATTTGTATAAGAATAAGTACACAACAATGAATCAAAATAGAATGTTCAGAAATAGATCCACACGTATATGCAATTTGACTTTGGATAAAATTGTGTAGATAATTCAGTGGGAAATGCATAGGTTTTTCAAGTAATGGTTGAAAATAAACATTGATATCCTTATTCAAAGAAATAGAAAGATAGGAGTGAGGGGGGGAGATTGATTGAAAGAGAGACAATAGAAGAAAGACAATACATTAACCATTATCCTATATAAAAATAACTTGAAATGAGTGCATGGACCTGAAAGTAAGACCTAACATAATGAAACTGCTAAGCAGAAATATAGTTAAAATTGAAGCATGAGGTGTGTGGGTTTCTTTTTTGTTTTTGATAGGGAATAATAAGCATAAAACATTAAGGAACAAATTGATAAATTGAACTAATCAAAATGAAAAATTTCTGCTCTTCAAAAGGCACTATTCAGAAAACCAAAAGATAAGCCACAGACTGGGAGAAATATTTGCAAAAAGCATATCTGATAAAGCACTGCTATCCAGAATGCTTACAACCTAGACATAAGATGACAAACAACCCAATAATCAAATAGACATAAGATTGAAGCAGACACTTTACCAGTTAAGATACTCACATGTTGAACACATGAAAGATAGAACTTCTTTCATCAACCTCAAGTCACTAATGACTAAATTTCGTTACTCATTAGTGAAATGCAAATAAAAACTACAATGTGATACCACTATATACCTATTAAAATTGCTGAAATCATAACAGTAACAATATCAAGTGAAGATAAGCGCTTGGAGAACTCATATATTGTCACTGGGAATGCAAAATAGAAGAGTCACTCCCTGAGAAATTTAACAGTTTTTATCCCTTTTTGTAATACTGATGTCTATGGATGTGAGATGATAGTGTAGTTATGGTAACAATGTGGAAACAGAAAAAGACTACCATGTCTTTCCATTATAAAGAAACTATTTAAAACAGATAACCCTATGGATTTTTCTTCTTTTTAACTTTTTTTTTATTTTAATATCTGCTGTGCCCCTCATTCAGGGATATCCAGTTCTTTCAAAGAATAGAGTCTCCTAAAAATATAGAGAGGTTAAAATACTTCTATTTTTCTCCTAGTTTTCTTTTTTTAAAGATTTTATTTACTTATTTGAGAGAGAGAGAGAGCAGGAGCAGGGTGAGGGGCTGAGGTAGAAGCAGACTCCCTAATGAGCAGAGAGCCCAATGCAGGGCTCAATCCTGGAACTCCAGGATCATGACCTGAGCCAAAGGCAGGTGCTGAACTGACTGAGCCACCCAGGTGCTCCATTCCTGGAGTTTTCTTTAGAAATGCGGATCCACTGACACAGATAGGTAGATATACTCCCAGAAGCTAACTAAATAAACCTTGTTGCCTGAGAAGTATGCCTAACAAATCACTGAAACCCAAGTCTGCAGAGCTATCTGAGTCAATAATTTCCCATTATTGTATAAACCAGAATGAATTATTGTTTTCAGTCATTTCCCAATGAAAGAGATCTAATTGATATACCAAAAGCAAGTGTTGAATCTTTAATGACATTTTCTAGATGTGTAAGTAAATGTTTATTAAGATGGTTCAAAATAATAGATGTAGTTTCCTGAAATTTAAATTCATAAACTCATTTACAATCATAAAATATGTTGCTTATTTCCTCTGAGAATACCATATTAGAATACAGGATCTAAAACAAGCTCTTTAGAATGAATGATTATTCTCAAAATGGCAACTTTCTCCATTAATCTAATCAGTTGAATATCAGGAAGAAGCAAGAAGGAAAATGCTACAAATTGTAGATTTGAAACTATTATTATCTCAAGTGTTTTTAGACCAATAAAAGGACCAGAAATTTCTTTGTGCTTTCTCTACTGGTAAATTATATATATATTTTACTTTTTCTTTTCTATGAACTATCTTTTCTATGAACCATCTTCAAATCTTCAGATCACTGAGTTATTTTAAATTTACAAAAATGAATGGAAGGAGTTTTGTCACATCTGGAGAGGTAAGTATAGTAAAACATTTGAGGCATTGCTGAATTATTCCTTTATGCCCTTAAATTAGATTATGTTCTTAAATGAAGTAGGTAGGTGAGAGGATTGGTGTCTTTCTTTCAGCTCAAGAAGTACAAGCTGGGGCACCTGGGTGGCTCAGTCCTTAAGCCTCTGCCTTCACTTCAGGTCATGATCCTGGGATCCAGCCCCACATCAGGCTCCCTGCTCAGTGGGAAGCCTGCTTCTCCCTCCCCCATGCCCCCAGTTTGTGTTCCCTCTCTAGCTGTGACTCTCTCTGTCAAATAAATGAATAAAAATTAAAAAAAAAGAAGTACAAGCTAATTTGCCACAATCCCACAACCCAACTGAGTATGAGATATAAAGGGAATTTAATAAAATAGATTATAAGGTCAAAATATCCTATTAATGAGTTATATAGAGATATAGAGCTAATATTTAGCAACATTACTAAATTAGGAATTTATTTAAAACAATCAAGTATTAATACAGAGAGCATTGTAGTATATTCTCTTTGACTCTTAGCAAATTGCTAAATCTATCTTCTATAAGGCATATTTTATTCTTCGACTTTTTTCCCGTAGAGCTTAGCAACTGGATATAGTTATAATGTAAATTTCAAACTCTATTTTAAGATTGTCATTTCATTTGATTAATGATTGATACTTTCATTATGAGCTAGTTGCTCGGGGTAAAACACTTGGAATCATTTTTTATCTGTTTTTTTTTTTTTCAGTCCCCTTGTTCAATCTTTAGCTCCTCTTAATGCTATTCAAAATTTATCTAGGATGCAATTACTTATTTCTACATTTGCCACTATCACCCTGCCACCATTCACCATCCACCATCATATAGACTTCAACACGGTATTTCTGCTTCTACCTTTGTCATTCACACCCCATCCACAGCATGGCGGCCTGTTAAAGGTAATCCTTTTAACATATGAACAAAGTCATATGATTTTTCCACTCCATGTCAATGGCTTCCATCTCGCAATCAAGGCCAAAGTCCTTACGGTGGTCTAAAATGTCCTATGTGAACTGTACCTCTTTATCTCTAGGCCTTCATCCAACGCTCTATGATTTCTTTTCAGCTATTCAATCTTTTTGCTGGTTCTGAAATATCCCAAGTGATTTATAGCTCAGGAATAGTCTATCTACCTTGATTGTTTTTCCTAACATTAAACAAACACAATTTACTCCCTAACTACATTCAGGTCATTTGCTTATGTCACTTTAATTCCAGATTAATACTCTATTTGAAACTTAACTGCCTCATGGGTAGTAATTTCATTTCTCTCTGACTTACTTCTTCTTCCTGGTACTTACTATCTAAATTATTGCATGTTTTACTTATTTGTTTATTTACTCTCTTTCCTATTAGGATGTCTTCTTCAATGTGACTGCGTTTCTTCTGTGTTTTAGTTTACTATATCCCAGCATGTAGAACATACATATGTATATGTATATATGTAGTATCTACCACCCAATAGATGTTTATTTGATACTTGTGAATGTATTAATAAACAGAAAGCTAATTAATGTGATTATTCTTTTTAATTATGAGACTAAAACATTTAATATATAATAAATGGTCCTTAGGCTGTAACTTTCTATATATTGCCTACAGTGTCTAATTAAACCCATATAAATAATGTAAACTAGAGTTCAGAGATCTAAGTAATAATCGTGCTTTTAAGAGCTATGTAAAAGAAGAGAATTGAGTTAAAAAGAAAAAGTCAGAGCCAAGTAATTATTCCAGTCAATTAATTGGTATATATCAAATGCATGAATTATCTGCTAATGAAATTCTCTTCATTATGCTCATCATTAGAATTTTCTTTAATCCTAAAGGGCACTAGCCCAATATTCTCTTCTCTCTACATTCTTTTACACAATCTCCCCATGTCATGCCTAGAAGGTCACCAAGTTAATTGGCTGTTGAGTACTTAAAGTAGCTAATTCCATCTTATAAGTTATCTGATTTTCAATTTTAAAGTTCTCTGGTCAAGGTTACAAGATTAGCATAACCTCAAATTAAGAACATGTTTCTGGGCACAGCAATGCTTCCCTAGTCAGTAGCTCAATGAAACTATTGATGGTGATGTAATTGCATGAAAATCCAGCTGCCTTTACCCAAACTGGAGAGTACAACATATGCTTTTCCTTATGATTTTTATGTTAGGTTTATAACAATTTCCAAGGTGTTGTGACTGGGGAATGAGGAACTGAACAGTAATGAATAAGTAAATTTTAATGCTTAATTTACATTAGCAAATATACGTGTTTAGTTTAGTCATTTTGGTGTGTTATGAAGTGATCCTCTCCAAATTTATCTTGTAAGTACAATTTCTTCAGAATATAGTAGCTTCTTTAATTCTCATACAAATATTTGATACATTATTTGTTTTGTCCTCATTGCACAGGATAGGGCTCCAAGAGTCTGAGTACCGTAACAGTTATTGTTAGGAATCAGGAATCACAGAAGTTCTGATTTATATACCTTTACTCTTCTGTACATGTTGCAAACTCCTACAGGTGTCGGGTAACAGTAAATCAGTTACTGATTCCTGAAAATAGGAAGATAAAGAAGTTGGCAAGAGCAGCATTTAGGAAACAAACCAAAGAACAAAGGAAAGGAGAAAAGCAAAACAAGAAACGGACTGTTGATTATAGAAAACAAACTGATGGTTACCAGAGGGGAGGTGAATGGGGGATGGGTTAATAGGTGACGGGGATTAAAGAGTGCATTTGTCCTGATGAGCACTGGGTGTTGTATGGAAATGATGAATCACTATATTGCACACAAAATATTACACTGTATGTTAACTAACTGGCATTTAAATAAAAACTTAAAAGAAAAAAAAAAGAGTGCATGTTCAATCCATAAAGACAATGCTTAAATTCAGTTCATTGTTGCCTTGCAGTACTGCAGGCACAGAGTTATAGGATTTTCCATTTTAAGTCAGATTATAGATTTTTAAATATTTTATATTCATTTGTGAATGTTGTAGCATATTCTGACAAGGTGAAATCTGTTTATAAGTGGCCAGCTTAAATGTTACATTATTCCATATTCTTCCCACTAATTTAAATGAGAAGCTGACAATATTATTCTTTTTTGGGGGGGGTGATGGAGGACCATACTTTAATATGAAGGATCAAGGCCTTTTTTTGAGTATGGTTGATACACAGTATTACATTAGCATAGGGGATATAGTTAAAGGTGTTGTAGTAGTGCTGTATGATAATATTCTTCTTAAAGCTGTTGGTTCCCAAATTACCATTATCATCAAAACTCATTAAATGCTATCGTCTTGATGCTCCAGATAAGCGTTTCCCAAACTGAGCCCCACTCATCTTTAAGCTCCACAGAAATGACTAAAGAATCACCATAGGGAACGAAAAGAATGCTGAGTAAGTCGGGGTCGGTGATTTCCTGAACTTATTTCAACCAACTTAAAAATATTCTTCTGATGAAAACTTGGAAAGATAATGCCCAATGTCATGATTATCAGGACTCTACAGTTAACAACACAGTGTTACCTCTAACTGAAATAAAAAGCATTAAATTCATTGGTAACTTCACTTTCTGCTTTAACGATTATCCTCATATGATTGTAATGAGTTTAATGAAAAATCTGGAAGTATGTCTTTAGCCACTTTTCCTATAACACTATCTAATGGGGTCAGAATGTATGGCATATACGGACTGCTGCATTCCTTTTATTCAGTTGATTTACCCTCTGCGTGAGGCAAGTATAGAATTTTCCCAAGAAAAACATCCTCTTCATGGGTGTATCACTGTCCTATTAACTAAACTTGCTTTAGAACAGAGCATCAGCCATGTGACAAATTGTATTACTTGTCCTAATGTTTACATGCTTTCTATTAACATAATAGTTAATATGTAACATAATGTTTACATGCTTTCAATTTGTATACCCTTGGTGTCCCACTTTATACCTTACTTTTAAGACCAATGCTGCTTTGTTTATTATGTGATGATATAGAGTCCCCTTGCCTTGTCCATTTCTCCATAGCTGAAAAGTATGTATTTTTTTATTTAGCTTGAAATACTATAGTTTATTTTGCTTTATTTATACATTTAATAAAGTAAGCAATAATTTATTTGTAATTTCCTATTTACCCAAGAAAATCATTAGTCATTTCAATATCTAAGTAAACATTAAAAGGATATATTCTATAATTAAGCCGTTCCATTAGATAGAGGTTGACAGTTTAGCTAGATGTCACAGAAATATTATAAAAAGAGTCAGGTAAGTGCATTACTTGAAAGAAAGATACTAAGGAAAACTTGACATAACACAGAAAATGACAAGGTAAAGAGATTTTAAAAGGGACATCATAAGAAAGACTCAAGAATGTTTTCAAGATAAAATGTTTTCAAGAACAGAGAAAAGAGAATTTCTTCTCTTTTTCATTAAAAATGGAAATTACCTGATTTTGCCCACTATTTCTTTATTCTCTAAGACAGATTTATACTTCTATATCATAGCCCTATTGATCTTATAAATTAATCTGACACTATACCCAGGGACTGACTATTCTACCTATTCCTTACCCGTTCTGTATTTAACTCAATTTTCGCTAACAATAGAAATCTTGTTCTTTGCATTTCCTATTTATATTTATCTTTTCACCCTCTCCTTTTAGTCTTCTATTATATTTTAATATATTCTTGCTAATGCTGTAGATCTGCACTGTACAATTTCCTTTATTAAAGAGGAAACTCAAAGAAAAAAAATAAATACAAGAGGAATCTCTACTTTCATCTGAGCATTACGGAACTCAAACCTGACCCTTTATCCTTTTGTTCCACAGCCCTTCTGAGTCACCCTCAATCGTCCAGGTGAGGGGCAAACTTAAATAACTTGCAACCAATCCATTATTTTGTCCCATCCCTCTGCCCCCGACAAGAGGAAAGTGGTAACAACTTTTTATCCACTGGACTTGGAAATGTGACAAGTGAAATGGAAATACAGGTTTTTGAGGATTGGTCTCTAGTTTTGGAAGCCAATGATCAGAATCATGGTTACATTTGGACTTCTCTTTGTCATCTCTCTATACAGCATTTCTCTATTCTCTTGGAAAGAAAAAAAAATTACCCTCTAAAATATTTAGTCTTGTTTCCAGGTGTTATAAGCTATTTACAAAACATTGTAACTGTTATTTTGTGGAGAAACCTGAAAAATTATATTTCTAGAATTTTGTTTGACTAGGCTACCAGCTAGTTTAAAAGCCCTACTGAGAAAATAGCAGGACTCTTCAGGGGAAATTAAATAAATTATAACAGATTACCCCTTTCTCCATCTTCTGCTTTATTTTTCCCTGTAGCGTATATGAACATTCCATATTCCATACAATATCTACATAAATTTCATTCCTGCCCCCAGCACCATCACACTGGAATACAATTTCATGGAGGCAGGATCTTGTCTATTTTATTCACTGCAGTCTCCTTAGCATTGAGAACAGTTTCTGCTACGGAGTTGGCACTGAGAAAATTTTTACAGAATGGATGAATGAATTCCTGGAACTTGTTCAGATATGACAAATAGTTCTGGTTATAGTGATGTAGTGAAGATGGCCATTGGACTCGAACTGTAACATCAGCTCTTCCCGTGATCTCAAGCTGGCTGGCCTGCTTTGTGAATTTTGGACTTGCCAGCCCCCACAATCCCCTGAAGCCAATTCCTAAAAATAAATCTCTCTCTCTTTTCTTCCACAAAACATGTGTCACACACACGCGCACGCGCACACACACACACACACACACTGTTAGTTCTGTTTCTGTTTTTCCAGAGAAGCCTGGCTTATAGAGATTTTGGTTAAGATATTCTGATTTTTTTTTTTTTTATTAATCCACGATGTAGCGACTGCGTGCCTCTGTTCCTCATTACTATTAGACTAGTGGAATTTCACTCAGTGGAATTCAGCTTCAAAATCATGAGAGCCATTATTGAGAACCTCGAGACTTCCAATAAACAAAGCACTAGTTGGGTCTTATTTTGAAACCAGCCTCGCCCCCTCCCTTAAAGAAATAAAAAATAAAAACAATAACAAAGACTGACCACTCTATATACTGGGTCCTCATTAAGATAAAGGTTGGCAATATGTGTCAATTATTGTTTCATGAATAATTTGTGATTAAACCATCTGGATGGTAACTCAGTGAGAGGAGATTATATTCAATGACAAGACGACAAATATCAGTCAAAGAACTTCTCCTGTGTGAAATCATACATCAAAAATGAATATTTGGTGCTTTTAATGAGCTTAACCCACATAATTTCAGGAATTCATGATCCGTTTATCTGCCTTAATTCTAGTATTTTTTTTTAAGATTTTATTTATTTATTTGAGAGAGAGAGAGAGCATGAGAGGAGAGAAGGTCAGAGGGAGAGGCAGACTCCCTATGGAGCTGGGAGCCCGATGCAGGACTCGATCTCGGGACTCTGGGATCATGACCTGAGCCGAAGGCAGTGGCTTAACGAACTGAGCCACCCAGGTGCCCAATTCTAGTATGTTATAATACTACTACAATGTTCCTTGATCCATGCTCAAACACAAAGATCAGAAGTCTTCATAAGATGACTCTAGCATATATGACATCCAATGACCCTATGATTACTTAAGCATATATATATATATATAAAGATGTTATTACTTTAGGGACACTTTTTTTTTCCAATTACTTTTATTTTATTTTTAAGTATATTTTTTATACCAGAAATTGGTTATATCGTGGGACCAGACCCATTTCATCAGTGACTGATTTAATATGGGGTAACTTTACTTAATGAGAGCCCAGAGTCTCATTTCCTTAAAATATGAATCCTCAAGCTGGAAATAACATAAGCAAAGGAGAAATCTCAGGCTTATCAACTAAATATATTTTTTATGCATTTTATGATGTAAGGACCACAAAATGAGGGCCGTTGAACAAATGTCTTTTCATTCAACTAGAATGTCAATTCAAGAACGTAGAGAGTGCATCACACTTTAAAATGTATGGGTTTTTTTTAGTCACAATTGAAGATAAGATGTAGCCAAAATAAAAAAAAAAATAAGTAACTGCACATATCAGCCTTGGGTTAAGAATGGGCCTATTCATAGTCTGTCATGTACAGGTATGCCACTGACTTACAAGAGCTGTACGTTTTCTGAGGTCTTCATAACATATTAAAAATGTTAAATGTGCTTTATATGTCTTTTGGTGGCTCTGCATATGAAATTATTTATCCAAGTCATGCCTTACATGTGCCCTAGACATAGATAACTTCAAAGGTTACCATTCACTAATACGCTGAGTGCTCTATGACTTCTCAGGATGAAATTTATAATCAATCTAACCCCACTCATAATTTCTGTTAGGATGTGTCCTCTTTAGAAATGTTCCCATCACAATACCAATTGTCGCTTTTTTTTTTTTTTAAGATTTTATTTTTTTATTTGTCAGAGAGAGAGAGCACAAGCAGAGGGAAGAGCAGGCAGAGGGAGAGGCAGGCTCCCCTCTGAGCAGAAAGCCCGATGCGGGACTTGATCCCAGGACCCTGGGATCATGGCCTGAGCTGAAGGCAGACGCTTAGCCGCCTGAGCCACCCAGGCGTCCCACCGATTGTTGCTTTTTACTTAGCACTGACTAGGTCCTCTGCTGAGAAGAATCACTGTTGATTCTTACTTTTTAGAGGTTTTAAGCAGTAAAATGATTTATCATCATTTCATAGGCCCTAGACCCTTTCAACACAGAATTGTCCTCAACACCAAGAAAAATGGCATCCAGCTTACCCAGCCGTCTGGAGTGCACAGTCCAGGCTCCCGAGCTCTCGGAAAGCCGCACGTGGGGGAAGGGCACGCTAGAGCAGGGGTTGGTAAAGTACAGCCCAAGGATCCAATCCAGCTGTTGGCCTGTTTTTCTACAGCTGTGAGCTACGCGTGGTTTTATGCTTTCAGATGGTTAAAAAAAATAAAAATTTTTAAAAATTAAAAAAAAAAAAAGAAATGTCCCCATCATTTCTTTGGTTCACCTCAGAAAATTTATCTCATTTTATCAAAGAAGTTTTCTGTCTCCAAAAACTATTTTATTATCAACAGTCATTGTAGGTTGTCCTATGATATTGAAAAACATTATTCAAGACTCTCCCTCTCTGTAGCTGCCTATCCATTAACCATTACTCATAGTCCAATTGCTACATAGAAATATCAAGTGGACCTTGGGAAAATGTCTACACTATTACAACTCTATTAGAATGAAATTGAAAACTACCAACCCAATACCTTCCTGGCCATGACAATGTTTTCCTATAGCATTTCACTGCATATACTTCTACTTTTAAAACATCACTCCACAATAAATGTACCTTCTATCCCGCCACTTTTCAACAACAAGATTGCAACCAAACATCAATGTTAAATCAGCACCCAGAATGATATTGAGTGAGAACGGGAAACACAAAGTGCAATAGGACACCCTACAATATGTCAAGAGAATTACCTATTATATGTTGATAGAAATTGAATTCTCAGAGATAAAATGTGATTTCCAAATGCCACCTGGCCTTCCATCTGACACATTCGTATCACAAGCTTCTGATGAAAATTGAAAGATATGTTTGCTCAGACTGGTCAAAAATTATCAAGTTAATTAAATCCACTGCCTTCTAACTTCAATTGCCTTGAAATACGAATCCTTTCCATCTTCCTTGATTCTACGCTACTCCTAACTCCCCTAGACCCTGTGCTGTGTTCTATTTTAATCTGCCAAGGTCTAATATTGACATAGTAATTGACTCTAGAAGTTTAGCCATAAAAATCTACTGATGTTGAAGTAATTTTTCAAGGATGCCCCACCCCTGCCCTTATTTCAACTTTTTGCCTTCATCTTTTTTTTTTTCCCCTTTGAGCTAATTTTCAAATGCTTGTCTCTATGACTCTGATGATAATCTCACATTTAGTGACTTGGAGTTGTTTGCATTAGGTCTCACTAGTCTCTGAATTTTAATTTGGCCTAATTGATTCTGATTTTGCTTATGGATCTTCTTAGGTTTAAAAAAAAACCATAATATATTGGAGCACTTGGGTAGCTCATTTGGTTAAGTTTCTGACTCTTGATTTCGGCTCAGATCATGATCTCAGGCTTGTAAGATCAAGCCCCATTGGGCTCCACACTGGGAGTGGAGCTTGCTTAAAATTCTCTCTCCTTCTGCCCCCCCGCAAAAACAAACAGACAAAAAAAAAAAAAATCAATAACATAACAACAAAGAACCCCTTGATATATCCCTGTTTTTCTGACCCTTATTTGGGGAAGAAAAGAGAACCAATCTCATAAATGATTGAAGCATTCATGGACTGCAGCAAGAATAAATATGAATTTTACCACTGAGGCGTTGGGAAGATTGCCTTAGAATTGGTACTGTCCCTCCAGCCATGTGTTTGAGTTACAGACAAAGGATTCTATTTGTGGTCTCTCTAGGAATGTAATATATAATTTCCATATTTTGAATAGTTTTTTATTAAGATTTTACCTTAACTTCAAAACTGCCTATATCTTTCACGTATTTGCAGGAGTGCTTGAGTGGGGAAGGGTATTTGGGAAACGTGCTAGTAATGGCAATCTTCTGTGATTGCCAAAGGAGTTTTGGAAAGAGCTTTGATAAAGATTTTGATATTGAAAGTAATCAATGAGTCTTCTGGGGCAGAGGAAGGAAGTAGAATTAGAACACTATAATCAGCCAACTTGTGCTCTTACCTTCAGAGACTAGACCTGACATTGAGGAGATCAAACTAATTAGAATGTAATATCAGTATGTCAGTTTATATGTTTTACAGACACAAGCATTCTTGTTTGTACCCAAGAACATGAATGACGATTATCATCTATTTTTAGAATAACCGATATTATGACAATATAGGGACATATCAGTCTATTTCTATATTTTTTCCCTAGGAATTCCTGAAGCAACTGACCATATAAACAAATTTCTAAAGATCAGATGAAAACTAATTTGTTAATTACTTGAACCTCTCAGGGTGTGAAAGCAGGTTTATCCTCTTTTTCTCCTAAGTTTTAGAACTGATTAAATAGTTCTCAAAGAGTAGCTTTACTTAAATAATTAATGAAATTATTTTCAAAGTATTTACCTCTAGGCTAACGCCTGCCCCAAAATCTTAGGGATTCCTGTGTCTTATTTTGTAGATAAATGTTTAGAGCAGAAATCCATTAAGACTAATCAAACCTGAGGCATTGTTGCAGGACGTTAATTTACCCGAACCTATTAATTCTTGTCTGTTTTTAAACCATATTTACTTAAACTAGGGTCTGGAAACTGAGATAAAACCATTGCAAAATGCATATAAAATGGCAAATACCATCACATATTTGTGTACACATATATATGTATATATATATATATGTACACGTATATTAATATATGTAACACAAATATTAGTTAAGATCTCACCTGAAATATAACATAGATTTACTTGTAAATAATTGTTAAAAAGCATTTTGTTATGATCTCAGGAATTAATAGTATTTTTTGTAATATTTTAAGTGTACATCTGACCCAAATATAAAATGAGGATTTATTCAATGCTTCATATGGTAACAATGTAAGTGCAACCTAAAAAGAAAGTGCTCTACTAATGTCTGGCAATTCTCTATAACATCCATTTGCATACTAAATATGTAACCTAAAAGCCAGCATTTCCCAGATACCTTAATAGCAAATATGGACCTGCAAATGATTCACATATTTTAATTCACTTTCTAATGTAGAAAATATTAACCATTTGGTATACTAAGAAGGTTCACTGGGTCTGATTTTAGTTTTTGACTTTTTTTTTTTTTTGAGCACTTATGTCTCTTTGTAAGGATTGGTGTTTTGCAGTTTTTATTCTTTCTAAGAGATTTTCTAAAAAAAAACAAAAAACAAAAACAACAAACAAATTTTTAAATATAATATAAAGCTTCTTATGCATTAAAATTTTTAAATGGTCTAATTGGATAAGTTTGGAAATCTAACATATAAGATTTTTATGATATTATTTTCCTATGTACTGAAAAATTTTATATTTAATCACTATAAGAATTATCTCTTTACTGCTCAGCAATTATAGCAACTATGCAAAAAAAAAAAAAGACTAAAATAATATGAAAGGGGAAGAATGATGGAATTTCCCAGAAGATGATATTAATATAAATCATCACTTTTTCATCATCCTTGACTTTTCTTACTGTGTTGCCAAATTTTGCATCAGTTTTCATAAAAGGTATAAAAGAATTCTGGAGACATTATTTCTAATGTTATTTATTTATCTATTTATTTATTATTTATTTTTTTAGGTTTCATTAAATATAGGCTGGGATTCATAATTTTCATTTTCTGCCTTAAGAGCAAAGAGAGGAAATTTGATAGAAGAAGATTTATCACAGTTATATGACAAATTGGAAGGTGTATGCCAAGGGACAGAGAACTTACTCTAGCCTCTAATAATGATAGTGAAATCAATCATATTAGCACAATTTCAGAATATGAGTCTCCATGTGATATTATCTTAATTAATTTTTATGTGCAATAATCAGCAAATGAACAATGCATTTCTAAAAAAAAAACTCATCAAGTTAGTACAACAGGAAGAGCTTTAGATTTTCAAACTAAATCTGGATCATTTTATCATGACAAACACATATGTGACAAAATTTATCTTTTGTGATGACCAAAATTTACTTGCTACTGTTCATAAGTGGACAGACACTGAAGGTGGATATGTACACAAAAATGGACGTAAATAGATGATTTAGAAGTGAAAAAATAATGGACTGATAATTAAAATTGCTTTTTATAAAACCGAAATAAAATTTTCTGTGCAATTACAGAACGAAAAGTTAGCCATCCTCTTTTTTAAAAATTCTATCAAAACATTCATTTTTGTTATTGTTGCTATTCTATTCTGCTTGCTTTTTATTTTTCAAGGTTTTATTTAAATTTAAGTTAGTTAACATGCAGTGTAATATTAGTTTCAGATGTAGAATTTAGTGATTCATCACTTACATACAACATCCAGTGCTCATCACAAGTGCACTTCTTAATCTCCATCACCTGTTTAACCCATCCACCCATCCACCACCCGTGCAACAACCCTCAGTTTGTCCTCTATAGTTAAGATTTGTTTCTTGGTATGCCTCTTTCTCTCTCTTTTCCCCCTATATTCATCTGTTTGTTTTCTTAAATTCCACAGATAAGTGAAATCACATGATATCTGTCTTTCTCTGACTTATTTCATTTAGCATAATACTCTCTAACTCCATCCATGGTGTTGTAAATGGCAAGATTTCATTCTTTTTTTTTTAGAAACTTTATTTTTTAAGTTTTTTTTTAAAGATTTTATTCATTTATTTGACAGAGAGAGAGAGAGATCACAAGTAGGCAGAGAGGCAGGCAGAGAGAGAGGGGGAAGCAGGGTCCCCACTGAGTGGAGAGCCCGATGCGGGGCTCAATCCCAGGACCCTGAGATCATGACCTGAGCCGAAGGCAGAGACTTTAACCCACTGAGCCACCCAGGTGCCCCAAGATTTCATTCTTTTTATGGCTGAGGAATATTCCATTGGATACATATACCACATCTTTATCCATTCATCAGTCAATGGACATCTGGCTGTATCCATAATTTGGCTATTCTTGATAAGGCTGCTATATACATCGGGGCGCATGTATTTCTTCGAATCAGTGTTTTTGTATCTTTGGGGTAAATACTTGGAAGTGCAATTGTTAGGTCGTGGGGTAGTTCTATTTTTAACTTTTTGAGGAAACTCTGTACTGTTTTTCCATAGTGGCTGCAGTTTTCATTCCCACCAATAGTGTAAGAGGGTTCCCCTTCCTCCACATCCTCACCAACATCTATTATTTCCCATGTTATTAATTGTAGTCATTCTCACAGTTGTGAGGTGGCATCTCATTGTAGTTTTGATTTTTATTTCCTCATGATGAGTGATGTTGAGCATCTTTTCATGTGACTGTTAGCCATCTGTATGTCTTCTTTGGAAAAATGTCTATTCATGTCTTCTGCCCATTTTTTAACTGGATTATTTGTTTTTTAGACATTGAGCTTGAAAAGTTCTTTATAGATTTTGGATACTAACTATCAGATAAGCCATCTCTCTTCAACATATTATGAGCCTTTAAGTATTAAATAGAATTTCGTGTTTATGGTGCCAGTGCAAGAATAACCCAAAGTAAGGATAAGCTGGAGCATATTAGATCTGTATTAAAAATCTTGAATAAGTATTTATAAGATGGCTACATTACAGATTAGATAGAGATAAGAATTAGTAAGATAGATAAGAGTTAATGAGAAGTGAGTTGTACTCAAGGAATGTTGCCTTTTTTAGGTATTTATACTTTCAAACTCAAGAAATTGTGAAGTATAATTTATGTTTGATACGTTTAAATTCTTTTTAAAATTTCTAATAAATTTGCTTGTCATTATTGTTTTATTCCTATCTTATAAATTATTTATAAAATGACTGTTGATAATCTAATCATTTTTTTCCTCTTTAATCTAATCCTTTTATAATGTGTATAGTAACCTGTACCATACAGGGCCAAATAACTATAAGTTTTCGATAACTCTGAAACTTAGAAAAAAACTATAATTTAGGAGAAAGAACCAAATAACAGCAAACAAAGTTAATATATGAGATTTATTTTAAATTATGTTCATTGGTTATTACCTCATGTTAGTTAAATCTTCTTAGCTTATATAAATACATTACTTTACAGTGACAAGAGGAGATTAAAATGATAATTTGAGCAACCATACAAGCCAGAGTAATTCAAATAAGTCCAAAATCATAATAATCCCATGTTCCAGAATCTAGTAAAACTGAGACTATATTGACATAAGAAGAGAAGGTATACATCCAGGGCAAAACAAGTGGAAGAAAATGATTAAGGCAACGTTCTCCTTCCTTAACATAATAACCCACAACAGCTTTATATCTGATTTAATGATTCCTTAAACAATACTAGCTCTAAACTGCATTACATATGGACCATTAATTGTCTTATACAATTATGCATGCTTTTCAGATAGTTTGCCCAAATCCATCTGCCCTTCCTTAAATCTTTCTAAGCACAGTCTTTCAGTGAAGTCTTTGTGAATCACATGAGGAAACAAATTAACAGTATTTTATATTCACATCCATTTTTATAAATTCACTTTTTCTTAACAATGTAAGTATAAGCCATGGTTAATTAACCATAGGGCATGATATTTATTGTTCGGATTTTATATCAAGGCTGTTCTTTGAAATGTATATCTGCGCCTGTTTTTTTTTTTTTAAGTGTTTAAATCTTGAAAAGAACCAATGCTGAGTTTCTATATGAAAATATATATAGCCAACACTTTGATCGGAATCAGCAATCACTTGGAAGATCAGTACCTGAAAAAAATGTGTTCATCAGGTTACATGTAAAGTTTATCCATTATGGAAAAGGTTGAGAAAAATAATTATATTTGTCAATATCTTCAATTCTATGTAGTAAGAAGAAAATTCTTTGGGTTTTTTTGTTAATTGAACAAATATATTTTAAGTGCCAACAGTGTTCTATAATGGTATATTCAGGGATGCAGGATGATCCAGGGGGATCCAGTTCTGACCTGAGGGAACTACATTCAGAAACACTAATTCAATTTTCTATTTGTGTTAACCTCACGTAGATAGTATGCATAGCGGCCAGATTCTAATATTTGAAATGTGATGTTATAGATCCAAAGCATTGCTCCTCCACTTGCTAATTTGAACAACTAATTGTCCTTATTGAAACATCTAAAAATAAAAAAGTAATTCTTACTGTACTTACCTGGCAGGGGGGAGGTGAGGTTTAGAGGTCACAGGCTTGTTATGTGTGTAACATGGATCTAATTGATCTAATTACACAAGTGTCTCCCCACCTCTGTGTGGAGAAACTCAAACTTGCCAGTTCAGGTTTCAACCCTTTCTGTTATATACAGTTTGAGTTACCACCCATACTTTCAAGGAAATTCTCAGTCTTTTAGAGTTCCATCCCTTTTTACCACATCCCATTTCCCTCAAAATGGAAGTTCAGTTCATGGGGGAGTACAGCGTCTTTATATTGGTGGGACAGAAGGCCTCTCATTTGTGTCCAAGTCTTTGAGATATTTTCTGTTACTGAGTCATCTGTGCAGCCAAGTAGTCCTTGTCTCATTGCATCTGACTCTTCTTGCCCTGCTAAGCTTGCCTGGAGAGGGCTGTAACAAATGAAGGCTAGTCAGAGAGGTAATGTCCCTGCCTCCTCTGCACACCTCAGTTCCCACTGACACTCCGTGTCCTCAGAAGTCTGGCTGCACCTCCTGTTGACCATCTCCCATCCTTGATAATCCCAACTAATTACTTATTTTTCTCCTGTCATTGCAATCTCTCTGTAAGCTGTTATTGATCAATGAATGAATGAATATTTTTGGCCAGCACTGTCTATGACAATATGTACAGCCTCACAGGGCCTGTGTGAGTATCTGGAGCCACATGGGAACCAAGAACAATTCTAGGTGGATTAATAAGGCTTTCTATCTGCTTATCTGCTTAACTACACCAAGGCATTGAATTTATTTTCAAGCAGTCATTTCACACTGTGTTGAGTTGAAGTTACTGGAATCCTGAAGAGTAGTCACTTCAAAGTCACGAGTAAGAACTATGGAAAAGGTCCTTTTCCTTGCTCTTTGCCTCTTTAGAATTTCAACCTAGGCTTAAGGATGTGGAGGTGATGATATAAGCTATGATTCACCTCCTGCCTTACCTACAGCTATCTCTCTTTTCCTCCCACTAGTCTATCAGGGCCAAGAATGGGCTTCACACTCTTTTTCACCACTTTGTAGGGACCTCTCCATTTTTTAGTCCCCTCTCTGAAATGGCCTTGACTTTTCTCATTTCTATGAAGCTACAAGGTCAGGAGGGCCATAGGGAACGGATCTCTCACATAATTTTCTCTGTATATTTAGGTATGTTATTTTTTAACAGATATAATCATCCTTATGCGTTTCGAGCCCCTACTCCATTGTGTATTGAGCGTTTGCAGCATGTACGAGTGTGTGTGTGTGTGTGTGTGTGTTTTGGAGGAAGGCTTACAATTTAAAGTTTAGATTATTACAATAGTTTATTTTGCATAATTGCTACAGTCCTTTTTAGAGTTAATGCTCAAATCATGCATATGTAGAACACAATCAGCCATCAAGTCAGTTGGATGGGTTATGCTGTCAATCAATGAGAAGGAGAACTCTGGAGGAGATCTATATTTGATGACAAGATGAGGAGTTCAGTTTGGTCCATGCACAGTTTGAAGTACCTTTTGGCATTCAAGTGAAGAGGTTAGTAGATGGGAGAGTTTATGATTCTGGACTAAAGTATAGAGATAGAGGTTGGAAATATAAAAATATTCATATATTCATAATATGCATACATTCATAGTATGCAATATTATTCAATAAAATAAATAAATTATATACTTCAAGAGTTGGCCTCAGGAGTTTTCCATAAATATTATTGAATAAGAAAAGTGAGATGCAAAGTAATATTTATTTTATAAGCAATGGTCATGAAAATAAACCCCTGCGCACATACATACACATTTATAAATATAGATATATCACATTGAAATGATTATTTGTATAATTATATATGTAAAAACATAAATATAGGATGATATGTACTGTATCATTCATGTGGATTATTTACAAGGAGAGTGTGGGAGTATAGAGGCCATATGTGGCTGGAAGAAGGGGAGAGTGGTAGGCAAAGCAAATAAATGATAGGACTTATAAGCTGTTCAGATGTCACTGTGTGATGGAGAGTAGTTTGGGTGGGGAGAAATTTTAAGATATTAAATATGACCAATCTTTTTGGACATTTTATTCTAAAAGAGAATAAAGAGATTAAGCAGTACCTACAAATGAAAGACAAGTCAAAAGACTTTTTTGTTTAATAGCAGTGGAGTAGACAGGAGCATATTTAAATGTTGGAGGATGTGTCCAGTGAAGAGGAAAATTTAATATATAGCAGATGGCATTTACTGATTTTGTAATGCTTTTGAGGTAGCAAAAGAGAATGATGTCCAAGACAGAAACGGAAGTGTTTAGATTTAACAAAGAACTTTTACTTTTAGCTTTTTTTGTTGCTTTATTTTATCCAAATAAAAATTCTAAGGTGATAGTTAAGTCAATTGGACTTGTCAATTGGGCAAATTATAGTGATGGAAATTATGATTATGTAACCGCAGATAGTTATAACACACCTAGATTAAAACTTCTCCAATATTAATTCCTCTAGATGTTCCAAGTATTAATAAGTATAGAAGTATAACTACCTCAATAATAAATATGTACTTAGCATTGTCACATATCAGACATTGTAACACATTTTATAAAATTAAAATTAAACTTCATAATAACTTAATAAAGTAGACATCATTTTGCCTCCCATGAGCATAACAAAACTGATGTTCAAGAATATTAAACTATTTTCATAATTCTATCCAGCTGGCAAATGTCTGAGTCAGGCTTTAAATTCAGATGATATGATTCAAGAGCCTACTGCAGTGAGATGTTTCCAAAAAAGAAAATAAAAAAAAAAATTATTTATATTTATTTTCTCCTAACAAATAGTATACTTATTTTTAATAATCTCTAGTATATAGGTAAAAGACGCTGTTCTCACTTGGCCTCCTTTTCAGAAATCAAGTGCATTCCTTCCAGGTTTCCTAGAAGGATAAATGGTGGCACATATCCAGGATTCTACTAATGTAGGGAAATCTCCCCTAGGAATACCTTCCGTGAGGAATTGACCATTGAATTGAAAATTATTTTTACCAAAATACAACAACACTTATATAATTCACTTTGAAACTGTTCCTAAATTTGTAAAGAATCCATCATAGAAATTGACGCAAGTGCCAGTCTGTAATATTTCTCAAACTTAATTTGTGATTTAAAGAAAATAAAAGAATCATATAATAAAATTCAGAAGCTGTGTATACCAGAATTTTCCAATTTAGCAAACTTGAAAATGATAATTGAATTAATCTAATGTTTAATATTTGTCATCACTATGTGCATATGTCTCTTACATGCATACGTATGTGTATATTGTCTCACTTCTTTTAGTATGATTTATTACATTATTTTTTATTTATATATCTATTAGTCAAACAATTATTATTCTGGTCTTATTGATGAGTGATATCGAGAGACAATGGTCCATGAATGTTTAGACATTTTTGCAAAGTTGGGCACTTCTGAATGAAGAGCACTGGCATCAAATTTATGAGGAGTGAGTGAAACTAAAAAAAAAAAAAATCCAAGTTTTAGCAAAATGCAAGTATAAATTACTGCAGGTGAAAAAGGACTAAGCTCGTTTGAGAACAGGAAAGATAGCTGACATGGCTGAAGAGTAATGATCAGTAGAAGGATGATGAGATCGAGCTGGAGTAGGCAGAGCCTGGATGGCTCAAACACATGACAACAGGATGAAACTGTGTGTTTGTGTATTGGGAACTCATTTGACGATTTAAGGAAGGAAGAAATAGGGTTTGATTTTTGTTTTATGAAGAACTCCCTGGGCACTGTGTAGATGTGGTTGGAAGGGGGCAAAGTAAAAACAAAACAAAACAAAGCAAAACAAAAATACAAACAAACAAACAAAAAGAGAGAAAAAAAACAGGAAAAAAAAGAAAAAACAGCAGATTTTTTGCAGTAGTCCATTTTAGAAGTTTTTAAGTTGTCCTATTTATTCTGCTAGTCATATAACTTTTATGAGGAAATATATATACTTGCAAAAATTGTTTAAATAAAAAAACCAAATAATTCTACATGACTTTTCTATAAGAAAGCTACAGTTGTCTGTCTTCTATCCCTCAATTATATTATTGATCTTTTAGGTGATATTCCTCAATTTAAACCTGATTTATAATTTAGAATATGAGAGCATTTTTTCTTCATCCTGTTTTCCCTTCTTCTCTCCAGCACCAAAATGAGATTTCATGCTTTTTGTCCCCCAAATGTACCACAAAATTGGCTAGAACTTAAAACTCAAATGCAAAGAAAGAAGATGGAGAGTCTTACTTTTTACATCAGTTGGGCTTGATTTCTTTTTAAGTATGCTTATTTGTTTGTTTTGATCTAAATATTTTCATTGAGCTAAGCAAAACTTTTATTGAAATAATACAATTTAAAATCATTCAAAAACCAGGATATGCATACTACATTGATGTTTGTCTTTGTCATGTAATATTTACATTGCATTCACTATTATTTCATTACTTTATATTTCTTTTTATTATAATTTATTACATCATTCTTTTATTTATGTTTCCCTTGGTACAACTCATATATAATGAATGGGAAAATATAGACATACTTTCTGTACAGTTTATCTTAAAATCAAATATTTAAACCACCCTACATTGATTAAAGAAAAGTTGTAATAGGTTTTTAAAAATGTCACATATCATCATGAAACACTAAGAGTATAAACTTTCTAATATGGAAAACTGATTGTGTTTCCTAATTAACAAAGTTCCATTGACTTCTCTTGCTCATTGGGTGGTATTGACATTTTATTCCAATGGGGCAGGGAGGGAAGAAGGCTTCCATAATTTCTCTTGTACCTAAATCTTTAAACTCATCATAAGCAATTTCCAACTCTTCCCACTGTGCTTCTGCCCATAATGGGTTTAATTTTCAGAATCTGCCATGATGCATTTACTCCACCTTCTTGCATATACGAAGCATATTGTCTTGAATGCTCTTTGCCCTTTTCTTACCTGTGAATAGCTAGCCAAATGCGAAGCTTTTATTGAAGCATTTCTAAGGTGTGAAGCTTTTGATAATATTCCAGAAAAAAAAAAATTGAGTGTTTATGCTATCAGATAGTTTGTGTGTAACTCTACTGAAGCACTCATAATAACTATTAAAATTGATATTTCATCTATTTGTCTCCAGTCCATGATGAATTCCTAGAGGGTAGTTACGACTAAATTTATTCACTTTTGTATACTCAAATATTAACTCTGGCCAAGATTTGATATAGGGAAAAAATGATCAATGACTAACTCACTAAATAAATTGATTAAGTAATGTTGATCTTTTCTTTAGGAATACATCTTGTGGGATAATCTTTTCTTCAGGAAAGTAAACATATTTAATGAGTAAGTAAGAAAACTTAAATATAGGATAAAAATAGTTTTGAAAAGACAGTTTTATTTGATTAAACATACTTAAATTGCAACCTCATCTTTTTATCTCTTTTCATGTATGTGTGTATATGTATTTTCTCTTACACTCTAAAAAACATGAAAATCAGATTTTATTTTACTCATCTTTTTCAGAAATGGCTTGCCTTTTTAAACGTTTATTTTTGAATTAGAATTAAGTTATATATATTTAAAAAAAAATATGAGATCCTCCTTGCCTGAATGACCTCAAGGTAGATAGTAAAAGGAAAAGGAAAGAAGCAAAGACTTTTTTTTCCCCCTTTATCTTCTTTTCCTTTGCTTTTACACCCTTTCATGGATTGATCACTTCAAGGTCAATTGTGCAGTCATTACTCCTCCTAGCAAAATTTCTAACTGAAGTCAATTAATGAATCAGCTGAGAAAGCAGTAGCTTTACTCATTCTTACAGAGCTTAATCAGAAGAAAATCTGCTTTAATTTTATTTCATTTGGTAGGAGGTCAGAATCCAAGCAAATATCCAATCTCTTACCAGTTTCTGAATCAAATAACTATTAACTCCAAATAATAAAATATTTAAATCAGAGATAAGTATTAACTAGAAAAATAGACAAAATTGCTTTAGTAATAGGTTTCACAATTGAAAGAAAGTATCATTCCTAAAGCTGGTTTGAAGGCAGGGAATTCTCTTTTAAGTGTTTCTTATATACCAAACCCTGGGCTAAACACTATAATTTTTCTCTTTAAATTCCCTAACTCTTCCTTGAAGAGAAAACAGAATCCTGATGATAGGTGAAGTAGATTAAAAGCAAACAAGAAAATCCTGACATTGTTAGTATGTGAAATACATCTTACATTATTTATGAACTAGTTAATACTTATGTAATATATGCTATGCCTTCTAGAAATCACATGTCCAAACACTGCTAATTAAATAAGTTCAAATATCACCTCCTCCACATCAATTACTTAAAGGTATAATAAGCCACCCCCAAAGTTAGAGAATTAAAATATCAACCATTAATTTACCTCACATTCTAATATTTACCCCTTTAGCTGAGTTAGCTCCTTGATTTCACTATTCTGAATCACACTTGGCTGATACTGACTGGTCCTTTGTGTGCCCACAGTCAGTTGTAGGAGAGCAAAACTGTGCTGTGCTAGGAGAGTTGGCTGACTGAATCTAGGTATGTTTAGGGTTAGGATGGAGCCTTTCATTATCCAGCAGACTAGCCAGGTTTGTTCAAAAGTAGGTTGGCTTGGAACCAAGAGAAAGTATGAAAGTACACAGGATATTTTTGAGACAAGATCAGAAGTGTGTTTCTTCTGCCACATCTGATTGGCCCAACCAAATCCCAACTAGACTGGATTCAAGGGGTAGAGAACCAAGGTGTTCCAAAATCACATGTAACAAAAGGGCATGCATACAAGGAGGAATTAGGATTTGTGACCAACTCTACAGTCTATTATAAACTCCATAAAGTTTTGATAATTCCCAAGATTTATTATCTTCTGCCTGTGAAATTCCCATGTCATTATAACTTGTATGACACCTTTCTGAGAATAAAAACATTAAAAAAAGAATGAGAAACATTATGATATTACAGTATTTTGTATTAAAGTCTTTTGCAGCAAGGTGTTATTTCTCCAATTAGGCAAGTATATAGAGTTCATAGACAGTTTTATGCACTATATCTATCACTGTTGTATTCTGATACTGTGGAAGCTACCAAAACTGGAAAGCCAGAGAAGAGTCAATGTTTCAGCTCAAGTCTGAGGTATCTAAAAGAAAGAATTCTTTCTTTTTCTGGGGCATCTATCTTTTTCCTCTTGATGCCTTCGGGCCTTCAACTGATTGGACGAGGCCCAACAACATTACGGAGAGTAATCTACTTTACTCAAAATCTACTGATTTAAATGTTAATCCCTTATTTGGAGTCACAGGAGTGTAATCTGGGTTCAGGATTTTCTTGGACCCTGTCACTAATGAATAAAAGGGGAAGATATGCCAAAAGAGGAAAAGATTGCAAGAAGCAATGTATCTGTGAGACTGGATAAAGGAAAAACAGGAAAAGTAAGAGTCAGAGAGAGAGAGAGAGAGAGATTACATTTTAAGCAACCTGCCAAATACTTATCTCTGTTGGCTGAGGAGTAAAAGCAAACACACACACACACACACACACACACACACACACATACACGTCTATGTGTTCAGGAGATTAAATGAGAACAGGCAGAATTTTTTTAGCAAGACATTGTGTTGACATTTTGTTTACCTTAGACATTCAGCATAGATTGCCAAGAAAAAATAATAACCTTATTCAATCCAAATCAAGGTAAATAAGAATAAAAGGTTGCAATAGGAGATCTATACACAAACACCAGAGAAAACAAGAAGAAAAGATAACAGTAAAATAGCAGATTATTATCAGTCATTGAAAAAATAATGCTGCCCCTGAGCAGATAGAAGTTATGAACCAACATACGAACATAAAGTTGGAAATAATGAATAGGCAAAATGATTCTAGCCTGCTGGCTTCCACAACAGTGTGAGACAGTTTCTTGGGAGATACAAAGAGAATGTATTATAAGTATATGTACGTATTAGGTTCAAATTCTGTTCTATTACTGATAAGTGACCTTGATTAAGTGATTTGCTAAACAGCAACATATGAGATTTCTGTACAATATTTTCCTCATTATATATGTTATTTTTTTCTAATTCAAGCATAATTAACATACAGTATTATATTAGTTATAAGGGTTCAATATAACGATTCAACAATTCTACACATTACTCAGTGTTCATCACGATATGTGCATTCCCCAAACCCTATCACCTTTTTCACCCATTCCCTCACCCACCTCCCCTCTGGTAATCATCTGTTTGTTCTCTATAGTTAAGAGTCTGTTTTTTGGTTTGTTCCTTTTTTCTTTGTTTCTTAAATTTCACATATGAGTGAAATCATACGATATTTTCGTTTCTCTGATTTATTTTGCTTAGCATTATACCTCTAGATCCATCCATGTTGTTGCAAAGGGAAAGATTTCCTTCTTTTCTATGGCTGAGTAAAATTCCACTGTATATATATACCATGTCTTCTTTATCCATTCATCTATCAATGGACACTTGGGTTGCTTCCGTATCTTGGCTATTATAAATAGCACTACAACAAACATAGGAATGTATATATCTTTTTGAATTAATGTTTTCATTTTCTTTCAATAAATACCCAGCAGTGGAATTATTGGATCATATCGTAAATATTTTCTTATTTTTTTGAGGAAATTCCGTACTGTTTTCTGCAGTAGCTGTACCAGCTCACATTCCCACAAACAGTGCATGAGCATTCCTTTTTCTTATGGAGGTATTTTTTTTTCTTTTGCCTCAGGTTTTACGTGAACTACTTTTTTTTATAATATACTTTTTTGTCTTCATAAAAACTTAGAGAAACAAAATGGGAATAACAAGAAGCATAGAAAGGAAAAAATGATAGAAGGGAGGGAGGAAGAGACAAAAAAGAGAGGAAGGGAAGGTAATCTGTGTACATTTTTTTCTGCTTGGTTTCTGGAACTTTGTGCTAACCTGCTTCATCTCTATATGTCACTATTCACCATGATAAATTCCTAATTTTAAAAATACCACAAGGTAAATGGAAACCGAATAATTTCTTATAGGAAACTTCTTCTGGATTCCTTTACATTTTGGGAAGGGAGAATAGTTTCATAACGATAATTCAAAATCTTGAAGCAATAACAAGTTTGATAAATTCGAGTGCATTAAAATGTTTTAAGAGGTCATATATATTGTGCATTTAAGTTATGTAGGTATTTGCCTTTGCAAATTTTATCAGGCAAAAGTTTGATAGACACAGTGTAAAGAGTGCTCTAAAAGTCTATAGAAAAGAACAACAAACTTATAGAACAAATTTAGGACAGTTCACAGGAAAAGAAATGAATGATTACATGTCTTAAACTTACGAAAAATATTCGATTTCATTCATGAAAATTTAAAATGTTATTTAAAATTAAACTGAGATCTCATTTTTGGTTTAGTTTTATAAACTAAAGATTTGCAAAAATCCTGAAGTTTGCCAACATATGCCATTTTTGAGACTGTGAGGATTTATGCACTCCCAGGCTTGAGGCAATGCAAATGGGTGCAACTATGATGAAGACAAAAATAGCAATATCTAACAAAACTACATATGAACTAAAACTTTGACTCACCAGTTCTCTTCTAGAACTCCATCTTAATTATGAACCAGCAGTATGTAAAGCGACAGATGCATAAAAGATTATTTTTAATTGCAAATGACTGGAAAGAACTGAAATGTCCTAATACAAGGCATTGGTTGAATAAACTATGAGATACACAATGAAATACTAATGCAGCCATAAAAACACTCACACTTACAAAGGTTTTGATTGTGAACCATAATTTATATGATTTTTCTGTATATTAGAAGCTGATCCTCATTATGGGAATAGCCATTCCAAAAGTGCATATGCCACATTTTGGCGGGGGACTGCATATTTTTAGATAAATTACAGACCACGTAATGGAAGCTCTTGTGGAGAGGACCTAGACTTTGAGCTGAATACATAGGAATGTTAGTATTTGGGAAAGTGAAAAGTAAAGAGGCAAGTTCTTATAGGTGGAAAGGTACAAGTCATTCTTAGAGGAAAGAAAGGTAAATAATTTCTAAATGATCATTTCATCCAAATGTTTGGGGAGTTGGGGGACAGACAATCATATACTGAGTTCTAGAGAATCTGTTAAAAATAAAATAACCACCAGCAAATTAAACTGTACTGGGCACAAAGTATATTCAATTGCCTTCATTGCAATCACTTTAAAATCTTTCACTCTATTTTCATAGCAAAATTTATTCCCAAATTGCATTTGTGGAGAAGTAAAATTGATATGAAATCAAAGCCTACTCTGGTCATGACTGACAGTGGCTTAGCACACTACTTGCTTTTGCACTTAAGGCTACATTTTGAACTGTTTTATTTGTTGGGGGAAATAGTGAAATCAATAAGAATACTGTCAAAGTCTATAAATGACTTATTGTGAATGACAGGAATGAAGTTAAAGTTTCTTTCTCTGCACAGCTTCAAAAGAAATACAAAACAAACTAAACAAATCAAAACACCATCTATAGATCCTGTATTTATAACAACAGTGTTGAAAAATAGAAAACTAATTCCAACATGCTTTTATGTCACTCTGAATGAAATATATATATTTTTGTGACGTGTTTTGTATTCTAATCCACACTACTCTTAGGAGAACTATAGAAATCACCTAAGAAGTTATGTCAGAATTTTTACAGGAATTATAAAACAGTGAAGATAAAAAGCTTCGGATAGAGCACCTAAGTTCATGGAATTTTCTAGGTTTTCCAAAAATTGACTAGAGAGAATATACTCATAGATAAGCTCTCATGTATCCTTTCAACCATGTTCAGTACTGAAAGTTTAAACTCTTGGGTTATATTTGTATATTTAGCTTATGGCAAATTGTAGATAATTGCTGTGATGGTTAATTTTATGTGTCAACTCAACTGGGCTAAGGGATGCTCAAACAGCTGGTAAAACATGATTTTTGGGTGTGTCTGGGAAAGGGTCTCCAGAATAGAATAAAAGAGAGAAAGTGATTAAGATAAAAGAAAAACTCACTTCGACTATATTTAGACTTCACAATTATACATACGCTTTTATCGAAACAAAACATTGATTTAGGAATTCACTCAATATGCTATTTTCTTGTCTATTATGTTCTAGATTCTTCTTTAAGTTCTGGAGCTACAAGAAAAATGTGTTCTTACTTTAATTTTTTTAAAATATTTTATTTATTTATTTGACAGAGAGAGAGAGAGTCAAGTAGGCAGGCAGGCAGAGAGAGGGGGAAGCAGGCTCCCCGCTGAGCAGAGAGCCCGATGCGGGGCTCGATCCCAGGACCCTGAGATCATGACCTGAGCCGAAGGCAGAGGCTTTAACCCACTGAGCCACCCAGGCACCCCCTTTAATGTAGTTTATAAAGAATCAATAAAAAAAGTTGTATCATCAAAAACCACTGGGGGCAGTTTTGATTCCCATGGTATTAAATTATATTTCTGTAACTAAAAGAAAGCAGTGAGCCAATAGTAAATGACCTACCACTTTTCTTTTCTAACCAAGTATTAGGGGAAAGTAAGCTCCATGCTTCTTTTGTCACATATTTGGAGAAAAATGACTCCTGAGAGTGGATCTGCTATCAGGAAAGTACTGTAAGAGTTCAGCTTTGGTATATTACTAAATCATTGCCTGAAAGTAGGTTCAGCTCCCCATGGCCAGGCCTTGTATAGGTTAAAAGAAAAGTACACCACCACTTTTTTTTTTTTTTTTGTGGGGGGAGGTAAATAGCCAGTAGTAAAACTATTAGATCATCTGATATTTCTATTTTTAATATTCTTGAGGAACCTCTATACTGTTTTCCACAGTGGCTGCACCAATATACATTCTCATCAACAGCGTATGAGGGTTCTCTTTTCCCCACATCCTTGCCAATATTTGTTATTTCTTGTCTTTTTGATATTAACCATTCTGACCAGTGTGAGGTGATATCTTGTGGTTTTGATTTGCATTTCCCTGATGATTAATGACATTGAGGGTCTTTTTATGCATCTGTTGTCTTCTTTGGAAAAATACCTACTCAGATCCTCTGTAAAAGTTTCTAAGTATATTTTGGATATTATCCCTTATCAGACATATCACTTGCAAATATTTTCTCCCATTCACCAGGTTGCCTTTTTGTTTCATAATAGTTTCTTTTACTGGCAAAATTTTTGATTTTGGTGTGGTCCCAGTAGTTTATTTTTGCTTTTGTTTCTTTTGTCAGGTATTTACCCAAATAAAGTGAAAACACTAACTTGAAAAGATATATGCGTCCCTATGTTTATTGTAGCATTATTTAAAAATATCCAAGATATGGAAGCAACCCAAGTGTTCATCCATAGATGAATGGATAAAGAAGTTACACACATACACACACTGCAATATTGCTTAACCATAATAAAGAATGAAATCTGTCTATTTGTGACAACATGGACTGACCTAGAAGGCATTATGCTGAATGAAATAAGTCAGACAAAGAAAGACAAATTCCATATAATCTCACTTATATGTGGATTCTAAAAAAACAAAACAAACTCTTAAATATAGAGAAGAAACTTATGGTCACCAGAGGGGAGATAGGTGTGTGGATGGCAAAATAAATAAAAGGCATTAACAGGGTTATAAAATAAATAAGTCATGGGGATGAAAAGCACACCATAGGTATGGTGACAGATGGTAACAACAGTTACTTTGGTGAGCACTGAGTAATTTATAGTATTATTGAATAAATGTATTGTACACCAGAAGCTAATGTAACATTGTATGTCTATTATGCTTCAATAAAAAAAAAGACAAGTACACTGTAATTTTAAAGGGGAGACTTTTATGACATTTCCTGTGAGCGATATTTAGTCCATGTGGAAGAATGTCACAAGCTTGAAAGTATTCTGTCCCAAGAGCAAGAATTAGAAAAGTGAATTGAGGAAGTTAGTTTCTGCTAATTCTTGATCTGTTCATTATAAGCATTTACTATATTGTATTGTATGGTGTGAAGAATCCTCTTCAATTTGAAACATGCTTTAAAGGCTAATGGAAATTTTAATAAGCTAGTCCAAAGGTCATTTGAAACAATTTATCACAAGGGGCAGAGAAGTAAGATGACATTGAAGGAAATAAATTCTGTTTTGTAACAAAGAATTGGCTCATGTGTTAAATAAGAAATTGTCAGTGATAAAAAGCAAAGGAAAACAGACCGTCTCCCTAGAACTCAGGAATAGAAATAGAAACTCATTGACGAGATTGAAAAATAAGCAGTAGCCCCCATAAGTTATAGGAAATCCAGTGTGGAAAAGGGGAGGACAAAATAAAGGTAGAGGCAAGAGTGTCTCTGGCTTTCAGGTGATTTATATTAACTGAAATGTTCATCCCAAAACTTAGAAACATTTTTTTTTCTTTTTCATTTCTCAAAATTAGCAATTGGTTCACATATTCAATTTAAGAAATTACAATATTAGTGATGAAATTTCTCAAAATGCAAGAGTTTTAAATGAAGAAACTAATCACTGAACATATTGTGTTATAAAATTCATGATCAGAAAGTGACATTGCATTTTTCCTTATTAAAGAAGAAATTATCTTGTAATTGACAAAATCACTTTTTAGAGATTTTAATATATGCTGGATAGTGAAATTACCAAACTTCAGCTTCAACTCATTATGAATTTATTCCTTGATCAAATATATGGTTTGTTAAATATTGTTACTGCCAAAATGCAATCATCTATGAATTGTTTTTAACTTAGTGAAATGTCTAAAGTAATTTAAAACTGAAAAGTTTAAGGCTAACAATAAAAGCAAAACTAATTAACAACTAGTTTTTCTTAGTTTAGAACATAATTTCTCTATGGAAGCGTACATATGAAAATTACATTTCTATAAATGAAGCTTTAAAATTAATTTCACTGCATCAGGAGGAAAAGAAGACTCTGAGATTAAAAGACTCATCCCGTAATAGTCTTTTGTTTTTGTAAATAAGTTCATAATTTTAAAATTTTCATAATTCTAATTTTTAAATTGCAACTTAGTAATGCATTTTTAGATGTGAGTTTTATGACTTCTTTTAAAATTGTTTAGCAACAGTTTATTCAGAAAATAAACATGCCTACTTAATTTTAATAAATATTATATTAAAAGTAATAACAATTTATGTAAGTTATTATGCTGAATCTCTGAACTGAAGTATTATTGTCATTTCTTGCCTTTTGTTATTGAACCTTTTCTTAGACTTAGGAAAACTTCCCTCTAAAAATGTGAAATTATGTGATAAGCATTTTATGTATTTATATTTAATAAATGGTGATCTGGATTTGACTTTCATATCTTAATAAAATATATGAATAGACATAGAATTCCTTGTTTTAAACAATTAACCTATTTTTAAATAAAGATGTCATTGTTTTGCTGAGATACATGTTTTGCATGCATCAATGTGTCCTGATATATGAGAGACAAATTTTGGTTCTCCTTCTGTTTTCTCCTTCAAATACCTTTAACAGCCACAGATTTCTCTTGACAGGAAATTACTTTATCTGCAATCTGTTGCTGAAGAAACAGCTTAGCAGTTCTATTTGGTAAGTGACTGTATTGGTTACCATATAAATCATCTCTGTGGTCACAGATGAGTAGATTATAAGATGGATTATCAATCACTAGGAACTAGAAGGAAAAACACATCTTACCAAAGAATGTCAGTAATTATTTAGGCCAAATCATATTCTTTATTGTGAATAAGGAACCTACACTAAAGGATATACATACAGAAAAGATAATGAGCAAATGTCATAGTCCATACAAGCCATGATGAACACAATTACATCATTAAAAGCCATGAATAATAAGTAGACATAAGGAAGTAAGATGGAGTCAAGGCAAGGATAAAGTTGTGTGTGGTCAAATTACAGGAGCAAAGATGGAGAGGACCTGAGGTATCAGGATGGGAATCCAAGAACTCCAGCTGTCCAGACACCAGTGAGATGATCTGCTGTATATAGCATGTAGGAAACATAGATGTGTTTGGGAAAGAACTTCTTTCAGAAACTTAAAAAAAAAAAAAACTTAAAAATATTTCAGAAATGTGGCTTAAAAATTCAAATCTTACGTATTATATCAGATTGTCTCCATGGAGTATGAATAAAGTAGGAAGCTAGATTGTATTTCTAATTAATTAAAGATATAATTTTATTACATACTGAGTGTATTCTATATGCTTGACGTGACATTTTAGATACAAAAGAAGTGAATTTTCTACATAACCATGCTTGAAATAAAAAAAATAATAAAACAACAACAACAACAACAACCGTCTCTACATTGCTTTTATTTATTAGATTAATTTAGCTGAGTAGATCTCAATATTTGGTACATATTGGAGAACTGAAGAAATTGTTATATTAAATTAAGACTATGACTGGCTTATTTCACTTATTAATGCCCTCCAGTTTCATCCATGTTGTCACAAATGACAGAGTTTCTTTCTTTTTTTAAGGCTGAATATATTCCAATGTCCGCATATTCTACATTTTCTTTATCCATTCACTTGTCAGTGGGCATTTGGGTTGTTTTAATATCTTGACTATTGTAAATAATATTGCAGTGAACATGGAAGTGCAGCTATATCCTTGAAATCTTGATTTCAATTCTTTTGGATATATATCTATTGATTCCACTTATTTGAGATATCTAAAATAGTAAAACACATGGAAGCAGAGAATACTATACAAGTGGTCGATGGGGTTGGGAGTTAGGGGAAATGGAGAGTTGTTTCATGGATATAAAGTTTCAGTTATGCTTGATAAATGGTGTCTAGAGATCTGTATATCCAAAGTTAGCAATATGATATCATACACTTTAAAATTTGTTGAGAGGGTAAATCTCATGTTAAGTGTTACCCAAAAGCAAACAAACAAAAAGCAAAGGACACAGAAGACTCTGGGAGTTGTTGGATAAATTTATTATCTTGATTTTGGCTATGGTATAATGGGTGTCTGCAAATGTCCAAATTCATAAAATTGTACACGTGAAATATGTACAGTTCTTTGAATATCAATTATACCTTAATAAAGCTGTTAAAAGTAAAATATAGCTGTGCTTTACTCCAGAACCACTGAACTACAGTCTAACGAAGCAGGCCTACACTAGTAATTCATATCCACTAGTAACCTAAATTAGAGATGATCTCATCAATATTTCTTTATGATTTAAATTAATAATAAAAACTGTTATAGTATGTTGATAAACATAGAAATAAAAATTTCTATTTATAAATATGGCATAATGAGAGTTAAATTTCTTTAATATTAGTACCTATATATTATAGATAAAAAACATTTATTTAAGCTATATATTTACTCATCTATTAGAAAGTATACATATGGAAGCAATGCTGTCTTATCCTAAAGTTTGTTAAAAATATTAAACACAACCAGTCCAGTTTGACCCTTTGCAAATGAAGAAATTGGGAAAAAGTAATTTACCAAGATTTCAATGCAGTACTATAACCTTTTGGCCACTAACATGAGCCTGATGGTAAATAGTAGTTAATAACACAGATTTTAAGCTTAAAAAGTCTTCTAAATTTCTGGTTCCTATAGTTGGATAACTTTGTGATCTCGGGTAAGTTATACAACTTCTCTGTCCCTTGATTTCATCATCTACCAAATGGGAACTTTAATAGTTCATTTCCTAGAATTGTGAAAATTGAGTGACATAATCCACCAAATGTTCTTGGAATAGTGCCTAGCACATAGTAAACACTCAATAAATATTGCATTTGATAATGAAGGTTAATTTGAAAGGTATACTTTATTAAAAGTTTATTAATTTAAATATTTATTTGAAATAAGCTAAAATTATCATTTTACTTTCATTTTAACATTTACATAGTGAATACTACCACTTGCCATGAATAAACTGGCAAATAAGCCTGATAAATTCCGAAAGTATCCCAGGAAAATAAGCCACTACATATAATAAGAAGCCTTTTCTTTTCTAGAAACATGTGCATTATGGAGCCTTGCTATTCAAAGTGGCATCAACTCAGAAGACCCGAAACATCAGCTAGCGAGGCAGCCTTTTGGAAATGGAGAAACCCAAGCTTCACACCCCTCTCACTGAACCCAAATCTTAATTTTAAGAAGATTCTCAGGTAACCCATTAAAGTTGAAGAAATACCAAAATAAAAAGCAGAAAAGCTACATCTGCTTTGTCTTTTCTACTTTTGATCTGCAACACATATGGTCTTATAAGGTGATTTCTGCAGAAAAATAAACCCTACCATTATGTGTGTGCCATCTTGGTTTTTGCTTATTTGTTTGTTTGGTGGTAACATATTTCATTTCTGAAACTTTAACACTGATTAATGTGAATACCTTGGAAAATATTTAATCAATATTTATCTTCAGGTGGAAGAATAAAATATATTTATCAGTAAAAGGACAATCTATCAACCTTTGTAAGACCTGGGGGAAAAACAACAAAGCTACTGCTCCATTCATAATAGCTTTTCATTTAATGACTCAATTGACTAGATGGTAAAAATCCATTGATTTTTAAATCTATCAGATTTCAGTTAAAACTTATGCAGCATTCATGTGTAGATCAGAAAGGTGGTTGACTGACTATAGTTTGAAAGCAGAGACCTAGAAATAGTAACAGATTGCTCCTTTGGATTTTTTAGGCCTTCTGCCACATAATTCCACTCATGGAAAGATTAACTTCCTAGAAAATTCTATCTTGTTACAAAATGCTATTAACTCCTGATAGTCATAAATACATTAAATAACAAGCATCATGTTGCTTTGACAGCTCTAAAGAATTTGCATGCAGTGTTAATGATGGAGAACCTCACTCATCATAATTTCTGAGTATTGAATTGATCCTTAGAAGAGAGGCTGATAATTTGATTGTTCTATAATGTGCTACTGCATAATTTCAGAAAGAGAAATCATTTTATGAAGAAACTAATTACATGCAAATGAGCCTCTTCACAAGATGTTAATAAAATTAGAAATACTTTTCAAAAAATGAAAAAAAAATAGTGTAAAATAAAAATCCTAGAAGAGGTAGATGATTTAAAAATACCATGGAAATATTACCCTGGGAAAATTCATGAAGGAATCAATGTCAAGGAGAGGAAACTATTGTTGTTTCATTTTCTACTGTAGCAAGAATATCCTTCTGTCCTTTATTTAACCTTCTAAAACTTAAATGATATACGAATTGTGAAAATTCCTATTCATACTGGAGTTAAAGTGGTTTACATGGAAGTAATACCACAAAAGTCTCTTTAAAGAGAAAAGCAATTCATATTTCCTTATAAGAAATCAGTGAAGAGGCACCTGGGTGGCTCAGTTGGTTAAGCTTTCCACTTCAGCCCAGGTCGTGATTTCAGGGTCCTGGGATCAAGCCCCATGTCAGACTCCATGCTCAGCAGGGAATCTGCTTGCGATTTTCTCCCTCTCCTACTGCCCCTCCCCCTGGCAGCGCACTCTCTTTTCCTCTCTCTCTAAAATAAATAAATCATAAAAAAAAGATTCAATGAAACACACATACTCATTTTACAATGTATTTTTCTAGCTTATTAAAAAGCATCATCACAAATAATATATTTTAGGATTTTAGACACCCCTTTAAAGAAGAACATAAGTCGGGTTTGATTTAACTATAATGAAATTTAAATGTAATAAAATATTTTATCCTAATTATCAGCTTCTTTTTTCTTCCACATGATCTATTTCCTTCTTCCTCTTTCTGAATTACAATAAAAGAATTGAGCTGAGCTGAGGCAATCCGGGTTTACAGTTCCCTAAACTATGTTGTACTGATATTTATCTCAGACATCAAAATACTATCATGTGAATGTACAAAGATGTGGTGAAAATCAAAGCAAACCAAAAAGTATGTACTTGGAAATCCTTAGTCTGTAACTAAAAGCATATATATTTTTATTAATTAATAAATTTCTCTTATTATTAGTTTTCTCCTTAGTAAAATAGAGCCCTTTCTTATAAACTACAATGATTTTGCTCTCAATGGTTTTCCATGCTCATTTCTGATCGATTTTCACCAACTTTGTCTTTTCCTGACTTTTTGTACTCTCATGCTGATTTTTTCTTTCTCTTTAAAAAAAAATCAAGATATTAAGCCTTGAAAAATATTTTAGGGAACCCCAGAATGCCTGATTTATAGAAAATGTTCAATAAGTATACTTTAAAATTAATTAAGCTCAGTGCAAGGCCGATTTTCTCTTAACTTCTTCCTTCTTTTAGATTTAGGTGCCCATTTCTTTTTATCTTTCAGTACTGATTTTCTGCCCATGCCCCCCCACACACAACTTTCTTTTGTCTATCAGTGTATTTTAAAATGGTAGTTTCTGAAGAATGTTCATATGATGATATGAGTGATACATTATAAAGGGAAAAAACATGTGCCCAGAAAACAGGAGAACTTTGTAGGTTTAAAAGATAGTGGAAGTGGTCCGATTAAACAAAAGATGACAGGTTGGCCTCAGCTAAATGTGGAGAAGAATTCATTTACTGAAACAGAATAACTTGTATACAGGTACAGATGCTAGTATTTGATGGCGGAGAGAAAAAAATGTTTTTATTGATCGATTTATTTGCTCAATGAAATATAATTAGTAACTTCAACTAAGATTGAAGAGTGTTGAAAGATCAAGGAGAGAGAATACTATTAATATTATTGCGGGGCAGTTTGGATGCCTAAATCTAGGCAGAGCCTTGGAATTAATAAGGTTCGGAGTTTTCCAGATGACCTTACTGAGAAAGGAAAAGGAAAGGAAATTAAATTTGTAAGCTGTGGTAAAGAGGTGTGGTAAAGAAAGAGAGACATGACAGAATTGATAGCATAAAAAGTCATGGTGTCAGTATGGTAGATAACTCAGTGAGTCAAAGGATTTTTGGAGTGGAAGTCCTAAAATGAACAACATGGAAAGATTCAGGATGTTAGTCAAAGAGTGGATAACTGGAAATATTGTGAAGGAGATTGTGATTTTGGCAATACAAATGCTAGTTAAATCTGTTAGCATTTGATGCTTTAAATACTTCATTGGTTTCCAAGTAGGCTTTGGATAAAATTACACTCCTTATCATTGTCTACAACTTCTTATTTCAGTCTTGACAAATCCTACATTTCCAATTCTGTTCAAATGGAGAAATAAATTATTCTACAGGCTTTCCCTATGAAATTCTACTTCTGCATTACATTCTAGCAGCTTTTGGTTTTAATATTAAATGCATTTTATATGCAATAATTAACCAGAACCAGAGAGCAGGTTAGATGCCCTTGTTCTATGTCCTCTCCATGACCTATTTTTACCTTAAAATACCATATATCACCCAACATTTGAATTTTATCTCTTATATGTCTTCTTGCTTTTGGGTCTCCTTCACTATAGTATAACTGTACTTAAAGTATCAAACATTGTGGAGAGCATAATATTTTACAAATATTTTTTTCCAGGAAAATATACTTAAATTTTAACTTTCTGAATGACAGGCATCTATCTTTTCCTTGATCTACTTTGTAGCATAGATTTGTACCCTGAGTAATCAGAACTGTCATTGGTGAAAGTAAATTTGAAAGAGACTTTTCAATCCTCTTATCTTCATTAAAATAGAAATGATATTTTATAAGACACAATTATTGTTTCACTGTTATAAAACAGTATATATTTGATCTTAACCTAAGAGACACAGTTAAATAGTTGGCAAGGCTACTGTTGAAGGTATTCTTTTAATTTAATAAATCACCAATTTGTCCTTTCAGGTTTTTTGGCCCTCTCGCAAATAAGATATATATTTTAGGAAAGTTTCATGCAATCTAAGTAGTTTCATACAATCTAATCTAAGTAGTTTGCAACTCTTTCCCAATATACAACCAAGCTAGGATCTTACTTGATTATTTACATGCATTATTTCTATATTTCAATGGTATGGTAAAACTGAAAAAAAAATAGACATTCAAACCACTTTTAATACTGCAGAGAATTTTTCAGGAAGAGTATGATTGAATTTTTCTAGGCCATTTTCAACCTGGGTAGATACAATATTGTAATCTTATTGATTTATCATATTTAAATAAAGTCATCCACTCATTTATCAGATAGATAACAATTTAAGCCATGTCCACATGAAGAAATTAAACAATGATTACTTATTTTAAAGGAATGGTAAAACTTCCACCCTAACTTCAAGAAAGGTAATAAGGATGAGCCAAAATCAATGGTTATCCCCCAAAACACCAGCACAAACTCCCCTCATGCACTGAGTCTACTGACCATAGAATTCTGCAAAGCTTTAGTTCTGGTGGAAATATCATTAAGTATCTTTTAATAAGCAGACCAGATCTAA
This sequence comes from Potos flavus, assembly GCA_028534135.1. NCBI lineage: Eukaryota > Metazoa > Chordata > Mammalia > Carnivora > Procyonidae > Potos > Potos flavus. The sequence continues at coordinate 151,679,249 of CM052899.1, read as the reverse complement.
CCTAGTTAAAACTCACAACACTCTGGCCAAGGTCCAAACACTCCCCACTGCATGAAGAGGAAACTCTGCTAAGGACTGACCTGAGGGAAAGAGCAGCCAAAACTTAGCAGCAGAGTGCATGCAGCATATGCTAGAGACACTTCTTGAAGCACCAGGCCCTGGACAGTATATGACCTCTTCTTCATAAATCCATCACACTCAAGAGCAGGAAAAATAACAGGTTTTGCTAATACACAGAAGGAGACAGAGATATAAACAAAATGCCAAGATGGAAGAATTCATCCCAAAAGAAGGAACAAAAATAGGTTATGGCCAGGGATCAAATTCAAACAGATATAAGTGATATGCCTGATCCAGAATTTAAAGCAATAATCATATGTATACTAGGTGGGCTTGAGAAAAGCATAGAATACACCACAGAATCCCTACTGCAGAGATAAAAGACCTAAAAACTAGCCAGGCTGAAATGAAAAATGCAATAACTGAGATTTGAAACTGACTGTATGAAATGACAAGAATGGAAGACACAGAGGAATAAAAAAGTGATACTGAAGATAAAATTATGGAAAATAAGCTGAAAAGAAGAGGGAAAGAAAAATACTGGATCATAAATGTAGACTTAGGGAACTCAGTGACTCCATGAAATGGTAATAACATTCCTATCATAGGAGTCCCAGAAGAAGAAGGGAGAGAAAAGCAGGCAGAAGGTTTATTTGAGGAAATTATAGCTGAAAACTTTTCTAATCTGGGAGAGGAAACAGACATCCAAATCTAGGAAGGACAGAGAACTCCCATCAAAATCAACAAAAACAGGCTAACACCAAGACATATCTTAATTAAATATGCAAAATATAGAGATGAAGAAAAAAATCCAAAAACAGCACGACAAAAGAAATTCCTCACTTGAAAGGGAAGAAAAAGAAGGTCAGTAGCTTTTCTTTCCACAGAAATTTAGCAGGCTAGAAGAGAGTGGCATGATATATTCAATGTGCTGAAAGGGAAAAATATGCAGCCAAGAATACTTTATTCAGCAAGGCTATCAGTCAGAATAGAAGAAGAGATAAAGAGTTTCCTAGACAAGCAAAAACTGAAGGAGTTCATGACTACTAAACCAGCCCTACAAGAAATATTAAGGGGACTCTTCGAGTGTGAAAGTAAGATCAAAAGTGACAAAGAATAGAAAGGGTCAGAAAGGATGAATACCCAACTTTTGCATCAACGTGGATGGGACTGGAGGAGATTATGCTGAGTGAAATAAGTTAAGCAAAGAAAATTATCATATAGTTTCACTTACTTGTGGAACATAAGGAATAACATGGAGGACACTAGGAGAAGGAAATGAAAAGTGAATTAGGGGAAATCAGAGGGGGAGACGAACCATGAGAGACTGTGGACTCTAAGAAACAAACTGAGGGTTTTAGAGGGGAGGGGTTGGGGGATGGGTGAGCCTGGTGGTGTATATCAAGGAAAGCACGTATTGCATGGAGCACTGGGTGTTGTACATCAACAATGAATCTTGGAACGCTGGAAAAAAAAAAAAAGAAAGAAAGAAAAGGACAGAGAAAATCTCCAGAAACAATGAAAAGAACAAGTAATAAAATGGCACTAAATTTGTATCTATCCATAATTACTCTGAACAAAATGGACTACATGCTCCAGTCAAAAGTCATAGGGTGTCAGAATGGATTAAAAAAACAAACAAACAAACAAACAAACAGAAAACCTATCTATACACTGTCTATAAAAGACTCATTTTAGACCTAAAGACACTTGTAGATTGAATGTGAGGGGATGAAAAAATATTTATCATGCAAATGGATGTCAAAAGAAAGCCAGAATAGCAATACTTATATCAGACAAACTAGATTTTAAACCAAAGACTGTAAAAAGAGATGAAGACAGGCACTACATCATAATAAAGGGGTCTATCCAACAAAAAGATCTAACAATTGTAAATATTTATGCCCCCAACTTGGGACCACCAAATTTATAAAACAATAACAAACATAAAAAAACTCATGGATAATAATACAATAAGGCTTTTTTCACTCCACTTACATCAATGGACAGATCATCTAAGCAAAAAATCAACAAGGAAACAGTGACTTTGAATGACACACTGGACCAAATGGACTTAACATATACATTCAGAACATTTCATCTTAAATCAGCAGAATACATATTCTTTTCATGTGCAAATGGGACATTCTCTAGAATATATCATGCTCTAGGTCACAAATCAGGCCTCAACAAACACAAAAAGACTGAGATCAGACCATGCATATTTTCAGATCACAACACTGTGAAACTAGAAGTCGACCACAAGAAAAAAAATTGGAAAATCATGAAAATTAAAGGACATCCTAATAAAGCACGAATGGGTCAACCAGGAAATTAAAGAAGAGATGAAAAAATTCATGAAAATAAATGAAAATGAAAATACGACAGTCCAAAATCTTTGGAATACAGCAAAAGTGGTCATAAGAGGGAAGTATATAGGAATACAAGCCTACCTCAAGAAGTAAGAAAAAACTCAAATATGCAACCTAAACTTATACTTAAAGGAGCTAGAAAAAGAACAAATGAAGCCTAAAGCCAGCAGAAGAAGAGAAATAATAAAGATTAGAGCAGAAATAAATGATACAGAAACAACAACGACAGGAGAGCCTGGGTGACTCATTCGGTTAAGTGTCTGCCTTTGGCTCCGGTTATGATCTCAGGGACCTGGGATCAAGCCCTGTGTCTGACTTCCTGTTCAGCTGGGAGTCTTGTTCTCCCTCTCCCTCTGTTCCTACCCTTCCTACTTGTGTTCTCTCTCACTCTCCCTCTCATAAATAAATAAATAAATAAATAAATAAATAAATAAATAAATATCTTCTAAAAAATTGAACAAATCAATGAAAGCAAGAGTTGGTTCTTTGAAAGAATAAAATTGATGACCCATTAGCCAGACTTATCAAAATGAAAAGAGAAAGGACCCAAATACATAAAATCATGAATGAGAGTTTGGAGATCACAAACAACACAGAAGAAATACAAACAATTATAAGAAAAAATTATGAAAAGGTAAATGCCAAAGATTAGGGAACCTGGAAGAGATGGATAAATTTCTAGAAACAAATAAACTGCCAAAACTGAAATAGGAAGAAATAGAAAACTTCAACAAACTGATAACTAGCAAAAAAGTTGAATCGGTAATCAAATATCTCCCAAAAAACAACAGTTCAGGGCCAGTTGGCTTCCTGGGGGAATTCTACCAATCATTTAAAAAGTTCATACCTATTCTTCTCAAATTGTTCCAAAAAATAGAAATGGAAGGAAAACTTCCAAACTTATTATACAAAGCCAGCATTAACTTGATTCCAAAACCTGACAAAGACCCCACTATAAAACGGAATTAGAGGCCAATATCACTGATGAACGTGAATGAGAAATTTCTCAACAAAATACTAGCAAATTGAGTCCAACAGTACATTAAAAGAATCATTCCCCACAATCAAGTGGGATTTATTCTTGGCCTGCAAGTGTGGTTTGATGCTGGCAAATCAATCAGTGTGATACATCACATTAATAAAAGAAAGGATAAGAACCATATTATCCTCTCAATAGATGCAGAAAAATAAACAAACAAAAGAACAAAAGCAAAAATAAACAATTGGGACTTCATCAAGATAAAAACAATGAACAAACTAAAAGGCAACCTTCCACATGGCAGAAGAGAGTTGCAAATGACATATCTGATAAAAAGGTGTTCAACATCACTCATCATCAGGGAAATACAAATCAAAACTACAAGGAGATATCATATCACTTCTGTCAAAGTGGCAAAAATTAACAACACAGGAAACAACGGGTGTTGGCAAGGATGGGGAGAAAGAGGAATCTTCTGACACTGTTGGTGGGGATGCAAACTCATGAAGCCACTCTGGAAAAGTCTGGAGTTTCCTCAAAAAGTTAAAAATAGAACTACCCTACAATCCAGCAGTGGCATTACTAGGTATATACCCAGAGGATACAAATATACTGATTTAAAGAGACACAAGTACACTGATGTGTATAGCAGCATTATCAAAAATAACCAAATTATGGAAAGAGTCCAAATGTCCATTGACTAATGAATGGATAAAGAAGAGGTGGTATATATAGGCTAAAATGCAATATTACTCAGCCATCAAAAAGAATGAAATCTTGCCATTTGCAATGATGTGGATGGAACTAGAGGGTATTACGTTAAGAAAAATAGTCGGAGAAAGACAAATACCATATGATTTCACTCATATGTTGAATTTCAGAAAACAAACAGAGGTACATAGGAGGGTAAAAAAAGAAAGAGAGGGAAATCAGGAAATAGAGTCTTAATTATACAGAACATTGAGGGTTGCTGGAGGGAGGTGGGTAGGGGATGGGTTAAATGGGTGATGAACACTGGGTATTATATGTAATGATGAATCACTAAATTCTATTCCTGTGACTAATATTATACTATACATTAACTAGCTAAAACTTAAATAAAAACTTGAAACTAAAAACAAAAATGAAAAACAAAAGAAGGGATATGAAACACATTAGAGGCCCCCTGAAGCTTCTGTGTGGAGACTGGGATGGCATGTGGGTAGAATGGCAAATAGACCAGATGGTTTAAAGTTGAGATTCACATGTGGATTACCAGGAGATAAACCAGAAATGACTTGTAAACCAACATAGATCACTGTGAATGCATGCTTTGGGATTTGGATCAGATCCAGCAATAGTAAAATATGAGTAGGGAAAAATGTATCTGACACAAAAATTACACTGTTTCCAACATGAAATGTCCTAATAAAGATACCTTTCTAATAAAATTATTTAAATTTGAATTGTACCTTAAGTGAACAAATTGAGAGTGCACTAATTTGTTATGACTGAGTTTATGACTGAGGTAGTTTTTATTTACTTCTTGGTTTTTTTTTTTTTTTTTTTTAATCTAATGTCCTGGCTAAGCATCCTATTTAGATTTGCTTATACAGCTAACTACCACTGTGCATAACTTCCAGAATGGGAAATTAGCCTGGCTAATTTAACCACCAGGATTCTAGTCTAATCCTGTTGATGTATTCCTGATAATTAACAATCTGTGAGCAGCTGCATTGTCCGATATCCAATATACAGCACAAGGAAAAATGATCAAATGTACATTGTGAGTTTGGTGGACTAAATGAAAGAGCACTTTTTTTATTAATAGCTGCACTTTTCATAAATTTTATGAGTTAATAGGGTTCAATTAATGTTGCCAAGTGGTGTGCTTCATACATATGTCTCGGGGGTTTTGTGAAGTTGGGAAGAATATATAATGAATGGTTGAGCAGTTATATTGGTACCCTAGTAATTAGAGAACGAGTAATTAATGTGCATCTGTGTTAGGCTCCTGGGTACTGTCAACGACCTTGTAGTGTGAAAAAAAGAGAAATTATGAGCTTGGCAGGGGAATACAGCTTTTCTCTTTTTCTTAAATTTTAGATCTACATCTGTGTTTAATTAGAAGAAGAAATGAATTCCCATTAACACCATTAGGCAACATGCTATGATTGGTTAAAGCCTACATGGACTGTGAAACTGATCTAGGAAGCTCAGGAGACTACAATAGGATTTTTTAATCTCAGAAGGACTTTATTTTTGAATAAAATTAAGATGCTGAATAGTTCACACCAGGCTGTCTGTAGATTACCTTCTGCTCTTCACTCTTGGCCACTTTCTAAAACTATGAGTAATCTAAACAAAAATCTACTAAGCAAAAATGACTTACCATACCCATAAGGATTTTTTCCCCCATAGGGATGAGATGCAATCCCAACACTTTGTGATAGTCTCAGTATGCAAAAATGTCACAAATATTAATGGCGGTATTACATAGTTTACTGAAAGATAATAGTCACGGATGTTACAGATGACTAGCTATGCTGATGCTTTAGTTTCCAGAGAGTTTCAAATTAAATTGCTTTTATCTCCTGAAGCAGAGTAATATTTCATATTCTACATGATAATGAAATGTATCCTTAGGGCAAGTAGTATGTCTGTACTTTTAAAATGAAACAGGCATGATTTAATTAGTAGGCAAGAACATAGGCCTAGATTTTAAGAGAAAGAAGACTCTCCTGAGTGTTCTTGTTCAGTGGCCCTCTAAAATTCTGCTTTTTGGGAGTGCTACTGAATGGCTGTATTTGTAATTAAACATTGCCTTTACTTAAAGTTTTGGTAGTATTCTGCCAAATATTCCATTGAGATATTAACTTGAAATGACAATATTCATTCATTCATATATAATTATGCTAGAAACTTGCTATGCACTATTGGCTATAAAGTTGGAATTTTGAGAGAAAAAGTTCAGTATTGGACATCAACAAACAAATTATATAAGCAGGTTAATAATAGTGGATAATGTCACCCATAGGAATGTTCAGTACTTGCATTTAGATGTTAGCTTTAAAGCAAGACACAAAATTATTTGTTACTTCCTATTTTAAAGATATAATGTTTAAGGAATATCTATTATAAATTTTAACCATTTCCCCAAAATTTTTATTAAAGTAAAATAATATAATCAACTGTACAGTACAAATTGCTAAGATAATTTAAAATCATAATCTCTTCTTTCCTTCTTGTTCTAATATTTGATGATTCACTTACGATTTGAAAAGGATTTCTTTTAAAAAGTTGAAGTATTGAAATGATAGCTTCATTTTAGTTTTCCGTATTATATAAGTATTGTACTTTAGAAACTCTGGAGCCAATAGGTCCAAGATGGAAATTGACCTTCTGCTTACTAGATAATACAACCTTGATTAAATCACTTAAGTTCTATCCTTTTCCTTTCTTTTTTTTTATCCTTTTCCTTTCTTATCTTGAAAAAGTGAAAATAATAATTCTATATGACAAGTGTTATCAAAATGTGAAATGAGAATCAATATGCATGATGATGGTAATGATGATAATGAAGAAATGATGGCAGCTAGAGTTGGTGAAGATTATTACATGGTAGATCTCTCAAAAAGTAGAGGGGTACCTGGGTGACTCAGTTGGTTAAGGGTCTGCTTTTGGCTCAGGTCATGATCTCAGGGTCCTGATGATAAGGTAGAGCTAGGTTCTTGTCTCACAGAGTCAAAGAATGAATCCCGTAGACGAAGGAGAGTGAGTAAAGCAATAGAAGTTTATTAAGCAAGAATACAGAAAAAAAGCTCTCAGGAGTGAGAGGAGTACCAACAGGGTTGCCACTGAGGACTTTTAGCGATGGTCTTTTATAGAACGCTAACCATAGAACTTAAATATTTTTAACATCTCATTGTGATAACACCTTCAATGACTTACTTCCTTTTTAGGGTCTGGTAATTCTTGGTTGGTCACAAGTAGCTGTTATAAAAAGACCCCACCTCTGACACCTAGGATAGGATGGTCTGGTTTATTCCCTTATCTCTGGTTTCCTTTTATCTCCCATATTTTTTAATTTTGTGAGCCTCATCCCATGGCCCCCTACAAATCTCTCTCTACTGAGCCCCACCTGTCCCTTACTCACTGAGATCAAGCCCCACATCTGCTCAGCAGGGAGTCTGCCTCTCCCTCTCCCTCTGATCCTCCTTCCTGCTTGTGCAGTCTCTCTCTCTCTCTCTCTCTTTCTTTCTCTCTCTCTGTGTCTGTCTCATTTATCTATCTATCTTCTGTCTCAAATAAATAAATAGGATCTTTAAAAAAAAAAGTGAAGTAGGCTGGAGTTGGCCTTCAATTCTTTGCTACCCTTCCTTTTGCCAGGTGGAATTGAATTCACTACTGCTTAGATGTGGCCTGGCCATTGTAACTCTCTGACCAATGAAAAACAACAAAAGTGAAGTTCTGGGACTACTGAGGTAGGACCCTAAGAAGCTTATGGCTTCCATAAAGCCTCTCAGAAAGACACCCACTTACAAGATGTTCCCTTCTGAAGTCCATCTGCCTTTCCCATGCCACATGGAGAAGCTATACATAGTAACTCTGTTCAGAAGTCCCAAATATGCCTCAGATGACTGCGAGCAGCAACTGTCCACCTTGCGTGTGGCCATTTTCATGTCCAGCTCAGCCAATCCCTTACACAACGGTAGCCCCAACTAATATTTGACTATCCCCATGTGAGTGACTCTATGTGATAACCTTTCAATTGAGCCTCTTCAATATACAGGACAGCAAAAGATAGGAATGAATTGTCATTTTAAGATTTACACAGCAAGAGCTAACTGGAACAACAAAAATGTCATTAGTTAAGCATTTTACTATGTCATTTGCTTATTGTAAAATCTAGGGTTCATCAAGTCCAGTAACTTGCCTCAGGTTACATAATAAAAAGAATATAACAACAGTAGCGACAGCAACAACAGCAATAATAATTGTTAGCATTTAACATATGTCAATGTTCAATGTATTTTACATATTTTTTTGGAGTATAATAAAATGTTATATTAGTTACCACACAATGTTACATTAGTTTCAGTTGTACAGCATAGTGATTAGACAACTCTATATATTATGCTATGCTCACTCAAGTGTAGCTACTGTCACCATACAACCCTATTGTAATAGCATTGACTGTATTCTCTATGCTGTGCCTTTTATCTCTGTGACTTATTCATTCCCTAATTGAAAGACTGTACCTCCCACTCCCCTTCACCCCCTGTATTTTGTGTGTTTTAATTCACTCAACCACCATATGGTTAGCTTTCTTGCTATCATCAACTGCTTCATTTTCTAAATAAGGAAATTGAGATGCAGAAAAAATAAGTAATTTGGCCAGGAAATGATAGAACTGAAATATTACATTAGTGCGAAAAGCTCTCTACCACCATAATATTGTGTATCTTTGTTTTTTTCATAGTATTGTGTCTTAAATAGTTGATCTTGGATTTAAACCCATATGTGCTTGATTTTAAACCCAATAAACACTATGTTTATGTCTTGGTTTCCCTATCATCCCATACACCTTGTAGAACTATAGTCCAACTCACCTAACCTGGCTAAACCCTGTATAGGTCTGACACTTCAGTTTGAACCACTATCTGGGTTTTGTTCATTTTATGTTTTCTCCATGTAGTTGTAAGATCCGCAAGCATAAAAACTATCTCTCACTTGCTCACCCTTAAATCTTCAATGCCTAAAAAACTGCCTGGCACAGACAACGTTTTGTTTTCAACAAGAATTTTTGGAATAAATAACCACAGGGAGATCTCGGCTACCTTAGGAGATGTTGAAAATATGAATATTGAGCTATTCTTTGAAGTGTCGACCCTAGATCCAGATCAGCCTTTCCAGTCTCTACCCTGAGTTCCTTCTATTCCTCCTTCTCTTACCCTATGGCAGTTCTAAACAGGAAAGTCCAGAGAAAGAAAGCATTACTGCATTATTATTATCTAATAAAACAATCAATTCTCATAATACTAATAAATTAAAATTTTTATTTGAAGATGACAGTAATCCATGGCTATCAGAGGAAGTTTGAATTATTTTTTGTATACTGATAAAATTCATAATGAAACACAATTGCCACACAAATGGCTCAAGGAGGCATTTTATCAATTTAGTTACAAGCACTTTTGACACTGTTTTTCTAAAAAGAAAGTTTGGATATATGCATTTTGTATTGAAAACAGGAAGAGGGGTTGCTTTACTATTAAATAGCAGTCCTCCTCATTATCAGACTACCATAATTATTATGACCATAACTTTCTTCATTCCTTTCTATCTAAGATATTTAAAGCTAAATAGTTGAAAGAAGAATTACCCCTGCCAAACAAAACAAAGGTAAATTGTTCTAAGCAAACCTGAAATTATAGGCTGGTTTTGAGTTGTTGAAGTCAGAGCCCCAGCAGCCAAGGATTGCCAAGTCAATGTTTTTCTCTTGAGTGTCCATGGAAACCAGTTTCTTCTTTCTCTGTTTTGTTTAACTTTAAAATCATGACACAAAATTTTAAAAGGCCCAGACAAATTATAATTTGAATAATCATAATCAAATAAAATAATAAAATAAAATAAGTTAATAAAATTAATAATTCTGTGTGCTTGCTTTGTATCATGGGATGTATAAGTTAATAATAAAATAATAAAATAAAATAATAAGATCATTATAACTGTATGATTCTGAAATTTGGTGTAATGAAGTCCAGCATTTTTTTTTTGATGATACTTTTTGGATGAGAAAAATCATCACAAGCTCTGAATCTGCTTTGCTATTACTAGAGCAGAATCTGTGAATTTTTCTGTGAATGTGTGTGTGTGTGTGTGCGCGTGTGTGATAAATCAAGAGGGTAAAACACAGTGAACAATTCTAAAAGAACTTATTGTGCCAAAAGATTCTTATTAAGGTTTATTTTCAATGAGTTTTAAAATGCCTAACCAGAATGAAATAGAAGCAAAGTAATTCATGAGGTACACCTTCACAGAGAACTCCATAATTATTGAAAGGATATATGCTTTTGTTAATATATTATTGTATTTCCATTTTAGAACAACTTAGTTACCATATTTTACATATTTGTCTAAAAATAGTTGCTTCTTTCAGGAATATATTTTAATTTATTTTTATTCACAAGGAGGTTTTTCTTTATTATTTCAAATAGTATGAAAGACCTCAACTAGATTTTATATTCATTAAAGAGAGCACAGGTTTTAAAAGTCTGAGATAGACTAATTTGAAAAAAAATTAAGTACAAGGGAAATTTCACACAAGTTACCACATTTTAATTTAGTACTTGGCTATGTTGCCAGAAATAATGTAGTCAAAGGGAAATGTCTAATGAAGGCAATAGGATCCCAAGAAAGGCTTCCACTGACTTAGTTCAGGTTTTCTATGAAGTGTCTGTCAGTGACTTAGTAAAGAAAAATATTTCAACTATATCAGAAGGCTTGAGATCTTTTCACATACCTTACTATAATCCTGTGTGTCCAAAATTCTTTGTCATATATTCTTTTAACAATTTAGGATTATCCCTTCTCTTCTACCACGTTCTACTCCATTTACTCTCGAATGAGAGTTTTCCTGTAACGTCATTATTCTTAAAACAGAGAAGGGAGATTTTAAAACCATTTCTTGCATGATTTACCTATCTTCATATTGCCCTGTCAAAGCTGTGAGCTATTTAGTCTCAGATCATTACAAACCAGTGCAAAGAAGTACTGTTCAACCACTAAAGACAAATTCTCAATAAAATGTAAGTTCATTTACATTGTGAAAACAAAAGAAAAAAAAAAGAAGAAGGTCTTGACAATAATCTTCAAATTCCTTTTACTCTCCCATTTACTTTTCCTGACCCCACAGATGTCTTAAACTCTTTCTTTCCAACTTCTCAACTCCCAAAGTCCCACACATTCAAAATATTTGTCTTTTTTATTTCTCCCTTTTTCTTCTTGACTATCTACTTATACATCTTTCTCTACCTCCTCTGGATTTGCCAAGGTGCAAAGGAGCAATCTGAAGGGTGTGAGAAGGAGATGAAGAAACTAAACAAGAAAGTCTAGAGTCCATTTACTGGAAAAAAGAGGTAAGGACATACGTTCTCCCAAATTATAACGGTGCTTGTATTTATCTCCTAGATTCAAGTGCAATGAGTCCCCTCAAATTATCACTGAAGTATATTTATGTAGATAACTTAAAATCTGAAACATGCCATATGACTCTAAAGACTTGAATTGTAATACATTCAGTTATTAGAAAGAGGAAAGCACATCAAAAGCATTGTGAGGCTACTGATCTTCTCTTCTCCAAATGAGCTTCTACCTAATAAAAATGAAAAACAATCTTAAGTACTTATAGATAAGTTATAGATAGGTTCCACTAATGTAACTTGATTAACACCTACCTATTAATCTATTACATATATTTCTTTATATCTGTTTGTTTTGTTTTGTTTTAAGATTTTATTTATTTATTTGACAGAGAGAGACATAGCAAAAGAGGGAACACAAGCAGGGGGAATGGGAGAGGGAGAAGCAGGCTTCCTGCTGAGCAGGGAGCCCTATGCGGGCCTCGATCTCAGGACCCTGGGATCATGATCTGAGACAAAGGCAGATGCCTAATGACTGAGCCACCCGGGCACCCTTTGTTTTGTTTTTTAAAGTACAATATTTCAAAGACAGATTATTGGTTATGAGGTAAAAACAATCAAGCTTTTATAACTTTTATTTTTTGTAATTTTGGTTCTGGTGTTGATATTTTCTCCATGAATTCAGTCAGATGTGAGATCTTTGCAAATTTTCATTAACTTGTCAGTCATTAAATGTTTTCCGTCAGAGAAATGAATATGCTTATAATTTGTGTGACTATTAGTAACTAAAGACAAAAGTCACTGAATCAGGACATTCATGGTATTTTGTTTAAATGGTAAGGACCCACCTGGGTAAAATTCTAGCTACCAATTAAAAAAAAAAAAAGAAATCTCTCCTCTCTCTCTCTCTCTCCTGTCCCTTATAAAATGTCAGAGAATCAAAGTAAAATCTCACTTCTCAGTATGTTAAAATTCATAAATTTGCTTAGATAAAACTGTATTGGATATTAAGTCACAAAAAATATGATCTATGTACTATGTTTTCAACATTCTTAGGTGTTTTATGAGCATGCTCTTTTATGAAAATTCAAATTTCGAGTTAGGAACTGTATCTTTATTTTAAAGAGGAAATTAATAAAATTCAGAAAGTTTAAATTAGGTTTCCATGATCACGCAACTCTTAGGGTAGAAGATGAGATAAAGATTTGAATTTCTACTTTTTAAAAAAATTACACATTTTCCAATGAGTTGGTATGCATATATATTGCAAAATCACTGCCACAATAAGAATAGTTAACACATATATCACTTACCTTTTTTTGTGGAGCACAAACATTTAAGATTTCTCCTAGCAACTTTCGAGCATAAAATACCATATTGATAACTATAGGCACCATGCTATGCATTAGATCCATAAAACTTAATCTTACAAGGGCAATTTTGTACACTTTGACCAAACTCTCCCCATTTCCTCCACCCCCAGCCCCTGACAACCAACATTCCACTCTCTGTTTCTATGAGTTCACATATAAGTGACATCATACAATATTTGTTTTTCTCTGTTTAACTTATTTCATTTAGCATGATTCCTTCAAGTTCCACCTATGTTACCACAAATAGTAGGATAAACAAATAATTCAATTAAAAAAGGGACAGAAGACCTGCAGTAGGTACTTTTGAATAAGGTAACATTTGATTAGGGACCTTAAAAAAGGCAAGTAATCAACCAAGAAGAATGGAAGAGGAGGAATGAATCAGGCAAAGAGAGAAACAAATTCAAAGGACCTGAAAAGAGAGCATGACTTACTACTGTTCTTGAGGTCAGGAAGCATCCCATTTTGGTTTGAAAGGAGTGATCGAGGGCACAGTATAATAGTTTGAAGTTAGAACCATAGCTTAAAAATTGGTGGGTAGGATTTAGTCAAATATGGTAAGGGATTTTTATTTTATTCTAAGTGAAAACAGAATTGCTAGTGAAATTTAATCTGAGCAATCACAGAATCAGACCTACATTTTAAAAGATCAGTTAGGCTGCTGTGTTGGAAAATGAGTGGGGGGTGTAAAGGGAAAAACAACTAGACTAAGCAGAAGCCTACTGCAACAATTTGTGCAAGAAATGATGGTGGCTTATTCGGTAACTCTTGATGATGAGAAGGTTAATGTCTAGATTCCAAAAGTACAGCTGAAAAGATTTCTTGATGAATTAGGCACATAGTAAGTGAGAAACAGACATCAAAGATGACTCCAAGTCTTCTGGACTGAACAAATAAGAGAATGTAGTTGCCTTTTACTGAGATGAGATAACACGATAAGAAGAAACTTCAAAATTTGCCTTTAGACATCTCAAGTGTGAAAAGTTTGGTAGAGGTGTAAATGGAGAGAGCAATGATATCTGTTTGATATCATTCTGGAGTTCACAGATTTTGAAACGGGAGATAAAGATGTTGGAGTCCTTAGAATGAAAATAATATTTAAAATCATAGAAATGGATAAAATAATCTCAGAAGTGAATAAGAAAAGATATGCTAATCCTGAGCCCTGGGCCTGTCTATTATTTTAAGACAAGGAAGACTGCACAAACAGGAGTGAGAATGGGAGGCAGTGAGGAAAGAGAAGAACCAAATTAGAGAGAAATCTAGTGGCCCTTGGTTAGAGGAGAAGGAGGAGGAAGAGAGACAGGAAGAGGAGAGGGAGAAGTAAAAGGACAAAGAGGAAACATGAAAGAGAAATCAAATGTTTCTGATAGGTTAAATAAGATAAAGATTGGTAATGAACATTGCATTAGCAAAATACAAAGTGGCAGTTGTTGGTAAGAATTTCTGTAGATTTTCTCTATGAAATATGGAGCTAAATTTTCAGCAGAAAATGTGGAAGGAGAAAGTGGTGTTTATGGGGGGAGAGAAGCAGCAAAATGATCCTTTGGAAATCAGGGGTGTGAAAAAAAAAAGAAATTAGGGATGTGAATTGAGCAACTCGACTTAGCAAAATTGAAGGGCAGTTTTCCTCACTGCTCTCATCAGGACTGAACAGCTCGTTCTAAGGCACCCTACACATGCTTTCATGAACATACTTAGCACTTTCATTAAGGATATTCTCTCCTCTGCCTCCTAGGGTAGACTATAAACTTCAAAAAAATCACCAATTTTTAGATTTCTAACAGGCATATTTTTCATAGAAACCACATTAAAGAATGGTAAACAAATGAAAACAGGAGGTCCAGAGTTAAGGGGCAGCCTAGGGTAGGCAAATGCCAAAGCAGAACCATGAATTTCAGGATTCCCAAATCATAAGTACATTGAGAGGCGCCATCAAATTTTGCAGAATTTATGCATAGATATCAGGCAGCACAAAGGCAAAGATCCTAGTGCAATTGGGGCAACAAAACATAGGAATTCATAATAATGTATGTAGGAGAACAATAGTTCTAAAGGGCTATAAATTGGGCTTAAGATATAAACCACATGAAATATATTTTATTTTATTTTAAAGATTTTACTTATTTGTTTGACAGAAAGAGACAGAGTAAGAGAGGGAGAAACTGGCTTCCCTCCAAGCAGGGAGCCAGATGTGGGGCTCGATCCCAGGACTTTGGGATCATGACCTGAGCCGAAAGCAGCCGCTTAACGACTGAGCCACCCAAGCGCCCCAACTGCATGAAGTAGATTTTATACTGAGTTCACTACCTTGTATAAGATTTTCATCTCATTTTTGCCTAATTTGAGAATTTTTCCAAGAGTGTGAACTGTCTTAGAGTTGAGGCAAATAAGGTCATCTTGTTAAGGTGACTCCAGTATTTGTTGCCACATGAAGCCGACCACTCTTGAATAATATTTTCATTGTTATCTAAACCAAAGTGACAGAGTACTCTAAGAAATATTTAAAAAAAATTGACATAATTAATGTAGATATCTAAATATAAACATGTTCAAAATAATTAAATGTACTGTAGCCAGCCCTGGCCTACGGAGGGGGAATTGTGAGAATGAGAGTGGACAATTTTTAGTTGATGAAATGTAGCGGATCCTCTCTAGGTAGTTCTCTGGATTTATATGGCAATGGTTTTCTGCTCAATGCTACTGATGATCTACCAGGATGACTGCCTGAACATGAAGAATTTTTCAGGCTACAGATGGAATGTCTTGAGCTTCATCATCAATACATGACAGTGGTCTTACAGTTGTGGCAGTGTCTTGAGGTCCTCTACAACACCTGACACTTTTCCTTCAAATCACTTATGGAAACAAGTGGCCACACCTTGGAATGTGCTTTCTGCCTCTGCTGTCACTGAAGGTGGGGACCCCAAAGTGTTCAATCACTATATTTCAGCAAACTGATCCCATATCCAGCTCCCCAACATGGCCTGCAAGACTAAAAGACAAAGCAAGAGGATGAGTGTTCCTGGCACAAGTCTCAGAGACTTACCACTGCTGTCTTGAGATGTGGTTTCCATGGCAACTACCCAAAAAAGCAGAATGCCTGAAAGTGCCTAGATTGGCACCCTGTGGGGTAAACTTTGACCAATGGGAGATGAAAGAAAATAGATAATTATGCTTTCTTTCTACTCTGAACACTATTTCATAAAACAGTAAGTGATACGAAAAAATATCCTGTAAAACAGAATAATCAGCTGCACTTTCTGTGTTTTTATATTTGCTTCTCTTCTTCCTTTATCTCACCAAGACTGCACTCCACAATGAAGGGTACATCTGTAAATTCTACTTAGATTCTATTTTCCCAGGAATCTAGTATGAGATCAGATATCTCTGCACATGCATTTAAATAATTCTTAGGATAACATCTATTTGTTAATGTCTATGCTGGCTGTATGGGGAATATAGGCAAACCTTGTTGCAGTTTTTTATTTAAGTCAAAATAAATTTCCTTTAATAGTGAGGGCTTTTCTTAAAAGTTAAGTGTAGGAAACACTTTAGAAGACACTTAATTCCCAGATGAGTAAGGGAGAAAAAAAAAAAAAAAGAACTTGGTCTCTTGATAATCCTTGGCCTTTCTGTGAAATCAGAGGACCAGAGTACTTCAAATTTAATTCAGAGAATCTAATCTCATTAACCAAAAATGGTTCATGCATTTGCTCATTTATTTATACATTCAATGGACAAACGTATTTTGAATGGCTACTATGTGTCAGGTACCATATCAGGTGCTTGCAAAACATAAGTGATCAAAAAAGAAAAGTATCTACTCTCTTAGAGCTAACATTCTCTTGGGTGGAGTTATGCAATAAAAATAATAATCAAATTAGATACTATGTTACAAGGTTGTAAATTCTACTGGGGGGAGGTAAGAGAGAGGAAGGCGGCTCACGTATGTGAGTAGAGCTGGAAGCTGGTTGCAGTATTAAACAGATTGACAGGGATAGGCCTTGCTGAGAAACTGAGATTTGAAGAGTCTTGAAAGTGAGCCGAGTAAATATTGGGAGAGAAATATTCCAAATGGAGGCATCAGTCAATGCAAAGGCACTAAGGTTTTCTCTAGGAATAACCAGGAGGTTCAGTATCACCAGAGCTTACAGAATAAGAAGAAATTATTATATATCAGACCCATGAGGCAAGAGGCAAGATGTGAGATTTCTGGGGCACTCTAAGGACATTGATTTTTACTCTGAGTGGAACAGGCAACAATTGCAGTGCTTTGAAAGGCAGTATGATCTGCTTTATATATTAAAGGTACATTCTCTAGGCTGTGTCAGGCTGTAAACATGACAGGGGAAACAGTTATGAAGCTAGTGAATTAATCTAGATCAAAGATAGTAATAGCATAAGCCAGGGAGATTGCAGTAAAGATGTTGAAAATGTTCAAATTTTGAAAGGAGGGCAAATAGAATTTTCTGTTTCTAAGTTTATTTATTTATTTTAGTAATCTCTACATCCAGTGTGGGGTTCAAACTCACAACCCTGAGATCAAGAGTCACAAGCTCTTCCAAATGAGCCAGCCAGGCACCCAGGACCAATAGAATTTTCTAAATGATTGGATATGGGGTATGAGGGAAAGGGACAAATCTAGAACTCTAAGAACAACTGCAAAAATGTACTTGCTTTTCACTCAGGTGGGGAAGCTGACTGGTTTTTAAAATGAAGTAGGGTGAAGAGATCAGGACTGCAGTCTCAGACACAGAGAGTTTAAAAATCTCTATTAGACATCCAAACGACGATGCTAAGTAAGCCGTTGAATATCCAAGTCTGCTTTTCAGAAGAGCAATTTAGACTGGAAAGATTATATGGGTGACCTAAGCACATACTTGGCATTATTAATATCA
This sequence comes from Potos flavus, assembly GCA_028534135.1. NCBI lineage: Eukaryota > Metazoa > Chordata > Mammalia > Carnivora > Procyonidae > Potos > Potos flavus. The sequence goes on along the minus strand of CM052899.1, from coordinate 151,661,441 downwards.
TAACCTTAGATGACAAGAAGAGGAGAGGTATAAGTAACAGGATAAAGATTTTGCTACAGATGAAAGATGTAAGGTTAGAGGAGAGAAAATATCAGGAGAGACTGGGAAGGAGTATTTGGTGAGAAAGGAGAAAAACCATGGAATCCTAAGCCTATTTTTAAAAATGTTTCAGGGAAGCTGACAATCTACCATATCAAATACTGTTGCTAAATCAATAAAATGAGGAATTGGGGCACCTGGGTGGCTCAGTGGGTTAAGCCTCTCCCTTCAGCTCAGGTCATGATCTCAGGGTCCTGGGATCAAGCCCCGCATCGGGCTCTCTGCTTCCCCCTCTCTCTGCCTGCCTCTCTGCCTACTTGTGATCTCTCTCTCTCTGTCAAATAAATAAATAAAATCTTTAAAAAATAAATAAATAAAATAAAATGAGGAATTAAAATTTACCATTGAATTTAGCAGCATAGGTGACTTTGATGGGGCAATTTCACTGAAGTATTGAGTGTAATCATAATTAGAATGGGTTTAAAAGAAAATGAGGGGGAGACATTAGAGACAGTAAGTAAAGATAAAAATTTCAAGAAGTTTTATTGTAAAATGGAATAAATAAATGGTTTGATAGCTGGAAGAAGAAATAGATAAGGAAAATTTTTGGAAGAGGAGTATAGTTTCTCATGGGTAGGTAGACGTGATGTTTGTGATTGGTAACAAATAAATTCTCATAGTCCACAAATATAATTGCTGTCTGGGATCTGTGGCCTTGTATAATCTTCCCCAATAAATGTAGGTACAACTTGTGATTTACTTTTAATCAATAGAATGCAGCAAAGATATTGGGATGTCACTTTCATGATTGTATTCCATAAGATTGTTAACTTCTGTCTTGCTAGTAAACTATTGATTCTCTCCCTTGCTGGTTTTGATTACATCAGCCATCATGCAGTAAGGCCAGGTGAAAAGTTGAAGGTGGCCTCTGACAGCTAGCAAGGAACTAAGAACCTCAAGCTGAGAATCCTTGAGAAACTGAATCTTGTCATCAACCATGTGAGCTTGGAGGTGGATCTCTCCCCAAAAAAGCCTTAGATGACACCCCAGCCCTGGCTGACAGTGAGAGCATAGCCTTGTGAGAGACCCTGGAGCAGATCATGCGGCTAAGCCATGCCCAGATTCCCGAGACACAGGACCTGTAAGACAATATGTTTTCTGTTTTAAGGCACTAAGTTTGTGGCAATTTATTACACAGAAACAAATAAACACACAAAACAAAAAAGAAAATCTTGGTCTTTGAATATTCCCCTCTGATTCTTTCTAATGTTTTAGTAACTAAAAGGACATCATCAGCTGGAGGTGAGTATGGGGGAAAGGTGTTTAGAGTCTGAGGAGAAAAGAAGTGCAAAATAATCATCTAGAAAGTTGGAAAGGGGATGGATTAAGACTATATGACTGCCTAGCAGCATGAAGAGTCCACTTGAAGTTCTTGGCCATTCCATTTAATCTGAGAATATTCAGTTTGGTCAACTGTTTTTCTCCAGCCACAGTCCGGTATAGGTTGGGAGTGGTGCCATACTACAGACAATGAACTAGAAAGATAAAAGATAGTGGCCTGAGAGCAGAATGCCTGAAGTTGAGATTACAGTAATAATAAGGTCTAGATCATGATCATGGGAGCAAGAAACTGAGATACACAGAAGAAAAAATTCATGGAAAAGAGACATTTGGGGGACTGAGAGACCTTAATTTTGAGGGAAACCATTCATATAAGTATGGAAATAGCTAAAAATTAAAGACAGAAATATTGTAAATAGTGACAGTGACCCAGGAAATGAAAATTTTGTAAGGAGTATAGGATGGATTCAGAGTTTACCAGTTAGTGGTAACAATGAGATATGGTGGATGTGATAATCATGTGGCTAGAGGAGAATAATGTAAGTGGGAAGAATTGTCTGCAAGTGACAATATGGAGCAATGAGATAGCTTTTCAACTCTAGACTCACTGACATGAATACTGAGGAAGAAAATCCAGTCAACATTTGAAGGAGCTGCAGAGGAAGTGGTGCACTCAAGGGAGATTATGACTTTATGATTTTCAATTTGGCTACTATGTGAAAGAATGGTTCAGAGAAGATACCAAGGATATAGCAAATGTTGCTTCTAATGGATAATGCAGTTCAGTGGGCTCTGTCAATACAGTTTGGCCAAAAACCACAAGGACACAGGTAGTTCAACAAAGGTGAGTTTGTTGACTTGTCAAAAATGTTGACTAAAATGCTATGTTGGGTGTTTCAGTGAGAGAATGTTAGAAAGGATTTATTATAGAATTTGATCTCGGGGCTATAGGTTCAAGCTCTATATTGGGTAGAGAGATTACTTAAAGATACCATCTTAAAAAAAATAGGGTTGATTAAGGGGCATGATTAAGCATAATATAGTATATTAACTCATTCAAAAGAATTTTTTGTAGCTCTTGATTATGATAACAATAAACATAACAATAAAATAAACGTAATAGTATTTTTAGAAGCTATAATTTACTTAGTGCTTATTTTCATCCAATATTTACCACATCCATTATGTATTGTATAAAAGTTTATCACAAGATAAATATTTTTATTTTTATTTTTCAATGGGAAACTCCAGATCCAGAAGTTTTAAGCCTCAAGATCATATCTTTAATCCTGAATTCAAAGCTCTTAATTACAGCTATACTGTCAACCCTACTAATGATATAATATTCAATAAAAAATGCAGACTACAGAAATGCAGATTTGCCAAGGATGAGGCAATACATAATTAATATTTTACATGTATAAAGAAACTAAAAGAAAACTCAGAAAAAATTTCTTGATTGACTATGGAGTGGACCCAGAGGATATTTTTTATTTTCCTTCTAATGTTGCTATAATGTATTTTGTGTAATTAATAATAATGATAGTATGTTTATCTACCATTGACAGAATGAAGATCACTATAAAGATTTTCAATGTAACTTGTTTTTCTTTTTTTAAGAGAGAGAGGGGTTGAGGGGAGAGGGAGAGGGAGAGAGAATCTTTAGCAGGCTCCTCAACCAGTGGAGACCCTGATGGGTGTTCGATCTCACAATGTTAAGATCATGACTCTGAGATCATGACCTGAGCTGAAATCAAGAGTCAGATACTTAACCAAACAGGCACCATTTCAACTGAATTTCTTAATTTTCCCTTGAACTGATTGTATTTTCATACTATGAATAGAATTACATTAGAAACTGTAGGCCTTTTCTCCAAATTTTATTGGCTACTGTGAATCATTTCAGGTTAAATCAGGGAGATTATTTTATAAACAATTTATTTAAGTATCTAAATGTTGACAATTAGTAGAGCATATAATGTATTTCTTTGCTTAAGAGAGAAGAACTTAATTGGAAAATGAGCAAATGTACATATACTTAAATTATTACAATACATTACTCAATAGGAAATTTAAATTCAGCTGCTATGTCTTCAGTAGTCCCTTTTCCCCCTGAAGTATGTACTCTTTCCCTCTTTCTTTCTTTCTTTCTTTCTTTTTCTTTCTTTCTTTCTTTCCTTTCTTTCTTTCTTTTCTTTCTTTCTTTTCTTTCTTTCTTTCTCTTTCTTTCTTTCTTTCTTCCTTCCTTCCTTCGCTCCCTCCCTCCCTTCCTTTCCTTCCTTCCTTCCTATTTTTCTTCCTCCCTCCCTCCCTTTCCTTCCTTCCTTCCTTCCTTCTTTCTAAATAACTAGGAGCCACAGATGTACAGAAAAATATTCAAGGACAAAGTATAATTATTTCAGTTGAAGAATCAATTTTGACACTGAATCCCAATTCAAATGCATTTTAAATAAAATACTTATAATCACATATACACATTAAGTACAGTTTAATTATATATATCATAATAACTATATGCCTTGCTATATCAAAATTGAATATTGATCTGTTGCAATTCACAGTAAACTTAGAAGAACAAGAGGTTGTGTTCATGGTAACACTATATGAGAAATAACCTAGTTTCTTCATCAAAGAAATTACAAGAAAAAGAAAAACGAGAGAGGAGGAAGCTGTGTATTACAAAAGCCTAAAGAGACTTATCATCCAAGAGCAACTTCAGATTTTATTTTGACACTAATTTAAATTTAAAAAATCATAAGTTCAAAAACAGGAAAAATATTTTAAAAACACATTTGAATGTATGTTTGAGTACAAGATATTTTATGATCTAAAAGGCATTATTACTTTTTAATTATGACAATGTTATTGTGGTTACTCTTTTAAGGTTCTTAGCTTTTAGAAATATCTACTAAAATACTTATAAGTGATATTGGAGGTTTAGTGGGCTGGTTATGTATAAAACTGTATTTATTAACCATCAGTTGATTATTATTAAAGTTTAGTAATAGAAACATAGAAATTTATGATACTTATTATCCTATTTTTATATTTGTTCTATCTATATCTTATATTCTTATATCTTCTATCTATGTGTTATATTTGTTGAAATCTTCCAATCTCATAGTGAAGAAAAATAAAACTAAGTCATTATATATATATATATATATATATATATATATATATAATAACAGAAGCATAGACTACACAGAAGTCAGAGAGGGATATTTTTCAAGATAACTTCATAGATATTTATGTTTTTCTTTATGCCAATTATATGACTTTATTATATTTATTATATATTATCATTAAATTTATTATAAATGTGTCATCTTTGTTTATATTTTTATATTTGGCCCAAACTTTCTAGATGTCTAATTAGTTTATAAATGCATGTTAATCTTAATCACATAATTACTCAGCAGTAGAAGCTGACAAACATTTGAATGTCAATATCAAAATATCCCAAAGAAAACAGTAAGACCAGAAATTACTTATTAAAGCAGCTGCTTTTCTTAAGGGAAAAATTATTGTGGGTCACATATCTTGTGCTCCCTTTCTTTTTTAAGGATTTATTATTTATTTATTTATTTATTTGACAGAGAAATAGAGAGAAAGCACAAATAGGCAGAGTGGCAGGCAGAGGAAGAGGGAGAAGCAGGCTCTCCACGGAGCAAGGAGCCTGATGTGGGGCTCGATCCGAGGACCCTGGGATCATGACCTGAGCCGAAGGCAGCCGCTTAACCAACTGAGCCACCTAGGCGCCCCTCTTGTGCTCCCTTTAATTAGCATATTTATTCAGTTAACCTGGATTTTTGTTGAAGCTCAGTCAATGCCTGTATGATGGGTGGCTATTAGATGAAATCATAGTGGGATAGATAGATTACTTAGCAAACACAAGAATGAATAATAAATGACTGTAGTCTAAGGGACTTTAAATTGATATTTAGAAGTATAAAAATCACTTTGTATGAGTAATATTTTTGAATGATGCATTTACTCTAGAAAATAAAAAACTAAGGACATTTTATTTACCTGCAAATATTGGAGTCTTTCTACTGTAGAACTGAGAGTAGACGTGTACTTTTTGCTTTAGATAGCAAATGGGAGCTGCTTGTATGAGATTTATAGGACCATAGTTGCCTCAACATAAGGAGAAATTAAATATTTGAAGATGTCTAGCAATAAATATGCTGCTTCTTAAACTAGTATGCTACACTAAATTACTGAAAAAAAAATTACTGCTGTCAAAGGTGCTATACACATAATTTATATACCTCCGCTGTGAAGCCTGATAAAGAGGATCTAGTTTCAGTTCAACTCTATGTTCCTGTATTTTAAATTACAACAATGGGAATTATGAAGTGTAAATATGTATTTTCTCATTCAGGAAATGACTTAATATTGATAAAATTAGGATTTGAGTACCATTTATTATATAGATTGTCCTGGGAAATCAGTGACAAAAAAGCCGTAGTATGAATGATAGCACATTTAAAACTCAATTGTCTTCCAAATGTTAATAAGGAATATTAATGTTTGGAACTGTAAGTTTCCATTGAAGTATAAATGGAAAGCCCCTCATACCAAGTATGAAACATTGTTATTTTGCAGATCTCTTAAGTTATTGCATGGAATCTAGTTTACCAATATCCATATCAGATTGTTATAAAGTAGACCAAATAATTTATGTCACATGCACTTCCACATTTTTTAAGTTTATTTACTTATTTATATTTAAGTAATCTCTATACCCAATGTGGGGCTCAAACTCATGACCCTGAGATCAAGAATCATATGCTCTTCTGACTGAGCCAACCAAGTGCCCCCGCACTTCAACTTTTTATTGTTTGCTTTCAATGTGTTTATTTTTTAAACAGACATTAACATATAATTCATAGACCACGTAATTCATCAGTTTAGAGTGTACTTGCAATGGCTTTTAGTGCATTCACAGAGTTGTGTCCTATTACTACAATTTCAGAACATTTCATCATGTCAGAAACTCTGTGCCCAATAGCAGTCATTCCACCAATTCTGCAACCTCCCCTCTCTGTAAGCCCTAGGCAACCACTAATATGCTTTCTGTCTCTGTAAACTTACTTATACTGGGTATTTCAGATAAGTGGAATTGGAGACACGTGATCTTTTATGACTGAGTTTTTTCACTTAGAATAAAGTTTCTAGAGTTCATCCTTATTGTTGCATGTGCTGTATTAATATGCCACATTGTATTTACGTTTTGTAAATTGTATTTACATTTTGATTGTTTCTATTTTTGGCTATTATGAATAATGATGCTATGAACATTAATGTTTTTGTGTGGACATATTTGCATTTCTTTTAGATTTACCTAGGAGTACAACTGCTGAGACACACCGGAACACCTTGCTACCATTTTGAGAATATGCCAAACTATTTTCCATTTTCCATTCCCACCACAAAATACAAGAGTTCCAATTTCTCCACATTAATTAAATCAATTATAATTAAGTCATGCTTTTTATCCATTTTGTCAATATCTGTTTTTATTTCAAATATCTAAAAAGTTAATATGTTGCTAAATATTTATTACAAAGGGCAAAATTCTGAACACTGACAACATCAAAAGCTGCATCCAGAGATTTATAGCAGCTTTATTCATAATCCAAACTTTGAAGCAATCAAGATATTCTTCAGTAGGTGAATGGATAAATAATTGTAGTATATCCAGATGATGAAATATTACTCAGCATTAAAAAATGAGCTATCAAGCCATAAAAACATATGGAAGAACCTTACATGTATATTACTAAGTGATGGAGGTCAATCTGAAAAGGCTACATACTGTGTGATTCCAACTATATGACATTCTGGAAAAGACAAATCTATGGAGACAATAAAAAGATAAGCGGTTGCCAGAGGTTGTGGGGCAAGAAGGATGAATAAGCAGAACACAGAGGATTTTTAGCACAGTGAAACTCTGTATTATACTATAATGATGGACACACACCATTGTACATATGTCCAAACCCACAAAACATACACCAAGAGTTAACCCTAATATAAATTATATGCTTTGGGTGACTATTATGTGTCAATGTAGATTCATCAATTGTAACAGATCTACTACGTTGATGTGCTATGTCCATAATAGAAAAGGCTATGCATGTGTGGAGACAGGGGGTACATTTGAACTCTCTACACCTTCTCAACTTTGTTAGGATCCTAAAACTGCTTTACAAAAATTAAAGTTTTCAATAACTAATATTCAATATAGTTATCTGTATGATTAGATTTGGGTTTACCATTTTTATTACTATTTTTTTCTCTACCTGATTTGATCATTTGTTTCTCATATTGTTTTTTAAGTATTTTAGTATTGTTATTATTTTATTTTAATTTATCTATTGATTTTGCTGTTATTTCTTTGTTTATTTTTTTAATAGTTGCTTTAGGTATTACAACATACATATCTAACTTTTCAAACTTTTCACAGTCTACTTAGGATAGATATTTTACCACTTCATGTAAGGTGTAGAAATGCAATCAAATCACCCCTTACCACTGCCTTCACTAAAATTCTGTAATAGTTTCCAAATATGTAATATTTAAATATATTGATAACACCTCAGATGATGTTATAGTTTTAATGGATAATCATATACACTTTAAAGTACTTAAGAGAAAAAAATAGCTTTTGGGATTCGTTCACTTATTTACCACCTCTGTTGCTCTTTTTTCAATTCTGAATATTCACATTCTCCTTTTTTATAAGATTTCCCTTAAATCTCAAAATATCCTTTTGCCTTTAAATGTGCTGATAACAATTTCTCTTCTCTTAGTTCTCTTTAGGTTTGCTTAAATCACCCTCATTCTTGAAGAATATTTTTACTGAAAATGGAACTCTGGCTTTATGGTTATTGTTTTTGTTTCTTTCCATATCTTAAAAGTGTTTTTTTAATGGTTTTTCTGGCCGCCGTGGATTCCTATGAGAAATCTGAAGTCCTTCAAGTTGTTATTCAACTGTGTGTTGCATTTATTTTTCTCCTAGACACTTCCAAGATTGTTCTCTTTATGTTTGTTTTGTAGCAGTCTGAGTGCAAGGTCTAAAAAACTCTATAAAACTCTAATTTTATAAATGTTAGATGTTTTGTTGTTGTCAACTTTGCTAATTTTTCCTTTATCTCTCTTTTTTTTTTTAAAGATTTTATTTATTTATTTATTTGTCAGAGAGAGAGAGAGCACAACCAGGCAGAGTGGCAGGCAGAGGCAGAGGGAGAAGCAGGCTCCCTGGCGAGCAAGGAGCCCGATGTGGGACTCGATTTCAGGACGCTGGGATCATGACCTGAGCCGAAGGCAGCCGCTTAACCAACTGAGCCACCCAGGCGTCCCTTTTCTTTATCTCTTTTTATCCTCAACTTTACTGACTCCTTTATCTGTTATCTCCATTCAGTTATTTGGCTATCAAGAGAGTATTCTTTTTTTTTTTCCTTTGAATTTTGCATTTTTAAGTTTTTAAATTTCCATTTCAATTAAAAAATAGTTTTGGTTTCTTTTCATTCATTTCAAATGTGTTTTCATTACTTCACTGAAAATAGTTATAGCAACTGATTTAAATTCTTTGCTGATAATTACAGCATTTGGGTCATCTTGAGTTGAGTCTTGTTGACTGTTTCTTTGTTTTCTTGAGGATTGGTTACATTTTCCTAGTCCTTTGTCATGTAATTTTGTATAATATCCAGGATACTTTCATTATGTTGTGTAGGTACTGGGTATTATCATAATATTTTGGAAAACTATGTTCCTTTGATTTTAGCAGTCTATGTACTTAGTGAACTTCTGACCATAAGCTTTGTCTTTCTGTTGGCCGTGGTTCTAATCTCAGTTCAGTCAGGCAAGCCCTAGCTGTACTGGTTTGGCTCTATTCCGTGCATGACTTCTGTAGGTGATTCAAACATCGTTTCAGTTCTTAAAGCCTTTGCCATACTTGCTTTGGGTCTGTTCTGTGCCTCAGTTGTCTCAGGGGTGAAGATAAGATTTGTGTGTGTCCATACACAAAATTGGAGAACATTTTTTCCCAAAGATCCTTCCCTCTAAGATTCTCCCAATACTTTTCAGCCCGATATGCCTTCTTTTCCTTATTCAGAAAGACAGATTTATATTTTAGTTTCTATGTCTAGTCTGCCAACTCCCCCATACTACTGAAATTGATACCTATCCTATCAGAAAAATAAGAAGTTTAAAATAAAATGGAAATTTATCTTCAAATCTTTTGCCTATTTGTTAAGTTTCTTTTGTTTGTTTGTTTGTTATTTTGCATTACTAATAAGTTAAAAGAGTCTTTGATACATTTTGGTAACTAATCCTTTATCAAATATATAGTTTGCGAATATTTTCTCCCATTCTATAGGTTGCCTTTGCATTCTGTTGATTTATTTCCTTTGATGTGTACTTGGTTTTTAGTTCAATGTAGTCCTACTTGTCTATTTTTACTTTTTGTTGCTTGTCCTTTTGATGTCATATCCAAGAAATCATTGCCAAGACTATTCACTGTGTTTTCTTCTAGAAGTTTTAGTTTCAGGTCTTACATTTAAGTCTTTAATCTGTTTTGAGTTGGTTTTTATGCATGGTGTAAGATATGGATCCAATTTTTCATTACTATTATTATTTTGCCTGTGCATATTCAGTTTTCCCAGCATCATTTGTTGAAGAGAGTTTTCTTACCCTGTGTATATTCTTGGTACCCTTGCCAAAGATTAGTTGATTTTATATGTATGGATTTATGCCTGGGCTCTCAGTTCAATTCTATTGGTTTATGTGTCTATCTTTATGCTAGTATTATACTGTTTTAATTTCTATAACTGTACCTATATATTTTGAAATCGGAAAGTATGATGCCTTCAGCTTTTTTCTTCTTTCTCAAGATCACTTTAACTATTCTGGGATTTTCATGTTTCTGTATGAATGTAAGTATTGTTATTTTCTATTCTAGTAAAAAAAAATAAAACACGCCATTAGAGCCTTGATAGGAATAGAGGAATAGCATTGAATCTGTAGATTGCAGTGGGAAATATGGATATATTAATTTCAATAATAGTAACACTTTCAATCCGCGAACATGGGGTATATATCCATTTACTTGTGTCTCCTTAATTTACCAATGTCTTGTAGTTTTCAGTGTACATTATAGTTTTCGGTGTACAGTGTATTCCAAAAAATACATACAAATGACAAATAGATATATTACAAGATGTCCAACATAATTAATTATCATGGAAATGCAAATCAAAACGATGATACCTCTCTTCACATCTGTTTGGACAGGCATTATTAAAAGAACAAAAGATTAAGAAATGTTCACAAGATTGTGGAGAACTTGGCAACCTTGTACACTGTTGATGGGAATGTAAAATGGTGCAGCAGTTACAGAAAACAAGAATGGATATTTCTTAAAAATTAAAAATAGAAATAACAGCAATCTCACTCCTGAGTATATATTCAAAAGAATAGAAATCAGAATCTCAAAGAAATAGCTGCATCCCTATGTTCACTGCAGCACTATTCACAATAACCAAGATATAGAAATAACCTATATCTATTGACAGATAAATGGATAAAGATAATTTGGTATATACATATAATGGAATATGATTCAGCCTTAAAAAAAGAAGGAAATCCTGCCATTTTCAACAACATGAATGAATCTGGAGGACATTAGGTTAAGTGAAATAAACCGACACAAAAGACAGATACTGCATGCTTCTTATTTGAGGTATCTAAAGAAATCAAACTTTTGGAAGGAGAGGATATAATACTGGTTTCCACATGCTTGGGTGGGGGCAATGAGGAGCTATTACCCAAATGGTATAAAGTTTCAGCTATGTAAGATGATCTGCTGAACATCATTGTGCCTATAGTTAGCAATATGGTATTGCACACTTAAAGATCTAGGAGCATACATCTCAAGTTTTGTATTCTTACCTAAAAACAAATAAACAAAAAAGCAAAAGATACAGGAAACTATGGGAAGTGTTGGGTATGTTTAGTATCTTGATTGTGGTGATAGTATTATGGTTATTTACATATGTCCGACTCATCAAATTATACACGTTAAGTATGTGCACTTCTTTGTATATCAATTATACCTCAATAAATCTTAAAAGAAAGAACTATTTAAAAGAAAGAACCATTAAAGAGCAGAGCCCATAATACATTAAGGAAAAACTTCCTATTGAAAATTACTTCTCCAAGTTAACAACCCTCCAAAGTCTGCCAGCTTTGATTTACATTTAAGTCTCACTTCTTTCATTTCGTCCTAAGTTTTAAGCTGTAATTAATTGGAAGAATGTGTTCTTTGAGTTTGTTACCATACTTGAACAAGAAAAAATATGTTTCTTGACTATAAATTCATTTTCCATTAAGGTATCAGATTATTTTGTTTACTTTTATTTTGTTTTTGTTAATAGTATGTACTTGGAGAACATCAGAAGCTTGACCTTTAAGATACCTCTTTCTGCCTTCTGCTTATTCTCTGCACCTTTCTGAAAGCTTTCCTCCTATGTTGTCACCCAGCAGAAGAATGTTGAGAAGTGAATGAAAGGGACACTCTTAGACTTGCCTTTACCTGTAATCATTGACTCCATATCCTGGGTAACTAGGATTTTGACTCACTCAGATATAACCTACAATATGGCTCTGGTAGTATTAATTTTCTGTTCTGCACTGGCTAGTGCACAATAATTTGTTTAGGGGAATGTGTTCACGTCAGAGAAAAAAAAAAAAAAGCTCAAATTTCTGCTTATTACCTCATTTGTCCCTCAAATCTGGAGACTGGCTCTTTTCAGCTCTGCCAGTTCCTTTCCTCATCTGGTCAAAATGCCTTGTCTTTTCTCAGATATTTCTTACTGGTTTTACTGTAATTCTTCATAGTCTTTACATTTTCCTCTGACCTTTAGAACATCTCCACAGTAAGACTATGAGCTCATGTTTGTTTTCCAACTTGTCAGCAATAAGCGTATAAATACTTACTTTTCATTATGTGATAAAGATTTCACAATAAATGTGGTAAAGTTATAACTGCGAAGCAAAATTAGTTTGTTGGAAAAATATTCAGGGGATCATTATATTTTAGCTCTAATGAGGTACTTTATTCTTTGAAACCTGATTGTTTTTACAGTTAGAAAACACCACGGCACAACACTTTCACATAATTACAAAGAATAATTTTAGAGATGAATATACAAAAAAACAGAGTCTATAATTATTGTAATAAAATCTCCAGAGAGTTTAAACAGGATACGTTTTCTAGCCAAACTATTTCTGTTTAAATTAAAGTTTAAAAATCAATCTTTGATTCTGCAAGAAATGTCTGACTAAGCTTTTATGTAAATCCTTTAAAAATATTCTTGATAGAACAAAGTTAACTATGGACTGTTAGATCTCTATGCCATTAGCAACAACATGGGTAGTTAAATTCTAGCAACTCCTGAAATAGCTAGTCATAATTAGGAAGGCTAAAAGCATCAGAAAAAAAAAACAACAAACTAAATAATAATATATTCCTTTTATAATACAAGGTACTTGGAGATAAATATTTTCTATAAGGATAATTATATAAAAGAAAAGTTTGAAATTATATTCAAATTATATCTTGTGAAAAAAACTATGATCTTCAAAATCTCTTATATCGAAGTTCATATTTTGCATTTTTATTTAAAAAATGGAAGTCTATGTTAAAATTATATAAAATACAATTCCCTGAGAGTCAGTTATGGTAAAATATTCTACCATATGTATTATATGTATATAAGATTTTTGTGTGATTAGATTACATATCACTCTAGGAACTAACTGAATTGTTGGAGATTGCTACCCAACAATGAGATGTATAAATCAACTTTAAATCTTCCTTAAAAATAGTGTGTTTTGAAAAGACATCTCACACTAGCAATGACATTTTCTTTATGATCTAAGTTTTTTCTTACTTTTTAAATTTATACTGTTAGCTTGTGTTGAGTGTCCAACTTATAGTAATGGAAGCTGTGTGGACATATATTAGATGTATCTTATATCTTAAATTTTGTATTTTATTAAGTGATAAACAAACACGGAGCTCCCATACAGATGCATATATGTATAATGTGTATGTCTCTATCTATATATATATGTACATAGAGTATGGAAACTATGAAAAATATTCCCTTTTCTTAACTCCAATTAAGCTTCCACATTAACCTTTTTTCCCCCTTTTATCTCTACCAATATAGTAGACTAGTAGAATGCCCAGGTTGCTCACTGTATTATTTCCAATGCAAGAAAAGAAAAAAAAAAAAAATCCAGACATTCTTTTGGAGCTTTTTCATTCAGCATTAGGTAAGCCATCTGAACGATTCAACCACGATAAATATACTTGTGCTAAAATATATCTAGATAAGCATAAGCATAATGTATAATTTCTTTATAGGATCTCAACTGCTATTGAGATATCTTTAATTATAGCAGATTAGGTAAATTGCCCTGGATATTATTATCTATGTCCTTTAAATATCACTCTCCAAAGGGTGCCTGGGTGGTTCAGTTGTTTGAGTATCTGCCTTTGGCTCAGGTCTTGATCCAAGACCCTGTCTTGGGCTCTCTGCTCAGCGGGGAGCCTGCTTCTCCCTCTCTCTCTGCCTCTCTCCCCTGCTCATACTCTCTCTCTGCCTCTCTCTCTCCAATAAATAAATAAAATATTTTATCTCTAGCTATATAGTAGCTAAAAATATAAAATTAAATAAATGTCACTGTCCAAGAAAGGAATAAGAAAGCATTATTACTACAGTATTTTAAAATGGACAAATACAGTAACTACTAGATCATATAAATTTTACTTTTGTCATTATTATGAAAGTCATTTAAAATATGACATAAGAAAAAGGTTAAAGAGCATGTGCTTTTCATGCCATTCTAGGGAACTGTTTAAAAAGCACTCTGAAGAATTATTTAATTCTGTAGTACAATATTTTTTTGTTTGATTTGCTATTTACTATTCAATTAGAGCCAAGATACTATAAAGTTTCCATGTTAGGTTGTTATTTAGTAGAGTTGCAGGAATTTCTTTCCCATAGAAAAGATAACATCCAAAGGATATGTTTTTTTTGGTGTTGTTCTGTTGTCTTTTGTTTTTGTTTGTTTGTTTTTAACTTCTCTGTATAATTGTAAATACCACAGAGGTTTGAATATTTGCAAGGGATCTTGGGACTCTATAGAATATAGTCAAGGCTTATAATAAGAGAAAACAATATAGATAGCAAAAGAAAGTAAGTTCAGCAACCTTTGGAGGGGGATCCAAGAGCTATGAAGACTCACACTCCCTGAGGTCCTTTTTATTACACAGAGAAGCACATCTTTGGATGGAACTTTCGAGATTGCAATGATGAATCTTGGTTTCAGAAAGCTCCAGACAAAGGTTCCCAGTAATGTCCCTCTGGTCACTTAGGCAAGCCAAGTTGTCCAACTTCTTAAACAAGATGAGAGTCATCCACAAACAAACTCTCCTTGCTACGAGAAGTGTTTCAGACTTTAAATGTACATCATAAATTATTAGTTGGTAAGATGGACTTTATTTTGTCCAAGAATCAAACCAGACATCCAACCATCTCCAGAGGTAAGTATGGAGCTGACCCCATCAAAATATAAAATAACTCTATTTTAAATAACAACATTAAACAGTTTATAGCCAGCCAACCCAGTAATCTTATTTCAACAATTTCTTAATGCCTCTAAATACCAAGAAACTCAACATATTCTTTGCAACACCTTTTTCAGTTGTATAGTTCCTTGATTAATATGTTGATAATTATTGGTAATTATTTGTATGCCATTTATTTAATTTTTTAAAAATTATGTATGAAGTTATATTTTACTTCATTCCAAAATCTTTTTCCTTTGACTGACTGCTACTTCTTTTCCTTCTATGGATGTCTTTTATTTGCTTTTTCATAGTTTTGCTTTGTGTCCTTTCTCTAAGAGAATGAGCTTCCCAGACCATGTGATATGATTTAAGCTCTTAGGTCCTATATAAATGAATTTCCAAATTATTATTATTATTTTACATAATACAATTATAAAAGAGAAATCAGATTATGAGGTTATTTTCGGGTCCTTGTCTAATTGTGTTTTCATGATATTGAGAGTATTTTCCTCTATACTCTATCAAGAAGCAAAATTTCATAGAGATTACAAAAAAACGCAGTGACAAACCTTCTTGTGGTATTTCTATTTATACTTGTTGCATTCATTTTCTCTCATCTGCTGTCTTAGTCCATATGCTATTCTAAACGAATGACTTAAAAATTGAGGCAACCAGCATCCTTTCTTTCCACTTTAGCTTACTGGCAAATACTCAGACGGTTGCAATGAGAACCTCTTTCTTTAACAAAATCTCTGGGATATTTACCTATTTATTTTTATTTTCCTACTAATAAGTAGATGCAATGTGGAAGTTATGCCCAATGCTTTAAAATGATAAGAAATGCAGTTGTTAAATAAAATGGATTTGGTTTTAGGCAATTAAAAATATAATCTAGGGCACCTGGGTGGCACAATCGGTTAAGTGTCAGACTCCTGGTTTCAGCTCAGGTCCTGATCTCAGAGCATGTTTAACATGAGCAAAGAGGAGTAAGGTAGCAAGCATAGCTAAGGTAGAGGAAGCAAGCAAAGCAAAAGAATGCTATGGAATTAGATCAGAAAGATAGCAAAGAACCAAGCATGTAGAATCTCATAGGTCAATTTGAGAGATGGAAAGCCATTGGAAATTGTGAAATATGGGTAACCTGATCTTATTTTAGTTTTAAAGTAATTTCCTTGGCTAACATACAGAGAATGAACTGAAAAGGACAAGGACAAGAGAAAAGAGACTAGTATGGGCGTAGCTGCAAACAATTAGACAAATGATAACTTGAACAAGAATGGTGTTGGTATATTGGGGGAAAAGTTGTTGGAATCAGAAATACTGAGAAGATAGAGCCAAGATTTGCTGATAATTTGAGCGTAGGAGCTGAGACAAAAAGGCCAGTCTATCAAGATGAATTTAGAATTTTAGTTTTGAGTAATCCAAAAAGTTAAACTGTCCTTTACTGAGATTGATGGAGAAAGTTTGGGCTGCAGGAGGGGGGATGGGGATCAGACTTATGGTTTTGGATAAGTATTAATCAGATTAGTATCTCAGGAGTATATAGTTTAATTTAATTTTTAAAATTTTTTTTTATCTTAATTCTTTTTCATCCAGAGAGAGTGAAAGACAAAGAGAGAGAAAGGGAGGGCAGGAGAACAAATGGGAAGGAAAAGATGAGAGACAGAGAGAGTGAAAGAGAAAACTGAAGGAAAAGTGTCATTGCTGAAAATAGGGATGCATAAGATAAATAACTAAAATTTGAAAGATGATTCAGGGCCAAAGTTGTCTTCCCAAGTCAATATTTATGGATAACCAGAGTTCCATATTCATGGAAAATCAGTTGATTTATTTGATTCATAAAGAGGCTTTATTTTTGTAGAACTGAATATATTTGACAATGTTTGAAAAGGCAATATCTTTAGGATCCATCTGATTGCTCTAATTTAATAACACATGGCATGGATAAAAAGAAATTTAGAAAAATTAATTTGGCATTTACAGTGGTAACCTGGCTTTATCTCAGGTTTCATTTTGTAAGATCATCTTTGTGTTGGATAAAACTCATTTTCAGAAAAGAAGTGGTAGTATAGAGAAAATAATACATAAATATTTCCCATGACGTCTCTAGATGTCTTTATTGTTATTGATGAAAACAGAGCTCTGATATTTGAGGTTATGAGTTTCCGAATTTATATACCAGGAAACCAATCTCCTATGAACTACATTTTTACTAACATCCTTGTAAAAAGCTCACACACATCCACATAAAGGATTCCAGCTGCTTTGCTGAATTTTCACACATCAGCTAAAGTCGAGCACCCCACTAGTCACAGGTGACAAATAATGCTCCAACATCTGCTTGCTAACAATATAATCTGGCTCATTTACTATCATCAGTTTCCTGGTATTGTGCCCACAGGATATGTTCAATAAATACTGAATGAAATGCTTCTACCTGTTGAGAAGAATAAATAAACCTGTGGGGTGGGGGAGTAATGACGCCACAGCCTTTCTTTTTCTTTCAGAAGCAGTAGTTGTAGGCCATGTGAAAACTTGCAAAATACACTGGACATCACTGTGTTTTGACAGCATGGTCCGAGTTCAGAATGTAGTCTAGTGCAGTTTATCCAGGAAACTTAAAATAGGTCAATGCCCCTGAGAATGTTTCTTGGGTTTAGGAGGATGATAATTTCAATTTCTGCTCAGTTTGTTTCCAGAGCAAGCAGTGATCCAAATGATTAAACTTCTGCCACTGGGGATAGTTAGAATTCAGAATTTCAGCTAGCTATGAATGAGTCAACAAATATAAGTGGTTTGGCATATTGCCCACAAGAGCAGTTAGTTTAAATGTTCTTAGATAAGGCACTGAAAATTCAATAAAATAAGGCATATTATTGTTTTAAACATATAACAAAATAGATTTTATATTAAAATGTATAAAGTGTTACAAGTTATGTTCTATTTCGAAAATTCATGTTATATTATCTAATATAAATGTTTACTTTAACCAAAATAGGATATTTTAATCATTAACTTCTCTCAGAAAGTTATTTCACAGCTTTCCTTTCTCTAACATATGACACACATACATACTTGCTTTCTCTTTTCTTCTCTTTCTGATAATTACCTTGCTCCTTATTTCACTAGGAAAAAAGAAGCTAACAGAAGTAAACTTTCATATTCTTCCATTACATTATCTGACAACCTGCCTATGTCTGTACCCATAATCTTTGCTTTCCTTCTTTCAAACTCTTTGTGCTTCTTAGTGCAATGACCAACTTCCATCTCATCAATGACTTTGATTCATCAGTGATTCACTTTTTCATGCATCATCGATAACTCTCAATAAGAACAAGGGCAAGTTGTAACACCTGGTCTTGAAAAATCCTTCTTAGATCCTTCCCGCCACCCATCCCAACTACTACCCTATTGTCTGTCCTTTAGAGTAAAACTCCCCTAAATATCACCTACATGCATGCCTGATTTCTTGAGCACATTCCTATCAGATTTTGCAATCACTCCTCCTTTGAATTTTTTTTTCTTTTGGGGATCACCAAAGACCTACAGTAGGATATCCAAGAGTCAGTTCTTGGTCTTCATTTTACTCAAATTTTCAGCAGAACTTGACATAACTGGCTTTTCCTTTCACTTTAAATATTTTACACACTGCGGTTCTGTGACAGAGAAATTTCTTTGTTTTCCCTTTTCTTCACTGTTCTGTTTTGACTTGCACCTAGATATTGGAATAGATTTTGGAGAAATGTCCTTATACAGGTGAAAACTTAAGATTTAGAAAAATGAGATTGTTTACTGATTATGGGTACATGAGTATATGAGTATCCAACTCAATTATTGAGCCAAGTTGACACATAGAAATGACCATGATAGTGCAGCCCTTGTGAATTTGGCACCCATATATACCTCCTTAAACCATACTAATTTCCAAATAAAGACAATATAAATTATAATTCCACTTAGGATATTACAACTATCCTGCATTCAACCAAAAACATGCTTTCTTTCCCCAGAGGAGGATATAAAGTCCTTAAGGGATTTTCACTCCTCTATTTTATATCTTATAACTTAAATACTGCAATATAGAGTTTACTCTTATTTTTTATGTTAGATGATGAAGAGATAAGAGAAAGAAGAAAACAAAATAGTTTATACACACACAGAGAGACGTGTTCAAAACAAAATAGAACTATTACAATCCTTATTTACAACTGGTCATAGTCATAGGATATTTAAAACTTATCTTCTACTACCTATTCCATATCCCTCTCAGCAAGTTTTTAAGATTATTATGGTTCTTTCCTGGTAAGAGGAACCAAACCTCCATTCCTGAAGGGCCACTAACAGTTCTGCCTGAATTTATTGTAGATTTCAGTTTACTTGAATCATATGAATCAAATGACTTGAATCGGTTAAGTAGTACTACTAAGGGACTCTTTAAAATATTTCCTATATCCAAGAAATACCTTTGTTACTTCCAGTTTTTTAGTACCAGCTCAATTTCCCCTTAGTAATATGAATCAATCATCCCAGACAGTAAGGAAGCAACCTTTTGTCTTTGGATTCAGAGGCATGAGGAGCCCAACATGGCAGGATGGCAGTTTTAATTTCCAGTTCAGTAGAATCCTTGTTGTGTCTCCCAGTGGACATATTGCTTTGTTTGGAACTAAGACCTCTACACCAACATAAAATAAGACCATAAGGACAGAAAGCAAAGTTTTTGCTAATGAATCACTAGGAGTAGTAGTGAGAGGTACCACTCCTATTTCTATCACTTCATTTCTGGATGTGTGAATGCTGTCTGTTGGAAGAAAGAGCACCATATATTGCTGACTGATTAGAGCATACACAGCCTTCAGTAGGACACTGACTTAGCCTTTTAAGCTTTGGCCATATATCTGACATTGTAACTGAGTCTTCAAAAGGTCATTCCAACATTCAATCAAGCCAGCAGCATCAGGAAAGTGGGAAACATGAGAAAACTAAAGAATTCCATAACTATAGTCACTTTATTTGCTGTAAAGTGAGATCCTTTATCAGAACCAATACTGTGTAGAATACCAATATGGTGGATAAAACATCCTATAAGTGCATAGAGTTTTGAGATAAGCATTGCATGCAGGGAAAGTAACCCATATCCAGAGTAAGTGCCCATTCCAGTAAGAACAAAGTACTGCTTCTTTCATGATGGTCCAATGTACCTGGACCTCTTTCCACTAGATACTTGGCTACATCATGGACTGCTGGCAGATTGGTACTCAGCAGTGGCTATATAGCCAGGTTGTCCTTGATGAGTAGACATCCATGTTGCTGTGACTGCGTAAATCCTGTTGCTATCAACATGACTACTTTGTTCATGAGCTTATTGGGCAATGACAAAAGTGGCTGAGGAAAAGATGTGCACAAACTGGGTCATCCTATCAAATGCTCCTCTGCTGAAATCAGTTTGGTAAACATTTAGAAAGGACCCAAATATTTTCACATTCTTTGCCCATTCGGAGAGATCTATTCATATATCCCTTCTTTAGAACCTCCTCATCAAATTTCTGACCATCCAGCTAAACTTTTGGTCACAGCATATGAAACGATATCAATTCATACCTCTAGTTATTTCTCCTCCGAGCAAAATGAACACCCACTTTCACTGCTCGGTTTTGACCACTTGTGGGATATTTCTTCACCACTATCCTTCATGAATGTCTCAGAGTCTGCAGCCCTGCTCTACCACCATTTCTTCTTAAGGGAAACTTTAGTTCTAGTGTCAAATCCTTTCAATTGATTGGATCAGGCCCATCCAGATTATCCATTTTAATCTCCTTTACTTAAAGCCAATTGATTGTGGGTGTTAATGACAAACACAAATTGGTCTTAAAGATTTTATCTATTCATTTGAGAGAGAGAGAGATTGAGAGCACACAAGCCTCAGTAGAGACTCAGCCTACTGAGCAGGGACCCTGATGCAGGGACTTGATCCCAAACCTGGGGATCTTGACCTGAACTAAAGACAGATGCTCAACTGACTGAGCCACCGAGGGACCAAACACAAAATTTGGAGTAATCTTTTATCCTTTGGTACAGGGATTGCTGGCCATTCCCAGCAAATTACAGCAGATAAAGTCTAGAAAGATGTTCTTAGAAAAATAGCTAAAACGTGAGGTGAAATGTAGAAAGAAAAAACAGCTTAATTTTTGGAATGAAAAATTAAAAGAAAATGGTAATAATTTATGTTTTAAAATTTGGTCAATTTATAAATGAATATGGAAATCTAGAAAGTGCAT
This sequence comes from Potos flavus, assembly GCA_028534135.1. Classification (NCBI taxonomy): domain Eukaryota; kingdom Metazoa; phylum Chordata; class Mammalia; order Carnivora; family Procyonidae; genus Potos; species Potos flavus. The sequence goes on along the minus strand of CM052899.1, from coordinate 151,640,135 downwards.
ACCTATTGGTTCCTATGTTCCTTGTGATGTAAATTAAGGTTATCAAGGGTATCTGTTGAACATAAAATACATGAAAATGGGGCCCCTGAGTGGCTCAGTGGGTTAAAGCCTCTGCCTTCAGCTCAGGTCATGATCTCAGGGTCCTGGCATCAAGCCCCACAACGGGCTCTCTGCTCAGTGGAGAGCCTGCTTCCCCCTCTCTCTCTGCCTGCCTCTATGCCTGCTTGTGATCTCTCTCTCTCTGTCAAATAAATAAATAAAATCTTTAAAAAATAATAATAAAATAAAATAAAATACGTGAAAATGGAGAAAGCAACTCAAAGAGAGAGATGTGTGTTTTACATGTGGAATCTAATTTTTGAAATTAAAATAATTAGTTGATGAACTCATCCCTAGTGCCATAAAAAAAACATGCACTGATTAGAGTGTTGCTGGTAAATATCATCCTCTTTTTAAATTTCCCAATCTACCCCTTATCATACTGTCCAAAAAATAAATAATTTTGAATTATCTATAGTTTGTTCTCATGCAAAGATGTCTTAGTTTTTAAAAGCAGTTTGGGCAGAGTAAAAATCAGGTAGTTGGAAGAGAGAACGGTATATTAAATATTTTCTTGTACATTTTTCTTTTTTCCTTAACAAAGATGCTCAAAAATCATTAACCTCCAATTTTTTTTATTTTTAAGATTAATTTATTTTATTTATTTTTTATTCAATTAGCCAACATATAGTACATCATTAGTTTCAGATGTAGTGTTCAATAACTCATCAGTTGCGTATAACACCCAGTACTCATCACATCACATATCCTCCTTAATGCCCATCACCCAATTATCCCATCTCCCCATCCACTTCCCCTTCAGTAACCCTTAGCTTGTTTCCCAGAGTTAGGAGTCTCATGGTTTGTCTCCCTCTCTGAGTTCTTTCCATTCCATTTTCCCTCTCTTCCCTAATGATCCTCTGCACTATTTCTTATATTCCACATATGAAACCATTTGATAATTGTTTTTCTCTGATTGACTTATTTCACTTAGCATAATATCCTCCAGTTCCATCCACATCATTGTAAGTGGGAGGTATTCATTCTTTCTGAAGGCTGAGTAATATTCCATTGTATATATAAACCACATCTTCTTTATCCATTCATCTGTTGAAGGACACCTCTGCTCATTCCATCACTTGGGTATTGTGGACATTGCTGCTATGAATATTGGGATGCAGGTGCCCCTTTGCTTCACTACATTTGTATCTTTGGGGTAAATACCCAGGAGGGCAATTGCTGGGTATAGAGTAACTCTATTTTTAACTTTTCGAGGAAACTCCATACTGTTTTCCAAAGTGGCTATACCAGCTTGCACTCCCGCAAACAGTGTAAGAGGGGCTCCTTTTCTCCACATTCTCATCAACATTTGCTGTTTCCTGACATGTTAATTTTAGTCATCTAACTGGTGTAAAGTGGTATCCTGTTCTAGCATGAATAGAAGTGAAAGTTGTATATGAAGTTGTACAAAAGTTTTGAGTTATAGAGAATGGTTAGGACACCATTTACAAGTAGGAGATAACAAACTTCCAAAATAAAGCAAATAAATAAATTATAATTTTAAGATGTGTGTAATTCAGGAAAATTATTTTGTTTTAATCAAGTTGCTATTGTTATGTAAATCCCTCAAATTTGCCAGAGGTTTCCAAAAGGAATGACCTCTGAAGACAAGGGATTGTAAAAGAGGTTTACCATTGCTCTTAAATGAAAAGCTACACAAAGGTGGGAAGAATTTTGGCTTTTAGGTCTGATTTGGCCTTTTTCAGTGTTTATCCCAAGGGAAATTATGTCCAGTATGTAGATTGTTATTACATAAAAGATAAAAATCTTGTTTCTGTATTTGGGAAAATGCTGGCCCACTCCTAAAAACAAAACCAGAGTTGTTCGTAGGCTCAGTTGTGCTGTAACCTCCAAGTAGAAGAGCATAGTACAAATATTTCTCATCACCATCCGTCATCTTAGTTTTTGCTAAATTATCCGGGGTGCTTCATTCTGAATTGCAACAGGAAATCAGTGTCATTGTTAGAAACAAAGTAAACCGTAAAATAAAGTGAAGAAAGCTGAGCCAAAAGAAGTGCTTCAGAATCTCATAATGATTTGAAAAATTAAGAAGAATATAAGAGAGAGTAAAAGGACAAAATTACAGAGCTTGGTGTCTCCCTTAAGGAAATCCAAAGCTACTATATTTGGTTAGAAATATCTGTAGGGATAAAGGATTAGGTATATGGGTGGAATGATTAAAGCACTGTACATTATCTTCCCAAACTGTATCATATATGAAAAAAGGGAAAGGATATTTGTTAAATTGCTACTGTCTGTCAAAACTATGCAGAGTCGTTACGTGTTCTCTCTCAAATAAAAAAGTGAGACAGATATATATATTTTATATATGTAAAAGAGAACAAGACAGAAACATATGTATATGTAATACTAAATAATAAATATATTAAAAAATAATATATATTTAAATCTAAGTAGGACTGTTTATAAAGAGGTACATAGTTGGGCTGAAATTCTTCTTACACTAGACCTATCATCTATTCATGTATCTCATACTTCACAAATGCCCACATTTTTAATTTACCCTTAATCAGAAGATCATTTGCAAATACACTACTGTAATTCTAGCAATGACTTTAGTGTCTTCAAATAATCTCCATTTTTATAGTTGCTATTTTTATTTATTTGAAGTTGTATTGATATCCCAGAGAGATTACACTTATTAATTCCTATAAAGTCAATAACATCTAACAAACAGATGAACAGTGAATGGGTAAATTTCAAATATTTTTAAATAATTCTTGAAGCTATTTCCGTAGTTCTCTAGAGTTAAATAATGAATAGGAGAGGATGAAAATGTAGAACTGTCAGTGAGTTACAACTGGGGTGTGCCTACCTCCTGAAAATAATTTCCAAAATGGGTTCTGAATTTTAACCATACTAAGCCTCCATACCTCTCCTCTCATCAAACCCTCATACTAACTCCCATACACTTCTAGTGTTCTATTGTTGCATGACAAATGATCATAAACCTAATAACTGAAGCAACATCTCTTAATTGTCTTATGGTTTCTATCAAAGAAGTCCAGGCACAACTGAACGGAGGTCTTTGCATTAGGACTAATAAACTTGAAATCAAAGTGTCGGCTGGCATGCCCTTTCTGAAGCTCAGCGTCCTTTTTCCAGCCCATGCGGTTGTTAGTAGAACTGAGCTTCAGGCTGCTGTGGAATTGAGGCCCTCTTCCCTTTCAAGTGTCATCCAAAGACTGCTCTTAACCTGTATGATGCTCTCTAGGGCTCCTTGCCACATGGACCCCCTTCATAGGCCCTCTCACACTTCCATTCTCTGACTGCTCTAGAATTTCTTTAAAAAGGCACATCTGGTTAGGCCAGGTATCCTCAAAATTCAAAACTGACTGATTAGAATTTAATCAAGTGAGTGATAGCCCATCATATCTATTATACCAGGGGGCTGGAATTTTGAGAGCCATCTTAGACTTTGCTATTTTTTTTGAATTTTTACCTCCATCATTGGCACATTTGTTCCATGACACATGACAGGGCATATTAACTTCAGCAACAACTGGGTATGGTGGAAAGAGCTAAAATAGTCACATTAAAATAATTATGTTTTGATCACGTTAAATTATTTATTTGTTTCAAAGTGTTGATTTGTATAAATCCTAAAACAAACAAACAAACAAAAATAAAACAATTGTGTTTAAAGCAGGACCACTACCTGTGTTTCCTCAAAGAGTTTAATTTTTCTCACAAGTGATTACTTGAAAAATCACCACTGTAATCGTATGATTATAGTAAGAATCAAGTTAATAACAAAGAATGCTCTTAATCTTTACAACATTGGATGTTAATTTTTTTGGTTTATAACATATTTATATTCTTTTCTTAAAGGGTTTTTTTTTTTCTCAAAGGGATTTTAAGACAAATTAAGTTGATATTCTTTTGTAACTTCATAATATGGTAAAAAGCAATTAGCAATTAGTTTCTTTTCAAGGATAATCATTTTTTTTAAGTCAGATGAACAAAAATACCTTAAAAGGCTATGAAAAACAAGTCAAATTCCTTCATTACATCCTTCTCAGGGTTCCTAGAGGATTTTATATGTCACAACAGATGGCATTTGGCAAGCGGATGTCTGAAACTTAGATGTAATTCACCAGAGGTTCTTTGGAAATATTTCTGAGTGCAGAGGGAAAGTCACTTGTTTGTGACAGGTTTTGCACCATAAGATCGTGTTAGTCAGCAAATCATATATGAAAGGATACTAATGAGGTTAATAAGAAGAATGTGTGCAAGCTCCCCGCTGAGGAATATGTCTAGAAGAGTAAGAAAGACACAATGTATGTGGACTTCCAAAAGAAGGAAAGATAGTTACTATGTTTTGAATTGAAAGTAATCATTTTAAAGTAATCTTATGTTTCTACTTCTGCTTTTCCTCTAAAACTATATACCTTTTGCTTTTACACTCAAAAATTGTTATTTACACTCTAGAATTTTGCAAAATCTGCATTAGCTTAAAGTGATATTTAATGAAAATAAAAATACTCATAATAATTTTCTGTTGGCCCATGTTTGTGTCAATAAATGAATTCCTTTTCTCAAAATACAAAATATGTTTATGAGAAAAACAGATTCAAGTGCTATCTTCTTCGAAGACTATATTTATTCTGACATATGCTACTAGCACAAAGTTGTTTAAAAAAACTAGAGTATAGTAATAATTTTAAAGTTTGCAGTCCTTAATTTACATAGAATACTTCCAAGCATAATTTAAATAATCTCATAGAATCCTCTAGGTCCATTCCAAATTCAGAGATACGAACAATGGATATTAAAGTACAACCCCCAGTGTAAATTATCCACGACATTTAGACATGTTTTTTGATCTCCAAACACAAGTTCATCTGAATTTAAAAAAAAAAAACAACACATTTCTTACACCCAAAGTACACTCATTAACAATAATAATGTTGAAAAACACAAGTGAAATAGAAAAATAATTAATACTTCCATTTTAATCAATTGAACAAATCTCCATCTATTTCTTTAAATACAAGGGTTAAATTTACTTCTTTACTTTTTTTTTTAAGATTTTATTTATTTATTTGTCAGAGAGAGAGAGAGCACAAGCAGACAGAGTGGCAGGCAGAGGCAGAAGCTGGCTCCCCGCCGAGCAAGAAGCCTGATGTGGTACTCAATCCCAGGACCCTGGGATCATGACCCGAGCCGAAGTCAGCTGCTTAACCAACTGAGCCACCCAGGTGTCCCTACTTCTTTACTTTTAAAAGAATCTAGAAGTAACATAAGAAGGTTAAAAGGCTGATGTTTCAAAAATAACATAAATTTCTCTATATATTTTTGTCTGTTGTATCTATATTTATGTAATTAATTATGTTTATATATATATGATACCTTTATATTGAATTTGGTGGCAATTCAAGTAAAAAATAATGTTTGAGAATCATATCGCTCTTTTAGAAAAATTATACATAATGTCATTTGACATAAATATTCTTTTTAAGATTTCCTGCACTAGGCACAAGATATCTATAAGTAAACTCATAGAATTTGCAATTATTTTTTTGAGACAATGTTTTTGTTCCAATTCTCAAGTAATCATATGCATTCAATAGTACGAGGTTTCTACACAGCAGGCCAAGGGAGACTGCTAAACAAATACAATCCTTATCATACTTTGAACACATAACATCTGACTTAGCCTACCATGAACCAAACATTTTCTGAATATAAATTGCTTCCGAATGTAGGAAAGTACTAGTTTTTTTCCTAGATGAACAGCCTTCGCTTTCCAGACTGGCTAACTGGGCTTCTGTTATCAAATACTTTTGCAAATAGAGTATAAAATCATAATTTAAATTTCTAACAAAACTAGAGATTGTTGTATCCGAAGTTGAGGGCATAAATATTGACTTGTACAGAGTCCATTGTATTGGAAAGGTAAGTAAATATTAGAATAAGTTTATTGTAAGTAGAAAGTCTATAGAAAATACCACTGTCATTAACAGCAGATACCCTTTATGTAGTGTTTATTCTCTGCCAGTCCCCAAATGAAATACTTAACACAGATTAACTCAGGTATTCTTCCAAGATCTATGAGGTAAATAACTACTATAGTCCCATTTTTTTAAAATTTTTTATTAACATATAATGTATTATTTGCCCCAGGGTACATGTCTGTGAATCATCAGGCTTACACTTACCATCGCACATACCCTCCCCAATATCCATAACCCAGCCACCCTATCCCTATCCTCCCTACCCCCCAGCCACCATCAGTTTGTTTTGTGAGTTTAGGAGTCTCTTATGGTTTGTCTCCTTCCTGATCCTATCTTGTTTCATTTCCCTCCCCCAACCCCCACGACCCCCTGCCCTGCCTCTCAAATTCTTCATATAGAGAGATCATATGATATACAATGGAATACTATGCAGCCATCAAGAGAAACAAAATCTTGCCATTTGCAATGACGTGGTTGAAACTAGAGGGTATTATGCTAAGCAGAATAAGTCAATCAGAGAAAGACTATTATAGTCCCATTTTGCAGATGAAGGAATTGATATACAAAGAGGTGAAGTAATTCAGATAAAGACAGAGCTAGTTTTATACTCAAACTCCACAGTCTCTCTGCTTAGTTTGTCTAGCCAGCTCTTAGATATATCATAAGAATTTTTATTGTTTATAATTATTACTATTATTATTATTTTACTTTAAGAAAGTAAAAGAAAGATCTAAAGTTTCTAACAAAAAGGGATTTTTTTTTTTTTCAAATTTAGGTTGCTTCTAGACAAACAGATCAAAGATCAAGGAGAGGTTAGTAGATCTGTGGCTTTAAATGTAGCTATCACTCAGAGCAGGATCAAGCTTAGGCAGTGAAATTTATTGTGTTACATAGAAGTCTACCAGTGCAATAAAAATAAGCATGCATACATTTCTCCTTTTGGAAATTGTTATTTGTGTAACACTTGCTTGAGGTACACAAATGTCCCTTAGCATGGTTAGCAGATACTTTGTAAGTGGGCTGCAGCCCTAACTCACAGCACAGCCTCATATATGCACTGATCTCCAGGGCTACCAACTACTTGATATCTTCTAAAGGAGTGAACATAATCTTTTGTTCCTTCTTCATTTACATAAGGCAGTATTTGTTTTTGAGAAGGCTCCTCTATTATTTCTGTGTCTTGGAGTTTTTCTATAACATATGAAATCATAGAGGTGTTCTTCCATCTCTAACTTAGTGATGGCATTTGTCATATAGTATTACAATTAATTCAACTAATATTTACCGTCACCAATCTAATGGAGGTGCCAGAAGTAAAGATAAATAATTCCACTCCTTAGAGGAGCTTAAAATTTAATATGGTGAATAAGGCAGTAAGCAGACCATTTCAAGTTAAATGACTACTCTAGTTAACTTGACATTTATAGGATTAATGTGGAGATGGATCCATTAAGCTGTCCAAGATTGATTAGAAATGCATTAGTATAGTATAGTATAGTATAGTATAGTATAGTATAGTATAGTATAGTATAGTATAGTATTAGTATAGTATGGTATAGTATAGCGTAATATATATATAGATCACCCAACTAACTTTTTTACTCAGACTACTACTCTGGTGATCTAATCTGATTATCTTGGATGTGCATCAATCAATCCCCTAATTAAAACTGACTTTTAATTTAGTCTTTAATATAAGAGTTAATGTACCAACTTAATAATTGAGAGTTAGGCAGATTTACCCAGCAGGCATGGAGCAAGTGCAAGAAGTAAAGTCAAGTCATTTAACGTGATACGTGTCAAAAATATTTTGTTCCTGAGATGGATTTTCTTTGTGTTATTCCTCAAATTATTCAGAACCTGTGGAGGGAAAAAGGAATGATATTTGTTAAGGCATCTCTATGATCCCAACACTAAAGCAATGACAGTACAAATGAGGTGATTGCTTTCATAAGTGGTCATACTGATGAGATTTGTGGGAAAAAAAAATAGGCTTTAGGTGAGGTTGGAAATTTGACCTGAAACTTGGGCTTTGGTGGAAGATGATGCATTTTCACTTTGGTACTATGTACAACCTAGGTTGATGAAGTTTTTACAATTCAATTGAGGTGTAGAAAAGGTATTTTAAATTTTAAGTTACCTAGTGTGTTGCTATGGCTTTCCCCACAGCTGAGTGGCTATTGCTATTGAGCAGTGGTTCCCTAGACTAGCAATGTCAGTATCACTGGGACAATCTCAGTTTTGGCAGCACACTAGGGATAGCTGAAGGCATTCCAAACCACTTATATCAGAATTGTTGAAGAAGGGACGCAAGCATCTGTCGTGTCCTAAAGCTCACCAGGTGATTCTAATGTGCAGACAGGATTGGGAGCCATACAGAGGTATATGTGGAACTTGAAGCAAAGATGAGGACCTCAGGCAACTTGCAGAGGTTGGGAGCCTCAGCAAAGGCAAAGATGACATTGCAAGGAGCCAGGGCAAGAAGCATAACTGAAGGCCAGAAAATGTGTTGTAAGTTTTGGG
>CM052899.1:151582025-151631035 GCA_028534135.1 Potos flavus | reverse complement strand
TCAAAGTTTCATATTGGTGTGGACTCAAGGGAGAGGTCAAGTCTTGATTGAATACCTTTCTGAAACGTGTTGGTCTAAGGTCATCCATTGTTCAAGGATTCCCCAGAGAATTTATCCTTTTCTCATATGAAATCTTGCTCTCTTTTTTATGGTCATAGCCACAGTAACACATTTTACCTCATGGCAGGCATAGGCTGGCTTTCCTGGACTAATTTTTCACCCCATAGATGTTGCTCCTTGCCACCTTTATCCCAAGACCAGGATAGGTTATTCAGTCAATTCTCACATACAACTTAGCTCCTTTTTTCCGAGAGCCTGCTACCAAAGTGAAGTCAGTGTTTGCTATGTGAAATTCTCTGTACTAAACATTTTATATTAACTAACTCACTTAATCCCACAGAGTAATAATTTTAGTGGATGAGAAAACCAAGAAAGGGAGAGGCTACGTTATTAGCCCAAGATCATGGACCTGAGTGACGGACTCGGGCTAGCTTTTCCAGAGCCAACGATGTTGCTCATCATGTTATACTGGCTCTGGTCCTAAACAGGCAGCTTCATGGGGAGATCCTGTCTATTCTTTTTTTTTTTCTTTCTTTTTAAAGATTTTCTATTTGTTTATTTGACAAAAGAGAGACACAGTGAGAGAGGGAACACAAGCAGTGGGAGTGGCAGAGAGAGAAGCAGGCTTCCTGCTGAGCAGAGAGCCTGATGCAGGGCTCGATCCCAGGGTCCTGGGATCATGACCTGAGCTGAAGGCAGAGGCTTTAACCCACTGAGCCACCCAGGCGCCCTGAGCCCATCTATTCTAGTTTGTGCTTCTATCTAGTGAATAGCACAGCATGTATATTTAACACATGGTCAATAAACAGTTGTTGTTGGGGAGCCTAGGTGGCTCAGTGGGTTAAAGCCTCTGCCTTCGGCTCAGATCATGATCTCAGGGTCTTGGGATCGAGCCCTGCATTGGGGTCCCTGCTCAGCGGGGAGCCTGCTTCCCCCTCCGCCCCCCCCGCCTGCCTCTCTGCCTACTTGTGATCTCTCTCTCTCTGTCAAATAAATAAATAAATAAATAAATAAATAAATAAACAGTTGTTGCATGAGCTAATGAATAGGATAAATACACCATTACGTATTAAACATTTTGAACTCCTTAGGGAAAAATCATGAGGGACTGCCTAGAAAAGAAGTTAATAGTAAATGATTCAGAAGTAAACTGCTAGGGATTGTATCTCTCTTCTGCCAGTCACTAGTCAGGTGATCTTGTGCGGTTTGTCTGTTTAAATGTCTCATAAGTCACATGGGTGTGAAGACATAAATAGAACTTATGTCATAGGGCTGTAGAGAATAATAATACAGAGAGACTGATACAGCGTTTATTCCCAATTGATGTTAAGTATTATTATCATTAATATTTATACCTTTTCATGATTTGTTACAGTAAAATGCTTCATATAAATTATTTGCTTAGATAAGTTTTAAGGAAAGACAAAACTGTCTTTTGGTACCATAGAAAAGTAGAAGTCCCTACCAAAAGATTCCATTTATGGGTATTTAATATAATTCTTTGCCCATTTAATCTATAAATACTTATTAAGTAATAATTATAGTTACAGGTGTTTTGATTGTTACTGAGATACCAGAGAGAAAAACATCTCTCATAGACCATAGAGTCTAATGAGAAGAAATGTGAATATCATTAAAAAATTCGACATAGTACACGGGAAGTACAGGACATATTTTAAAGATCTTACTGCCTTTATTCAGTGATTCATGAACAGGGCAGCACCCCATCTACCAGATGGAAAGGAGCTCAGCTAAATTATATTTTAGATGAATAAAAATATATACGGACATTTACTAAAATTATAGAGTACTTATATTCATTTCCAAAATCTAACATAGGAAAAATAAAGCTTAGAAGAAGCAGGGCCTCATTACCGGGCTCTTGTAATTCATGTAAGCATTATTTATATTTGTTTCAAATGCTCTGGGACACTAATAAAGGCTGCAAAATCCAGGAGGAAGCTACGACATACTTCATACTTGCCCTAGATTCCATTTTCATGTTAGTCCCATTAACAGAGCAAGAGACAAATAAGCCACATCTTTATAAATTGAAAATGAAGTACAGTCATATGGCTTGTTCACTGTCGACCTTCGAATGGTATAATTTGAGTAAAATGCACCCTTTCAAAAAATTGTATGTTGGGGCGCCTCAGTGGCTCAGTCAGTTAAGCGTCTGCTTTCAGCTCAGGCTATGCATGATCCCAGACTCCTGGGATGGAGCCCCACCTTGGGCTCCCTGCTCAGTGGAGAAACTGCTTCTCCCTCTCTGTCCCTCTTCCCACTCGTTCTCTTTCAAATAAATAAATGATATCTCTTAAAAAAATTGTGTGAATATGTCTACATACCTGTTCTACTTTCTACCCATTCTAAAGTCTGTCATGGTGCCATATATGCCAACACATGGACCTCTGTCACTTCCTATTTTCCAAGTGCTCTGCATCTTGATTCCCATTCCCCAGGTGGCATTGCCAATCTAAATTCTCATGGCTGCATTATGGATCAAAATTTCCTGTTTTTTTAACCGCTTCTCAATTGAATAGTCAGTGTTTCTCTCAGTAGCCATAAACTTTGTCTTAAATTCTCCCACTGCAAACTCAGTTGTTTCCTGGATTTGTTACACAGAGAAATCTACTGTGCTCCAAAATCTCCTTAAAAACCTGCATATTCATGGTCACTGCTGCACTCCAGCAAAGGAAGAATCCTCTCATTTTTAGTACCAACTCCTTAGAAACTGGTGAATGTTATAAATTATAATTATTATTTACTTTTGCAGACAGACTCACACACAAGACAGACCTGATTTTATTGTTTATTCAGAGTAAATGGCTATGTTGTATATAAATATAGAATAAGAGATTATCTGTTGTCTTGTTATTAGAATAGCCTTTATTTTGTCATACTAATAATTTGGGAGATTGGATTTACATTAGCTTTATATTTTAGTTTGAATAGTCAAAGGGATTTTCTGTTTTGTTTTGAGAACTCTTAGAACATCTTAACGTACATAAATATCTGCGAGAAGGAATTTGCTTAAGCTACTATATCAGAAGTACTCATAAGTAGCTACAGGGATTGCACACACAGCTAGACGAATATTGCTCTGTAATAGCCCTTGGCTACAATGGACTAATTAGTCTGATTAATGGATTATACTCTTCTAAAGAGTTTGTTTTGGACCTATCTTGTGTATTACAGAGTATTAAAACGTTTGAAATAAAATTTGTTTTTCTTAAGTTCCAAGAAGTATTTCATTTCATTATTAACCACCTTAGTATAAAAAATGCAGGTTTTATCTAGGGAGTCATGAAAAAGAATACATAGAATTAACTATAAAGCAGATCCCCCATTAATCCAAACAATTATCATTACAGATACCCAAAGACATAGAGACAATTATTTTAGAAACATCAAATTTTGAAATTTCCTCCATATATAGTAATGGCAGAAATGAGTTACTCATTTCCCAGAGGAAGCCCAAAGATCAGATAAAGTATAATTATGAACATTTTTATTTTTGTCACTAAATGTAATATAGAAAGCATCCAAAACAGTGGCAAATGATTCTGACAGATCTTTCCCTTTGGAAAAAGCATGCTCATATTGCTCATATTGCTCCCATCATCAAATAGACCAAAAAACAAACCAACAAACAAAAAATCCAGAAACTTTTATTAAGCCCCTTTCCTTCAATTAATATCACATCCATCTCTCTTTTCCTTGTCATTCTAACGGTGTGCCATATTAAAATTCTGTTTTCTTCCTTTCCCAATCTTCCCATTCACCCTCAATTTCTTACTATAGAAATCTTCTTGGGGCGCCGGGGTGGTTCAGTCCGTTGAGTCTGACTTCGGCTCAGGTCATGATCTCAGGGTCTTGGGATGGATACTTATGTGGAGCTCCCTGTTCAGTGGGGAGTCTCCTTCTCCCTCTACTCTGGCCCCTCACCCACCATTCCTGCACTTTCTCTCTCTCTCAAATAAATAAATAAAATCTTAAAAAAAAAAAAAAAAAGGAAATCTTCTTTCTAAGACCTCCAGTGACCAACTTACTGCCAAATTTCAATAGATAATTTGGTTCTTTATGTTTTCATCTGTCCGAGAATTAATCCACTTCTTTCTCCTTGAAACTATCTTCCTTTTGTGCTAAAACTTTGTTCTGGTTATTAGATTTTCTTTTTGTTATATTCCTTGGGCTCTATTTAAACTTATTTTTGCATAACATTTAATGTATTTTATGTAAATCAGTCCCTGGACAATTGTTCTCATTCTGAAATCTCCCAAAGTAAATGCCTCAATGGCCAACCACATTGATCCCCAGATTCTTTTCTGCTAGGATATAGAACTTTATCCCCAGTGTAACAGCATCCATATCCTTTTGGCAACTTTAGCCATTTCTCCAAGTAAATTATAACCTTGTGTTCACTCCAGTCCATCCTCAACCAAACCATAAGAATTGCTTTGTAAAATATAAATCACTTGCTCAAAATTCTGTAGAATTTCATACTGTTTAGAAAAGATTTCACACCCTTACCATTGTACAAAGTTGAGCCCCCTTATTCCAATTTTGCATAAAAAACTGTTTAATTAAGTCATATGAAAATTTTTTTATAGTTGTAAAATACTACTATATTCCGTCTTGAATTGAGTACCAAGTATCTGCCAAACATCTTCTCTAGGCACTAGACCTACAAGGAGGATTAAGATATAAGTTCTTCCTTTCAGGAACTCTCAATCTATTAGAGTGAAAATACCAAATAAAAAGCTAATTAAAATATAGAGTAATGTTGTAATGACAGAGAGATGTGCATATATTATATTTAAGAGGAGAACTTAATTCAGACTACTCTGTGACACAGAAAGCTCCCAAAGAAGTGAAATATATTTCTTAAGTCTTCAAAAATTTGAAAGAGTTCAGTGAAAAACAAGGTAAAAATGAGATATTAAAGACAGGGATCATTTTTTAAAAAATATTTTCTAACTAACTACTTAACTGTCTAGCTATATATGTTTATTTCAAATTTTTATCCCCAGCCTAAAACTTTCCCTGAACTATGGCTTTTATTTTAGTTGCATTTCCAATATCTCCACTTGGATCTTTAATATCCATCTAATATTCACCTTAATGCCTAATATTTAGTAGTAATCTCTAAACACAATGGTCCGTCAATGTTTTCACGTCCTCCTTCTACCATTCTTCTAGTTGCTTAGGCCAAAAACTTTAAAATCTTTTTTATTCCTCTTTTTATTTTATACCTACATCCTATCTACTTGGTGTGTCCTCTATGTGGAGAATACTTCCCCCATCTCATGGCTTACTGCCTCACCTTTTCCTCACCTTTTCCACTTTTTGCTCAAATGTCTTTTTTAGTCTTTCTGAAAATTTCAATTATTTTCATTAATTATTTTATTTTAGTTATTTTATCTTATTTTATTTTAAACCAAAATCACTCTCCCAGCTGCCTTTATTAGTCATTTCTGCTTTATTTACTTCATAATATTTACCAATATCTGACATGATATATATTTACCTAATTTCTGGTTTATATGTCTTCTCCCACTGAAATATATACTCTATGAGAATAAGAGTTTTATCTGTTTTGTTCCTTGTGGCATAACTAGTACTTAGGGAGTTCCTGGCACACATTAGCTGTTTAATAAATATTGTGTATTTGAGGGAATAGATATAATTTCATTGTCAGAGTATATGTTTTTTCAAAGGCAGTCCTATTGAGAATCTAAAAAGTTAATTGAAATGCACAAAAGGTTTTTTTCTTATTATTCTAAAATGACTGAATAAATCAGACTTATAACAGTCCCTCCATTGATAGGTCTTTGGATCTCGTATTGTTTTCATTGGAATAAATAGTAAATGGTCTTTATCATCATATATTAGTGCTTTAATTTTTTTAAAAGGCATTATGCTAAACATTTTATAGATATCGTCACATTTAATTCTTGCAACCAGCCTATGAGATAAGGTAAATCTTTTCACTTGGTTAAGGTTTAGAAGGTTTAAGAAATGTGGATAAATTGGCAGACAGAGAGAAGATTTGAATCCAATTACTTTAGCTCAAGGGTACATGTTTCAGGTACTCTCCCTTACGTAATTTGGATGTAAAGGAATGGTTGTAATGAATAGAACTTTATTTACCCTCTGAAATTAAAATGTTATGTATTCTTCTAAAGTCCCAATTCTGTAGAAAATATCTATATAGTTAGATTTTTTTTTAAACATGAGAACATTTGTTCTGGTATCAGGGAAATTGAAGAACAGTTTAATATAACAGAATTCTCTATTTCATATATGTATTTGTGTATATTCAATAAAAGTGTTTATAAAGTCATATTTATTTTGCTTTTTTGGACAATATTATATAAGGATTTGCTGTTTAACTATTAAAAGACACATAATTTTCTAATGTAAGTAATCTAGGTTCTCCATTCAGTTTTCCTCAGCAATTTATACTAGCCTTTTGTTATCACATCTGTTATTAATTTAAAATGCCTCTAGTCATATTCGACCTCTACTTTTTAGTTAAAGAAAGAAGTTTTAATAGATTGAATTTAAAAATTACATTATAAAAATACTCAACATCTCTTTTTCCCTTTGTCTTTGTAATTCACCTTCAAAAAACACTTTGATAATCTCTGATGGTTAAGATCTATTTATTTCTAACTTTGTTTCAAAGACCTGAACTGGTTGTCTCCTCTGGCCCACATTTAATTAAATACAGGTATAGTTTCTAATTTTTCATCAAACTGGTTTAGCAATGTTATATTCCTCTGGGGTAGTTCGGCTTCTTTCTCTGTCTTTTTTTTTTTTTTTTTTTTTTTGACAGCTTGTGTCAAAAATTGATTCTGATTCCAAACAGATGGAATTTTCTCCTTTACCCGGTGCACCTAACTACCCAAAGACCTACAATAGACAAGATGCAGCCAACTCTCTCTTCTGATGATTCTTGTCTTAGACATTTCAAACAACAAAATTCCCTCCTGAGAAAATTATGTTCAGTCATATAACCTTTAAGTGAAAGGATTTGGCTTCAAATGTGTTGGTATTTTTTTTCTTCTTCGTGAACAGCAGATTATTCTCCTTTGTACTAAATTAATGTCTGAGGAAATGAATGTCAGAAATTTGGCCCACACAATATTCCATTTCCTTGTCAGTGTCTACCAGGTCTTTTTGGCAGCAACAAAAAGGACTAGCAAGCCACTTTGAATAAAATGTGCTGTATTAATCAAAGGGTAACACAACACATTAATTTTGCTTCTGCACTGTTAAATTATAGCCATGACAAAATATGGACTTAAAACACTGCTTTGTAACAATGTCTTCAATAGGGCCAGTGCTTTACTGAAATGTTACACACCTCATGCTTGTAATTAAGCTGCCGTACTTGCACTGAGTTACTCAAAATTATTTTTCATTTATATGGATTACAAACTTTTGAGTTACTTTTTTGAGTTACTTTTTTTAGTTTTCTCATAAATGAAAAAAGAAAACCTAAAATATATGGACACAGATAGCCGAGCATATTTTTGAGGCCAGACTAAGACAGTTCTAAATTTCCCAAATTTCCTTTATTTTGGCACTGTGTATTTGTATGGAGTTTATACTCTGTGGGAGACTCAGTTCATTCCCTTGTGGACTAACTCCATTTTTCCAATGCAAAGACAAATACTGAAGTAAGGTGAGGGCTTCTTTTTACTTTACCGGCTTTCACTGGTAGTTCAGTTTCAGATATCATTTGAAGGTTCTAATCCATTGAAAAAGGGTAGTCTTTTCAAGGTAGTTCAGAAGGATTGAGTAAACCTTGAGAAAACCAACGTGGGCAGCTATTCACAAAAAGTCTTCAACTCATGGGTTTAACATAAATCTTAAACACAGTTAATGAATGATTGCTCACTTGAATGGAGATGAACAGACTGTCAAAATGGGCTCATCTTTATTGACCCTTTGTCAGTTAGCTTTTGAGACATAAAACCATTACAAACCTTAGTAACTTGAAACAGTAAACATTTATTTAGAGGACAATTCTAGGAGTCACTAGTTTTGGTTGGACTCATCTGGATGGTGCTTCTGGTCTCAGTTGGGTTTGCTAATTTGTCTCCAGTAAGTCACCAACTTGACTGAGGGACCATTCATCTGGGATGGCCTAATCTAGAATGACCTCCATCCTCCCCTGGATTTACATCTAGCTGGCTATCTTGTTTACCTAGACAATGGGTCTACCAGTAAAAATAAAATGAGTTCCAAGGCACAAACACTCTTCAAGCCCTGGATTATCATGTTTATCAATGTCCCATTAACCAAAGTAAGTGGTATGGCCAAAGCATAAGAGGAAAGGAGGCCTGTGAACATTATTATAATCAATTTATTATTCTCTAGCATTGTTAATGTAACTGTAATCGGTGAGGCTATCTAACTATATATTCTAACTTTGCTGTTTTTCATAAGGAACTTTGATCAGTTCTTCGAATATATTCCTATGACTTACCTAGTCCTCCAAATCCTATAAATATCCTTTTCTAAAACCCTTTTGACATGCTCCATGGTGATACTGAAGTGCATTCCCTCTCGCTATAGTAAGCTGGCAAATTTTAATTTGTTTGCCTAATGGTGTGTTCCTGGTGGGCACAGTGGCACTTTGAATAGTGGCTTTAGTAGTGTATATTGAGCTTCTCTGAAGTGTTAGATTATGTCCAAGATGATAGGATTCAAACATACATAAGGAATTCTCTCTAGGGACAGACACCTGGGTGGCTCAGTTGGCCAATGTCAACCTTCAGCTCAGGTCATGATCCCGGAATCCCAGGATCAAGCCCTGCATCTGGCTCCCAGCTCACTGGGGGGCCTACTTCTTCCTCTGCCTGCCACTCCACCCTGCTCATGCTCGTTCTCTTGCTCTTTCTCTGACAAATAAATAAAATCTTAAAAAATAATAAATAAAAAAGGAACGGAGATTCTTGAGATTCAACTGTCTACTTGGCAAGACTGTCCTAAAATTTAAATTCTGGATACTCTACCATGGATGAGATGTTTGTACAATACACAAATATATGTTTTTTGAGAAGTTATTGTTTAGCCCGTAGCCAGAGGATTTTTAGTAGAGGACATGATCCCTTTGTTATGAAGAAAGAGCCCAACAAATGAAATAGAATCAAAGAGTTTATTTAAAAAAAGATTGTCTCCCTCTTGCTCCTGATAGTATAATTTTATCCTAGAGCCCACAAAGGGAGTTGTACAAATTTTATTGGATCCTCTTCCAAAAGCATTACTAGATCCACATAATGCAGTTGAAAATCCTCAAAGCAGTAAACAATAGCCAGAAGAAGGCAATTTCCTGGTTTAAGCTCCCACCATTTAACATAAAGAAATGGCATTTTAAGACACAATGGAGAACACAATGTTTTAAATGCCATATTTATTAAATGCAGACCATCTCTGTTTTCTTGACATATTCCCTCTAAACTTAATGCTTGGGTATACTGGGTAATGCTAAGTGAAATCTCACATACACTGCAATCTCTTCTCCATTACTAAATACCTTTACATTTGGATCTTTATTCAAAAATATATTTTATCTTAATTCATCTTTCCATTCCCTCTCAGGTCTTAAAAGAAGGGTTAATACCCTTTTGTTCTAAAATAAAGTCTTCCTTCTCTATTCCTCCCCTTTTTCCTTTGGAGTGTCTTGGTTTATGGTCCATCAGTTAGCCCCCTTTATTTCTTTATATCTTTACTTTCACTCTGCCTGTGAATTCTTTCCCATCTGGAAGAAAAAAAAAAATCTGGGTGTGGATAACTTTAAGAACTCCTCCTTTGACACCTTTCGAGTTACCATTCTATATTTCTTTTTGTTCTGCCTGATAAAGGCAGTTCTAGCAAGGACAAGCTTAACAAAAATCCTTCTTTCTACTACTGTCTACATTTTAAATCTTTAAATTTACTACTTATACTTTTAATGTCCTTACTTCATTAAAATGACTATCTTTAAAACACAAAGGTTCAGTGATGCTCATTATTTGACCCCAAGCCTGAGAAATTACACACTATTCTGCCTTCTTCCCTATTTTCTTTGCTGAGAGAAGGGGAAAGCAGAGTTGTGTGTGGGTGGTGGTAAGAGTGAGAATTAGTTTATCTCAGTCTCCAGAGGGAGAGGGTATCTTGTGTTTTCTTCTTAAGTGATTCCAATAGTATTCTCCACATGAGCATGGTTGATTTCATGAGACATACCACTTATTTGAAAATAATTTCTTGTATGTTCCCCCTGACTGATTATCTTTTATTGAGGAAGGGTTCATACCTTACACCACTTTATTTTTGCAGGGCACAGCTAAGAATATTAAAACTTGCAAGATGCTCAATATCTTTGCTGGCCATTGATGATTATAATAGCCAATAACTTGAACATCCTGACATGTGGGCAGTTTCTTACAGCACAGTGCAAGGTGGGAGATGAACATGGTGGTGAGAAGATGGGGTTTGGTAAAAATTTTAATACTTGCTTTAACATCTTAATTTTTTATTTTTATTTTTAGATTTTATTTATTTATTTGAGGGAGTGAGAGCATGAGAGGGGAGAAGGTTAGAGAGAGAAGCAGACTCCCTGTGGAGCTAGGACTCCGATGTGGGACTCAATCCCGGTACTCCAGGATTATGACCTGAGCCGAAGGCAGTCGCTTAACCAACTGAGCTACCCAGGTGCCCCAACGTTTTTAAATATTGTATCTTTTTAAACTCTATTCTACAGGAAGACAAACAGGAAAATATACTTTAGTTCATTTTCTCCATTTCTCCGTTCTTCTCTGAGTAACTGAGTTTTTTGTGGTCCAAAAATAGGGCACCTCCATCGAAATCTTGCAGAAGCAAATCAGAGACACAAAGGAGAGAAATGAAAAATCTGAGAGAGTACTTCTTTTTCACAAGCTTCCCAAGAAGCCAATGAGTGCTTACTCTTCCTATTAATTGTTTTCAGCTCTGGATAGTCAAAGCTAATATGATTTGAATGGGAATGGTTCTTTCTAATGGAAGAATCAAGGACATATTCTAAATGAAAAATTTTAATACCATTATTTCCATACGCTATGACACATTCAGGAAGATTAGGCTGATGACTTGGTTTCTCTTTCAAAGCAGGTAAAATAAAATCATAGTGGAGAAGTTCTGAAACTTACCTTGATTTGTTCTTAAAATCAAAATAAGTGTACAGGAAGATGGATAAATTTTTATGAAGAATTTAAATTAATAATTATCATAATAATAATAAGATATAGATTCAATTCAGAGGTAACAACTGATACTATACTTGTTTCACATCATTAAAACACTTTACATCCAGATAATATCTGAAATTAATTATATATCCTAATCAGAAAAAAACTACAAAGTAAATATACGTATATATTAATTTGTAAATGTTGAAAATAAATGCTGTAATAAGTGCTCAAGTAATTGGTATATTAAAAAAAAATAGAGCCCATTCATCATAAAGTATGGATCTATGCATGTATGGAAGAATAGCTGGTGGGTAAATCTGACCTGTTACTAGAAATAGCTGATTTGAAAGCTAATACTAGAGCTTGGTAATGCTCTTTCCTCAAAGCATAATGCAGATT
This sequence comes from Potos flavus, assembly GCA_028534135.1. Taxonomy (NCBI): domain Eukaryota; kingdom Metazoa; phylum Chordata; class Mammalia; order Carnivora; family Procyonidae; genus Potos; species Potos flavus. Next base: position 151,619,354 of record CM052899.1, on the reverse strand, counting down.
TATCATGCTTTCCCTTTGGGATAGATGAAGTGCTGACATAACAATTCATTGTAAAAATCAGTATGTTCAAATCCAAAAGGACAAACTACTTCAGAAATGCTTTGCCTCTTTAAAGACAATTTTCAGAGCTGTTGTTACCCTGAAACTTTGTCCAAACTATTTCCTCTTTAAGAAAGCACTATAAATAAATTTATCCTGTGACCTTCAATTCTCATCCCCTTTAGCATTTATAGCTTGTTATTAAAAGAGAAAAATATCTCTTTTCTTACTTAAAATTGTGTACATGTATACTATATCTACCTCATTATAATTTCTAATCAGCTGCCTAAAGTTGCTTTGCATATGACCTCTTTTTTGGAAAACACACAGAGAAAATCCATTTGTCTCTATGTCCCTTGGAGAAAGTGAGATTATTTCAAAAGCTTACACATACACACACACACACACACACACACACACACACACACGTACACACACACACACACAACTTTAAAATTATTCCCTCTGACTTCGTCCCAAGGTTAAGCCAGCATTCTATTTCCTTACACTAAAGCAACTGATTTCTACTTCTTTTGCTGTCTTCACCAGCTGTTTAATTACTACCTTGAATTCTCTAAACCCAGTGTTATATATTCTCATCGAAATCTTGTCCAGTGGAGTTATATTTTATACAAATACATCACAAGGTGATATTCTTGTTTACAAATATTTGTAATGTCAGTACAGTTTCTTATTCTTTAAGTTGGCATTCAAAAGCTGCCATTTTTCCTATGTGTATGTCCTGAAAGGCAGTACTGCCTGGTCTTGGAGAGCTCAAGATCTGGAGCGTGGCTGTCCGCAGCAAGGCACAACTTTGATGCTCACCTCTCTGTGAGAATTTGGGCAGGTTATTCTACAGTGCTGGGCCTCAGTTTCTTCATCTCCAAAACAGGGATGACAATTGCATTTTCCTTGTAGAGTTGTTATGGTAATTAAATGAATTAATATAGGTAAAACTATATTAAATCAAACTGTGCCTAGAACATAGAAAGCACTATTTATGTGTGTAATACTGTTTTTATATCCTGTATAAGTTCAGATCACACTGGTCTATTTGCTGTAATTTTATTATACTCTATTTTGTTCACATGTAGGTATATATGTAAATCTGACTTTGCAATCTCCTAGATTCTCTTTACAACTCTAAAATATTTTGCATGTTTTTAAGTATCTTCCGTACCACGCACAGTCAAGTGTGGTTTCAATGTAAGCTCTTCAACCACTGAAAACTACATAGACATGAAGGAAACATTGTGAAAACTATACTAGTTGATTATCTAATGGTGACAATGATAGATGACAAGAGAAGAGAACTGCTTATGATGATTGCATCAGGAACTTTGAAAAATTCTTTGAAAATTTTTTGTGGCAATGGAAGCAACATGTTAAATTATTGAGAATTATACAAATGACTAAATTTTGCAAAAAAAGGAAAAATTCTTATGAGAAACTGTAGAGAAAACATTAGGAAAGGAAGATCAAAGAATATAGAACCCACACACACTCAAAAAAAAAAACAACCCACTAAAAAATGTCAAAGAACAAAAAAGAGAAATTATAGTAAATGAGAAGAGAGCCCTACTGGTCATGTAAAATGTAACGATTCACAAGACATAATCAGCTTGAAAAAAATGCCACTTCAGAAATGTTGATTACACTTTTGAGGATTGTAAAGCAATGTCATTAAGCATAAAAGGCAAGGAACCAACTCAATTACACTTTGTTTGTCAACAGTGTGTGATTTGCTAGGGACCTACCATTGTTTATAATTTTCTTTTATTTTTTTTGAATGCAGTGTAACAGATCATTTAAAGATATGTTTGTGTACTTTGATTGGACTGTGAGTTTCTTGAATATTGCATTCAACAATTTGTTGTTAATATGAGGGACTTATTGAAAATTTATTCAATTGAATAGAATTTTAGCCTTTTGATTACAATATATAAATTACCACTAAAAGGGCTGTACAGTAGAGTCAAAGGAGCTTGGTAGCATTGTTCTTAAAGAGATCTCCATATTGGCAGCTGGGTGGCTAAGTCCGTTAGATTAAGTGTCGGGCTCTTGATTTCCACTCAGGTCCTGATCTCAGGGTCATGGGATTGAGCCCAGCGTTGGGCTCTGCACTCAGCGTGGAATCTCTTTTCCCTCTCTCTGTGCTCTCCCATCTCTAAAATAAATAAATGAAATCTTAAAAAATAAAGATTTCCACTCATAAAAGCTGCCTATGAAACTGAATTGCTGTGCTGCTCAAGAGCAAAACGGCAGAACAAAGTCTGGATGGCTTTCGGGGTATGAGTGAGGGATGTTGCCTTTTACAAGTGATGATATAATTTCTAATACCATCATTTAAAGAGGGAGTCAGTCTTATTTTCAAGGTTTCCATTAATTTTAATTATCGATATTTTGAAGTGATTTTCTGATCCTTGAATTGTTATGCGTAGCTTTTTCATTCATCTTTGTATTTTGTGCTATAACAAATGTTAGAAAATGCATATAGGAAAGAAAACTGAACCTTTTTGAGGAGGAGCTCTGTAGTCAGAATGAGCTTCTGTTTAAAAAAAATTCTTGGAAGGTTCCTTAACATTTAGCTGCCTGTAAAACTTTCTATATATTAACGTATATGGGAACTACTGGCCTTTGATATTAATGTAACATAAGTAGACAAATTCTTTTTAAATAACATTAAAGTTTTCTAGCAATTAGACAAAATACAATTTTCTTAAGACTTTTCATAATGGCCCCAATATTAATATTAATAAACTTAAAAGAACTTGACTCATCTTTGAAAAGCAAGAGACCCAAATCTCCCTGGATTAAGATAATATTTTTTTTTTTTTTGTTGGGGGAAAATACATTTTTTTTAAATTTTTTTGGAAAATACATTTTTAATGAAATATTTGATTAGACAATTTCCATTCCTCTTTGAAAGTAATTCTTGTGTATCAACTCAAAGTCTCTCTTCTATGCCCATAGTACTACAGACGGTGTGGCTGTTAGATCAAGTTCTCTGTGATTCCCACTTTAATTGAACACATTTTCTCCAAATACAGTGTTTTGAAGCCTGAAGAGTATTAAGCTCACATGCCCTATATCGTATACGTATTTGTGTGTGTGTGTGTGTGTGTGTATATATATATATTTAACATTTGACAATGTTGAATTTGGGGCAAATTTTAACATGCAATGATCTACGTCTTTGGCAAATATCCAGGGTCATCTCATCTGTGTTTAAATAAAATCTTTTATGCAGAAGTATCATTATATAACCAATATTACCTTCTTTTAATTATTGAAACACATATTCCTGCTATTATTCCTTTAAGTTACAATTTTGTTGTCTTATTTCCAGAGTCTAAGGAAGGGAAATTCTCCTGGAAAGTAGATTGTTTTTCAACTTTAGTCTATTTTTCCCATTTATTTAGGCAGTTCTCCACCATCAAACCCCAATGGATATATGATAAAACTAATTTTTGATGGATGTTCCAATGTGGGCAAAAAACTTTGTCATGCTAAATATGCACACTGTCTTTTCTATATTTCTTCTTTAAAATTCTAAAACCATTTCAGATATTACGATGCTTCCAAACTGTCCTCAGGGATTACTGTTCTTATTGCCAATCCTTTCTGAAAAAGGGAAAAGGAAATTCAGCATGGAAAAGCTTTGCTAGATGAGTGCTTTTATTTTGTCTCCTATGTAGCAGAACATTAAATCTACCATTTAAGACTGTTCTGAGAATCTTATAATTGAAGCGCTTAGATTTAAGAGACATAATTTATCAATATTCTATTGCAATTACTGTAGTATTTCAGTCAAATTGAAAAGTACTTTTCTAATTTCATTTCTGAAGGATTATATAAATAATAATTTATATTATTATTATTTAATAATAATATAAATTATTATTTATAAATAATATAAATAATAAATAACCTAATAAATATAGGTTTATTAATAAATAACCTAATTTATAAATAACCTAATATTCATCTTTCAGTTGGTAAATCTAGTCTGTGCTACAAATGCGTTTGCATTTTTATTTCTTTTTTGTACATTAATATTCACATGTTATTGTTGATAAAATATTTTCTATTTATTACTCCATTCAGCATGATGCACAACCATGAAAAGAACAACTTCCTAGGATCCTTTTTTTCCATGGTGTAGCTTGGTAATCTTTCTCTTAAAACACTTTAGATTATAATAGAGCTTGATTTTATTAAATTTATATTATTTGTAACTATTGGTCGTAGATGTTTTGTTACTCACATAGAATCTGTCTCACATGGCTTTGCACAAGCTATCTTCTCATGCAAAGATTGACAAGCAAAGCTATTTATCTTTCCACACATAGTTAACATCACTCTGTCATTGCTGTATTACATTATAGATTCAGATATCTTTGCAATTGTCGATGGACTAGTTACCTTTCAAGCAGAGAGAGTATCATGTGTAAGTCCTATTGTATATATTTTTTGTTCATGTAAGTATGTATTCATGCATGATATGTATATTTAATGACATATCTTATTATCAAATTTGAATAAAATTTACCCCTTAAATAAAAAAATAACATCTACACCAACTAATTGCTACCAAAACCATGTGGTTATCTACTTGTATTGTTTATCAAATCCTTTCTTACATTTCCATTCCATGTTTCAGCATCTTTGTTCATATCCTTCTTATTTTTAATTGCCACCAGGTGAGTATCTCCATTCTCTGTCATTCCAGTGGGTTCAATAGGTTTATTTATTAAAGAGTTCTTAAAATTAACTTTGATTGGAGTATCTGGCTGGCTTAGTCAGTAGAGCATGAGACTTTTGATCTCAGGGTGGCAAGTTTGAGCCCCACATGGGGGTGAGGTTCACCTTTAAAAAAAAGACTCATAAGAAATAATAAATTATTGTAAAAAAATTAACTCTGATCATGTGATTACATTGTTCAGAGCACATGAATAATATTTATCAATGGCTGCCTTTTTTTTTCCCAATACAAATTCATTTTATTCACTGAGGCAGCTACCAGTTGCCTATCACATTCACCACATCAGTTATTCCTAACCGTCCTCAGCCTTTATCTAAATTTTCTTTTTTTTTTCCCAAATACTTTTATTTTATTTTTTACAAGATTCATTGTTTATGTACCACACCCAGTGCTCCATGCAATACGTGCCCTCCTCAATACCCACCACCAGGCTTGCCCATCCTCCCACCCTCTCCCCTCCAAAACTCTCAGTCCCTTGTTCTGAGTTCACAGTCTCTTATGGTTCTTCACCCCTCCGATTTCCTCCAATTCATCCCTCCCCTCCCTCTCACAATGTCCTCCATGTTTTTCCTTATGCTCCACACGTAAGTGAGACCATATGATAAATGGCTGCCTTTTAAGGGGTTCCACATTCTGGTACTATCCAACTTTACAAAATTATAACTCATTTGTTTTCTATATGACCTTTAAACACCAGTCTTAGTCAAAATGATGCTATCAAAGTATTTGTTTGAAGTTTCCTTTGCATTTCCATAGCAAGACTTTCTTGATAAAGGAAGACTTTCTTGATTGACTTACATTCTGGAACAGTTTATATCTTCATGATGGTTATGAACAATTCTTGAATCTATGCCATAAATGACACTTTCAGTTATTCCGCTTGTATTCTAGGTTTATACATGGCTACCCATGGCTTTTCTTATCTCCCTAGAAAACTTCTACCTGTTATTTAGCATATGCCCGCTTTCTTGGGTAAGAAGGATATAGTATTCAGTCAAATTTGTAGTTGATCTAAGATGCCATTAAGAATATCTTATTCCGGGGCACCTGGGTGGCTCAGTGGGTTAAAGCCTCTGCCTTTGGCTCAGGTCATGATCTCAGAGTCCTGGGATTAAGCCCTGCATCGGGCTCTCTGCTCGGTGGGGAGCCTGCTTCCCCCTCTCTCTCTGCCTGCTTCTCTGCCTACTTGTGATCTCTCTCCTCTCTGTCAAATAAATAAATAAAATCTTTAAAAAAAAAAGAATATCTTATTTCTTCATTAAGTAATTTATTCATCCTACAATTTCACTGTTTTTCTAATGTTTCCAAGAACACTGCTAAATTCAAGATTTATAGAAATAATTACTATATTACTCTAGCTAAATAATGTTATTTTTATTTCTATGAGAATAGAATGAGTCCTGAATTTATGAAAACTTAAAATTAATATTAGGCAGAAAAAAGTAGTTTTAACTTCATATGTGCACAAATATGTAGTCATTATTCTTTAGGGCATGACCGGACAATTGTAATATTTGGACATAATCAATAGTTCACATAAGGGTCACTCGAGGAAGGAATGCAAGTGTTTTCTAAAAAAAAAAGAAAGAAACTCCTGTAGTTGAGTTATGATATCATGTAAGTGCTAGGAGGAATGTCTGGGCTTAGAGAAAGTCCCAAGGGTAAATGTGGAACCCTATTTTAAAAAAACATTGTATGAACCACAATCTTTATTTTAAAGAAAACAATATTTTGTAACAGAGTGGGGGCATAAATGATGTTGATTTGGAAAGTGATAAAAAGTAGATCTCTGAGGGGCGCCTGGGTGGCTCAGTGGGTTAAAGCCTCTACCTTCAGCTCAGGTCATGATCTCAGGGTCCTGGGATCGAGCCCCACATCGGGCTGTCTGCTCAGCAGGGAGCCTGCTTCCCTCTCTCCCTCTGCCTGCCTCTCTGCCTACTTGTGATCTCTCTCTGTCAAATAAATAAACAAAATCTTTAAAAAAAAAAAAAAGTAGATCTCTGAGTGTAAAGAAAATTTATGAAATTCATAACTTTATTTCACATATACTTTTCTTTAAATGCATACACAATTGGATAAACACTAACTGTATGCCAGAAATGTCTTGAAAGTGATTTCTATAATCTAACTAACTTACTCAGTCCTGTTACAGAAACCCTGTGATTTTTACAGATAGAGATGATGTAAAAAAATGCATGGATTAATAGGTATGAGGCTCCTGGAGCAATGCCTGGCCTATGTCAAATACTATATTTTTATAATCATTTCTAATTTAGAGGTAAGGAATCTGAAAAAGTGAGGTTAATTGACTCTTTAAACTACATATAGCACCTAGAAAAGTTGATATTAGTGTCCAAGAATTCTACTTTTTAATTGCCATCCTTTATAGCCTTTTAGACCATTAAGTCACACAATAGTCAATGTCTTCCTGTGCTGGAGATGGATAACTCAACAAACATGTACACTGAAATAGATAAGCACAGTGTGCTCTAACAGTTTTAATTAGAGGTATACAGAACATGCTGTTAAAACTCCAAGAAACATTACCTCTACCAGACTTTAGCAAATATCAAAGAAAGCTTCCAGTTTGAGAGATTGCCTATCACAAATTTTGAAACAGGAATAAATTTAGATAAAAGCCTGATGAGGGGCACCCGGGTCATGCAGTCAGTTGAGCATCCTACTCTTGGTTTTGGCTCAGGTTGGGACCTCAGGGTCATGAGATTAAGCCCCACATGGGGCTCCATACAAAGCAGGAAGTCTGCTTGAGACTCTTTCCCTCTCCCTTTACCCCTCTCCATCAGGGTCTCTCTCTTTAAAATAAATAAATCTTAAAAAAAAAAAAAAGCTTGATGAAAAAATTCGGAGAGCTTTTCTCAACAGTGTTCTCCCACTTGTTCACCTCATTTTAACTACTCTAAGAGCCTTTTAGGCAGAGAGAACATCAAGTGCAAATTTCTTGCAGTAGGAGCTTGCTTGGCATGTTTGAATAGAATATGTATCATTATACTGTGTATTCTCTTTATTTAATTTTTTGTTAGCCTCTTCCACTAACATGTAAAAGAATAAGTGAAGAGATTTTTGTCTGTTTCAGTGCATTATTTCCAGTACATGATGGAACTGTATGCTGTTCCATATTGCTTGATAATACGATGCTTATTGGGGTATGGGTGTGTATGTGTGTGTGTATTGGAGTGAGTGGGGATGATTTTAGGCAGGTAGGCAGAAATCATGGTAAATTATTCTGTACTAAAGTGTTGGGAAAGAAATAAGGTATTTCAATTATTGTGGTGACATTGTTTTTTAGATTAAAGATATGTCCATGAAGCCATTTGGAGAATATATTGAAGAAGCATTAGGAGAAAGCTTGGACACCAGTTAGATCATTATTGCTATGATCCAGGACATCAAGTTGTAGCAGTTAATGAAAACTATTGAACTGAGGTGCTAGGTGTCCCTTATGATCTCAGTTGAAGCCGACTTCTGACATTGCATAAGAGAGGGTTATGTGAAAGCAGTGGATATAAGTCCTCTACCTCTACCTAACACCTTAGTCTGACAAGCTTACTCAGTTCATGTTTAAGTGACTTGGTTGAAGAACTGAGTAATCAAATTGCTTATGATTTCAAGAATGTGCAATAGGTTTTGTGATATTTAACTTTTGATTATAAAGAATAACTATCCTATTAAAACTGCCACATATATAGTAGTCATGTGCTTAATTTTCCAACTGATATTCTCTCTTTCATCCAAACTTCTTCACAACATAATTTTACCAGGTTTTCTCCCATTTCTAGAACCACAGGTTTTATCAGATAGAACAAAGGTATTTATTTTTCTCCTACAGAAGCAAATAATTTGCTTTAACCAATTTGTACTTGTAGTTCTGAACTTCCCAGATTTGTTTTGCTTAATGTAATGCATATATAAATGCAATCATCTCAAAGTATCTTCTGATGTTTTCTTTACACAGAATATTAACAACTCATAAGTTTTTTGTAGGCAATGACCTACAACTTTAAACTTACTGGAGAAAAGGAATAGAGAATTTTGTTTTAGAAAATAATGTGTTACATATTTGAGATAGGACAGTAAATGCTATGAAAGCTTGCCAGTATCATCATGTTTTCCTTAATGAATTTGAACTTTTATAGTAATGTTTGCCTGTACACTGCATGTATGCATAGCGCTTATATAATTTAAGAAGTTCTTGAAGGACATTACTGTTTAGTTCTCTTTCATGTACTCTGGAAAATTAAATTATGAACAACTACAGCCTGTGGTATTGACACAGGATTATGCCAGTGAACCAATAGAATATGATAGAAAGCAAAGAAATACCTCTGTACATATATGGGAACTTGGTATTTGACAGAGGGGTAGTGCAAAATGAATAGATTATTCATTTTGAAAGGGCTATTTGATAAATGGTTGTGGGACAATTGACAATTGAGATAAAACACATTTCTTTGTCCCTGCTTGCTTATATTATTAATTATTTTACTGCATATGTATATAATATAGATACTATATGGTATTTTATTAATTACATAGATGTATCTTACTCATTGGTAAGGAAACATTTCTTTGAGTTTGATCCCGTGTTAGCTGGGTTCTCAGGAATGCAATTGACCTCCTGCATAAGTGCATAGAAACGAGCTATAGCACACAATTAAACAATAAGCTCTGGTTGGCTACAAAGCTCGGACCACAGTCCTATCCTAGCCCAGTCTCCATCATGAAGACAGTGGTAAGGAACAGAAGATTTCCCAATCATAAGCAAAGATGGAGCAAATGATGGCCCATCAAACAGCAGCAACCACAGACATTAGACCCCAGACACTGGATTATGCCACAGGTGAGGATGATGTTGGGTTGGCAAAATAGGGCTATAGTCAAAGTTCTGTATGTTTTATTATTGTGTTAGCACTCACCCCTTATGACACCAGAAGTAGGGTCAGCTTTCCCTGTTTATACAGCTTCAAAGCCCCATAGTAAAAATTTGAAGTTCCTTTTTAAGGTCTCTTAAGTGTGATTTTTGGCCCTGCCAAATAGCTATGCAATGTTTCAAAGGGTGATATTCAATGGGTGACCTATATACCTGCTGTTGGTACTGCCCGTGAGGTTTCCCCAGGGCAGGCTACTCTGGCAGGTCTGGGCCCAGGACTTCTGGGCCACTTGTCCCTGCTGGCATGACACATACTATACTTAGCAAATAAAGTGTTCATCATTTACCTTCTAGATGTCATATTGGAAAGACATGATAACTGCAAGAAAATTTTGACAAAAGTCATAATGGTGGTGGGGCGCCTGCGTGGCTCAGATGGTTAAGCGTCTGCTTTCGGCTCACGTAGTGATCTCGGGGTCCTGGGATCAAGTCCCGCATTGGGCTCCCTGCTCGGCGGGGAGCCTGCTTCCCTCCCTCTCTGCCTGCCTCTCTGTTTACTTGTGATCTCTTTCTCTGTCAAATAAATAAATAAAATCTTAAAAAAAAAGTCATAATGGTGAAAAATATGGTTTTATGCAAGAAGATGACAGAGAGGAGTTTCACATAAAGGAAAGTTAGGCATCTAGGAGCTTTTTTAAATAAAAATGTGCAGGAAATGGTTCTTTCGTGAAAGTGTGAATATATCTTAATCTAACATGCAATAAGGACTAATTTTAGATATATAAATTGATAGATTTGCTTTAAGTTAAAGCATAAATGTTGGGAAACTGATTTAGCTTTGTATTCACGCTACTTACATTTAATAAGGAAATCTGGTGCTAATCTCCAGATTCACAAAAGAAAAATATGGATGAGTGAGAAAAAAAAAGATAGAATCACAGAAATGAATCACCCAGGACCCATTTATGCTAGTTTTCAACAGCAACCTGGAAAATATATAATTTCATACCAATAAATTTAGTTGAGCACCGAAACCTATTACTTGGGAAATTTCCCATCTCTTCAAACACCTATTTAGAAGAACTATGTAAAAATAGAATATCATTATTTTAAATATTTTTCCTCTCAAATCCACAATATCTGTTATTTTCCACCCAAATCCCCCATATCTGTTTGCCAGGCAAGTACAATCAAGACCCAGTTGTGTACCTGTAATCATTAGCATTTGTCAAATAGTACAAAGCTAGTGTGAAATAGAAAATGCCATCTCTGTAAATGTATTCTCACTTGGAACATTCACATGCTTTGTGTGCCCTGTCCCAAGAGCACTCATATTAATCCCATAATGCAAAAATGTCTAATTAGAACCAATTTGATAAGCAGCCAGTTATCTGTATTAAACATAAGTGTTACTATTCATTGTACAAGTAAACCTATTATTTCCAAGAGAAATCAGAGTCATTAGATCAGAAAGGCTTACTGAAATAGAACTCTGCTAAGCAAAATTAAGGATTTCTATTTTAGAAGAAAACATACATATCATTTCAAAGTAAATGACACGTTAATAGACATAATTAGCACTATAAAGTGTTCAAGAGTCTTGAGAAAATTAATATGAATATTGAGTTCGAATGTGGTAGATTGCTTCAGAGGCCATCTACATATTCTATTATGAGTAGGTTTTAAGCATATTAATGTTTTAAACAAGCTTATGAAGTAACAGATATTCTTTGAAGCAAGAAACTGGAAAATGAATAGAAGGAGAGAATTGAATTCCCCAAATTATCAGAGATTCCTTACTAACTAAGCTTTCTCCTTTTTGATCTTAGTGACAAATTACTGACTCATAACACCAGGCAAAAAGTCCTTGTCCCAAGTTGAGTTTGGTAATAATACTTTGCTGAGCCTCAATTTCATGGATGCACCATGCTTTTGGTATTGTTCAGGGATTACATCCCTGATTAGAAGATTTCAATGGAATGATAAAATTTCAATAATAACTGGAATTCTTGTAGCATTATTCACATTGATAGTTAATGGGTACTATTTTAGTAACTTAATTGCCTCACGAAATAACTATTTTCAGCAATTTATCATCCTTATAAGGTTTAAAATAATATTTCGTTTTCAGATAATGCAACTGCCATCTATGGGGCTTCCAGGATAAAGTTCAAACTCATTAGACAAGCTAACGCCTACGATATCCCAGGATCGCTGTCTTCAATTTGGCTATAATTTCTTGCCTTTCATGTGGTCAAGTCCCATTCATTTTAGTTTTGCTGAAATTCTTATAGATTAAGCGATGAGGTTTGCTATTTCTTTAACCTTGACCTTTCATCTTTACTTAATTTCCTTTCCCTCATCCTAAAGGGCTCAACTCAGCCAAATTGTCCAATATTTTTTCATCTCAATACCAGACTTTATTAGATGCTATTTCCTTGTTCCCATTTCATTCTTTGCTTACCCTGGTAGGCACCGATCACACCAGTGTAATTCCTGATTTATGAATTTGTCTCTGCCTCTAGATTTCAAAATCTTCTGAGACCAGATAGGAGCTTATTTAACTTTGTGTTTTCAATATGTTACATGGTTTTTGGTTCAGTGTTGCTGTGCTAAATGTTTTTACATGAAACAAAGTCAGTATTATTGGATCAATTATACAAAAATGGCACATGATATCAGCAAAGAGGATCAAGCTAAGAGTACTGATCTTCACTCTCACTTTCTAATTTGAAATAACAAAGTGATGCAGTTCACATCAATGCCTGACTTATTGATTGATTTACTTGGTGTTTATTCATTCAATAAATATTTACTGAGGGCCTGAATGTGCTTGGCACTTTGTATGAGGCACTATGAAAATAGAGCAAGCCTTAAAGAAACAACAAGAGACTGGTTTAGCCAACATACTACCCTAGTCATGTAAATAATGATAAAAATCTAAGTCATGTAAATAAAAATGTTTGAATATATGAAATTTCCTATGACTAAACTTTATGTTGTCAATATGGACTATACTGTGCCAATAATGTATTAGTAGGGTGAGATCACTAGAGAAACATGATGTAATTGGTCTCTCTCTTTACCAGGAGTTGTCATTGAGTCAATTGCTTTGTGTATTGTTTTAACCCTGCTTTCCTCTGTTAGAACATCTAAGAATTCTTGTAGCAAGATATCCTTAACCTTGCATCAGGTAGTTTCGTTCGTTTCATTCCTCCTCAGGACCCAGTTTCTCATCCAGCCTAGCAGAAATTCAACATCCTTTTCTTAAAGGACCTGATACTTTCTCAAGCACTTGAATGAATGCTTTAAATTACGTATGTTAAAAGAATAAGCAGCTTACTAAAATGGAGAAAACACTGGTAGGTGGTAGGTGGTGCATGGGAAGGTAACACTGTGTGATATTGGGCAATTCAATAATGTTTCCTAGCCTCATTTCATTCTGTAACATAGATGAAAGTGTATCTCCATAAAACATTGAGTGGATTAAATGAGGTAATATGTATAAAACTCTTACAATTCTTGGCACATAGTAAATGTTTCATGAGAGTAACAACTATCACACACACACACACACACACACACACACACACCCCCCACACATTTCTGCAGGAATGGGTAAAAAACAAAGAGGAGGTTACATAGAAAACAGAGACCTAGAAGTATATTTTCTAGAATTATGGCAAAATATTCTGGAAATAGCTACATGTTGACTTTTCTGTTCACTTCAAAATGATCATGATATAAAGATAAAGTATTCATTAAATTTAATCTTCTAAATTTAATACTAATTGCCTTTCCCTAGGGATTCAAATTTTGAGCAACTAGAGAAATGAATGACTTAAATTTTCAATTAAGATTTGCAACAAGTATAATAAAATTTTATACTGATAAAAATTTAAAAACAAGAATTATTTTCAGTATGCTACATTAATCCAGAGATTAATGTCCCAAACAGTTGACACAATTTTCAAAAATTTAAAAAGATCAAAGCAGTCATGGTGGGGGTGGAGCAATGACTAAAACAAAGCATAAGTCTTGGAATGTAGATAGTTAAATCAGGTTATATGTGCAGACTGAAAAATCAGAAATGTATTCAGTTAAATAAAATATTTCTCTTTAAAATGAGTAAATCAAGAAAAATACATATAAAAATTTACTAAAAAATTGGGTCATCTTAATCCATTGTAGCTCTATTTCATTATCAAAACCCCTCAAGAAAAAAAAAAATGAAGCATTCCTATGGAAAACGTCAGAATGCTTCACTTATCTGGAAAAAAAGAAATGGAAATATTTTTATTAGTCCACTTAATAAAGCCAGAGCTATAACATAGTATCATTAATAATTCTTCCTCATTTTTTCGTAGGTTTGGCAAATTTATTTTATTTCTTTAAATACAAAGCTAAATTGTGTGTTAATCTGACCCCCATACAAACCAAGCTTTACTCCCTAGCCCCACCATTGAAATTATTCTTGTACTTTTCATAAACATTTCTACATAAACCAAATCTGAATGACTTCTGTGTCTTCAATTGCAACTAGACTTGACTATGTTATGCTAAATATCACATCAACAATAACAATATTAATCTAAATTTTCAATGTAAAATATGTTATTCCAAAAAATCAATTATAACAACTAATAATTGTTCTTTGTAATTTTTATTTACTAATTGTCCTGCTAAAATATCAGTAAGAACTTTATCTATCAAAATTTAAATTTAAAAAATTGAAATACACCACGCATTACTCAGGATGTCAAACCTGGATTTGGGTATTGGTATATGCAAGATACATAAAGGTGACTCTTTCAGAAGAAAATCTATTATCACCTAACTAATCCCTAAAAGAACATTCTCCAAGAATAGAAACAAAAATTAACATTGAATTGGTTATCAAGAGTAGAACAAAAGAAAGATCAGTCTGTTTGGGCTTTTTATTTATGTGTTCTCAGTTGATATATATTTTTTAATAATAGACTTTATTTTTTAAAGGTATTTTAGATTCACAGGAAATTGATTTCCTATTCATTTTCAAATTGTAGATATGCCTAAGGTTATTAATTTCATTATTATTGAGACAGAAAAATGCTAAAGTTATAAAACCCATTCCAGAATGAATATATTAAAGCATCAGATAAATTTATAGGAAACAAATGATCATGTTTCTAAGTTAAAAAATGAAAGAGGTTACATATAGAGTGATTTATGAGAACATTTCTAAGTAAACTCTTTAATTTTACATATATATAGTCTATTTTAATGAGAGTATTTTTCTTCCTTTCCTAAAACCTATTGATTTTTCTTATAGAAAGTTTCTGCATGATATTAAGAAAAAGAGGATGTTTTAACTTTATTTGCTTGTAATACATTGAAAAAATATCAAACGACAGCTAAAATTAATAAATTTTTCATCAACATGTTACAATTCACTATGGGACATATAGGATCCAAGGAAAATATATTTTATATATATATTTTTACATATATTTTAATATATATATATATTAAAATGCTTCCTTGAGTATCAGGAAAATCTTTTAACAAATGCCACTAGCATTTTCAAGTGACATTTACAATCAAAATCACCTAATATTTATCTTCCTATACTATTTATCTAAAAAGCTGAAAATTATAACCTAGATACTCTCACAATCTCTGTTTCAGAAACGTGGTAATTCCTCCCACTTTAGAAAACTAGAATTTTACTTGTGACATATGAAGGTTGATTTCTGGGCAGCAGTCATTAAAATATTTCACAAGGGCATTTTATATATAATCATTAGAATATGCTGGACATCTTTTGTACTAGCAAAGATATAATATTTACTAAAAAAGGAATTAAATAATGGCATATTCTGCAAGCACATTATTTTACTAGAATCGACATGATGCTTATTTAAGACATTTATGGGACATGTATTATACACAAGTTACTGTTTAAATACGATTTGCCGCTTCATAGAAATACACAAATTATTTGAGAGATAATATTTGATAAAAAGGAAATATATAAGGAATTAGTTGCATTTCATTTTATTTGGAGTATATACAATTAGAAATGAATAGGAATTTCACAATTGAAATGAGTAAAGAGTTTAAGAGATAAGACGGAAGGTAAAAACCTATGCATGTAAATGAAGAATCATGGATACAATTTATTAATATAACTCAGGCAGCTCCTGGATTGGCAGAGGCTGATTGGTCCGGGCTGGTCTCATTGGTGGTGACTTCTCTCTGCTCTGTGTGGTTTCTCAACCTCAGAAAGGCTAGCCTGGGGTATAAGCAATGTAGATAGAAAGCACGGGAAGGCTTCTCAAAGGCTTGATTCAGAACTTGCATATCATTACTGCTGCATTCTATTGCTTAAAGCAAGTCACAAAGCATCCCAGATTCAGGAAACCAGGAACCAGACCCCACTTATTAATGGAAAGAACATCAAAATCAAATTGTAAAGAGCGTGAAAAGTATTTTTGCAAATAAGTTAGCACATTTTTGTAAATTTTTGCAAATATGTTAGCACAAGTAAAAGAGTAGAAATACATGGAAGAAGAATGTTAGATAAATATACAGCAAAACTGACAAGATCAGATAAAATTAATTAATTATATCAAAATGAATGCTAATATTACAATGCAACTCAATTCTAGAAGCGCTGACTCTTCCAACTCTAACATGTGCAAAAATAAACTGGCACTAGGTAGCAGAGTTGTTTGTAAACTGCTCAAAAAAAGTAATTTTGAGAATATCAAATTTTTGTATATTTAACTTGAGTATATTTTTTATTTAGTAGCCAGTGTACGAAGGTTGTGTAAAAATGTATCAGGAATTCATTGTCCTTTGAGAGGAAATATAGCGTTGTAAGAGTGGGCTTTTTTGTGCTAGGTTGATTGCTAATCTACTAGATTTACTTTTCTGATAAATGTAATTGGGAATTTTATTTATTTATTTATTTTAAAGGTTTTATTTATTTATTTGACAGAGAGAGGGAGTACAGCAGGGGGATCAGCAGGCAGAGGGAGAGGAAGAAGCAGGCTCACCAAGCAGGGAGCCTGATGTGGGACTCGATCCCAGGACCCCAAGATCAAGACCTGAGCAGAAGGCAGACGCTTAACCAACTGAGCCACCCAGGTGCCCTGCATTGGGAATTTAAATTTTATGAAACTTGGTAAGTCATGCAGAATTTGAAAATAATTTATTTTATACTGATTATAGGGTTTAAAATTTGTAATTCTGGGGGCGCCTGGGTGGCTCAGTGGCTTAAAGCCTCTGCCTTCAGCTCAGGTCATGATCTCAGGGTCCTGGGATCGAGCCCCGCATCAGGCTCTCTGCTCAGCAGGGAGCCTGCTTCCCCCTCCTTCTCTGCGTGCCTCTCTGCCTACTTGTGATCTCTTTCTCTCTGTCAAATAAATAAATAATATCTTTAAAAAAAATTGTAATTCTGTGAATGTGGGTTAATATATTAATATAATATATTATATATAATTATATATTATATATGATATATAATTATGTATGTAACATATATGTGTTAATATAATATTACACAAATTACGTTGGTAATTTTTCAATAATTAAAGTTCATTTCAAAAAAGAAGTTTCTATAAAATAAATTAAATGTCAAAGAGAAATGATCTTCCACTTCATTAAGTCTAATTCAATTCTCACATATCATTTTACTGCAAAACACACAAAACAAACATACAACTTACTGCAATACAGAGTACAGCTACTTTCTTGAGACCATAATTTCATTTCCTTTGGGTATATACCCAGAAATGGGATTGCTGGATCATATGGTGGTTCTATTTTTAATATAGAATTTCTTCAGGAACCTCCATTCTTTTTTCCATAATGGCTGTAGCAGTTTATATTCCCACCAACAGTGTACAACAGATCCTTTTTCTCCACAGATCCTTGATCTTCCACATCATTTATTTTCTCTTGTCTTTTTGATAATAGACATCCTAGCACGTGTGATATGATAGCTCATTGTGGTTCTGATTTGCATTTCCTTGATCATTAATTATGTTGAGCATGTTTCCATGTACTTGCTAGTACTTATGTGTCTTTTTTAGAAAAATATCTATTCTGGTCCCTTGCTCATTTTTTAAATTGGATCATTTTTGTTTTCATTATTAAGTCATTGTATAATTTGTTGTATGAGTTTCTTGTATATTTGTTGTATGAGTTTCTTGTATATTTGTTGTATGAGTTTCTTGTATATTTTCTTGTGTATTTTCTTGTATGAGTTTCTTGTATATTTCAATATTAACTCCTTACAGATAAATGGTTTGCAAATATATTCTCCCATTACATAAGTTACCTTTTCATTTTTTTGGTGGTTTCTTTTGCTGTACAGGTGAAAATCTGAAGTGGCCCCACCTACTTGTTTTACTTTTTGCTTTTTCGTTTGTTCTACTTTTGTGGCTTTTGCTTTATGTGTCAATTCCAAAAAGTTACTGTCAAAGCCAAAGTCAAGAAGCTTATGCCCAATGTTTTCTTCTGGGAATTTTATGATTTCAGGTCTTATGCTCAAATGTTTAATCCATTTTGAATTGATTTTTGTATATGGGTATAAGATAGGGGTCTAGTTTCATTTTTTTATATGTAGATACCCAGTTTTCCCAGTATCATTTATTGAGGAAACTTTGTTTCCCCATTGTGTATTATTAGTGCATTTCTTGAAAATTAATTGACTATATGCATGGGTTTATTTCTTGGGTCTCTATTGTATTCCACTGATCTATGTGCCTTTTTTTTTATGGAAATACCAAACTATTTTGATTACAATAGCTTATAATCAAAAGGTATTATGCCTTCACCTTTCTTCTTTCTCAGGATTGCTTTTGTTATTTAGGGTCTTTTCTTGTTTCATTAAAATTTTAAGATAATTTGCCTTATTTCTGTGAATGATGCTATTGGAATTTTGATAAAGATTGCATTGAATCTGTAGATCTCGGGTAGTATGACCATTATAACAATATTAATTATTTTAATCTATGAACACAAAATGTCCTTTCATCTATTTGTATCTTCTTGAATTCCTTTCATCATTATCTTAGAGTTTGCAGATCATTCACCGCTTAGTTAAATTTATTCCTAAATATTTTACTCTTTTTAATGCTATCATAAATTGTTTTCTTCATTTCCCTTTACAACCCTTTATTGTTAGGGTTTAGAAACAAAACTGATTTTTGTATGTTGATTTTTTAAATACTATAATTGTACGGAATTCATTAATTAATTCTAGCAGTTTTTTGGTAAAACTTTAACATCATGTAATCTTTAAATAGAGGTAAATTCAATTTTTTTCTTTCTGATTTGTATGCCTTTTATTTCCTTTTATTGCTTAATTCCTCTGGCTAGAACTTCCAGTACTATGCTGAATAAAAGTAGTGAAAGTGGGCATCCTTGTTTTGTTTCTGATTTCAGAGGAAAAGCTTTAAGCTTTTCATTGTCGAGTATGATGTTACCTGTAGGCTTATCATACATGGCCTTTATTATGTTGTAATACATTCAAGCTATCCCTAATTTGTTTAGAATTTTGATCATGGCAGGATGTTAAATTTGTCAAATAACTTTTCTGCATCTATTAAGGTAATCATATGATTTTTATACTTCATTTTGCTGTTGTGGCCTATCACATTTATTATTTTGCTGATATTGAATCATCCTGGCATCCTAGCAATAAATCCTATCTGATCATGGTATATGATTCTTTTAGTGTATTATTATATTTGGTTTGCTAATATCTTGTTGAGAATTTTTTCACTCATGTTCATCAGAGATATTGCCTGTAATTTCCTTTTCTTATAGTGTCCTTGTCTAACTTCAGAATCAAGATAATGCTGGTCTCTGTAAATGCCTTTGGAAGTCTGCCCTTCTCTTCTTTTTTGGGGGGGAATAATTTGAGAAGGATTAGTATTAATTATTTAAACATTTGATAGAATTCACCATTGACGCCATCCAGTCCTGGACTTTTCTTTTTTGGGAGGTTTTTTTTATTATTGATTCAGTCTCTTTACTAGTAATTGGTCTGTCCACATTTTTTATTTCTTCATGATTTAGTCTAGGTGGGTTGTATGTTTCTATGAACTTACCTAATTTCTTTATATGACCACTAGGTTATCTAATTTGATGATTATAATTGTTCATAGTAATTTCCTATGTTCTTTTGTATTACTGTGTTATCAGTTGTAATGTCCCATTTCTAATTTTGAGTCTCTCTTCTCCTTTTTTTTGTCTACTAAAGCTTTGTTCATTACCCTTTTTTTTTTTTTTTTAAGATTTTATTCATTTATTTAAGAGAGGGAGAGAGAGAGAGCATGAGCAGATGGAGGAGAGAAGGAGAGAGAGAAGCAGGCTTCCTGCTAAGCAGGGAGCCTGATGCAGGGCTCAATCCCAGGACCCTGGGATCATGACCTGAGCCGAAGGTGGACGCTTAACCAACTTAACCAACCCCTGAGCCACTCAGGGGCCCCTCATTACCCTTTCTTAAAAAACCTGCCTTTATTAGCCTTGGTTTTTCCCACTCTTGCTTTTTTAGTCTCTGTTTCAATTATTTCTGCTCTGATATTTATTTCTTTCCTTCTACTAACTTTGGGCTTAGTTTGTTCTTTTTCTAGTTCCTTGATGTGTAAAGTTAGGTTATTACCTGAGGTTTTTCTTTTTTCTTTATGTAGGCATTTGTCACTATAAACTTCTCTCTTAGAATGCCTTTATAGCATCCCTTAAGTTTTGATATATTGTGTGGCTATTTTCAGTTGTCTCAAGATATTTTTTTTTAATTTCCTGTTTTGATTTTTTTCTTTGAACCATCAGTTCTTCAGGAGAATGTGAATTTTCCACTTTTCCTCTTGTAACTGATTTCTGGTGTCATATCATTGTGTACAGAAAAGATGTTTGATGAGATTTCAGAGTTCTTAAATTTGCTAAGACTTGTTTATAGCCTAATAGATGATCTGTCCTGGAAAATGTTCCATGTGCCTTTGAGAAGAATGTGTATTCTGCTGCTATTGAACAGAAAATTCTGTGTATGTTCATCTGTTAGGTCTGTCTGGCCTAACATGTAGGTCAAGTCTAGCGTTTCCTTATTGATTTTCTATCTGGATGATCTACCTGTTATTGGATATGGGGTACTGAATTCACCTACTGTTATGATTGCTTAATATATATTTATGTATATATTATTGCTTTATATATATTTATACATACGCACAGTCCTGTTGGGCACATAAATTTTTTCAATTGCTTTGTCCTTTTCATATATTGTACCAAATCGTTACATAATGGCTTCTTTGTCTCTAGTTACAGTTTTTGGCTTAACACCTATTTTGTCTGATACAAGTATACCTATCTCTGATTTCTGTTGGTTTCCATTTGCATGGGGTATCTTTTCCCATTTCTTCATTTGCAGTCTATGTGTCCTTAAAGCTTAAGGGAGTGTCCCCCAGGCCACATGTAGTTATTGACAGGTACAGAATTGCCATTGTCATTTTGATAGTTGTTTTCTGGCTATTTTGTAGTATGCTTGTTCCTTTCTTCCTTGCTTGCTCTCTGTCTTTCTGAGTTTTTAGTGATAATCTTTGATTCCTTTTTCTTTATCTTTGGTGTATCTATTACAAGTTTTTGTTTTGTAGTTACCATGAGGCTTACATAAAATATCGTATGGCTACAAAAATCTATTTTAAGGTAATAACAACTTAAGTTCTAATGAGTCTAAAATCTCTATTATTTTCACTCTTCCCCTAACATTTCATGATTTTGATGCAATAATTTGTATCTTCTTTTATTGTTACATTTTTTTTAAATTTTTTTAATTAACACATAATGTATTATTTGCCCCAGGGTAGATGTCAGTGGATCCTCAGGCTTACACATTTCACAGCACTTACCATAGCACATACCCTCCTCAATGTCCATAATCCAGCCACCCTATCCCTACCCACCCCTACCCCCCAGCCACCCTCGGTTTGTTTCATGAGTTTAGAAGTCTCTTATGGTTTGTCTCCTTCCTGATCCCCTCTTGTTTCATTTCCCTCTCCCATCCCCACAACCCCTCACCCTGCCTCTCGAATTCTTCATATCAGAGAGATCATATGATAATTGTCTTTCTCATTTTACCTTTATACTGGAGTTGTAACTGGTTTAGATACCACCATTCCAATATTAGAGTACTCTGAATTTAACTACATATTTACTCTCACCTGGGAGATTTATACTTTCGTATGTTTTCTGTTACTAATTAGTGTCCTTTCATTTCAGTTTGAAGAACTTCCCTTAACGTTTCTTGTATAGCCAATCTAGTGGTGATGAACTCTTTCAAGTTTTGTTTGTCTGGAAAACTCTTTATCCCTTTCAACTTTGAAGGACGATTTTGCTAGGTAGAGTTTTCTTGTTTGGCAGTTTTTGTTTCAGTACTTTCATTATATCATCCCACTCCCTTCTGGCCTGCAAAGTGTCTGCTGAAAAAGATATTCTGATACTCCTAGCAATTTGTTTTTTCTCTTGTTACTTCTAAGAATCTTTCTTTGTCTTTAACTTTTGCCAGTTTAATTATAGTGTCTCAGTGTGGATCTCCCAGAAGCTGAAAACTTGGTTTTATTGTTGGAGTGAGCAGAGGGAGAACGCAAGGAAGGGCTGCCCACTGGCTCTTTTGGGAGGAATCTATTCAGCACCTCAATTCAGGCTGATGAGATGCAGGGCCCTCAGGCAGCAGCTGGGAAATGTGCAGTTAAACATTTTCTGGGGAGAAACAGCCTGGGTGTACAGCCATGGGGAATGCTCTTGTGCTTATTTAAAAACTTTTGTTGTTGTTTGCCATGTTCATATGGGACTCATGAATGCAAAGCCGCAGTGGCAATCAGACCTAGGTGAGTTGGGGACCAATCCCTCAGGTGATAGACTTAAAAGTTAGGGTACTATATGTATGGTCCAATCAGGAAGCAGCTGGGAGTTGGGTGTTCCTTCCCAATTTCAAGGCTCTTCGTAAAGAGTGGGGTTTTAGTAAGATTGCATCTTACTCTTTCCTACTCATTTCTGTGTGGGTATTTTCAGAGTTACCCTCCATGTAGAAATCACTGAACTACTTTCTGAATTTCTCTCAGAAAAGATTGATACATTTGTAGCTACATATTTGGTGTGTTTTGAGGAGAAGGGAAAGTCAGGGGCCTTCTATGTCACCATCTTTATCTCTTATTTGATTGAGAGAATCAAATGGGTGTTCTTTGAAGAACACTGTCATAAATATTTTAGAGGACCTTTGTGTGTGTGTGTGTGTGTGTGTGTGTGTGTGTGACTAAACTGTATTCTTAGATACCTTCAACATTTAGCAACGCAAAATATACATTTATTCCTCATAGTTTCTGAGAACTTAACAAATTATTTTAAAATCACACACTCAGTTTTGCCTTTGTTTTACTGGTGGTGCCCTAAGTTTGATATTTGCCTGGAAACCATTTCTTAATTTTAACGTCATTTGACATCTGTAGAGAACAAGTATTTTTTTTTAAAAGATTTTATTTATTTATTTGATGGAGAGAGAGATCACAAGTAGGCAGAGAGGCAAGCAGAGAGAGAGGGGGAAGCAGGCTCCCTGCTGAGCAGAGAGCCTGATGCGGGGCTCAATCCCAGGACCCTGAGATCATGAGCTGAGCCGAAGGCAGAGGCTTTAACCCACTGAGCCACCCAGGCGCCCCAAAACAAGTATTTTTTAAATCATCAAGTCTTGGAATGCCTGTGCCTTGGTGGCTCAGTCAGTTAAGCAGCTGCCTTTGGCTCAGGTCATGATCCCAGGATTCGGGGATCGAACGTTGCATCGGGCTCCCTGCTCAGCTGAGATCCTGTTTCTCCCTCTCTCTCTGTCTGCCGCTCTGCCTACTTGTGCTCTCTCTCTTTCTGTCAAATAAATAAATAAAATCTTAAAAAAAATCATTAAGTCCTGATTCCTTTGTTTATGTTCCTTTCTTTAGTGTAATTCTCTCCTCTTGTATTTTGTTATAAGCAATGACAAGACATTAGATGACATCATTAAGTCCTGATTCCTTTGTTTATGTTCCTTTCTTTAGTGTAATTCTCTCCTCTTGTATTTTGTTATAAGCAATGACAAGACATTAGATGACATCTTCAGCATCAACATCCTGGCTGAAAATTTCCTTAGCAAAATCATTCAGTTCTTAAGGTGCATTTTCTGTATAACTATTGATAAATATGTTGCTGAACTTTTGCCACTACATAATAAGGATCCCTCCTCCTTCAGTTTCAAAATAAATGTTCCTCTCTTCCCTTTAATTACTCACTGATAATTCAGATTTCTAATAACAGTCTGTTCAAGGCAATTTACCCTTTTTCTAATATACTTCTCAAATTCCTTTTGGCCCTTACCACTGCTTGGTTCCAAAGTCTCTCCTGTAATTTAGGTTTTTGTTATGTCAGCATTCCAATTCCAGGTACTCTGTATTAGTTTTCTATTGCTGCATTGAGAATTGCCTTCAATATATTCCAATAGAAATTAGGTAAGTAAGTAAGTTATGGTATTATTAAAAGAAATAACTACCCTAAAATTTAGTGCCATGAAACAAGTGATGTATTTCTTTATTATTTCTTTGAGTCAGAAATGCAAGTGTGGCTTATCTGGTGATTCTGGCTCAGATCTCTCATGAGATTATAGTAATAATATTGGCCAGGTCTTTAATTTTCTGAAAGTGTGATGTGGATAGGAGAATCCACTTACAAGATGGTTCACTCAAATGGCTTTTGGTAAATCTTTCAATTATTTATTACATGAGACTCTATAGAGAGTGTCCTTAGGACATGGCCACTGGTTTTCCCCAAAGAAAATGATCCAAGACAGAGAAAGTGACTGAGGCAGTGGGAATATTGCTTTTTATAAGTTAATATTGGAAATGACATAAAAAATCATTTATATCATATGCTACTGGTCACACAGGCTAATCAAGGTACAATGTGGAAGCCTATATGAGGGTATGAACAGCATGAAGAAGGAATCATTAGAGGCTGGGTACCACACTAGATAATTTCATCTTTAGCTATGCTTGTATGATAAATACACTCAAACTTGTATCCCTCAGTATGGTTTCTCTCCTGACACATTTTACATCCCCTCATCTACTCTATAACTATGAATTGAATTGACATTAAAGGGACAGCACAAACTTAACATGTCCAAAACTGATCTCATGAATATCTCTCCTCCTTTAAAGACCTCCTTCCAATCTTCCAATCTTTGGTCCAAACTTTAGAGTTAAATGTAATACATTTATTTTATACTTCACATCTAATCCAATAGCAAATGTGTTTTAAAATGCTACTTCTTTTTTTTAAAAAATATTTTATTTACTTATTTGACAGAAAGAGATACTGTGAGAGGGGGAACACAAACAGGGGGAGTAGGAGAAAGAGAAGCAAGCTTCCCACTGATCAGGGAGCCCGATGTGGGCCTCAATCCCAGGACCCTGGAATCATGACCCGAGCCGAAGGCAGATGCTTAATGACTGAGCTACCCAGGCACCCCACAAAATGCTACTTCTGAAATGCATCCAGAATATGATTCCTCCTCATTATCTTCAAAGCTCCCACCCTTTTCCAAACCTCCCATATTGTTCTCCTGAACTATAGAAATAACTTTTTAACCTGTTTTAGTACCTGGATCCCAGTCAACCTGAGGACTGGTGGTCACACAGTAGCTGGAATGATTCTTCTAAAATAACTAATATCTTGTCACTCGTCTCCCCTAAACTTTGTGACAGCTTTCCATTTCACTCAAAATAAAATCTGGACCCATTAATGTGATCTAAAAGCCTCATGTGATGAACATCGTGATACCCTGCCCTCCTTACCCTCCACAACTCTCAGCCTCATTTATTTCATCCCAAACACCATGGCCTCAATCCTATTCCTGAAACACCGTAAGTCTACTCTCATCTAATGATCTTCACACATCCAGTTTCCTGTATCTACAAACTTTATTTCCCCATCAAATACATGATCCCTTTACTTCCTTTATCCTTGGTTCACATGCCAACCTATGAGTAGCCTATATGGCACCACTATCCAAAATATAACCCATGCTCTCTTCACTTTCAAGCTGAATTTCTAGCTTTATTTATCTTAATAACAATTATTACCACCTTAAATTTATGAAATAATATTTTTGATAATAGAAGTTTATTAAAGACAGTACCTTGATTTTTATTCCTCATCATTTTATTGCTGTGTTCAGATACTACAAATAGTAAATCCTCAAAGAATATTTTTTGACTTATCAAATGTTGAACATGAAGCTCTTATATTCTGCCAAATTAGATCATAGAATAAATTTGATGAACTTTCTAATGATTTACTTATCTTCATAATATAGGCACTTTCCAGACATAGTTATAAAATAATGTATAAACATTTATATAGAAATAATGTATATGAAATGTATATTAGTTTCTTTAGAACTCTATTTAGCTTTCAATATTCCTGGAGAACACTTCAGGCTACATCTGTCCTTTAGGCTGGATGTTTCCAAAATTAAAGCCCTGAATTCGCTCCGCCACACAAATGAAGGTGGTTGTTTTGTTTTCTTTTGCAGTTGTTGTCGTCGTTTTATTTGTGGCCTAAATCATCACAAGGAGGTAAGAAGAAAGGTTGGGGATATTATTCTTTCAGAAGTACCACAACATGGAAATATTAGGCCAGAGAAATGGAAGTTTGTCCTAATATTCTTTGCTCTCCTCCCCTGCCGCACACCACCATATCATTGGGCTTAGCCAACAGGCCTCTGTTTGCTCAAGGTGTATCTTGTCCTTGTAGGGGAGAACGAGAGTATATCAAGATGTCCAGTTACTGCTCCTGCCTTTATGAGGCAACTGCAAAAGCAGTATCCTTTGCACTTCAAACTGCTGGTGTGCATTTTCACTTGGGCCACAGAAGGTCATGAAGTACCTTTGAATATGATATCAATATTTCCACTCCAAGATCTTGTAATACTCCGGAATAGTAATTTACTATTGTTCCATCTCCCATACTACATTGTCAAAAAATAGCAATTTACAAGTGATACAATGAGGTAAAATCATATCAGGGTTATATTCCAATAATACTATGGCAGTAGTTATGAACGCCCCAAACTCTAATTTTAATAATCCTTTCAGATTATGAAACAACCATTGAACTATCAAAGTCAAAACATTCTATTTACTTGAGAATATGTGTTAACATTCCAATACTCAAACATCTAAGTTGATGTCATAAGGAATTAAAACCCATAATTCCCCTGCATAATTGCTTATAATATCATACTTCCAAAGGCAGATAACCAAGAGTTCCATCAATAAGCCACATAGATGGGACCTGTGGTTGCAGCGAAAGAATTACAGTCATGAAGTGCTGCCTGTGAATTAATGCGTATATTTCATTATTAGATTATTGTGGCCACACATATGTTTCACGCACCCAATTCAGCTTTTATCAGGATGAAATGGTTTGTTCCATATCTAACTTACATTCTTTCTTTCTCAATTTGTTTTCAACATATATAATATCAATGTGTGTGTGTGTGTGCACTGTGTGTGTGAGTGTCACACTTTTCATATATAATTGTTATGGGAATCGAATCATTAACTTCCAGCTTTGTGAATTTGCTTTTTCTTTTTTTTTTTATTTGACAGAGACAGGCAGAGAGAGAAGGAAGCAGGCCCCCTGCTGAGCAGACAGCCCCATGCGGGGCTCGATCCCAGGACCCCGAGATCATGAACCGAACCAAAGGCAGAAGCTTTAAGCCACTGAGCCACCCAGGTGCCCCTGAATTTGCTTTTTCTAGTCCATGGGAGTCCAGTCTTCTATTGGTGACAACACTAAAATGAAGTAAACATTCCCTTATAGGTTATCACATTCTCAAAGAATTAGAGATCCACAAATAACCTTCCTTAATATGACTCTTTTTAGATCTTGAAAATATTTTAAACTTAAAGAGGCAGTTAAATTTGCAAGAATTCAAAATCAGATCATATTTATCATATTTAAAACCACTTATACATATCAAATGAAATTTCTATGGGTAAGCCCACCTCAAAAGTTGTGCTACCTATTTGTACAATCTGCTTATCTCATCTACAAAAAAGACTAGACAGAATAATAATGCATCAGTTTCAGAAAACAAGGATATTCCTATCTGTATGGCTTCAATAAGGATGAGACATTAACCTCATTCAGAAGTAGATTAATTCATCCAAAGATCATTTAGTAATTTTTATGAATAATTTACGTAGGCAATTTTTAAAATCATTCATGACACAAGTTTGCTTCTCTTGTAATTTACCAAATGAATATGTCTTAGGATTTTAAGCAAATATAACTTATTTTTATTAGTCAGAGATGGCATAAATTCACGCCATCTACTAACTTATGTGCAGACTAATGAGTTTTAGGCATTGAATAAGTAATCAATACCTCATATTCCATTTGGCTCAACCTTTTTGGTGAAAATGAAGTAGTGCTGTTCAGATTACTTATTTTCCTTTCAAGAAGTCATTTCCTATAATATAAAAGCTGTCTGTGAGTGTGATTTTCACTTCTGCTTATGGGATTATCATCACGAAAGACATGGTAATAAATTTAGATTGAGCTGTAACTGAGAGACAATGTTTTTCTTTTATTTTGCGATGATAAATTGTATCTTGAATTTTTTGAGAGATGGTTAATGACCAATGTTTTAGTACTCTTAAAAATTTGGCTATGCCCTTCACTTTTTAATCTATGAAATTAATCTATTACTAAACATTTATAAATCAACCAAGTAATCAATACTAGTTAATGCAATGTTAAAATTGACATTAATCATTTTTCCAGAGACAGATCATTCCTATCCCATCTTAGAATTAAAATTGTAATGTAATCCCTTTTTAGTAAGCATATTAATATTTGCTTCTGTATCATTGGAATATTTATTTTACTTTTCCCCCAAATCAACTCAGGATACAATGTCGACAAAAACCAATGCCCCAAAGGCCACATGTGTTAAAATTATAAGGTGTTTGAAAAAAAAAGCCTGGCTGGTCATGCAGATTAATTATATATGGAAGGTAAAGCACATTGCATATTCACCTGCCAGTAATTGCATAGCACTTGTTCAGAGTGCACTTGTTATTCATGTGCATTTTCCTGTGCAATTTCAAATAACTTCCCTGCTCACATTACCTTCGTATGTCAAAATTTACTGTCAGTGCAGCATATAGCCCCATTGTGGAAGTTAGAAATAGAAAAAAATACACTTAGAATTCTGGAGACAAATCTTTTTTTTTTTTCCTGACACTGTCAGAATAGCCTATTTTGTGCTTTTCATTTACTTCCAAGAGAGATTTCTTCTCATGGAGTGTAGAACTAATGGTGCAGGGAAGCTAGAGTCTTCATTTAAAGACCCGCAGGTGCATTGAATCAAGATCATTAAAGTGACTGGTCTGGTTTGTATAAAGTAGTCTGTCTTCCCAGCATTTATCAGAATCATTGTCTCAGAGAAGACACTAAAAAAATATTGGTTAAATAAAATTTAGTTTTAAAATAGTCAAAACAAAAGAGGAAAATAATATGCATATATTTATGAGAGAAATATTTTGGATTGGGAGAGTAAGTCTTCAAATGTTTAAAGGATTAATAGAGCAAAGTTAAAGAGTATGTATTTATAGATATAGGAGGTATAACTAGGACCAATGGAAGGAAACTACAGAGAGACAAATTTTAGACTAATACTAACAAGAATTTCTCTACTTCTATTGCCATAAACTAGATGAGCTGTTATGTTTTCTGATAATCAGAAATGAAAAAAAATGTAAGTGGAAGAGTAAACATCAATTAGAAATTTTATCAATGTGGTTCCTGAATTGGCGGAGGTTAGAAGAGATTATGAATCAAAGCCAATTTATTTCCTAGACTCTATTATTCCACATGGTTCATAAAGCAAAATTAGTATAACCTAATCTTTAAAGTAAGATGCATCAGAAGATCCTTGTAACTAGTATGAGGCACAATGATGTCAAAGAGAACTTAGATCCTGGAATTTCGCTCTCTGAATTCCAAAATGAGCTCTACCACTTACCAAGTTTTGTATTGGACAAATAATTTAATATTTTTATGTCTCCATTTTCCCCACAAAAATTAAATAAGACCTACTCACTATTTTTGTGAGAATCAAATGAGGTGATCTTCGTAAAATATTTAGCACATACTAAATAGAAAATCAATGTTAATAATTATTAACTTTAAATTCTAAATAATATTTATTTGTCTCATGTCATCTTCAAATACCAGTTTTGGAGTCACAATTTTCAACTGAGCTCTCTCTATTAAATATTCCACTAAATCTATAAGGTCTTTGTTCTCTTCATTGAGAAACTTCTTCAAAGACTGATCTGCAGTCTCTATCTCTTTTCTCTACTTCTCTCTTTCTAATATATAAACTTTTAAATTTTCATTTGAGTATATTTTTATCCCCCAATTTTAATATGTTGAATTTTTATTTCGATTCAGTTCCACCTCTTTTCCAATTTTATTTATGATTTTTTCCTTTCCTCTGAATTGTTTAGAAGCATGTAGTTACATTGCCAAATATTTGGATGTTTTCTAGATTTTTTATTTTTATTGACTTCTATTTTCAGTCTATTGTGGTCAAAAAAATATACTCTGCACATTTTAATCCCATATAAATGTATCAAAATTTGCTTTATGGCCCAATATATGCTCTAAATTAGTAAAAATATAAAGCCTCAAAAAAGAATATGCATATTATAGTCGGTAGTAATGTATTATATTAACTATCAATAAATTCAGGATATCTGAGAGCTGGCTTATATCTCTTATGACTGTTTTTTATCTAGTTCTATCAATTGCTTATAGAAGGACATTATATTCTCTAGTTATGCATGTGAAATTGTAATTAGTCCATGCTTATTAGGCATTACACATTTATATTTGTTATGGATTCCTGTTGAATTACCCATTTACTATTATAAAAGTACAATCCAGGAATATCCAAAAGGAAGAGTTGCATAGATAAAGTATGTGGGGCATGGACCTTCCATGCCTCTCTGGATATATCACCATCCCAGCATCTTGATGGTTCACCAACCCAAAAGTTTTCTCAACCCGTTTAGTTAGGGTTTTTTATGGAGGCTTTATTATGTAAGTATGAATGATTAAATCATGGTCCCTCGGGGCGCCTGGGTGGCTCAGTGGGTTAAAGCCTCTGCCTTCGGCTCAGGTCATGATCTCAGGGTCCTGGGATCGAGCCCCGCGTTGGGCTCTCTGCTCAGCGGGGAGCCTTCTTCCCTCTCTCTCTCTGCCTGCCTCTCTGCCTACTTGTGATCTCTCTCTCTCTCTGTCAAATAAATAAATAAAATCTTTAAAAAAAAAAACATGGTCCCTCAGTGATTAACTCCATTTCCAATCCCTCTGTTATCCCCAAAGATTAGGGAATGGGGCTGAAAATTCTGCCCCTCTATCCATGAGTTGGTTCTTCTAGCACCCAGTCATCTTAAATCAATCCAGCAGTCTCAGCCAACAATCATCTCATTAGCATACAGAAAGATACTTATCACTTCACTTTCCAAGGGTCTTAGGAACTGCGTGCCAGGAAAAGGGAAGAGAATCAAACATACATTTCTTGTATCACAAAAGGCCTTTCGAAGACTCACTTACAATACTGAATGGGTGGTAATATCTTGCAGGGCTGCAGCAGGGTTCTCCAGAAGGTTCTAAATCACTGTCTGGTATGTGGGGCTGTTTCTCTCACAGCCCAGATTCACGGGTTCAAGAATCAAGGACTGGAAATAAGAGTAGCATCATTCACAATTATCACTAGTGACCCACTGCCAAAAATTGTGCTTCCTGACCTTTGCAACCTTATACTCTGTGGATCTAAAGGAAGAACACTTCCACCAGGATGCACAACAATTCCATTGAACTGGAAATTTAGACTGGCACCCAGCTACCTAAGGGTTCTTTTGCCTCTAGTCAACAAAGAAGGGAGTTATAAATATCGTTATTAACTGATCATTTACTAAAAAAAAGTTTACAATCCATTCTCAATAAGGAAAATAATGAATTTAATTCTTTGAGCAAGTTATATTAATGAAATTGTATTACTTTTCTTTTTATCATGATCCTATATTATTTTATCTTTTCAGTTATTTTTTTAAATCGTTGCTGAAATCACAAGTTATTCACTTTCAGATGATTTTCTCCCAATGGCAAAATCTTATACTTATGTTCTTTTCATGTGCTCTCTTGCTAATTCCTTTTGAAAATATTTTTTGTAGACATAATCTTTTGAAATTTTTATAGCTAATCAGTTACATGTTAATAATGTAAGCAATTATAACAAAAGCTTGGCTAATCTCTTCTAATGTAGTAAAATAATATATGGTTGGAATCAAGGCTATTTCAGAGTGGATTAATTCATTAGGTAAGCAAGCTAATATGTATTTGTAGTGACTAAAACAGCATGGTATGCTCTCAAATCAAATGTTTAAGTGGATTTTGAATTAGTTGAAATAAATACTAAAGGAAATGTGCATAGGATATCGTCATAAATTAGACTAATGGAGAATAAACATTTTGAGAAAACTTAAAATTATGGAATACAAAATTTTGCATAAGTCTTACTTACCTGACCTTATAGACAGCACTGGCTTTGCAATTTTTTTTTAGGTCCTAGGTCTCTTTGGGCAATACTGAGGAAGGTACAACAAAACAGAAAAGGAGACATAAGCACTATTCTATCCATTATATGAACTTGGAAAAACCACCTAAAATATTTGAACCTGTTTCTTTATGTGTAATATGAAAATAATTAGGCCTACACAGCAGATTGTTCCAAGGTTAGTGCAAGTTTATATGCATATCTGCACCATGTCTGCAAACTTGGTTTATATTTAGCATGCAATTTCACACCATGTAGTGCAACTCTACAAGATACTAAATCTTCAAAAGACTATTAGGTATAACTAGAAACAATCAAACAGCAAACCACATTTCTCCAATACACATCTGACAACTTTATTTAGTTAATGAAAAAGGGTAGAGTGTAAAATTGACCACTTAAATTTATTTTTATTTGAGTACTTCACCTACATATGTTTTCTAGGGTTCTGGTATATGACGTATTTTTTTTTTTTTAATAAGTAGCCTTTCTCCAACTTGGAATAGTAAGACTTAAAAGAAAAGTGTTATCAGTAACTTTTGTCTTGTTTTGTTTTGTTTGACATATAGAAGTTGGCAAATTTCAGTGAGTAAAACTAAGATCCACAAGCAAAAAAAGAAAAGAAAAGAGATGGTATACAATTTCAGTAATATCTGACATGTTGATTCTGGTTTTATCTGAGACCAAAGTATATCACTGGGTTGTATTTATTTATTTATTTTTATTCTTCTTTGCATCCTTCAAGTAATAAATGATTTTCTCCCAAACTATGAATGCTGAAAGTAAGCAAAAACAAAATAGAGAAGGAAAATATATGGCCCACTATAATTGCTCTGGTGAATCAATCAGAAATATACACATACACGTGCACATTTATTTACTTCTAATGAAAGCACAGGCATTTGGGAACATAATATAGACTTCTCATTTGGGAGTACACATGGAAAAGTAGATGTTGGATTATTCTCTGCTAAGTACAAACCATGCAAAATTCTGAGATATTAGTTAATCTTGTACAGTTTTTGTTTTTGTTTCTCAATCATTTACAATATGGAATCTAAAAAGCAATACAAATGAACAAAGAAATAGACCCATGAATACAGAGAATAAACTGATGACTGCAAGAGGGGAGTGGTGTGGGAGGGATGGGCAAAATGGGTGAAGTGGAGTGGGAGGTACATGCTTCCAGTTATGGAATGAATAAGTCACATTGATAAAAGATACAGAAACGGGAATACAGTCAATGGTATTGTAATTCTGTTGTATGGTGACAGATGGTAATTACACTTGTGAGCATAGCATAATGTATGGAGTTGTCAAATCATTATGGTATACAACTGAAACTAATGGAACATTGTGTGTCAACTATATTCAATTAAAAAAAAAAAGTTTCACATACAATGAAATTCAAACCATTCCATGTTTGGGGACAATTTCTCTTCTCAATATCTTCGGGACATAACACAATGTCTGACATGTAGTAATATTTCAAAATATATTGACTGTATACATAGTTAAATACATCATATGTGGTAAGGAAACGTGTTCATGCCTCAATAAATAGGTAGTGTTTGAGAGCTGTATGGGGTCTAGAACTAGATTTTATGGTTTTTGATTATCTTTTTTATTCCCGCAGTGTTTGAATAAATGTGCATCAGAATTGATGTCTTTCTCGGGTAACCTCAATGGTAGCAAATTTATGCTTGTCTCAGATGCTTCTGCTTAAGTGGTTATATAGGTATTAGAGGTCATTCTTTACCCTATATAAGCCATTCTCAAAATATCAAGAATGTTGGTAATCTCCCTTCCTTCATGATCAAGGAACCTGATACATAACATCAAGTCTGGGAATAACATTCAGAGAATCTTTGAGGAAAGCACTAAGTTCTAGTTAAAAGAATGGCTAGACACTTTAGTAAGCTACAGCTCATCAGTGATTAAATCATGTTGAGTGATGATGAGCAAGCATTCCTTGGGGCACATGCCATGTGGAACTGATGTGTGCTAACTTATTTTTTATCTTAAAGTCTAAAACTGTAACTATATTGTGCATTTTATGATTGTAAGCACTGCACACCTGTCACAGAAATGTGCAAGATTCCCCAGTATACCAACATAGTTCACTAGTCAGGTAAAGCATACCACATAAGTAAATATATTTTTTAAAGATTTTATTTATTTATTTGACAAAGAGAGCACAAGCAGGGGGAGCAGCAGGCAGAGGGAGAGGGAGAAGCAGGCTCCCTGATGAGCTGGGAGCCAGATGCTAGATCACAGGATGCTAGGATGATGACCTGAGCAAAGGCAGCTGCTTAACTGACTGAGCCACCCAGGTGCCCCACACATAAATAAATATTAAATATGGCATTCACTCTCACTTAATTGTCTTATGACAAACACCCAAGTGGAGAATATGCAAAATATCTATTAGATGATCCCAACATTCATTTATTAGTACATTGTTCATTTGAGGAATTCTTAAATTCTGGGCTAATTTTGAGACTTCACTCAAGTTCCTGAAATGTCCTCTTATTGATGAGGTTAAAATTGACCCCACTCTTATTTTCAGACCCATGTCTTTATTTTTCTTTTTCTTAATCCCTTTATCCCAATATTACAACCTCTAAAATACCTCTAAAATAAACATCACAGTTCTTAAATCTGTTTTGGAATAGGGTGATATGCTTTAAATTTAAAAATTCTGACCAGAAGAACTTTGTTATGTATAAAAAAATCATCTTAATATAATGTGTAAGATTTTGGCTTTTCCTCTATGGTTTCATGTCAAAAATATTAAGGTAGAGTAAGCATTTAATCACAAATAATGTCTTATGAAGGATTTTGATCTTCCTGGTATATATTATTTCCATAAAATTTTATTCAGCTCTCCAAAGAGATACAGATAATAAGTCTTAGCATTTATATTTATTCTGCCAGAATACCTGAGGATTCTTTAGATGACTGGTCTTATTTGGACAGGTTCTTACAATTTATCTTTTATGCATCCATTGGCCATCATCAAAATTTCATGAAATCAGAATGTCAGAGTTGGCTGTGGATTTATTTAAAGAGTAAAGAAAACTAATGTGAAGCTGAAGAATATATCAGCATGTGCTATGTCTGAAGGAGAAGGTAAGAATTGAAGAAAAAAAATCACCTGGCCAAATGCATGTCTGAGCTCAAATCATTCTTGTGAAAGGTTCAGGGTATTTTGAATCATACTGTAGTATATGCTTCACTAAAGTAGAGAGGTAGGATCATTGTTTTGTTAAGTAGGATACTTATTCTGTCCAACTCTTCATCTTCTGCCACAAAATCTGAATGCCTCTAGGTTTTAAGCCTAAATAAGCAGATTTTCCTTTAGAAACAAACATTTACTTCAACTCCCAGCTGATGTTCATTACTTTCAGCAGCTAGGTCTGGGGAAAAAAAAATAATTTTTCAAAGAAAGAACAGCAGCGGAGACTTTGGGAAAAGTTTCCCACCAAATAAAGAAGGATTAATACAATCATATTAGAAGCCCACTGTAACGCTTCCTGAAATATGTACCATGTTTCTCATGGATTAAACTCTATTCTCACTACTCTTTATTAACCCTAAGAAACCTACTGATTGTTACTGGAATAAAGATGAGCAAATGTGCTCCTATGAAGAGAGAAGAGAGCTTTAAAGGTGCCAAGTCAAGAGAGACTCTGAGCTTAACTTATGTTAATAAGACTTGTTTAGAAATAAATACAAAATTTGCTTAGAAAAGCCCCAGTTTTGTTGCCGGCAATCAAATATAAATCTCAAAACAGTTTTACCTAAATTGATATATCTGAATATTATTGCTAAGAATTTAGGTTACTCAGGGTTGACCTACCTCCCTGGGATGCCACAGGGCTCATGGACTTAATGTCCAAGCTGTTCACTATAACCCAAGTCAGTTGGGCAGAACCTGAAGGTGAGCAGGTGCAGAGTAAATTCTACAACCACAAAATGGATGCCTTATGAGACCTTGGGCATCACCTTCTTTGTTGCCATCTAGAACCTATAGGGTTTCCTCCTTAGGCTGGTTCAAGTGGCTGAGGAGGAGGATGAATTGGAAAAAAAAATTTTTTTGTTATATTTGTTATATTTTTGTTATATTTGAGAAATTATTTGAGAGGATTATTACAATCTCCTTTTTTATTTTTTTCTTGCTTCAATTTTATTTATTTTTTTCTTAACATATAATGTATTATTTGTTCCAGGGGTACAGGTCCGTGATTCATCAGTCTTACACAATTCAAGGCACTCACCATAGCACATACCCTCCCCAATGTCCATCACCCAGCCAGCCAATTCCTAGCACCCCCCTCCCCTCCAGCAACCTTCAGTTTGTTTCCTGAGATTGAGTCTCTTACAGTTTGTCTTCTTCTCTGGTTTTGTCTTGTTTCATTTATCCCTCCCTTCCCCTATGATCCTCTGTCTTGTTTCTCAAATTCCCCATATCAGTGAGACCATATGATAATTTTCTTTCTCTGATTGACTTATTTCACTTAGCATAATACCCTCTAGCTCCATCCATGTGATTGCAAATAGGAAGATTTCATTTTTTGATGGCTGCAAAATATTCCTCTGTGTGTGTGTGTGTGTGTGTGTGTGTGTGTGTGTTTGTGTGTACCACATCTTTATCCATCCATCCATTCATCTTTTATCCATCCATCCATTCATCTGTTGGTGGACATATAGGTTCTTTTCATAGTTTGGCTATTGTGGACATTGCTGCTATAAACATGGAATGCATGTGCTCCTTTGGATCACTGCATTTCTATCTTTGGGGTAAATACCCAGTAGTGCAATTGCTGGGTCATAGGGTAGTTCTATTTTCAACTTTTTGGAGAATGGCTGCACCAGCTTACTTTCTCATCAGCAGTGTAGGAGGGTTCACCTTTCTCTGCATCCTTGCCAACT